>CM041217.1:24273489-25473489 GCA_023065735.1 Coffea humblotiana
TCCTTTTAGGGTTAATGTAAAGAATGGAATGAAAAGTCAGGCCTTCTTCCTTTCCAATCGAATATTCTATCCCTAGTTATCCCTTTTGAACCTTCAAAAATTATTTCGTTTGGCAACCCCTGAGAATCGCAAACCCCACACTGGGGCAAATTTTGAGTTGAAAAAAAAAGAAAGAGAAGAAAATCTCCCTTGAGAATAAGTTGGGGCAATTATTAATAGGGTTTAATTTGAGATGCGATCTCAGGAAATTAAACATTCATAAATCCGCCTTCAAGCCTTAACTTTTTCTTAACACCCCACCAGACCCCATTACAAAAACCAAAAGTCCTGACTTCTGTTCTTTAATGGCCTTTTTAGGACAATTTCTAATCAAATGGCACATGATGTCAAAAACACCTTCACCTATTTTGCAAGGGAAGGATTGTTATACTGATGCCATTATTTCTTAAAACACATTTCTGAATTAACTGGGCGAGACAGATTTGTGTATTAGGTGAAAACCCGCAAGGGCACCTTTGAAAAAAAAGAAAAAAAGAAAAAAGAGAAAGAAAAAGAAAAGAAAGAAAAGAGAAAAGAAAAGAAAAGAAAAAGAAAAGAAAAAAAGAAAAAAAAAAGAAAAATGAAAAGAAAAGAAAAAAAATGGGAGGGGGCAACCTTAGTGAAAACCCGAAAGGGCACTAAGGTAGGGTTTTATAAGGAAAGTGAGTTTGGATCTGAAGAGCTGGTGACTTAGTTCGCTGGAATTTCTCCTCACATTGTGTTCTATTGACAAGTTTGAACTCCGAAGGGATGATATCCAAAGGGTCAAGCGTAGCATTTTGTTCGAAAAAAAGTGTTCGATTTATCAAACTTTTGAATTTGAGTGTACAAGTTTATTTATGTGAAATGATTTTTCATACAATAAAAGTAGATGATTGTTTATATTAAAATCTTTATCATTATGCATGTGTGTCATGGTCATATTTGTCTCTTTCATTTTATCAAACGGCAATCCCTAGATTTATCGAAAGTAAATGGATGCTAAATAACACGATTTAAGTATGAGAAATTATGGAAGTTTGATATTGTTCGCAGGGCAAGGTTGAAGTACTCGATACGTCAAATAAGAAGTCCAAATACTCATGTTTACACATTTCTTGAAGAAAGGGGTTGATCGGATGGTGGCGGCATTATCTATCATTATTTCTTTTTTGCAGGTCCAACAGTCCGATAGCATTATACTGGGCAATTTTTTAGAAGAAATTGTTTGTCTTTCTTTTCAAATTCTACAAAAGTTTTGCACAAATTTTCTCAGTGAAGACCAAGTGAATGAGAAGGCAGGCTCGGGTATTCATCCCACTGACCAAGTGAAGGAAGGCAGGCTCGGGTATCATCCCACTGACCAAGTGAAGTGAAGGCAGGTCGGGTATTCATCCCACTGACCAAGTGAAGGCAGGCTCGGGTATTCATCCCACTGACCAAGTGAAGGCAGGCTCGGGTATCATCCCACTGACCAATGAAGGCAGGTTCGGGTATTCATCCCACTGACCAAGTGAATCGGAAGGCAGGCTCGGGTATTCATCCCACTGACAAGTGAAGACCAAGTGAAGGCAGGCTCGGGTATCATCCCACTGATCCAATTGAAGGTAGGCTCGGGTATCATCCCATTGACCAAGTGACGGCAGGCTCGGGTATTCATCCCACTGGCCAAGTGAAGGCAGGTTCGGGTATCATCCCACCTGACCAATTGAAACAGGGCTCGGGTATCATCCCACTGACCAATTGGAAGCAGGGCTCGGTATCATGCCCACTGACCTTTCTATGCTTGCCTTTACCATGTGACAGCTCATGACAAAATAATTGGGGTTAAGAGTATTTGGTGTTCTACGTGGCGGCTGAGTAAGGAGATAGAGTGAGAGAGGAGTGAGATAGGGAGTGATAGCCGGAGAGTGAAAGAGGATATAGAGTAGCGACTGAAGGAAAACCGGGAAAAAAAAAACATGAGAGCAGGGAGATTGAGAGGGAGAGACCGAGAGGAGATTGAGAGAAAGAAACCAAGTAAAAGAAAAGGAGAGGCTGCAAACAGAAGGGGAACTGGAGCCAGTGGCCACTACGAAGCGGAGGAGGAACCCAACGCCACCACTATCGTCTTCAATCATCGCTGAAAAAGCACGGGTTTTTGCAGCAAGATCGGCCGCTATTGATCTTTCCTCTTTCTTTTGGTAAAATTTCTTACCTCCTTTTGGTGTTTATGCTTTCACGTTGAGATGTGGTTTCTGTCTTTGGTGGGAAGGGCTTCGATCAGTCCAGAGCTAGTCGAAGCCCGTGAACGTATCAAAAGAAAGAAAGACGTACCCAAATCTGTCTTTGCAGTTGCTGTTTGTTGTTTCTGTACGTTTTCCTGCGTTTTACAGTCCAAGTCGCTTCTTTTGCTGTTTATTTGCTCACCTTTCACTGCCTGATGGTTCTTTCTTTGGTTTCCATGCTGTCTAGTGGTTCTTTGCTGATGGTTCTACTTAGAATCTTGCTTGCTCTTCCTAAGAGCGAGGGACCTGATTGATGTCTTAGAATTTTGCTGTGAAAATGAAGGGTGTTTACGTGGGCCTATTTTGAATGATGTTTCGGTTCCTCTATGTTTTGTGCTATGGCAATGGTGATTCATACAGAATTTCATTCTGTTTTGATGACCTGTTATGTTTAAGGAAAACCCAACAAAGTTGCAGCAACCCTTCTAAATTGTCATGCTCTTATAAGTAACCCATATGTATAGAAGTCAGAATTTTATGTTGGAAAAGGAAAACACAGCTTTGTGGTCTTGATACATTGAGTCATTTCTGGGTTAAATATATTAGAACTTGTATGAGGAGTCGAGAGTTGCCTGCAACAAGGTTGGAGCCCACTGTTTGTCGCAGTAATGTTGACAAATTGGAGTTCTTTGCTTTGTTGCAGCAATGGTCTTTTGTTTTGTTGCTGAAGCTCTCGGTTTGATTGAGTCCCTTTGCATAAATATGTTTTGACTGAATGAAAAACAAGTCGCAGCAAGAGTGGGTTGGTTTGCAGTTGCAAAAATGTGTTTTTTCACTTCTTCATTGATTACTTGCATGTCCATGTTTTTGCCCTTTGCACTCTCCTTGCTTATTCTTGTTGTATGGAAGTTTGTCATTCAGTTTAGGATCGTTTTATCACGATCGTTTCCGGTTCCCCAAGTGTATGAAGCAAAATTTGCTGTCTCCTCGCATTTCACTCGCATTTTTTTTTACATTCCAAAGCTGTTTACTTGCATTGTGGGTAGGATAGCGCCTGACGGCTCTTCCTTTCCTTGTCATTTCATTCCTAGAATACTGTTTTCTCCCTAAGAATGAAGAACCCGTCTGATGTTTTGCTGTTTTGCTCTGAGAATAAGGATAATGTTCACCTGGGTTCATTTCAAACAATGTTTGGGTTCCTCTCTGTCCCATGGTATGGCAATGGCAATTTATACAGGAATTCTGTTTGATGACCCGCTGTGTTTAAGGAAAAAACTAGCAAATAAGATGAGATCTTCGACTAGGTTGCATGGTCTCTTGTTGGGTTGAGTCCTGTGTGATTAGTTGATGGATCTGCAGGTTTCATTAGAGTTCATGACTGCTTTTGGTTGTCTTTATGCGTGACCTGGGTCGAAGAATCCTTGGGAATGCATAGCATATTGGTGGGTTTTGATGATAAGATGTATCAAATGTTGTTTGGTTTGAAAGTTTGTTGTTTGTTCGGATTTTTGTTAGTTGCGTAAGGACTGAATGTCATTGTTGCAGAAAATTGCAAAGGAAGCTTGCTTCGAAGCATGCATGCAAAATATTTCTAAAATAGCACTTTAGCCCCCAAGTTCTATACAATGCTACTATGGCCCGAAATTTGAGAAAATAAAACCTCTTTCGTCCCTTTAAATTTTGATTTGCCTTGGCATACTGTAATGTGATTTTTGGATGGATAATTTATGACTTTTAGGATAAATCTTGAAGGCTTAATGATTTTTTTTAGTTTTATTATTTTTTATTTGGATTTTGTAAAATGGTCTCGATTTGAGTAATATTTTTGTTTGAGGTTTAATGAGAGGGATTTGACTTATTTTTGTGAATTTTAGCATTTGGTTGGTAGGTTTCGCTTTAAGTCCTTGATTTTAATTGATTTCCTTTTAGATCCCTCATATTTGCCATAATAGCGATTTTGATCCTTTAATTTCTTTAATGCTTTCAAATTGGGTCCTCACTTGTTTAAATTTGTTGAATAGGGGTCGTTTAATTTACTTTCATTTGAGCAATTTGTTTGATTCAATTTTCATATCTACTTTTATTTCTGGTGATTATTTAATTAAAGTGATGCCTTGATCCTTTTATTATTTTGGAGGGTAAATAAGTAAATTCGTGTCATTAGGGCCCCAACTCAAGGGAGGTACACTCTATCCCTTATTTTCACTTTATTTGACCCTATGTGCACTTATGTGATTCTATGTGATTAATTGCATGCCTTTTGAATGTTTTATTTATTCATTTATTTATTTGCTTTATTTGTTTCAATTTTGTATATTTATTTTATTTGAATTTTTGGTTATTGGTAAGGCATTTAAACGCCAAAATTGTAATAGTTAGGTATTTTATTTATTTCATTTGTCCCATTAGATTGTAGTAGGGTTCCCCTGATGTAATAGTTAGGGCTTTATTTGTTTTATTTTTGTTTTGTGTGATTTGCATGCCTATGTGCTATGTGTTACCGCTTTCTTAGGATCTTGCATCTAGATATCATGCTTATGTGTTATGTGTTTATGTGATTTATATGTTTATTTGCTTTATCATGTTTTACATGAGTTATTTGATTATAATAAATGTGAGACGTCGCCACACTAGTCCAACGCTAGTTGTGGCCCCCCTTTCACGATGCCACACTAGTCCAACGCTAGTTGTGGCCCTATTTCTCGCTTTTTCACTAGTCCAATACTAGTGAGAATTTGTAGATATGGGCTAGTCCAATACTAGACCCTTAGGAGTCCTTCGAGCGCTAGATCATATTTGTGTGATAAAACCACTTCATTTCATGCATATTTTCCTATTCCTAGGGTTTTTACCATTTTGTATGACACTTTCCCTATATATGTACATCCATTATCCCATGTTCCCCTGTATACATATATCCCTTATTCCATATTTTCCCTTATAAGTATATTCCTTACCCTTTTTGTATGAAAACATGACATTAGACTTGCATTTCATTTAAGTATTAGAATTAGGTTAGATCATTTGTTTGCTTAGATAGGAAATAATCCCTTGAGTATGGGATATGGACGAGTTTGGCTTTGTTAGCCTTAGCACGCTCGTATTCCCTCTATTAAAGGGAAAATTGAGTCACGAATATTAGTTCCCCGTACCCAACATGATGCATTCCTTTAGGACATGTATATTTGTATAATTATGATTATTTTTATTATTATTATTATTTCTTTTCTTTTCTTAGAGTCTCATATATTTTGCACAATTCGTGACTTTTTCGAAAGTTTGCTTTATGGCGTCGCAATTAATGTGATTTGCATCAAATAACTTCGAAGAAATATCTTGACCCCTCGATATCCCCCTTAGGTCTAGGGTTTGCATTCATATAGTGACTTTCAAATGTGATAAATTTTTAGGTTAAATTAAGAAAATTCTTGACTAAATCACGCAACTAGCCTTGGCTAGATTGAGAGGGTGCCTTGGATTTTTATCCTTGCCTTCCCTCTCTTCAAATGTGACTCCCGAATCTTTTTCTCTGATTTCCGTAGACTTAGGAGTCGTTTAAAAAGGGTTTTTCATAATTTTATTTAAAAAGTTCATTTTAGGTGACTTGGTACACCTCAACTCAATACCAAGTGGCGACTCCGATTTTTTATTTAAAAACCCTTTTTAAACTATGATTTTGGGTCAAATCGTCGCATTTTCAAAGTCCCATTAAGACCCATTTTATTTTTCTTATTTATTTTCTAACAAATAAAAAACACATCATTTTTCAAATCAAAATCAAACCAAAAATTCATTTTTCTTAAAATCATTATTTTTTCTTATTTTTCAAAAAATGGGGCGTGACACATTACATTTAATCAAAACTCGAAGAAATACAACCAGGTACGTACACTTGCATACTAAGGGTCCCAAATCTCATCAATATCTTCAATACTTCCCAAGTCCAGACTATTCACATCCTCCATGCCTTGGCTTTCGCCATCTAGACATATCCTAATATTATTCGGGATATCGATTTATCATAAAAGTATCACTCTTTGGTACTCGAATACAAGAATCCAAAAATATGATAATTCACCACTCGAGCTGGCCAGTCTCAAGAGGAAATCAATCACTTTTGAGATTCCTATCCAACATACATATCTAATGTCCCTAATAATAAATATTTGTTTCACACTTAACAAGTCAATCCCCACAGTTCGAGAACTCTCTCTCGACACGAGTTCGATAAGAGTTCTGATATCATCTGTGACGACCCCACCGTCCCCGTCTCTGATATCGTAGCCAGGGTTTAGCGGACCGCCTGCCCAACTCTCGCCAGAACTCGCTCACGTATTTCAAGAAAATAACTTACAACCATGGAAAATAAGTGAAACACAATTCCCAAGTTTAAAATATACATTCATGCTTATATTCAACTCCAAGGCTTATACATGTCCAAATATATCAAAATATGAAAAATTCAGGTACATTCAACTCTGGTCGAGTACTAGCGCGAGTATAATTGCAAAAAGTTCAAAAATTAGACTACGTTAGCTTGTACCAGTCTCACGCCTCGCTCGTACCCCCTGTAAGGAAAAGAAAAGCTAATAGAGTGAGTTAAAACTCAGTGAGATTCCAAAACTTCATGCAGATCCAAATAACAAGTTGACCATGATTTAAAATCACAAGTATCAAAATAACGATTATATGAAGTCAAGAAAATAAGTAATAACACTTCGTAAAGCCAAACACTGGATATTTAACATGTCAAGTAAAATGATACAACCACTATTTCAAAATAGCTCCGCCATAGTTTGATCAAATAGTAGTTGACTCTCCGTCAACTTCCAAGTGAAGTAACCAGTCCAATAGTGCTCCGTTTAATGCCAATTCGTCCACCATTCAACCCCCTTACCGGGGTCGAACACCAAAATAAACACATGTGGTAATACTCGAGTATACCTAGGGTTCGTTATCTAATCGACCAGACCTTTTGCCGGCTCAACTCGATTAACTAGTCTCAGGATTTTTGGAATTCTAGAGTGTTCAAGCATAGACAAGTATATTAAGTCATGTGCACTCAAGACACAGCAACAAGTCATGTTTAAAACAAGTGTGATAAAATACACCCTTGTCAGTTCAAATAAGTTAAATATTGTCCAAGTACATTGGTAAAACATGTAAGAGCAAGTATCAAAGATAAACATGCACTTGGAAGCACTCACCAAAGGTCTAGTGCTTTTCAAGGTCACGCTCAGGTGCAACTCCTTGGATGGAGTCCAAATCTGCGATAAAATATTATTCAAGAGTTTAAAATCAACTAGGGTTCGCAACATAGGAGTTTCGCTTCAACAAAATCAAGTAAACGAAACTTGTTTAAATAGTATTCAAATTACTTATTAAACTCTAGAAAATTCATGCTCGCTCGTTTAGTTTCGATAAAGAAGTGATTTATACTTTTGAAGTCGTACTTGGTATAAAAGATCGAGAAAATCATACTTTTTTTAAGGGTCGCTATTTTCACTTTTTCAAAGGTACAAGTTTCGGTAAAATTTCAACTTATATATCTCGATCAAAGCAAACTCGAATACCCTAGACAAACCAAATCCAATTCGATCTCAAATCTTCACTCAAGTCGCGAGTACATACGCCAAACCCTCGAGTGAAAATTTGGGCAGCATGCCCTTTGTATTTATCCATTTTCCAGCCACTTATGGCTTCATGTTTTTCCTCAACTCAGCCCAAATTCAACATATAAGCAAACTTAACAAAATAGCTCTTTAACTAAGCTCAATATCATCCAAATACAAGTCAATTCTAGATAACTGCAGCTAGGTATATCGGATCGAGATAATTTTTATGATGTTTCAAAACTAAAATATAGATCTACATTTCCTATGAAGACATCAATACCCAGTTCTTGCATTTTCAGGGTCAAAAATTGAAATCTCAGAGAAATAGAAAGCTGTCTGTTAAACAGGACATTTGGGCAGTCAAGCGTATTTTAGTCATTTCACAAGTTACAGTACTCCGATTGAATTGAAATTTTTTGGGTAGAAAGCTAACTCAACTCCCTACAATTTTCATGTTTTTAGCAAGAAATGATTTGGCGTTTATCATGGACGAATATGCAGTTCCAGTTGAGTCCAAAAATAGGGCAGAATTACTACCAAATGCTGGAAATTCAACTTTCACTCTAACATGTCACAATCAAACCATTAATCACTTCACCAAATCCGTATCCTAACTCAATAACATCACTTACTAGGTAAACAACAATAATCAAGGCTGAAAATGCAAAACTCTAGCTAAACATTCTACTACACCATCAAAATTAGAAAATTATCCTTAGTTTGCCAAGATTCAAAGCTTCTAAACCATATTTAGTAAGATTAAAAAAGAGAAAAGGAGTGGATCATCTTATACCTTCCAATACTTGTTGCTAAGTGAAGAACCAAACTACCACAAGTTTCTTCCTCCAAAAACACTCCACCAAAATTCCTCCTCCTACTTAAAATCGGTTTTTATGGATTGATTTGTAAGGTTCAGGTAAAAACTCAAGGATCAAGCAAGGTTGTTATGGTGTAAATGGAGTTTTCTCTCTTCCTTCTCTTGAAGGGAGGTTCGGCCAAGAGGAGCAAAGAATGAATGGATTTTTAGTCCAAAATTCCAAGATAAAAACCAAAGAAGTCTTGGTCAAAAGTTGCACAAATGTTCAACATTTGGCACCACCAAATTTTCTCTTGTTTTTGATTTCTTTTCCTCTTGTTTTTAGGTCAAATATTTCAGCTGCTTTAAGGGTTAATTAGGGGCTGATTAGCTGAAATAAAACCAAGAGGATTAGGTCAAGAAGTAGTGGTCAAGTGGGGTACTCGATCGATAGCAAACGGTACACGTCGATTCAGGCCGATTTTTCCTTAACTCTCGCGTACTTGTGTTTTAACTTGTAATTCACTAACTTATTCATAGCACTTCTAATCACACACTTTTTCTTATCTAAAACTCACTCTTAACTACCAAATTTAGTACACACACCTCACCAATTAATTACACTAGCAAAATACGCAAAAACCCTATTTTACCCTAACTATAATACTAAGGGTAAAACTCTTAATTCTATTATTTATTACAACTATTGAGGGAGTAAATGAGTAGTAAATATATTACAAAGTAATTTATTCAAAATAAGAGAGAATTATAAGAAAATATGAGTAAATTTTCAAGTCGTCACACTCCCTTTCTCTTACACAAAAATCCGGGGTGTCACAGTGATGACCTTCATCTAATTGCCCATCGAGAGCACATAATCTGATGAGTTCTAATGAGATGCCCATATTTTTTCCTGACGATGTTTTGTTGCTGCTCTTACACGCTGCTTGGCACATAGGAGGTGCGCAACTTTGCAACCGGAAGACGCTTTCTTTTCCCCTAGATCAATGAAGAAGGAAGACGTAAGTGGATTCTTTCGAAGAACCGGAAGCAAAGCGCTAATCCGAGGCAGGGGGACGGGAAAAAAAAGCGCTCTGACGAATGAAATTGGGGTTCCCAATGCTTTTCCATGCTCAACAAGATGCATCAACTTTGGGATGCTTTACTCCTAACCCCACAAGGCTCCGAGTCCGAGACGGAGCTTAACTTGAGTCTCGGTTAAGAATGGCAATGATCTACCTTTCATACGGCACACGATTCCATGGATAGTTTCATTCGACTTCGTGATGGAGGACATAGCTTACGATTATCAGCTTTGATCATGCCACTAGGCATTTGAATTGTGAGTGATTATGGTGCAGATGACGAGAGGGTTTCATGGCCTTTTTTCCCTAAATAAATCATGATTTTGTGAGAGGATTTTGTTTTAATCGATTTTGGTTATAGGGATTAAGTTTCTCTGCCTAATTAATCGGTTAATTAATTAAACATGGTCTGAGTTGGGTTGTTTCAGGATTTGGTTTATCAAGGCACACTTGACAAGATTAGAAGGAGTGGGATAGGATGTGAGACAAGGTGTGGCATAGAGAATCCGTTGTTAAATCGGTAAATGTCTGTTTTCTGAATTGAAATCAGATTGAATTCGAATTCGATAATTTTTATTTCCATTGCGTATTAGGTCGAATTTTTCCAGAACCATTTATCGAAAATTACCGATTTCAACCTACAAAATCACCAAACTTCAAATTCGATGCTCACCCCTAATTTTAGCAAATTGTTCCACAAGGTACGAAATCTACGTCTTTGACTATCAATGTCAAACCCAAAATCGTGGTTCGCCGTTAACTATAAAAGTGACTTACTTAACTTCATCTTCCCTGGCCTTAACTCCATGAACCACTTTATTTTGACATTGTATAATCTAGGACACCACTTGGCCACTTGCTATAGCCGATCAAAGCATTGGTTGCGTTGCAGGCTCTTCAAGCATTTAACAATAGTCTAAGAACCTAGTGAAGCCATAGGTTAGTTGAATGTATTGTGTGTTGCTACTTAATCCTTGTCATCATGCTCATGTTAATTATATTAATATTAGTGAGATGTTGAAATGGATTTTTTTTTCTATTTTGGATGGCCCCTTTAACTTGTTGATAAATTTGAACAAACGCTTTCTATCACCTTTTGAATATAATTTCTTAACACCACGTAGTTGTTGGTAGAGTGTGAAAATGTACCTTGATACTTGCAAAAGTCCCAAACAAACATCTTTTTGGTTGTGGCATGCCGATAATTCTTATGGTACTTAACCCTTCATTTTGCTTGTAAAAAATCAAAGATAATTTCCGATTGTGAGATATCAAAACTAACATTTTAAATCTATCAACAAGCTTCTTCCTTTGGATTGATGATGAATATTGCACCACTAATTGTTGTGTCTTAGGTTGGACTAGTGCTTTACGTGTAATCGCCAACTATTTTTGTTGGACTAGTGCTTTACATTTTGTCACCGACAATTTTTGTTTGTATCGATTTCGAGGCAAGCCGTAGAATCAGCATGCTCTTCATACACGAAGAACAAGTTGGGTTTTGTCCCTCTAAATACCAATCCTTATGTTGGTATCACCTTCAACTCCGCCTTTCATTCCTATATGGTATCACCTTCAACTCCGTCTTTCATTCCTATATGCGTTCGAACCGATTGACATTGTTTATCAAATCCCTCAAGTCCTTGAAAGCTTTGCCCTCAAAATATTTGACAACCTCAAAGTTTCTCATCCCTACAAGGGCTGCATCAACAAAGTTCTCCAAGACTTTCATGCTACAATGCATCCTAACCAACCTAAATCATTTCAAGAAATTGGCCGGTTGTTTCTTCTACCTTTTGAACCATATGGCTAATATTTGTGAACTTCAATTACGATACAAGGCTATGAAATTGGTTATGGAAGGCTTGTCCCTTTTGGTCCCAATCCTCTATTGAATTTGGTGCTAACTTGGTGTACTAGTAAAATGCCGCACCAGTCAGTGAATATGGAAAGAGTCTGATCTTCAAGAACTCGTTAGTCCTAACATTTTCACATTGAATATTGAATCTGCCTATATGTTTGATCATTGATTATTTGTCTTCCCTCGTAAAGTTAGTGAAATTTGGGAATTTGAAATCCCAAAGAGAATATAGGTCCTATTGACCCAATTCAAGTAAGGCTTATGATAAGGTAGCCTTTCTCTGCCCCCTACCACATTAGTATCCATATGCCTGATCAATTCTATTAAATCCTATCGATTAACATAATTAGCACGTTGATCGAACTTTATATGGATAGGTATCTACAAGAATGCTATATTAGTACGCAACAATATTCTTTGATCACTCCATTTCTCCTTCCAAGAGTATGAAGGCATGTCGTCCTACCATACTTTTTCTCAATTGTTATATTCCCAAAATTCTGTTATATCATGAAAAATCTAATAGTCAACCATTATCACTAACGTATTCTCCACTACTTATGGCTGGAGGCACTATAATTATCGCAACGGATCTTCTATGCCACACCCTATCTTACATCCTATCCTACTCCTTCTAATCTTGCCAAAGTGTCCCTTAATAAATCAAATTCTGAAACAACCCAACTCAAACCATGTTTAATTAATTAACCGATTAATCGGGTAGAGAAACTTAATCCCTATAACCAAAATCGATTAAAACAAAAACCCTCTCACAAAATCACGATTTATCTAGGGGAAAAAAATCACGAAAACCTCTCGTCATCATCTCCGCCATACCCTCTTGTCATATCCACCAAAATCACTCACAATTCACCTCCTTCTCAAAAAGCATCTTTCGGGTGAAACTAAACCAGAGCGTGTTTCGGGAAGGGCAATTGACGAAACTCACCACCTGTTCATTCAAATACTTAAGCGTCATGAATATCTGAGAGTTTTAATCTAGTCACACTTAGCATTTAGGTACGTGAATATCTGAACCTTGCAGTGACATTATATGTTTGCTTAATAACCTGTTATAGCTATATCTATTCAGTTGGTGTAAACACCAAATTGCCAATTAAGTCTCGAGTGATAACACTTAAATTTTTTATTGCATTTGATTGTATTGCAGTTCTTGTTGTAAAGAGAAATAGTTTTGATTTAGTGAAAACATGTCTTGTTATTTTATAAAATAACACCAATCTCGGATCTTTATAAAATATTCTGTCTCGAGAATAGCCTAAAGGTGTTGAGACTCCAATTGATGTTTCACAAAATAATGTTGCTATAATGCTTACGTGCTTAAGAAAGAATAATTTTTTTTAGAAATAAGAGACATAAATCTTTCTCTTTAGCAAATGGGCTGTGGTGAAATTTAAAAACAACCAGTTTATACACCATGAGAAGATGAAACAGACTGATTTCTTTAGTAGATTCTAATTTCAAGTTGCAAATATTACTGTTGCTCAATTAATGTCTTAGTGTTCATCTATGCTTTTTCGTTATTTGTTTTGTTGGGTTTAAGGCAGCAGTTCCTCTATATCTTTTGCACTAGTTTATGTCTATAACATCCCTTCTAGCATAGTGGACCATGTTTTTTGGAATCTCTCTGGGGATCTCATGCATATTTATCTGACGATTCCGATGGTGTGGATCTCTGTCTCTGCTATTGTTTTGTAACTTTATGCATTGAATCATTTTTATCTTTATTTATAATATTACGCTTCATTGCTGATTGCTGGATGAATTTGTAATTCAAGGTTAATGTTTAGAAATTGTTCTTTTTGACTCTCGGCTAAGCTTTTATGCTTAATTTTACTAATTTAGTCTGAAATAGAGAACGATGTTTTAGTCAGCACTTACGATATTTCACTTTTTCTTTAAATGAAGAATGAGTAAGTTTTTTTCTTGAATTGCAGGTAGAATCATATCCGTGCATTGTTGTGGAGCCAAAGCTTCCTTCAACATTTCTCCAAGTAAGTTTTCCAATGTTTTAGTTTGACTTTCTTCGTGTTATACATCTTACAGTGACCAACATGCAAATTTCTTTCTGCTTTTCATCTCCTGAGGTCCATGATACAGGTCATTTGTTGGGTTTTGGGGGAATATGGAGAATGATTTGCCAACTCATGAAGTCCAATCATGTCATAAATTGGACTTTGAAGATGTTGACTTGCAGGAGAAAAATGATAATGCTCTACCTCTTTACATTATTGATGGCAATCAAGCAAATCGAAATTTTCTTTCTTTGGTTATACCAGATGACTTGGTCCCGAAATTTGGCATGGAATTCGATACTGAAGTAGTAGCGAGAAATTTTTACCAAAAAATATGCTAAAGCATCTGATTTTGGAACTCGATTGAGTAAGAGACATAAAGACAAAAATAGTGATATGATGTTGGACATGATTGTTTGCTGCTCCCGTGAAGGAAAAAGGCCAAAAGACAAACGGAATATGATTGTTAAGTGTCCTCGTCCAGAAACAAGATGTGATTGTGGTGCAAAGAATGAAAATCAGTCGTAGACAAGTTGGAAAATACCGTGTTGTGCAATTTGTTGCTGAACATAATCACGAGCTATCAACTCCGAGCAAAACTCATTAATTCAGATCTCATAGACACATGACAATGGCACACGAAACTGAAATAGATATGGCCGAAGTTGCGGAATTGCAGCAAAACAATCGATTGAATTGATGCCGAAACAAGTTGGTGGATGAGAAAATCTTGGATTCATTCGAGATGATTTAAAAAAACTACTTACGATCCAAAAGATCCATACCAATGATGCAAGATGACACAGGAGGAGTTTTAGAGTACTTACAATGATGCAATTAAAGGATCCAAATTTTTATTATACCATTCAAGTGGATGAAGATGACTTGATAACTAACATATTTTGGGCTGATGAAAATGAGAATGGATTTTGCTCATTTTGGTGATGTGGTTTCTTTTGAACTTATAGAAAGCACAAAATGGGAGGCCAATTGCATTATTCGTTGGTGTAAATCATTATAAACAAAACTACAGTTTTTGGGGCTATTTTATTATATGATGAGACAATTGGAACATTTGAATGGTTGTTTGACAAATTTGCTAAGGCTATGATGGAAAAAATACAAAGAACTATTCTTACAGACCAGAACGGAAAATGGCAATGGCTTTGGCTTCTCAATGGCCAACAACGTATCACCACTTATGTATATGGCATATCCATCAAAATGCAGCAACGCATCTAGCTGATATCTTTAAAGATTTTCAAATTTTGCGACAGATTTTAGTCACTGCATATATGACTATGAAAATGAGAATGATTTTTTTTTTGAGGGATGGAGTGAAATGTTAAAAATGTATGGTCTGGAAGACAATAAGTGGTTGAAGAAAATGTTTGATATAAAAGAGAAATGGACTTTAGTGTATGGGAGAGAAACCTTCTGTGCTGATATGACCACGACCCAACAAAGTGAGTCCATGAACAGTGTTATGAAGAAGTATGTAAGTTATAAACATGACTTACTTGAATTTTTTGAACACTTCCAAAGGCTGTTAGATGATTGTCGGTATGATGAATCTGTAGCAGATTTTAGAGGCAATCAAAGTACACCGGCAATGACATTCCCTTATAAGATTTTATAGCATGCAGCAAGAATATATACACATGAAGTTTATGAAAAATTTAAGGACGAGCTATGCAAAGGGATTGATTGTAAATGGGAAGTTGATGGTGAATTAGGAAATCAAGTGATTTACAGAGTTACACCATATGGTAAGACTTCCCACCATCTTGTAACTTATGATTCATCCACGAATTCAATTTCATGTAGTTGTGAGAAATTTGAATTTGCTGGATTTTTGTGTTCACATGCACTAAAAATATTGATGACTCTGAATATTGTAACAATTCTTGATGCATATATATTGAAGAGATAGACAAAAGTAGCTAAAACAGGAAATGTACATGTTTCCAGTGAAAGTAGCCCGGAAATGGAGTTAAAGGCAAAATTAAGTTTTCATTACAAAGAATTATCCTATCTATATATGCAGCTGATGACAAAAGCTTCTGAATGTGATGAAACTTATCAAATTGCTAAAGATGAATTTTGAAAAATGTCAGAACAAATGGATGCATGTTGTCGAGGGAAAAAGAAAATGAAAGAAGTGCGTATTGAAGAAAATAAAAAGTGTGTATCAAGATGTTGACACTAATCCATCTGAAATCGACTCTAATAAAATAAAAGGCATCAAAGTGAAAAAATGAGTCACTTACAAGTCGATCAAGAGACCAAGAAGTGCACTAAAAATGGCTACTAAGAAACGCAATTATAAGGTGAAATAGAAATCTTCATAAAAAAGATTACAGGTTAGACAATTTATTTAGTTTATATGAACAATGCTATTTTATTGTTGACTATTATTTTTTGTTTGTTCATTAGTTCTATGATGAATGATGAGCATAGAAATAATATTAGGATCCTTATTTATAATTTGGATAAAAATGATTGTAGGAATTTGGAAATAATGTTGTTCATTCAAAGTATGGATTCTTCTACAATTCCAGGTTCTATTCGAGAATTACCACCACAACAGGTATAGTTATTCGTCATTTTTGTCTTGTATAGCATAGTAGATATGTAATTTATTTTTAAATTTTTATTTGAGTATTTTATTCTTTAGATGACTAAACTACATTAAAGATATATTTTTTCAATGATATTTTTAATTTGTGGTCGTCTCTCTTTAATTATATCAGGAATTTGGAACTCCAATAGAAGACATCTACAATAGGCGAATGCTAAAAAACATGACACAATTATTGCAAGTAAGTAAATAGTATGCTTTTTGTAGATATTATATCAACCATTAATTGCATGTTGTTTCTTATTTATCTTAATTTTTTCCAAGTGGTATACATTTGCAAGTTTATAGCTGTTTGTTTGTATGTGTGGTCTTCTATTTCTTGTTTTTTCGGCAGACGTTGGACCCTAACTTCTACCAAGGCTATGATTTGATATCTTCAAGTCCAATAGCACACCAGCATGTATCAATGAGTTTTGTCCAAGTAAGAAAAAATCTTGATTAATTACTTAATTTTATATATATTAGTTTGATAAGTTACAATTATAATTCAAAACAATTGCTAACTTAGCATTTGTTTTTTGTAGGCACAAGAACTGGAAAAAAATGATGATACTAATCAACAAGTTTACTAAAGATGAATGATCACCGCAAAAAAACCTAGATGGTGTGAAGTTATGCAAAAACACCAGTGCAAAAATTGTCACGTATCGAGTTGTGCATGATGGATTTCAAGCAAATACTAATCTTTTCTGGTTCACGTATCAGCTTCGAACAGGCGTCAATGGTGAATCGACCCCCCCAAAATAATGATGATACTCTGTTCTTTCTTTGCCATAGAAATGATTTTGAATAGACTAGAGGAGAATAGCTTTTCAAATATATACAAAAATCAGGATGGAGGTGAATTTGTTCGACAACTAGCCGATTTAAGAAGGGTGCATGAGCAAAAATTGATATGCCCGGAAATAACCATTTCTTTATTTACTATAAAGTACAAACTAGCGAGTTGCTAATGTGATGTTTTGGCATCAAACTAAAGAACAAGGCACGTAAAGTAACAGAGCAAGTAGCTAAACAGAACACTTGCCCGTGGCACAGTCCTGTGCATTAAAACAATTTGACAAAATTGTCTATTTTGAGTGTTGCCTGTTAAAAGACTTCTGAGTGCTTAGTGGGGCTTGTATATTGTTGTGGTAGTTTGTGCTCTTAGTGATTTTATGAGTCTTCTATATTTTAGTTTGCCAAAAAATTTCTTGTCAGTAGAATTCACAAATTTTGTGATCAATAGAGTAGATCCTGTACTCTGGAAATAGAACGGTAATTACAGGTACAATTACATGGTAAAGGAATATGAAATAGTTGTCTATATCTAATTGACTATATCTTGCAGCAGATAAGGGACAATCTGACTTTGCTTCTACTCCTTTCTTCTGGAACCTTTTTCTTCCCTTCCCTTCTCTTGGCTATCTAAAATACAATAGGCCTTTGATTAATTGCGTGCTGAATTTGGTCCTTTGAGTGAAGGCATGTGAGTCCTTTTCCTGCAGAAACAACCCTCCTATCCGGTAATGCTACTTTAGTCGCCATTTCAGCTACTACTCCTTGGATAAACAACCTCATAATTTCAGCATCTAAGACATCCACAACCAATAATATATCCTTTGGACCATTTAGTGTAAAGATCCACAATGAATTTTAAATAGATAAACTATAGTTTCATTTTTACTTAATCATCCTGGAAGCTCTATGTTTATATGGTCCTTTTCATGATAAGAAGTATCATATTTACAGCCTGTTATGGCTGGTTTTGTTTCTAGTCACTTATTTTTGCCAAGAAGCAGTTTGATGTTTTAATGTGAAATAGATGTGAAATAGATGCCAAATAGCTAAATAGAACACTTGCCCGTGACACAATCAGACAGACTTGATCTTCTTCAACAAATAACCAATCGTCCAATAATAGTGGTGGAAGTGCATCACCGAATTCAAAGCCAAACCTAAAGCCAAGAGGAATAAAATAAGCAAAAGTTGAAGCATAATAACCAAAAGAGCGTGCTGAGGGTTATAATCTAGGAGGGACAGCCTCCCGCAATTCTGAGGCAAATGTATAAAAGATTTGAGGAAGCCCATCCTAGCATTCTGAAGGAATTCTCTAGAACATTGGAGGAAGCCCATCCAGAATGCTGAGGCTATCAGTGAATTCACAGAAAAGCTGATTTTTGTCGCTTAGGCATTTGATCGAACAGGTGATGACCTTCATCCAATTGCCCATTGAGAGCACATAATCTGCTGAGCTCTGACGAGATGCCCATATTTTTGCTGTTGCTCTTAGACGCTACTCTTGGCACATAGGAGGTGTGTGGCTTCGGAACCGGTAGACGCTTCCTTTTCCCCTAGATCAATGAAGAAGGAAGACGTAAGTGGATTCTTTTGAAGAACCGGAAGCAAAGCGCTAATTCGGGCGGAGGGACGGGAAAAGAAAGCGCTCCGACGAATGAAATTGGGGTTCCCAATGCTTCTCCACGCTCAACGAGATGCGCCAACTTCGGGATGCTTTACTCCTAAACCCACAAGGTTCGAGACGGAGCTTAACCTGAGTCTTGGTTAAGAATGGCGATGATCTACCTTTCCCACGGTGCACGATTCCATGGATAGCTTCATTCGATTTCGTGATGGAGGACATAGCTTATGATCATTGGCTTTGATCATGCCACTAGGCATTTGAATTGTGAGTGATTATGGTGGAGATGACGAGAGTGTATGGTGGAGATGATGACGAGAGGGTTTCGTGATATTTTTTTCCCTAGACAAATCGTGATTTTGTGAGACGATTTTTGTTTTAATCAATTTTGGTTATATGGATTAAGTTTCTCTGCCCGATTAATCGGTTAATTAATTAAACATGGTCCGAGTTGGGTTGTTTCAGGATTTGGTTTATCAAGGCACACTTGACAAGATTAGAAGGAGTGGGATAGGATGTGAGACAAGGTGTGGCATAGAGAATCCGTTGTTAAATTGGTAAATGTCCATTTTCTGAATTGAAATCGGATTGAATTTGAATTCGATAATTTTTATTTCCATTGCGAATTAGGTTGAATTTTCCCAGAACCATTTACTTAAAATTACCGATTTCAACCTACAGAATCACCGACTTCAAATTCGTTGCTCACCCCTAGTTTTAGCAAACTGCTCCACAAGGTGCGAAATCTGCGTCTTTGACTATCAATGTCAAACCCAAAATCATGGTTCGCTGTTAACTATAAAAGTGACTTACTTGACTTCATCTTCCCTGGCCTTAACTCCATGAACCACTTTATTTTGACATTGTATAATCTAGGACACCACTTGGGCCACTTGTTATAGCCGATCAATGCATTGGTTGCAATGCAGGCTCTTCAAGCATTTAACAATAGTCTAAGAACCTGGTGAAGCCCTAGGTTGTTGAATGTACTATGTGTTGCTACTAATCCTTGTCATCATGCTCATGTTAATTATATTACTATCAGTGAAATGTTGAAATGGATTTTTTTTCTGTTTTGGATGGCCCCTTTGACTTGTTGATAAATTTGAACAAACCCTTTTCTATCACCTTTTGAATATAATTTCTTAACACCACGTAGTTGTTGGTAGAGTGTGAAAATGTACCTTGATACTTGCAAAACTCCCAAACAAACATCTTTTTGGTTATGGCATGCTAATAATTCTTATGGTACTTAACCCTTCATTTTGCCTGTAAAAAATCAAAGATAATTTCCGATTGTGAGATATCAAAAATAACCTTTGAAGTCCATCAACAAGTTTCTTCCTTTGGATTGATGATGAACATTGCTCCACCAATTGTTGCGTCTTAGGTTGGACTAGTGCTTTACATGTAATCGCTGACTATTTTGTTGGACTAGTGTTTTACATTTTGTCGCCGACTATTTTTGTTTCATCGATTTCGAGGCAAGCCGTAGAATTAGCTACCTCTTCATACACGAAGAACAAGTTGGGTTTTGTCCCTCTAAATACCAGTCCTTATGTTGGTATCACCTTCAACTCCGCATTTCATTCCTATATGGCATCACCTTTAACTCCGCCTTTCATTCTTATATGCACTCTAACCGATTGACATTGTTTATCAAGTCCCTCAAATCCTTGAAAGCTTTGCCCTCAAAATATTTGACCGCCTCAAAGTTTCTCATCCTTACAAGAGCTGCATCAACATAGTTCTCCAAGACTTTCATACTGCAATGCATCCTAGCCAACCTAAATCATTTCAAGAATTGGCCGGTTGTTTCTTCTACATTTTGAACCATATAGCTAACATTTGTGAACTTCAATTTCGATAAAAGGCTATGAAATTGGTTGTGGAAGGCTTGTCCCTTTTGGTCCCAATCCTCCATTGAATTTGGTGCTAACCTGGTGTACCAATAAAATGCCGCACCAGTCAGTGAATATGGAAAGGGTCTGATCTTCAAGAACTCATTAGTCCTAACATTTTCACATTGAATATTGAATCTGCCTATATGCTCGATCATTGTTTATTTATCTTCCCTCGTGAACTTAGTGAAATCAGGGAATTTGAAACCCCAGGGAGAATATAGGTCCCATTGACCCAATTCGAGTAAGGCTTATGATAAGCTAGCCTTTCTCTATCCCCTACCGCATCGTTAGCCATATGCCTGATCAACTCTCTTAAATCCTACCGATTAACATAATCGACACCTTAATCAGACTTTCTATGGAAAGGTATCTACAAGAATGCTACATCAGTACGCAGCAGTATTCTTTGACCATTCCATTTCTCCTTTCAAGAGTATGAAGGCATGTCATCCTACCATACATTTCCTCAACTGCTATTTTCCCAAAATTCTGTTATATTATAAAAAACCTAATAGTCAACCATTATCATTAACATATTCTCCACTACTTATGGTTGGAGGCACTATAATTACTGGCTAGGCTGATGTTTATTAGGCAAATATTGAGATTGGTATACCTATAGGTCAGCCCATCGTTGTCAATCTTCCATTGGTAGAAAGATAAGGAAACCCTTGGTACTGATTATGCCCCTTGAGCCCATTTTTCAACAACTACACCCTGTCTAGTATCTTTATCATACCAGATGGCATGACCTTTTCATTCGCCTGAGAAGTGTCTTAAACCACTATTGTTTTTTCTTTCGCAGTGCTCACCTATTCTGCACGGGTAACAAGTGCTTGTATGGCTGTGGACTCCTTGAGACCGATTTTAGTCATGAGTTTGTTAATCGTCATACTAGCCCTTTTGTCTACAGGTCCTGCTATTACCTACTCAACCTGCCCCCGGCCTAGGTTTCCACTCAGGTTGCGAGCCTCTTGAGATCAGCAACAAACAAGTCCATCTGAATATCCAATTTTTATCCCATTGCATCAGCTGCAGCGCTGGTATCTTATCAGAGTTTTCTAACTTCTTCTTCCAAGCACGAAGAAGCTCAAATTGGCACCACTTTTACACTTTCAGTCTCCTAGTAGAGTTTATTGGCTAGGCGGTCAGTGATCCTATTCATCATCAGTTCCATGGGCAGCTCCTACTACTTCTCCATAGTATTCCAATGAGCCTCCTATCTACATATCATGTGTTCAACAATTCAGGCCTACAAGCCTCGAGATTAGCAAAAGATCAACTGGCGGCGTCGGTATCAACACCTACTGTAGAGGCCTGAGCACTGGGAGTAGTCTATTCTCCTTGACCCTCGTCTTGATCTGGCATATGAGGCATTGATTCTTCAAAATCAATTGTTGTTCCCTTAGCAGTATCATTATTTTTCGACATTGTCCGGTTCCGTTTTCCTGACACGGCCCCTTTGGACATGTCACTATGTTTATGTCAATTTTTACCGGCCAACAAACTATGACCGATAAATGATAGTTGCTAGCGTGCCACCTAGTTTATGCGAGAAAAATCAGGAAAATCTTATGAATGAATCGATTTGTTTGGAATGAGATGCATCGATTATGTTGACCTCTAAGATGACTGCTGTTTGTCCTACCTTGAGCACCTCAAGGTCTTAAAATTCATACCAAGAGCAACCTATCAGAAGAAAAGAGTAATGAAACAAGAAGTGAAAACTAAAGCTGATGAACTATATAACTCAAAATATTCTGGAAAACACATTAAAATTGCTTGAAAATGGAATGAACTCTCAAATTAAACTTGCTAATTTGCACAGAGATTAACATCGATATACAAGAAAACATGAAACTACTAGAAATCTAAAATAAAAATTAACTGATTGCATAAGAATCTGGAAATCCTAAAAATTAGCCTAAATCTTCAAAGAAAGCTTTGAAAATCCCAACTCTAGCCTATGATTTCTAAGAAAAGCTATTTCAAAAAGAAAGAAGCATTAGATTTGTCATTTTTGTGAAGTGAAAGTCGTCTTCGATCTGATGTATCTTTAGATATTTATAGATGTGTAGTTTCCCATCAAAATCATCTATTTAACTCCCTTAATGCCCATATTATGCTTCATATCGACCATATTGATCACCAAACTTGGGTAGTGATAACTGCCCACACCTATATCTTGGGGATCATGTAACTATCTCATCCCTAATTTGCAAGGACACAGGTTGATGCACACATTTTCTTCCTAACCAACTGCCACCAGTGGCTCTACCCTTATCGATGCTTGACTGATTGTATCAACTCCATTTGTATCGACACGCGCGTTGATGAACATGTGCCTGTTACGCTTTTGTACGTATTGACGAGTGTGTAATGATCGACCATCATCACCGATTTCTCAAAAAACTGTATTACCCACACCTATCAGTTTTGAACTGGTAAAGCTATTGACCATTTAAAGGCAGTTACAGATCAAGCCCCCCATGTGACCTGCATATACCACAATTGATGAACTCCTTTTGTTACAGCTGATTGTCTCCATGGTACTTATTGATGAATTGTCAGCCGTAAATAGATTTCCCAACATGATCGGCTTCCCGATGTTGACTTGAATCTCATTGCCGACTAGTTAATCTGAGCAAATGTTATCTCATGTTCTTTTATTCTAATCGGCATTTCATTAACCGATGTACAATGACTACTGCCCCAACAATATATATATACACACACATACATTTATACAATACATACATACATATATATATATATATATATATTAGTTTATGTGTGTGTACGTTTCTTGGTGCCCAAGTGCAAGCAACTATTCGCATCCAAAATTCAGGGAAGATATCGGTAAAACTCGAAAATCGAAATGATTAAATTATATGTATAGTTGAATGCAAAATAATGTAGAAGTTAAGTTTATATTAAAGAAAGACCAGTTTTTCAACTAAGCTCGGTGGGTGGAGTTTTGGGGACTTGACTAATGTTATTTATGTTCTTGGCTTTGATATGGCATTATGAATTGGTCTCGTTTCGACAACCGGTAGTTGAAGCTGTTAAAATGTTAATCACAAGCATAGTGTTGAAATGTTGTACCATGGACTCATTGTGTAATTCAAAGTGAAATTCCATGCAGAGTTCCCCACACCATGTTTGTTTGCTGGAGTTCCCCTCTCTGTCTTTGCTGCTTCTTATAGAAACCCTTAAGCAAACTTTCATCTTGAAAAACTTTCGAACATCTTTAAGTTATTTGCTGAAGAAAGCGTTATTTCAAATTTTCTACACTTCATCTTTTGTAGTTAATTTGCAGAAATTTGATTAGTAACAAGCAGAAGAAAGAGTTAAGAGATGATTTTTTTGTTTTTAATGAAAGTGTAAGGTTTGAAGTATTCTATTATAACTGCCCTTATTATTGATTTATAAACATGGCATAACTTGAGTATTGCCTAAGAAATTTTGAGGCATTTGCGCCTTTAACCCCTTTTTCTATGAAATCATTCCCATACTAACCAGTAAGAACCCAAAAAAGGGTTAATTGCAAAATACTCCATGAGTTTTCTTGTGCATGCAAAGTACTCCCCCATTATCAATTTCAACACCATACATATCCTCAAACTCAATCCTTGAGATGTACTCTAATCAACTTGTTGCCGGAAGAATTTAACAAGAAAGAAACAATTAATCTCCCTTAATTTATTTAGTGGCTAAAATGTACTTCTTCCTCTACAGCTAATCTTACATGTACATCGATTATTATTTTCTTTTTTCTCACACAATTTGAAAATCTCTCTCTCTCTCTCAAAATAAAAAAAGTATTAAAAAATTGTGTTTGGAGAATCTCTAGAAAATTTTTTGTCAAATAATACTCATCCAAACTAATGCAATGGCATTTTGGGCAATTAACTAATTCCGTAGACATTAATGACTTTGTGCCAATTAGCTTCCCCTGGTGGCTAGTTGATTGAAGTACATCAAAGAATGCTAATAGTTTGAGGATGAATATTGGTCCTGAAATTTATAAATCTAGGGATTTTGCAACCTAAAGAACAGGGGGTATTTTGCAAGCAACTCTTGAATAATAGACAAACACGACTTTATACACCAAATATTTTTATCAGCCACAGTATGTTCTTCAAGACATTAGTATTAGGCTAATGCTATTGGCCAATAAAAACTGATACAAGAAACTTTAGTGTAGTTTCGTCATAAATAGATATTTTCCGTGGAATCTCAACTATTGACCAATAAAAATTGGCTCAAGTCAATTAAGAAACTTGTTAGATGCTATACAATATTGAATCCGTTTTGATAGACTTTTGAAGTTTGTAATCTAGCTCTTAGTCCCCGCAGGCTAGAATTAATTGTTGTATGCCATAGAAATTAAGCATTTGTTACTTTGACCATTTCCTTTCCAAAAGATGAAGAACCTCATTTGTTTTATGTGCATGTGTGATCCGTAGAAAAGACACCCAAGTTTGATCAATAGTGAAAAGTTTTCAGGTGAATGTATGAAACCTGCTCTAGGTGATGATAAACTTCCCCTTCTTTCTTAAATCCCCATTACATTTTTAACAACACAAATATGTCTACATTGATGTCCCACTAACCAATCCAATATAAGTGCTTTTTTTGTTAACAATTTTGACTTGGATTTTGATTCACATGTGCAGATAAAAATTCCGCTTGTAACAAGTAAGAATTTACGTGAATTTACACGTGTATTTCATTTAACAGCTATTGTTTATGTGCTCCATTTAAATTGAAACAATATAATAACTTCAAGGAGAGATAGAATTTTGGGATGCCAAGTGTCACAAGTACAAAAGGATAAAAAGAATTAATATGTTAGCCTCGTAAAGCAACACACACAGAAAGTTATTTTGAATTGCAATATGTGAATTATTTGAGTAATGAGCAACATTTGGCAGGATTTTAGGGTTTTTTTTTTATCAAAAATCAGAAAGATTGACTAAATCAACTTTTGTAAGCCAATTTTATATTTGGTCTATACTTTAAAATCAATTTCAGTATGCTCAAAAAATAACTTTTCTTCGGAATGAGATGCAAAATCAAACACAATGAATTGAATATGAAGACATCAACAGTTTAAAGAAAGCAAAATACAACACAAAAACATGTAAGAATATGATAAATAGTACATGGAAATTAACATGGTTTGATTTAATTAGTAGACCTACACAGAAACTACTTCTTTAATATCAGGAAAAAACAATTACCAGATGCAAGTTGTTATACATGGCCAACCCTTGTGCATCCTTTGTCACTTAATAAAAAATGTGCATATAAATATTGTTTGGGTAAGTATGCATATAAATATTGATTGCCAAGTCAACGACTTAATAGCTTGTCTTTTTTTTTTTTGAGTGAAGAAAATATCTTGTTTTAATGACTTCGAAGCAGTCTAACAAGACTCGAAATTTTGCTAGTCAAGCTGCAAGTAGAGATGCATAATACCCAATTAATGCGTCCACGGCTAGGGGTGACCCATACTATCAACTTCATTGACCTTCAAGGTAGAAATTTTGTAAATTTGTCCTAGTGCTAAGACTCGAAATTTTGCTAGTCAAGCTGCAGGTAGAGATGCATAATACCCAATTAATGCATCCACGGCTAGAGGTGACCCAATTAATGTGTCCACGGCTAGAGGTGACCCATACTATCAACTTCATTCACTTCAAGGTAGAAATTTTGTAATTTTGTCCCCAGAGCTATTTTAGTTTTTCAGAAATTCTAATTATTTTCAATGACCTTTTGCTGTCAAAATCCTTCCGATGCTTCTTGGGACTTTTGGTCCTCGAAAAGTCGACCTAAATCTTTCATAAAGGAATTTTTTTTTTTTGGTATTTAAAAGTTTAGGTAGATTCAGATCCGATCATCACCACGGATCAGAACATATCTCAGAATCATAGATCGCTTATAAGAGTTTTTACAGATTGTTCATTAACACAGTCCTCAAATTGGTAGTGGATTTGAACACATGACTTTTTGTGGAAAAATGTCCCATTCTTACCAACTTGTGTTGGCATTTCATAAAGGATTTGTTCATAGGATTGCCATTGTGTGGTTTGCTATCATTTTTTTTACAGGCCAGATTTATGTAGGGTTTTAATTGAAAAGCTTTAATGCCTCATTTTGAAATGATTTTTCAGAAATATTTTTATGAGCCAAAAAGAAATTTTCAAATAAAGAAGAGTCAAGTTTATCTTATCAATTCCAGGTGCCATTTGGAGGCAAGTGTTTAAGCAACCTAATCTTGAATTTGTGGTAAAGCCTGATGGTTAAGCTAATAATAAAATCTTAAATCATGATAGCATTTATTCTCAATGTATGTTATGGTTGCAATTGCGCATAATGTCCACTGCAGGTAATAAGACTTGGCTTCAGCTAGATATTACAAGGGATTGATATAGACATTCACACTTAATTATTGTTGTCGATAAAAGAAGATATTTTTTAAGTTTTATTTTGTTCAATACTTATTTTATGTTATAGACCCCATGGTCTTTAACTGTATTTATTTTAATGATTAACAAGCAATAATTGTTGACATTTTTTAAACCAAACATATTTAGATTTTTAATAGTTTTAGAAATTGATTTGTTATTTGGTAATTATATTAGATCTGGTATCACAGTTGGTTTAGGAAATAGAGTTGAGTCATATTTTGGTATTATAATTAGAATAGAATTTGTGATTATGTTTTTCTATGTAAGGGCTTGGAGTCCCAAGTTTGTAGTTGAGGAAAATTAATGAATTGAAGCAGAATATTTTGTTTCCTCCTGTGCCCTTCTTATTGTTTATTATTTCTAAGATTTTAATGTTACTTCCGCTGCATAATTTTTTGTGCTAACAAATGGTATCAAAACTCTAGGTTCAAGAGTTTGATCTTGGGGTATCTGTGATGTCTGAAGGGTGTGTAGAATTTGTGATAGAAAAACCTGTGCCATAGAAAGATACAGAGGTTGTGATAGAGTACTCATATATTAATAGAATTGGACCACGAGAGTTCATTTTGGAGTACTTGTTTGTTGATTGGAATTAGGGAAAAGTGACCTAATTGGATAGAGATTTAAAAAGAGGAAATCTATTGATATTGTTGGTGTTGTACAGTGATTAGAGAAAAAAGGTCTTGCTAGATTGTTGACTGTCACAGTGGTGTTTGATCAAGTTTGAAACCAAGGAAGCCAAGAAATTCAAACAAGAAAGAAAAATTTTGTGAAGGTATGTAAATTGTTTTGAATTACCGTGGAGAGAGAATATGTCAATGATGAAAATTATTACCATAAGAAAGATTATAAAAGGCATCATTTGTTAGTTGAAAGTTATGTGGATTTTTATTCAGGAAAATATGGTAGCTCTTATTGCAAAAGGGTCACTATGGATGGCTTTTTTGATCGAGGAGAATTAGCAGCAAAATTGTATGCAAATAGTCCACTTCCACGCTTAAATATTCAGGTGGGTATTAGTTACAAATTGGAGTTACACTTCTACAAAGGCAGGAAAGGCAATTGAAACTCATGATCGTATTGGAGATGACAACATTAAAAGATTCGTTTAAAGGAGGCATTATTGACACATTTTAAACCAAGAATATTTAGAATTTTAATAGTTTTAGAAATTGATTTGTTATTTGATAACTATATTAGATCAAATATCATAGTTGGTTTATGAAATAGTGAATTTAATTTAGATGTCCGAACGCCCTTAACTTTAATTTTTTTTAACAAGACCAATTGGTAGACCCAAATTGATGAACAAATATAAATCTACAAGAATAAGCTCAAGAAAAAAGGCTAATGGGGCAAAGAAAAGCTTTCTATTATTCACAAAAAGGCTACAGCAACTTCTCATACATGAGTTAAGAGAACACAGGCTAAAAACCTATATAATAAACGAAACTGACGCTTCAAATAATCTCTTCAAATTTTAGCATCTCCAACATCTTATTCAACTTTACAACTATTTCTGTCTTTAATATTTTGTAAAAACATCTGCAATTTACTTACTCTTTACATCTAGAATAATTTATTTCAATCCCCTTATCTTGAACCCACTCATGTATGAATTGATACTTGACATTTATATGTCAGATATGCCATGGAGAATTTGAGTCTAAATAACCCACTTGCCGATTTTTTGTCACAATAAATCTTTTTAGGGCCAACCTACTTGTGCTGTAAAATATCAACATGCGATGCAACCACAATGCTTGAATAGCACTGTCTGTTGTAGCACTATACTTCGACTCTGTGACAAACAATACAATCACCTGTTACTTATTAGAACTCCAAGAAAACACCCCAGAATTATTGAAAAATGCATAATTTGAAAACCTCTTCCTCTCAATTGTGTGGCCTGGCTAATCACTATAAGTGTAGCCAAACAGGTCAACTGGATCACTATTTGAATAAAAAAAAACTGTCACTTCATGTGCCATTAATATACTTCACTATCCTCTTTTGGGAATAAATGGCAGCAATAAACCATTTGTTAACAAATTTTAGCTGGAAGTTTCAATGATTAGGGGCAATATCCAATATTAAGGTATCATATGATTGTAGCTGTGGAGTCAAGAAATACCAACACGGTACAGTTTGTCTTCAATTATATGTTTTATACTTCAAGTGGTTCTCAAAAAACTTTAAATTAACCAAAGTGTTGTTCTCAAACAACTTCAAACTAACCAAAATCTTGTCAAGTAAAATCTGAAACTAAGTTGGAGATTGAAACTTCAAAAAGTATATCTAACTAAAATAAGAAAGATGGATTTATCAGTAAAGTTTTATGATTTTCAAAGGTAGGTTTTGGAGAGTTCTTTGCTAGGTTTTGGAGGTACACAATTAACTTGTGCGGTAAATTTATTTACACTTAATAAAACTTGTATGTACCAATGGCAAAATTTGTTCTAGATATGATGATTTATCGTATGTACTGCAAAGAAAGAAAATCCCAATCTTGTATACATCTATACATATACATATATGTGTGTGTGCGTGTGTGTGACAGAGAGAGACACACACACATGTATGTGTGTATACACACACAACCTGATCCCATGGAAGGGCCCACTCCTATCTCTGCTCTTCTTTTTTTTTTTTTTTTGCCCTCTCTTCACTGCCCACACTCTTTCCATCCCAATTATCACATACAAGATTCGAATTTTGAATTTGGCAGCAAGAAAGACCTTAAGAACTCTTCTTTGGCCATATTTCTACTTACACGCACACACACGTCAATTTGGCCCAGTAAGCTGGGCTTTTCTAAGCCGGAGCTCTAAACGCATTCCAAACAAAGCTCACAAATGTAGGCCCTATCCTAGTTCCTTCATAGATTAAGGACTTCACAAGTTAGGTTCTATCCAATTCAAATCAGTTTGTGTAATATTGACAACTTTTGTTGTAAGCTCATACAATTTAGGTGTAAATTTGAATTTACCAATTCATACAACTAATGTCCTTAATGTGGATCTTGATGATTAGGTATACATGTGTCACCATAATATACTTATTAAAAGAGAATGCAAGTTAAAGAAAAGATAGACTAAATTGCTACTCTTCAATAGTATTTTTTTTCTTCAATAGTATATTAATTTGTTGTACTGGTAAATTAATATGCATCAACATTGGTTGAGTAATATATATAACTCTAGGGAAATTCTCTCAATATTACTGTTTTGCGATAATAAATTTCCCTAACAAAGAATTGTTGGATGAAGGATATTTGTGAAGCCTATTAGATCGTTGGCTTTCATAATGATAGAATATAAAGGATAATTAGTCTACCTTCAAATCTGCATGGAAGAATTCTTAAAGATAAAGGAATAAAGTATTGCCTTTTTGGTAATCTACTGTATAATAGTGAACAATTGCATAACATTAACATCATCAATTGGAATGAGTGTAAATTTACGAAGAATGTTATAAAATTATATCACGAGCATCAATTGTTTAGCCTAAAATTTGTCCATATTTCATTGACCAGTACAAAATCCAACTTGGCTATATATGCACTTTTCATTATGTATGCACGAAAGCATGGGAGGTAGGAAAAGCAAACGACATAAGATATTTAATAGTTGGAGATAATATTCAAGAAGCAAAAAGTAGATACATGAGTACATAGTAAGGAGTTATGATTATTGATGTACTATTTAAAAGTTGTTGGCTAAATTGTTAATGATAAAATGATTAATAAGAAACTCGTTAGTTTATTTGATATTTTGCTATTATTTTCAAACTATTGTTATTATATAGACACTCAATATACCTATGATTACATAAGTTTGTGGAATAATTTGTAAGTCATTCATAAAGTTGAACCTTGAGTTGTTATAGACTTGCAATAAGTCATGCATAAAATGTATAATTTTAATATATGCATAGACTTGTAGTAAGTTATACACCGTATAGGTGAAAGAAAATTTTCGCCCTAAGAGTATGACTACCATGGTTCATATATTAATTAATAGTTTCTAATTAAGAAACTATTACGTAATCATTGAATTAGTTGCTGACAAAAGGTTGATGGTCATTCAACAAAATTAAACACCTTGTAATTGATAAAGTGATTTGATCCACGTGATTGATTGGAATTTTTGTATGATTGATTGATATCCCAATTGATTAATGATATTTCATATTTAGTTATAATACAAACTTGGATTTCATTATGTCTTTCTAAAGTTTATACCTTAGATTTTGGTTGACTTTTCTATGATTGTGTTGTATGGATTTCTTGGCTATTTAATGCTATTATTTTGAGTTAGTAATTTAGCATTTTTGCTTATCTAATCATGGTTAACTAGCCATTAATTGTGATAATTTTAAGATATTAGATTTGCAATGAAAATTGAAATTTAACACTAGTTCAAGAAAATACTAAATCTAGGAAGTACACTCGCAAGAGTAAAGGTACATTTTTGTGACCTTGGTGATTTATTTCACGCAATTTCAAAGAAGAAATGAACTTGAAGTTAATTTCATAGTCACAAATTAGGTATGGATTAGCTATAGGTATACTTCATTCACTACGAGAGCAGGTTTTACATGCATAAGGAAATTACGCCATAATTAGTCGAGGTATTAGTGCTCAATGATTCAAAAATCTACACCTGCATGAGTAGTTAGGAGTACTATGACCACTTTCATTTGCTATTTTCTTGCACATTTTAGTTTAGTTTTATTTTCTTCAATTTATTAATCGTCCAAATAACTAAAAAATTTTAGTAGCATTGGTAATTATTCAATCTTTCTTGTGGTTCAATCCATAATACCCTATACTTAATCATGATCTATATACTTGTAAAAAATCACATGTAAAGTGTATTTAGGAATTTATAAATATAGAACTTAACTATGGATTGAGTTTAATTTCGAACGCATACCCTGACTTCATCATAGAGATCTCACCCTATGTAAAAAGATACAGACAAGTGGCTAAAGAGAACTTCACTTTAAAAAAGTTAATGGGTGACTTTAGTTTAAAGACCTTCACTTTCATTGCTAGCTTATTATCATAATCTGTAGCTTGCTTGTAGTTGTTGAAAATTTTATAATCATATTTTGTAGCTAGAGACATTAAATGTCTGTTTGGTCTCTTAAGCGGGTTTGGTCTGGTTGTTACATTTGAAACTTTAGAAATTAGAAATTCTGAATTTACATTTTACCTACCTCTTTCTTACTTCTTAAATTTACTCTCCCATACTACAAAAATTTGAAAACATTTCAGTTTGGTCCATGTAAAAATTTCAGTTCGGTGAATGTAAAGATCTCCATCCTAGTATAATTTACTATAACTCGGAATAAACGTAGGCTCACCATCTCATATTATCTAGCATTAGCAATTTCTCTCCCGAGTGAGAGTTTTAATCTTTTCTCTCTCTTGGGAAATGTGCCAATCTCCCTTCCTGGGTGGTTGTGTCTGAAAACAGAGGAACAACCTGAAAATTAAAAATCACCACTTTGCCGACCGAGGAACTTCCCCTTTAACGCTAAAAAGACTTCCAACATTGTGAGGGTTACCATAAATGAGATACCGACAAGATCACAGTTCCAGTTTCTGATTGGTGAAGCCAAAGGAGTAGTAAAGAGAGGATTCTCCACTGCTACCTCTGTCGGAAATTTTACTCCAAGCTAAGGCAGGTAACTTTAAGCCTTTACCTAAGGATCTTTTCTGGTCTGCATGTACTCTTGAGGGATAGTTGCGTAGTCCTTTTACTGCTTTTTATTTTCAGTGTTCTCTCTTCCTGGTGTTTATTGGAAAAAAAAAGCACTATCTGAAAAAAGGAAATGTTTTTAAAAAAAAAAGACGAAATTTTTTTAAAAAAAGAGGAGGCTGTTACCGATTTCAAGATTTTCATGGTAAAATGAAGGTGATTTTTTTAGTTTTTATACTAATGCAGTAAGTAAGTTGGTCTTTCGGTTTCTTTTCTTTTCTGAGGTCTTATATTCCTGAGCCTTTAACCTCAGTGGAACATAACTTTGGGTAATCTTGACCTTAGAGGTTGACCGTTGTTCTTAGGCCATCAACCTTGCTGTCCCAATTCTCAACTGGTTTTGTACTGTGATATTCCCTTACAGAAACATAGTAGGGATATATGGCGGAGGAAATAACTGAAATCCTGCAAAGATTTGAACTTCCACCAAAGAAAGGGGTGAAACAGAGATTGATTTGGGAGACGTAGGCCCAAGTGTGAAGGAGTGTAAAGAAAGTTTAGTGGGCAAGATAATGGGTGAGAAATCATCAACTTTGTGGGTGTGAAAAACTTTGTGACAGTCGCATGGGGTTATCCTAAAGGACTAAGGGTGGTGGAGGTTGGTTGTAACACTTTCCAATTCTTCATACCCAGCGAGAAAGATAGAGAAAGGATTTACAAGGGAGGTCCATGGATTATTGATAGCCAGATCCTAGTGGTTAAACTATGGTTTGAAGGTTTTGAAGAGGAGGGAGCTAATTTTAACATAGCACCATTATGGATTCAAGTATGGAATCTTCCTGTACATTGGTTATCCAAGGAGGTGGGGAAAAAGATAGCATCAGTGTTCCATGAAACAAGGGAAGTGATTATACCCCAAGGTGGAGGGAAGGAAGGGAGGCACATAAAATTTTAGTCATGGCAGACATTTCACAACCCCTGATGAGAGGTACTACGGTGAAAATGGAAGGAAAACTGAAATGGTTAAGCTTCAAATATGAGAGAGGGACCTGATTTCTGTTATACTTGTGGCAAAATTGGACACAGCGAGAAAAATTGTTCAACTAGTACAGTTGGGGGTAAAGGCCAACAAGACAATCAATTCGGTCCATGGATGAGGGCTGGCGGGGGGAAATTGTCACCTCAGAAGGAAAGGAAAGGGAGGCAGTCTCCTAATATATCCCCAAGCAAACAAAGGTGGGGCTTCAAAGAAGGTGAGCTGGTCCCAAAACCAAGTGGGAGGGAGTTGAGGGAGAGGGGTAAGGCAGCTGAGGAGGGGAATGCAAGTAAGGAATGTGATCAAACAGTAGGCGTCATTCAGGTAAATGAGATAGTGATATCAGAGGACAAACACAATTTGAAGGACAGTGAGGTGATTAGGGATGACAGAGATGAAAAAGAGGAGCAGGCTCAACAAGAACCTGAAACGAGATTGTGTGGAGGCCAGCTAAATGTAGTGCTGGAAAAGGTGGTGGAACACTCTTCAAAGGATTTCGAAGTTGAGAACATGCAAGTGGAACCTCAACTGGAGGTAGGGGAGGATATGTGCAACCACAAAAGAAATACACGCACTAGGAGTAAATTAAAAACTCCATTGATAACGAGGAAATCCCAGAAAGATGTTCAGAAAACAAAGGCTGAGCAAACAGGCCACAGGGAAAAGGAAATTTCAACTACTAGATGAAGATATGGTGGATGTTGAAGTGACCGAAACAGTTGCGAAAAAAGGAAAAATGGGGATTGATAAAGGAATCTGTGCAAGCCAATCTGAAGGGGAGGTGACCAAACTAATTTGGTCACCCATGGATAAATGAAAGCTCTGGTGTGGAATTGCCAAGGTGCTGGGAGCCCCTTGACAATTCCCCAGTTGAGGGAGGCTTGCAACCTCCTCTCCCCACAAATGGTGTTCCTGTGTGAGACTAAAAACAGATTACAGTTCATGGAAAGAATTAGAAGACAACTGAGATTTGAGCAATGCGAAGTGGTGGAGTCTATGAAGAAAGCAGGTGGCATGATGGTAATGTGGAACTATGAGGTGACAGTGGTGGAGATCAAAACTACTGCTTTCACTATGGAAATCCACATATTGGATACAGACAAGAATGAGGACTGGTGGTTCATTGGCATTTATGCTAGTACTGATGATCTAATTAGGAGGGAGCAGTGGGAAGTGGTACAACGAAGGAAGGTACTATGGGGTCCTAGGTGGATCATCACAGGAGATTTCAATGACATTACATCAAATGAGGAAAAGTGGGGAGGTAGAAAAGAGAGCAAGGATCCTTTAAAGACTTTACCAACTTCATTGAACACAATGGAACTCATTGATATTGGCTTTGAAGGTAATCCCTGGACTTGGAGCAACCATTGGTCTCATGAAGGGAAATTAAGCAAAGACTAGATAGAGCCTTGGTAAGTAATGAGTGGAGCCAGAGTTTTGACAAAACCATAGTCAAACACATAGAGAATCTTGGATCAAATCATTGTATGTTGCTAATAGATTCCAATCCTCTCAAGGAGAAGAAAAAGAAACGTTTCTTTTTTGATAAGAGATGGATGAAAAAAGAGGATGTGGAACAAGTCATTAAGCATGCATGGGAGGAGGAACAGACAGGTTCTAATATGTTCAAAGTGCATAAGAAAATAGCTACATGCAGAATCGCTCTTCTGAAATGGAGAAATACCTTCCAAGGAAATGCTAGAAGCACGATTGACAATCTGAAAAAACAATTGGAAGAGCTTCAAGGTAAGGAGTGCGAAGACAAGAAGGGTACTAATAAGGATCTCAGAAGAAAGTTAAAGGAGGCCTATGATGAAGAGGAACTCTTTTGGAGTCAAAAATCTAGAGTGCAATGGTTGAAGGAGGGGGATAAAAATACTCATTTTTTCCACTCTAGTGTGAAAGGTAGGAGAAAGAGAAACAAAATGCAAAGAATACAAAGGGAGGACAGAACTTGGACTACATCCGAGGAGGAAATTGGAGAAGAGGTTGTTAAACAATTTAAGGAGCTTTTAGTAGCAACAGAGGGACCCCAACTGAGATGGTTCTGGAGGGAATATCACAGTCAATATCGGATCACATGAACACTAATCTAACTCAACCAGTCATGGAAAAAGAAATTAAAGATGCACTTTTCTCTATGCATCCAACCAAAGCCCCGGGACCTGATGGCATGACACCAATTTTCTTTCAGAAATATTGGCACTTTCTGAAAAATGACATCATTCTAGCAATCAAAAATTTCTTTCATTCTGGACATATGTTAAAGGCTTTGAATCATACAACCATATCACTCATTCCCAAAGTTGATAATCCCACTAAGGTTAAGCAGTTTAGGCCTATAAGTCTTTGTAATGTACTCTACAAAATCATTTCCAAAATTCTAGCAAAATAGATTGAAAAAGGTTTTAGGAAACTGCATTAGTACAAACCAAGCAGCCTTTATACCTGGAAGACAGATTTTGGACAATGTCATTATTTCTCATGAGTACTTGCACTACCTCAAAAACAAAAGGGAAGGATCTCATGGGTTTATGGCTTTAAAGCTAGATATGTCGAAAGCTTACGACAGGAAAGCTTACGACAGGGTTGAGTGGGGATACCTGAAGGCAATTATGCAAAAAATGGGATTTTGTGATACATGGATAAATTGGATAATGGAATGCATCTCAACAGTTTCTTTTTCTTTCAACATAAATGGTGAGCTTAAAGGATATGTGATACCGTCAAGAGGGATTAGACAAGGAGACCTTTTGTCGCCTTATTTGTTTCTACTAGTATCCGAAGGTTTTTCCAACTTGCTGGCTCAAGCACAAAGGAGCAAAAGATTGACTGGAATGCAGATTAGTAGAAGTGGACCATCACTAACTCACCTTTTCTTTGCTGATGACTCTTTAGTTTTTTGCCAAAGCGGATAAGAAGCAAGCTCAAGAAGTGATGACAATTCTGAAAACATATGAAAAAGGATCCGGACAGGTTATCAAACATGGAAAAATCTTCTGTTTTTTTCAGTAGAAATGTGCAGAGACAAGCACAAACAGAAATTTGCAGAAGTTTACAAGGTGTAAAGGTGGTGAAGCAAGGGAAATATTTGGGGTTGCCAATGGTAATCACAAAAACCAAAGAGCAAATCTTTGGCTTCATCAGAGATAAATGCCAAAAAACAATCCTCAACTGGAGAAATACACAGCTTAGTCAAGCAGGGAAAGAGGTTTTGCTGAAAGCAGTAACTATGGCTATGCCAACTTATGCTATGTCGTGTTTTAAGCTGCCCGTGAGGTTATGCAAAGACATCAACTCTCTGATGGCCAGATTTTGGTGGGGGGAGGGGAAAGGTAAAACAAAAATGCATTGGGTTTCATGGAAGAAAATGACAACTACAAAAACAGCTGGTGGACTTGGCTTCAAAGATCTTCAAAGTTTTAATAAAGTTTTGCTAGGCAAACAGATTTGGAGGCTCCTCACATGCCCCAATCTTTTGCTTAGCAAAGTGTTGAGAGCTAGGTACTATCCCAAGACAACACTCTTGAGCTGTGAAGTAAAGGGTAATGCATCATGGATATGGAAGAGTTTGATGAGCACAAGAGAGGAGGTGCAGCTAGGAGCTAGGAAACAAATTGGAAATGGGAAAAGTACCAGAATTTGGGAAGATGCTTGGCTATTGGAAGGTAAGGGAGGTAAGATTGAATCCACAAAACCCCCTAGTTGCAAGGTCACAAAAGTTTGTGAGCTGATATCCAACTTTAGATGGAAATCAGCTCTCATTTTTAGGCTTTTTTAGTTCACAGGAAGCAGGCCACATACTCAAAACACCTATAAGCTTGACAGGGAGACCAAATTGCTACTTTTGGTCTCATAGCAAAAATGGAACCTACTCTGTCAGGTCTGCTTATGCAGCAGTCACATGTCCTGCCAGGAAGTCTATTGTACAAATGAACAACAAGGGGGAAACAAGTTGGACAGGGGGAAATAGCAAAATATGGAAACAGCTATGGGAACTTAAAGTAAAGCACAAGCACAAGTTGTTCTTATGGAAGTGCCTGCATCAAGTGTTACCAGGACGAGAGGCAATCTTTCGGAGAATAGGGAAAGGGGAATTAATTTGTAAACAATTTGGTGAAGACCGTGAGACAGTGGAGCACATTTTCTTCCAGTGCAGGAAAGCAAGGATGATATGGAAGATGGCTCCATTACAATGGGATGGTCTTTTTGAGTTCACAAATGACTTCAGAAAATGGTAGAGTATACTAATGGAAGTTCAAGCTAGGAAAGAAGGAAGGGAACATATAACATTGACAGTTGACATTCTATGGCAGATTTGGAAAGCCAGGAATGCAGTAGAGTTTGAAGACAAAGAGAGACATCCAATGAAAGTGATTACAAAGGCAGTCATGGAGTGGGAGGAATATCTAAAATCCCAACAGGCTGAACAACAAGTAAGCATCTCAGAAACAGATATAGCAAATGCACAAGAGGAAATGGTGGGCGAAGATGCAAACACATTGAGCATTTGTATACATGTGGGACAGCACTTCGAAGGTCAGAACATGGGAATTGGCATGGTGGCAGAAAACAGCATGCACCACATTTGTGCAGTGTGGATGATGAAAGAAAGAAGCACTGGATCACCTGTACTGGACAATCTTGTGGCTATACAGTTGGCACTTTGCAAGCTAAAGGAACGAGGCTGTCTCAACATCAAACTTCAGACACCAAGCAATCAGGTTGCCAAGCTTATTAACTGTCAAGTCCCATGCAACATGCGACTAGCAGCCCACGTACAATACATAAAAGATCTTAGCTTAATGTTTAGGAAATGCTCATTTGATATTCAGTCCGGTAATGATAGGATTAATAGTCTCAGTCTTAAACTGAGTAAGCAAGCAATGCTTTTTACATTTTGACGAGGAATTCTTTGATCCTCAGTGTCTTAGTACACTTTTGTGAAGAAAAACTTGAGCCCTTGCTCATACAGTGTAATTTCTCTATTAGTAGAAATAAAAATTTCTATCGTTTCAGGAAAAAAAAAAAAGGAATAAACGTAGGCTCAGTAATCTGGTCTTGCTCACTGAATATATTATTTAATTCCCTAAATCTTGTTGAATTGTTAAGTCAAATTTTCTTTCTAAGTGTTAAACATTGCTTCTAGAGTTGCACACGTTGTCCTTTTGCGAGCCCAGTCTCCTATTTGTGGTACACTCATTATAGGGTAACAAAGCTAAAACAAAAATTCGAGAACTTAATAAGACTGAATATTGGACATTAATGGTACTTATTCTTAAGTTAAGAGTACAAAGCTGGATGGAAAAGGAGGAAAGGATGATAGCAGATTCGTTCTATTCTGCTATCGACAAAGATAGATGATAGATCAAGGGACAAAATTTACAAAAGCTTCAACTAAACAAAATTCCATGAACTCCAATCAGCAAGACTTTCAGCTAACAGGAGTTTGTCGAGGCATACCTCTTCCCCAAACCTATAAGAATACAAAAGATTCAACTAAACAAAATTCCATGAACTCCAATCAGCAAGACTTTCAGCTAACAGGAGCTTGTCGATGCATACCTTTTCCCCAAACCTATAAGAAAACCTCAAAACTCCTTGTGAATTCACAGAACCCTTTTGCACAGGATAACTCAAAACAGCACTGCCCCCAAGAGGATATGCGTAATCAAACAAATCTTTCATGGATGTATGAACTTCTCCTATGTACCTATCCCCTAATTTACGTTTACAGTACAGTTTAATGACGAGCATAGTGTTTGAAATGTTGTACCATGGACTCATTTATGGTGTACTTCAAAGTGAAATTCCATGCAGGGTTGACCTCACCATGCTTGTCTGCTGGAGTTCTCCTCTCTGCTTCTTCGCTGCTTCTCCCTATTGAAACCCTCAAGTAAACTTTCATCTTGAAAAATTTTCGAACATCTTCTAAGTCATTTGCTGACAAAAGGGTTATCTCAAATTTTCTGCAGTCCATTTTTTGGAGTAAATTCGCAGAAATTGGAATAACAACAGGCAGAGGAAAGAAGAAGCGCTTTTTTTTTTTTGGGTTAAGTGGAAGTCCAAGTTATGAAGCATACTCTAACCACCGCAAGGATTGATTTATAGACATAACATTGCTGACTTGACTATGAGATGAGAAATTCTGAGGCAGTTTCGTCATAAGCCTCTCTTTCTATGAAATCATTAACGTACGGACTAATTTCAGTTTGTACCCCTAAACTAATTTCATTTTGCATCTTAACTTTAATTTTAAATACTTTGCGCCCCAACTTCTTAGATTTGTCCCATTTAATTTCAATCAATAACAACTTTAACAAAGACCAACTGAACGGAGCATCATATACACAATGTATTTCTTAGTCACAAGAATAGATAGTAGTGTACTTACCATCATCTCACAATTCCTATTTATCATACAAAAAGCACATTTTGTGCATAATCCTCTATTTCATTAATTTTCCTAGTGTTGTTATCGATTGGATTTAAGCTGGATAAATCTGAAACGTTAAACTTTAAAGTATTCAAAATTAAAACTTAATATATAACGTGAGAATGGAGCACAAGTTTGGATAGTACAAAGTAGAATTAGGCCTCCATGTATTGACTAGTAAAAATAGAATAAAGGACAAACAGGAGTTTATACGCCAAACGTTTTCATCAGCCTCAGTATGTCTTTTTGAATAGTATTGTTGATTTACTAATCATTTTATTACTTTCTCTTTGGTTGTGGGTGACGCAAAAAACTTCTGCGCAGTTTCATCATATAGCTAATTTTCTATGAATCTCATCTACTGAGCAATAAAAATTGACTGAAGTCAACCATGAAAATTCAGTAGATGCTATAAAATATTAAATCCGTTTTGGTAGAAGGTTGGAGGTCGGAATCTTAGTCCCCACAGATTAGAATTTAATGGTTTGAACCATTCAACTCAAGAATTTTTTTACTTTGTCCATATCCTGGCTAGAAGCTGAAGGGCCTTAGATGTTTAATAAGGATTGAGGCATCTACAACCCAGAAAAGACAAGTTTGGTCAACCGTGAAATGTTTTCTACCCAATATACGAAACCTGCTCTGAGCATTGCGTGATACAATGAACTCTCATTACATTTTGAACAACACAAAAAATTTCTACATTAATGTCACACCAACCCAGCTATCTTTAGTTTTTTTCTCTTCAATAGTAGTGACATGCACTTTGACGCGCAGAAATTTCAGCTTTCAGCAACTAAGAATTTACGTGTGTCAACTTCATTTAACGGTCCTGATTGAAGCCTTTCAATTGACTTCTTTGAAAAAAAAAAAGTTTATCATTTGAAACTAGAACTCCAATCTAACTACGTGCAAGGACAAATAGACTTTTGGGATCCAAAGTGTCACAAGTACAATAGCAAGGATGAAAGAAAACTAATGGGCCCGTTTCACAAACAAGTTTTTGGCCAAGTTTATCTACTATAAGTTTTTTAACAACTTTAATTATAATAACATTAAAAAACTTGTCGAAGTTTTTAAAATATACAGTTTAAAATATTCAAAAATTTACATATTTTAAAAAATTTCTATAATTTTTATAATAAATTATAATAAAATTTTAAACAAATAAAAAAAAACTCATTTATTAAACGAAGCCAATGTTTAGCCTCGTCAACCTGCAAATGATCAATTCAAAAGGTTTATACCTTTCTTGACCTTTTGCCTAAGATTGAGTGTCGTGTAGTATCTGTTCTTATCGGTTTAATAATTGAAACGCGGGCCAATATTAAATGAATTTTTCTGGAGGGAAGGCCCAGGACAGTAGCCAACTACCGGGGGCTTTGGAGCGTTGCCCATGCGTTGCACAGCTACGTGGGCCTAGCAAACCCCACCAAAAAAAGAAAAACTTAGAAAGTTATTTTTTCTTGGAGTATGATAATTATTCGAATAAAAAGCATTATTCAGTGACTTCTTAGGCTATCGGCCACCACGAAAGATTTAAGTTTTTATAAGGTTGAAGGTTAAGGTTCAAATTGTACCTCTCATCACTTTTGTCACATACATATGGTTTCTCCAAATTCATTCAATGTATATAGTGTATCCGTCTTGTTCAATGGTGGTTTAATTCCCGTCATTCTCCAATGGCCACGTTGGGGCTCCTTAGTATAGGCTAGGTTCAGTCCAATTTAGTTCCTTTCTAATAGATTCTCTCTCCATTTCTCCTACAATACATATTTAGATGTATGACACATGTCTTCATTTTTTAACAAGAGTTAGGATTAGTCAAATTTAAAATAATCATGTCCTTTTCGAGTAAACATTTCTTCATTTATTAATAAGGATTAGAATTAGTCAAATTTAAAATGATCATGTCCTTTTCTAGTAAATTAAAACACGTGTCATGTATTTAGATGCGCATTGTGGGAGGATTACAATTAGTTAAATTAAGTTCAATCCTGGTTGGTTCCCAATGGCCTTGTTGGGCATCCTAGAATAGGTTAGAGTAAGAGTAAAACAGATGTTGCCAATTAACCAAAAAAAAAAAGAGAGTATCATTTTGTAATATTTTGTGAATTTTCTTTTTTTTTGTTTAAGAATCAAAAAATTTATTAAAGCAACTGTTAATAGCCAATTAATTTCATGCTTGGTTAGCAAGTCAACTAGCTTTATCTATATTGCAAAATCAAAACTTTCTGTTCTTAGAAAAAGCTTTTATTGGGATTCAAATGCAGAATCAAACACAATGCATTGTGATATGAAGAATTCAACAATTTATTAAATTCAAGAGTAAAAAAAATACACATGAAATGAGTGAAACACGAATTAACACATAATGCGACTTAATTATCAGACATGCATTCATGGAAAGAGAAACCACTTCTTCAATATCACGAAAAGACAATTATGAAACTTCTATATAACGCAAAAACTTGCATTTCCTTTGTCACTTTTCTCTTTTCTTGTTTTTCCCCTTTTTCACTTTCCAAAACGTACATTAAATCATAATTAAATGATTTAATTGAGTGTTTTAACTTTGACCAAAAAAAATTGCGTGTTTCAACGGCATTCAACTTTCAGGCAGTATGAAAAGAATTGAAATCTTAATAGTCAAGCAGCAACTGAAGATGTATAATACCCAATTTCGTGCACGGCTACTGCAGGTAACATGCATGGTCAATTTTGTCTACATTTGAGGTAGAAAATTGTAAATTTGTCCCTTCTACTGTCCTAACATTTTGGAATTTCTGATTATTTTCAACGAATATTTGCTATCAAAATTATTTCTATGCTTCTTGGAACTTCTGGGGCGTGGTACGTGGACTAAAGTTTCATGATGTTTGTATGAATTTCAATTCTATGGTTTGCTTCCTTTTTTTTCTTTTTCAAGCCAATGTAGATGGTTTCAAATTAAGAGCTTAATACATTATTTCGAAATGATTCTTTCAATAACAAAAATTTTGAACCCGAAACAAATTTTGAAATAAAGAAACATCAGTGGTTATGTTATCATTTTCAGGTACCAATTAAAGAAAGGGTTAATAATGCTTTGCCCCTATGAACTTAGTGGGTTGTCACATTTTACCCCCTTCAACCTAAAATATATACACTTTACCCCCATGAAGAGTACTCAAAGTTAGAAACTAAAAAAAATTGTGTGTAATGGCATCATTACCTTTTTATTTATGAAATTATCTAAAACTTAATATTATTTCTTTTCATTGTTAAAAAATATATATATCTTTTTTGTTGTATCAACTATACAACAATCTCAAAAAAAAAACTAAAATAAACCTTATATTTAGCTTATATCCTTAAAATTTTTCATGGTAGGCTAGTATTTACTTTTATATATGTTTTGTTCAATTTAATATACTTTAAGTCAAACAAAAAGGATAATTAGCATAGTATTAAAATAAATATAATTGCTAAATTTCCTTTTGAAAAAGAGGTAATACTAAACTTGGTTTTTTAGAAAAGTATTTTTTTTATTATTTAGTTTACGTGAACTTTTAGACTAATAATATTTTCATTTTTCGTTGTTATATTTATAGTTTACTATTATTACCTTTTCTTTTTTAAAAAATGAAATTTGATTTAATCTCCATTTTCCTTCTTTAATTTTAAAAATAAAGCATATCAACCATTTTTGGCAAACTTGATTAAGAATTTAATATTGGACTAATTTGATAAGTAAAAATGACAATAATATTAGTCTAAAAGTTTAAATAAATTATAATAATAAAAACTGCTTTAAAAATAAGTTTAGTTGATGTGGACATCAAGGCCATGATAGACTCAAGGGTCAAAGAACCAGCTCACTTCAAGTTCAAGTTCAAATTCAAACTCAAGAGCTTGTTGGATAAGCCGTTCAAGTTGATAAGTGCATATTTTGTGAGTTTTTAGTGTGTTTTATTATTTAGTTTTGGTGTGTTTTATCTATTTTTATATCTAATTAACTAGGATTCTAGTGAAAATATGCTTTTTATGGTCTAAGTGGTAAAAATTGCATTTCTATGGACTAAAGTGGTGAAAACTTCATATTGTCATAGGTTTAAGGATTCAATCATCAAGTGGAGTAACTTGAGAAGATAATTGGATGAATTTTGATGATTAGAGGTGATTTGAAAAAGACATGAAGTGCAAAATACTAAAAAAAAAAAATGCAATCAAGCTCTAAAGAAAGAGAGTTTTCCAACTTTGATATCTGTTGATATTTTGGCTATATATTGAGTTATAAGTATCAGATTGAGATGATTCTTGAGTCATTTTGAAGCTAACACATAGCTCTATATTTGTTATGGAGACTTCAAAGTCTAGTTTAGTCATTGTCATTGTCAAAATGTTGAAATACAGAAGTGCATTTTCATTGTCAAAAGCTAAAACAGAGTTCTAACCAGTCAAGGGTAGTTTGGTCATTTATCTATCTACAGAGCTCCAAATTAGATGATTATAGATGCATTCGAAAGCTAACTCAAAGAGCTACAACTTTCATGTTTTGTACAAGTGTGACAGCCCCACCTTCCCCTAAGGCGAACCAAAGGGTTCGGCGGACCGCCTGCCCAGCTCTCGCCAGGACTCGTTCACTCACATAAAATAAAATAAGAAAAGCCTCGAGAATAAGCGAAAACAATACCCAAACTTGAACCATATAAATACATTCATCTCAATCTCAACCACAAGTACAGTCCCAAATGTATACCAAAGCTCTGAATTCACGATACAGTCCACCTTATCCAAGCACTAGAGCGGAAATAAAAACCAAAACAAAACAATTCAAAACAAAACTAGGCTATTCTATTCTATACAGGCCTCTCGCCCACTCGCAACCCCTGTAAGGAAAACAAAAGGTGTGGAATGAGCTAAAAATCCAGCGAGATTCTATATACACAACCAAGCAGTTAAACAAGGACATTAAGCATGTTATAACAAGTAATCCAGATAACATTTACGATATAAAGCAATAGTAACACATACAATAAAAGGATACATGCTCACGAGGAGCCATTCGTTCGTTCGTTCATTCATTCGCCTAATATTTTCCTTATTTCTCCGATCATTAAAACATTGTTTGTAAGTGAAAACTCCTTCATTTTCTTGTCGTTCGTTCATTCATTTCATTCCCCACGCTCCGCCAACGTCGTGGTCATACTCGAGTATACCAACATTCACCCAGGGTCACTAATCGCCCGACCGAGTCCGCTTCTGGCTCGAGTCGACCAGTAACAAAGGGCAATGGCCCAGTTCAGCCAAAAGGCTTACATTCATGCACAAGTAACATTTAATCATTCAATCATTGAAAGTTCACGTTCATTTAGGTCGAGTACGATAAAGTACACACTCGCCTAGCAAAAATCATTTTGGAAACATAACATACCTCAATCACGTATTAAAGCAACAATCCAAATAGTCACAATAGTTCACATAGTCATTAGAAACAAAGCGTATATAGAACACTCACCGAAATAAGCAAAATAACGTCCAAAGTATCCCTCCGGATCTCAACTTTAGTCACCAAGAAACCCTAAAATAATCATGAGAAAGTATTATGGTTCAACCATCAAAAATGTTTGATTTATCAAAGAAAATCCGAATAACTAATAGTACAATGTATAAGTATGATTTTGGAAGTAAAAAGAGTGCATTTAGTCCAAAATACATGAGTAAAATAGTTGTAAAACTTACGTCTGCCCTTAAAATTTGAAATCGCCATTTGAGTGCAAATTTGGGCAGCACGCCCTTTGTGTTACCAAATTTCCAGCCATTTATGGCTTCATTATTTTCCTCAATCAGCCCCCAAAATCACATACAAATAATCTCATTACAATAGCCGTTAAAAAGGCTAAAAGTCATTCAATTACAAAACCAAACTAGAAAAGGGATCGGGATTAAGGTTTAAGACAAGGAACAAAATGACAGGTTTGATATCTTTCAGCGTATTGGTCACAACCGAAGCTACACCTATCGGATTGAGGTACACTTTATACCGTTTCGAAGCTAAGACATAGCTCTACAATTCTTATGAAGACACCGAAATCCAGTTCTCAACGTAACCTAGTCAAATTTACCCAAACATACCCAGATATTCCAGTTCAAAGCTCACTGTGAAATTCAACTAGCAGTCCTGATTTATTCAGTCATATCTCCGCACACACAACTCCGCTTCAGTTGATTCCAAAGCCATTCGAAAGCTAAGATACAAGGCTACAATTCTTAAGAAGGCATCAAAAGCTAATTCATTCATCTTCCCAGCCAAAAGAGCCAATTACAGATGCTGATTATCATTCTCGGACAGAAACAGGGAAGCAGGGGTAAAATAGTCATTTCACAGGCTACAGTGCTCCGATTGAGCTGAAATTTTACAGGCTTAATCTAAATTCAATTCTCTACAACTTTCATGTTTTGAGCTAAGTCCAATTCAGCCTCCATCATGACCGAATAACACTGGTCAGACAGGGCAGAAAATTTCTAAGAAAACCGAAAATCCACACCTCACCACTTATAACCAAGAATTAATGCACAAAACCACCAAAGTGGCAACCACAAGCCACTAAATTACAACTATGGGAACCAAAGAAGGATGTTCTTAGCAATCTTACCTTGAAACCTCAAAGAAAGTGGTAGCTTAGGGTTTTTTCTTCCAAAACAACTCCACCAATACCTTTAATCCTCTCTAGCTAGCACTTTGTATGGAGTAATTTGCACTTTTGATGGTTGGAACTCAAGATTGGAGCAAGAATTTGGAGTACAAGATGAAGTTTACTCTCTCTTTTCTCCCTCAAGGAGTTCGGCCAAGCAAGGGAAAGAAATGAGGGAATTTTGGTCAAAATTGGAGTTTTAGTAAAGTTAAGAAAGTTAGGCAAGTCATCTTCGAATCAGGTCGCGACACGTGGCGCCTTTTAGGGTTTCAAACTTATCTTCTTCTTCCTCAATGATTCATCTAACTAGCTAACTTCTAATCACGTCCTAGCACCTTGTAAAATAATGTCACTTAATACTTCATCACTTAATCGGCAAAATTATATCGCACTAGCGGGCCCCACATCGAACAAATGCACTTCAAGTTACGTACACTAACTTATACTAGGAAAATGATTTAAAAATTGTACTTACTTGTAAAATGTACAAAACATTTAATATTTTCAAAGGATAGTATAAAATATAGGCAAAGAAATAAAATAATACTTGAAAATGTGAAAATTTTCGGGTTCTCGCAACAAGAGCTAGTTCAGCCTCCATCAGTGAGAAAATATCAGTTGAAGTGGTACTAAAGTCACAAAAGTGAAAACATGAGCTCAAGAAAATGTGGCATCAAGTCACATATTCATGAGGTCATGTATCCTCCTCTGTTTTCTGCAACTTGTTCATCAACTTGCTATGCTTTCCACACAACTTTTTTAACTCAATTCTAGCTAATAATTTCGACTGTATCTGATGAAGAAGAATGTGGAAATTTGGAGAAACAACTTTTGGAGATTTCAAGAGCCAACTTTGACAACTAGAAACACTCATTTGGGGCTTGAATCTCTCTATAAATAGAAGCCTTGGAGAACATTTTGAGAAGGCTAAAGAAACTCCACAAAAATATAGTCTTCACTAGTTTTTCTTAGTTCATTAATATAGTATAGTTAAAGTAGTTCATCCTTCTTGTATTTGTAGTTAGATTTGGATGAAGAATTGAGGAGCAAAGATGGAGAATTTGAAGCTTATGTGACAAAGGTGACTTCTCTCCTATCACTTTCTCTTTTGTATTTAAGTTCATGTTTAGCTATAATACAAGTTTGGATCTTGTTCATATTTAGTTAAACTTTATGCATAGAGTTATGGATGACTTTCTATCTTGTTAGTGATTTTTACTTGGTTATTTGATGATATTATTTTGCGCAAGTTATTTATCACTTTTGCTTATCTAATCATGATTAACCGCCATTAGTTGTGATAATCTTAAGGTTTTAAGTGTGTAATGAGAATTGGAAGTTAACACTAGTTCAAAGAAGTAATAAATTTAGGAAGTTCACTCACGAGTGTAGAAAGAGCACCTATGTGACTTTGGTGACTTATTTTCATGTAATTTCATAGAGGTAATTAACTTGTAGCTAATTTCATAATCACGAGAGTAGGTGATGGCTTAGATACAAGTATAATTGATTCACTACGAGAGTAGGTTTCATAAACATTCAGAAATTACATTATAACTAGCTAAAATATAGCATTCATTTAACCGGTAATTTCATTTGCAAAAGTAGTAAGGAATTCCATACCTCTAGGAGTTTGATATTATTATTTTGTTACTTTTATCTTATGTTTATAGTGTAGAGTTAATTTCTTGCACTTGTGATAATCTAAATAATAAAGGAGTTCGAAAACCATCGGTAATTGACAATCTTCTTTGTGGGTTCGACTCTTAATACGCGATACTCAATCTCGACTCATATTCTTGCGAAAAATCGCGTATGGGGTATTTAGCATTTTATAAATTTAAAACTTGATTGTGGATGAGTTAATTGATATGTGTATATGCCGCACTCGTCACAAGTCAAAGGAAACTCGTGCTAAATGGATTAAGGAGCTTGGAAGACGTTGGCATAGCTCGAGAAAGAATAAAGTTGATTATTGCTATATTTTGTACTTGTTAGTTCATCTATTCTTGTTTTAACACTTGTGAATATTTGATCACCATTTGCAAGCCATAATAGTTGCTAATCTATGAAAGTAGATGACAAGGATAGAAATGGAATAGGTGAAACCTAAGGAGTAGGCATACAAAAGTAGTGGTACACTTAGGTGGATCTTGATATTTCTAGATCTAGATTAAGTTTTCACTTATGATTTCACCATGAAGTAGGAAAATTGTAGTGTTGACTAGAGTCTTTTCATTGGCGAGAGTAAGTTCTGATGGCTTGAGTGAAATGCATCCATAGCAAGAAAAATGCATTAGTGATAATTGGCTAATTCATCCATAGTTAGGTATATTTAGTGGATTCTATACCCTAAAATATTTGTGTTTAGTGAATTTCTTCAAGTTGTTAATTTTCTTTGCATTGCTTTGGCATTGTGGTTTTTACTTAATTAAAATTCTTGATTAGTTAAAATACCGGATTGAATCAGAAGCCTTAGTAGTTGGATGTGATTAGCTTGTGGAATCGATCCTAACTCCCTAGTACTACAAGTCACGACCTGTATACTTGTAATAAATGAGGGAATTAGGTTAAAATTTAAAACGTAAGTTAAAATCTCACCACTCATGCTTCAGTGGCTCCTATATTTTTTCCAAATTTAAAGAACTTCACAACTTACATAAAAATAGGGCAGTCAATTGGCTTAATGAGCTGGACTTTTCTAATCTCAATCTCAACTTCAAATAAAATATCACATTTTTAGTTGAAGCCCATCCTATATAGAGTTCACATAGCCTTGGGCTGAGATCGAGCCAGCCCAAATTATTTAATTGTAGATATGTTTATTGAATTAGTTTAGTTTTTAATAGTTATTATAGTAAAATAAAAGAAATAAGTTAAAATAGTTTTTTTTTTTACTTTTAATTTTTTTTTTGACAAGGAAGAGGTGGAATTGAAGAAGTGAAGAGAAAGAAGGGGAATTTGAATCTAGAACTTCTAAATTCTAGGATCTCAACTTTTAGTTATTATAAAGCTCATAAAGTTCATAGAAGGATACAATCAACTTATGATTGTTGGGAACTTTCACTCCTCTATATTTGAAATTGGAAATGTTAACAGAACTTTTTGACTTTTGTATTATGTGAATTAGACAACAAAAAAAACCTATTGTTCATTAAATTTACCACCATTTCTTTTTTTGAAGTTGTTATTAAAACGAAGATTAGGGGCATTATATCATATTGCATGAATACAAGGAAAAGTCAAAAGAATGTCATGAAAACTGTATTAATCATATTTTGTAGCTAGGGACAAATATCAGTTTGGTCAATGTAAACATTTCCATCAATATAATTCACTACAAACTTGGAATAAAGATAGGGTCACTAATCTGGTCTTGCCCACTGAATATATTCTTTAATTCTCTTAATCTTGTTCTCAGTCAAGTTTTCTTGTTAAGTGTTAAACATTACTCCTAGAGTTGTACCTGCTTTGATTTTGCGAGCCCGATCTCCAATATGTGGTACACTCATTACATTGTAACAACGATAATAAAAAAAAAAGATAATATAAAAATTCGAAAACTTAATGAACCGAATATTAGCTTGTCTTGGACAGTAATGGTTGTTCTTAAATTACAGTACACAACCGGATGGAAAAGGGGGAAAGACATGATAGCTAATGTAGTTCTAGTCTACCATCCACATAAAGATAGATGATAGATCAAGCTGGACTAACTACATAGCCAAGGGACAAAATTTACAATAGATTCTTAATTTTGATACAAAAGAAGCGTGTAGATTTTTTTAAAATTTATTTCAATAGGAGAGGGGTAGAATTTAAGAAGTGAGAAGGGATAGGATGATTAGAATTTAGAACCTCTAATTTTTGGAACCTTAAGTTTAGCCATTAGGCCGAGGAGTGTGTACAGTTTTACCGCAAACAGAACTCCACTCCTTCCTCTTTTGGCATATTTATTGTTTACATGAACTCCAATCAGCAAGACTTTCAGCTATTAGGGGCTTATCTATGAAACTTTTTCCCCAAATCTATAAGAAAACCTCAAAACTCCTTGTGAATTCACAGAACCCTTTTGCACAGGATAACTCACAACAGCACTGCCCCCAAGAGGATATGCATAATCAAACAAATCTTTCATGGATGTATGAACTTCTCCTATGTACCTATCTCCTAGTTTACGTTTACAGTACAGTTTAATGACGAGCATAGTGTTGAAATGTTGTACCATGGACTCATTTATGGTGTACTTCAAAGTGAAATTCCATGCAGGGTTGACCTCACCATGCTTGTCTGCTGGAGTTCTCCTCTCTGCTTCTTCGCTGCTGCTTCCTATTGAAACCCTCAAGTAAACTTTCATCTTGAAAAATTTTCGAACATCTTCTAAGTCATTTGCTGACAAAAGGGTTATCTCAAATTTTCTGCAGTCCATCTTTTGGAGTAAATTCGCAGAAATTGGAATAACAACAGGCAGAAGAAAGAAGAAGATGAGATGTTTCCTCTTTTTTTTTTTTTAAGTGAATTTCTAAGTTACGAAGTATATTCTAACCACCGCAAATAATGATTGATTTATAAACATGGCATGACTTGGCTATGAGATAAGAAATTTTGAGGCAGTTTCATCATAAGCTCTCTTTCTATGAAATTACTGACTAATTTTGCTTTGCCCCCTCAAATTTGTAATCCTTTCTTACTTTACATCCTAAATTTTTATTTTTAATATTTTACACACTAACCTCTCAAGTTTTTCCTACATAAGCCTAATCAACAATAGCATTAATAAAAACTAACTGAATAGAGCACCATATGCACAACATATATCTTAACCATTGTAATAGGTAGTACTCCCTCCAATCCATTGTTAATGTCATTTTTTACCTTTTTTATTATCGTAAAATTAGAGTCATGCTAAAATTTTTCCCTTCCACGGTTCCATTCTTACCCTCATAGGGCATATGTAAAAAAGCCCCAAGAAATTTAGTAGGACCCACTATTTATTCCCATTTAGAGAAGCTAAAAGAGTGTGCAAAACAACTCTCACTTTATAAGGCTAATATTGGTGCGTGTGTTTAACGTATGAAGAGATGCATTTAATTGAGTGGAACCCATAGAATTATGACTCTTTGCAAAACACAAACTTCAGCTGACTAATGTACTTCTACCAGGGTAAATTTGGAAGTAAAGTATCGGTTGGCAATAATTTACTATACTTTAAGAGTTGCAGTCCCAAGAAACGTGTCTAAATTTGAGACAGAGAGTAGTATATTTACCATCATCTTACAATTCCTATCAATCATGCAAAAAGCAATTTTATGTATAGTCCCCTATTCGGTTAGCTTTGCTAACATTGCCAGTAATTGAGTTTAAGTAGGACAAATTTAAAACATTAAAATGCAAAGTGTTTAAAATTAAAGTTTAGGTGCAAGAAACGATAATGGTGCATGAATTTGGGATTGCAAAGTGCAATTAGTCCTTCACGTATTGACCAGTAAGAATTGACTAAAGGACAAACGGGACTATTTTGTTCATATACTATTTGTTTTGTTACTTTCTATTTGACTGTGGTTGACGCAAGAAACTTTAATGTGGTTTCGTGTTATGGCTACTTATTTTGTGGAATCTCTTAACTATTTAACAGTAAAATTTGACTAAGTCAATTATGAAAATTCAGTTGATGTTACTCCCTCTATGGCTCTATCTCATTCAAAGTTCCACATTCAAAGTGCCGCGTTTTCTTGTTTGATCCGTCTCAAAATCTTTGTCACCTACAGAAATTGACAATGAAAACTTTCACACATTTTCATTCCATACACTTACCTTTTTTTTATATATATCTTTTAGTGGGCTCAAATATGCACTTATCAAATACAAACATTGCAGTTGATAGCCCGTGACGCCCACATTATACATAAACAACAATCATGCATGACACTTTTTTCATATAAAGTTTTGAGACATTTCATTCTGTTGGATCCCACATATTTTGTCACGTCTTGTGGACTTTTTATCATTGAAACACTGGTGAATAAAATATTGACATTCGAGCAGGGTATAACTGCAACTTAAACCCATATCATTTGATAGCCCGTGACGCCCACATTATACATAAACAACAATCATGCATGACACTTTTCTCATATAAAGTTTTGAGACATTTCATTCTGTTGGATCCCACATATTTTGTCACGTCTTGTGGACTTTTTATCATTGAAACACTGGTGAATAAAATATTGACATTCGAGCAGGGTATAACTGCAACTTAAACCCATATCATTTGAAATACTTGCATTATTGATAATAAGTATGAGTCTCCAGATACAACAAACATTTCGGGATAGAAAAAATATAAATTATTGAACCATTTGGTAGGAGGTTGAGAGTTAATCACTAATATTGGTTTAGTGATCAAAGAATGGTTTTCAGAGTCACTTCCATTATCATATTCAGTATTCAAATCCCATGTAGAGTCTTTTCCGCTATCATATTTAGGATTCGAATCCTGTGCTATACAGTTATGGGTGGAAAGCGTTCGAAGGATGAGAGCAAGAAGAAAAGTTTAGAATACAATTATTGAACCGTTTGGTGGGAGGTTGAAAGTTTAGAATCTTAGTCCCCACAGAGATTAGAATTAATGTTTTGCCATTCAAATTAAGGTTTTGTTACTCCGTGCATTTCATGTGCTGTCTACCTCGCAGAAAAGACATCCAAGTTTGGTCAACTGTGAAAAGTATCCAGATTCCAGTGAATATAACAAACCTGCTCTGAGTATCTCTGAATATAATGATGATAGACATACACCAAAACAAAGAATCATGATAGGTTTAGTATTTTTTATACTACTATTTAAGAAAACAAACTTGTCTACATTAGTTCCCACTGACCAAATACTTTAAGTTCTCTTTTCTCAATGATTAAAAAATGGAACCAGTCTAACTACAAGAGGTAATAGAATAATTTTGGGATACAAAGCGCACAAGTACAAGAGCAAGGACGAAGAGATTTAATATGTATCCTCGTAAATTAACCAACAAATAATCAACTCAAAAAGTTACTTCGCACTGGATCATAACATTATCTAAGTAAAGAGCAACATTTTGTAAAATTCTAGGACTGTTTTTGGCTTGGGATTACCAAAATTTGATTAAATCAACTCTTCAAACCCAATTCGTTAGCACGCTTACAAGACTAATCTATATTACTGAATCAGTTTTACTATGCTTTAGAAGCATCTTTGTCAAGGATTCAGATGTAGAATTGAACACATAATGTATTAAAATATCAAGAACTCAACATTTTAATAAAAATAAGTGACAATACATAAACAACGTGAAAATATTTATAAGACACAAGAATTAACATATTCTTTAATATCAGAAAAATACAATCACAAGATCCAACTTGTAATATAAGGCCACTGCTTGTATTTTCTTTGACACTTAACAAAGTGTATATTTGAGCTATGTTTTCAGAATCGGACCGGGTATCGAATCGGTCGAGTTCAGGGATCAGGGGTCAATGGGTTCAATCGGATTCAATCAGGGTTCAACCGGATGATGTCATAAATAAAAATTATTTAAAAATTAAAATATTATTGTAAAATACCTAATAACATGTTAATATTAATAAATGTATATTCATATATGTATATTTGTTGTTTCAAATATATTTAACAAAAAAATACAAAGAAATTAGAACAATCAAATAGCAATTTATATTATTTAATGAGCATTAACAAGTTTATAATTAAAATTATGAACTTAATTGAAAAATAACACCAAACTTTAAGACAACATTTATAAAATATGAAATATTTGAGGTATATTAATAATTTTTAACAACTTAGGAGCCAAAACATAATATTAAAAATATTTTGTCTTTCTTTTCAAAACATAATATAGAGTCTCTTGATTGATTCCTGTTGGTAGGATGGGAACGCGCGATGGTGGATGGTGGGACCCGAGTGTATTGATTGGAAACGTGGCACTGGCACATGGTCAACGATTTTGGGTTTGGCATGGCCTTTTCATCCGGTTCTTTTTTCCCGGTCAAATCGGGTCAAATCCGATCAAATCCGGGTTTTGACCTGATTTGACCAAGTCTTAAATTTTTCAATTTTTAGAGTTAGTTCGGACCGAATAATTGATCGGTTTTTGGTTCAATCGGTCCAATCCGAGTTTAGAAACAGAGTATTTGAGTATTAATTGACGAGAGACCTCATAGCGTGAGACACATGTGGTCAAAAGTTAATTCACGGTCATCAGACTGAGTCTCTAAACGGCCCCTCACAAAGAGAAAGGAGAGGCCTTAGCGTCCCTCATTCGCTTTTGTGGCTCCAAAGCAGTATGACAAGAATGCGCGTTGCCCAATTGCGCGTGACACATGTGGTCAAGTTCATTGACCTTAAAGTTAGAAATTTATAAGTTTGTCCCTTGATCTATGTTAATTTCTTGGAAACCCTTCTTATTTTCAGTGTAATTCAGCTGCTAAAATACTTTCAATGAATCTTGGGGCTCGATAATGTGACTGAAATGTTTCTTTAATATTTATTTTATGAATGCAATTCTGTGGTTCGCTAACATTTTTTACGGGCCAAATTTGATGGTTTTAAAATGGAGAGCTTGATGCATTATTCTGAAACGATTTTTTCCTCAAAAAAAAATTTTTTTTTTGAGCCCAAGACAAATTATGAAACCAAGAAACGTCAATGTTTTTGTTATCGTTTCCAAGTGCCCTAGATATTGGTCAAAAGAAAGCATATGATCCATCTGGCTCATGTTGATAAGTGCCATATTTTCATATATTTGGGTGTGTATTTTAATTTATTTTTAGTGTCGTTTTTCTTTAATAAGTAGGAGGTTTTAAATTTAGAATCTTTTACTTACAATTTCTCCCACCTTATCATCCAATCCAAACCTTCCACCATGTCTTTTGTGTGTTTGCATCAGATTAGTTAGGGTTTTTACTAAGTTTCCTAGTTAAATATGGTTTAAGAAGAATGGTCAATCTATTAATGAATTTGGTATTATTTTCATTATTTTTTGTAGGTTTTGACACATATCTGAAAACGACATCAAGTTGGGAGAGGTATTGGACAAGGTTGCGAGCGAGAAGCAAGTTGAAAAGGCACGACAAGGCGCAAAAATGCTCCAATCCGTTGGTCCAACCGGTTCTTAGGCTGAATTAGTCGTAAACTGGTTGGAACTGCCATTGACTTTTTTCACTACATACTTCTGTTTGCAATTTTGGTTTCAACGTAGATCCCTCAAGGGTATAAATATACTTCATTCAGGATGGATTAGGGGATCATTAAGGATGGATGAAGGTGGACAGGAAGCAGGAAAACTTACAACTATGTGTTGAACTTGATATTCTTTTGTTTCATAAATGACACTCTATAAATTTGTAGTAAAGATTATAGGCTCTTTCTTACTTCTTGTTTTTTATTTGCATGTGGGTAATCCCTTCTATTGTGTACATTCTCTTCTGAGTCAATGAAAGATTAGGAATTCGAAAAAATAAAAAACCAAGCAATGGATCCTATGTATAAAGAAATCAGGAAGCAAACAGATAAAGAACAATATGAAAGAACATGGACGGGTAAGCATTTTTGCGTGTTATTAAGCTAGAAATTTGTAATATGATCGAGAGAACCATATATCTTCACTCAATATTTATTAGGTTTTCTCCAAAGTAAATAAATATCTTTTGATATGTGGAATGACAACCAATTTTTCAAGAAAAGTTACTAAATTTAAGAAATTATGTTGTCACAAAATTTTCACTGAGCAAATCCCCTAATAGTTCTTCAGTTATTTTACTAATTCAAGTTTGATCCTTTACCTTAAAAATGGGATATAATAGTCCTTGAATAAAAAATTTTTGGGTCAAATCGGTTCCTATGCGGTGGAGCTGTCAAGAAGTCGTTGGACAAAAGTGGTGATGAGATTTGAATTCTCTTAGCTGCTCTGCCACATAGCGACTAATTTGGTCCAAAACTTTTTTGTTGGTGGACCATTCTGCCCCATTTTTACGATGAAGGACTAAACCTGAATTAGTAAAATAATTGAAAGATTATTTGGAGAATTTGCTCAATTTCACGTGCATTGATGTGCGTTATTGAATTATATATGTACAGGCAAGCTAAAACTTCATAACTTCCATCATTATACATCAACTCTATATGCTTTTTTTTTTTTACCTTCCTACCCTCCCCACAACCTTTTTGCTCCCAATTGCCAAAGATTCGATCGTTCAAACCCTAAACTTGACCATAGAGAAGGCTCTATTAGGACCTCAGCTATGTATTAGTAAGTTGAACCAAGAATGTCAGAAGAATTGAAGAGAAGTTGAGGCAAAATGAGCAGAAAGAAGGAGAGGGACAGAGCTGAGAAGAGAGAGTTTGGAGAGAGAAGAATTTTTTTATTCAGTAACCGATGCCTTTTCTTTGCAACTCCCTTGCTTAAGTTCAAGTCCACAATTTGGAAATATATGTCTAACAGCCATACTAATTGAAACGGTGTATTGTTTACCAATCAACCATTTTCCTCACAAAAAGGTATGCTTATTACAAAACGCAAAGTATTAAAGGACAATAACACACTTAATTTCCTGACATCAATGGTTGGTAAACCGGCAAATCTATTTGCAACTCTTTTGGAAGTAATATTGGAATGGTATTTCTTTCTCATATTTCAAATACTTTGTAAAGTATCAAATAAATTATTGGGTATTCTTTTAATGGTTTCAGTACTTACAGGATTATTATAGTCCCCTTTTTTAGAGAATGTTAACAAATTTCAAAATTCATTCTGTTTTTTTTTATTGGTACCACAGTCGCCCTTTGGTTGGGTATTAGTGCAACGTTACCTATTAATAAATCCCTAACTTTGGTCTTTTTTAATTCAATTGTGAAATATGTGTATCCCTCCCCCTTTAGACAGAGATTGTCCTCAAGCTCGAAATGCAGGACACTAGTTGTTGATGAAGCTTTTATCTTCCCATGATGACTCATCTTCTCCTAAGGGATTCCAGTTAATCAGATATTGTATGATAGGTTGAGAATTTTACAGAATGACTCTCCTTTGCAATATTATTTCTGGTTCAAGAAGACAAATCCACAGCATCCCATTCAGGCAATTTGGCATCCACCTTGTCAGTGACCCCTATCTTTCTTTTTAATAGGGAAGCATGAAATATACGGTGAACTATGGCTCCTGGAGGCAATTTGAGTTTATAAGCCACTTGATCAGTCCATTCCAAGATTTGCCAAAATCCTTTGAAGACAGTTTCAAATTCCTCCTAACTGCTACGGTCTACTGCTTGTATGTTTGTAGTTTGAGGAAAACCCAATCGCCCATCTGGAAATCTCTCTCAATCTTGTGTCAATTTATGTAATGTTTCAGTCTTTTTTGGACTTTAGCTATGTTTTCTTTGATGGAAGATAGCACCTGAAGTCTATTCTGTACCATAGAAGCTACAGCCAGAATTGCAGTATCACGGAAAGGTCCTAGAGGGGAATGCCTGGGTTTATATCCATTTAGCTCCTCAAATGGAGTCAACTTTAAGCTAGTATGGAAGTTAGAGTTACACCAAAACTCTGCAAGAGAAATCCAGCTACTCCAAAGTTGGGGATGTTCACAACACATACACCTGAGGTAGTTCTACGAACATTGATTGATTCTCTCACTCTGTGCATATGATTGTGGATGATAGGAGGATGTGTCGTGAAGTTCAGTTCCCACTATTTTGAATACTAGCAAACAACTTATCTCTACCCGAAATAAGTGTTTCTAGAAGACCATTGAGTTTATAAATATTATCAATGAACACTATAGGTCTATAGCCACCTGCTTGGCTGAAAAAGGATGCATGAGAGGTATGAAGTGACCAAATTTTATCAAACGATGCACAATGACCAGGATAGTGCCATAGCCTCTGGATATAGGTAATTGCTCTATGAAGTCCATTGTTATCTGAGACCATGCCTGAGATGGGATAGGAATGGCGTTGCAGAAGTCCAAGATAGGATACGTTCTCACTTTTGTTCCGTTGACTCAAGTCGCATGATCTGACCAACTGCAATACATTCTGTTTCATTTTTGACGCCAATAGAACAATGATTTGACTTTTTGTAGGCAGCTCTTTCGTCCTGAGTGTCCTTCCACTACAGAGGAGTGAAGTACCCTAATCAACTTAAGGCTGATTTCGTTAGCAGACCCCACATACAGCTTATCTTTGTACATCAGTATACCATTTTCCAGGCAATAGTCTCGATTAGAGCTGAGATCTAGTAACGAATGGGAAATAATTTCCTGTGCTACCCATGGTTCGAAGACTCGGCCGAGACCGAGACGACTCGGCCGAGTCGGAACCGTCTCGGCTTAGGCCGAGACGAGACCGCGACGATTAGAGACCGAGATACTCGTCTCGCCGAGAAATCGGCCGAGACGTCACCGCGACGGGTTGTCACGGTCGAGTCACATCGAGTCACTCCGAGTCACCCCGAGTCAAGTTGAATTCAACAAAAAACCTTTAGAAAAAAAGGAAAAAAAAAGGGAAATCCGGGGACCTCTCTACCGCCTGTATCGAACCATGGCTAGTACTGATGATCCTTCGTACGGGGAAAGAAATGCGAGTGATGGGCAAGTTATAAAAGACTTCATGGGGCCTTCTTTAGATTAATCATAGTGGTTCCCTATTCTATTTCCAGACATAATTGGGACAAGCTCATCCAAAACACCGGACATAATTGGGAGAAGCACTGGGACCGCAGCTCAATTACACCCAACTTATGAGCATGAATCTAGTCAAAACCGTAGTACTAGTCAATTGGGATATGGCTATGACCAATCATATGGAATCACTTCTGACTATTACAGTGGATATCGGCCATTTGACAGATCTGGACAGGTTGAAAGGTCTACTAGCATTCATGGTAGTGGATACTATGAAAAAAAATAGATAAGTCTCGTGATGGTTCTTCTTTTGATTCCAATAACATTGGATTTTATGGTCATGATTCTACTGCATCATATGGTACCAGCGATAGTGTTAACTATCGAGGGTTTGGTTACTACCATCAGCAAATCATCTCGAATCCAGAAGTTCTTCCGTCCAATGATTATGGAACATCTAGTCAATCCTCACATCCAGTAAATACACCAGATAACTCATATACACTACCTACTCAAGGTCCTATGCCACTTTCACATCTGTTTTACCATTCATCGAGAAATGAGGATGATTTTGCATCGTCATTCTACTTGGTATTAACAGGTACGAAAATATAAAGTACTAGTATATCTTTTTACATATTTGCCTTTTATCTAATATGATTTCTTTTTATTTTTGGCAGGAAATTGATCAAAATATTCCAACTTTATGCTATATATAAATCTTTAGTTTGTATTGTTAATGGTTGATATTACTTTTGCAATTATTAGTTTTAAAATTGTGGTCTATGTTATTTTGATTTTATTTGTGATGCCATTGTCTTAAATAATTAAAAGTACTTATCGTGTTTAATATGTATAAAAATAGTACATTTTACAAATTTTCTTTTGCTATTTTTTATTATTTTTGTTTAGCATATTTTTTTATATTATTAACAGTTTTTTAGAATATTAAATGTTTTAAAATTTGCGTCTCACCGAGACCGCGACCGATATACCGAGACCGATGTGGAACGTTCCGGGCCGCGACCGCAACCGCGACTTTGAACCATGGTGCTACCCTATCCCCATCTTAACTATCCATCAATTCATTCATCCAAGACTGGTTGTGCCGTAGTTATAGTACACATCCTTCCTTGAGAGATATCATTATTTTTATCACTCCGCCATTCTCCTCTCCTAGATAAGGCACCTGCTACTCCACTGTTAGAAGCCTTATTGTACTGGATTTCATAATCCAATCCTAATAGCTTTGTGGGCCACTTGTGTTGCAAGAGGTAGGTCAATCCTCATGATGAAATGGTGGCCAATTAGATAATGCTTCCATTTAGCTACAGCATATACCAGCGCTAGCAATTCTTTTTCACAAACTGATAGCCCCGGATTTTGTGGTCAAAGAGCTTTGCTGAGGTAGGCTATGGGTGCCCTTCTTGCATCAAAACTGCCCCAATCCCTATACCACATGCATCAGTTTCAATCATAAAGGAAGTACAAAGTTGGGCATCTTGAGCACTGGTGCTGTAGTCATTTCCATTTTGGGATTCTCAAATGTTGCCTGAGCATTACTGCCTCATAGAAAACCATCTTGCTTGAGTAATTGGGTCAAGGATTTGATATTATCCCATAGGTTTTTTTTTACAAATTTGTGATAATAACTAGTCAACCCCAAGAAACTCCTCAGTTCTTTCACAGATTTTGAGATTGGCCATGACACAATGCAATCAATCTTAGAGGCATCCATGCTCGCTCAAGATTCAGAGATGACATGTCCCAAGTATTAATTACCTGCTTCTCAATTTCATCGTTGTGAGAGTGGGGATACCCGTAGGGCTTGAGTTTGAAGCGTTCAGCATTGGGTTTGAGGGTAATCTGATGGTCTAGTTCTCCTTCTAGTGATAAATCTTGAGGTGTGGCAAACACCTCTGGAAATCTCTACAACATAGCCTTGATCTCTTGAAGAGTCTCTTGAACCTTGTCCTTAATTGTATTCAACCGTTCTATATCACAGCATCTAGTTTTCTGTTGTATAGAAGTCCTGAGGTCATTGCCTCTAACCAACTCCATGACTGGGTGGTTGATGAATCCTTGCAAGTGCATCGTGACCATTTACAATTGAGAGCAATACTCAATTCCTGAAAATCAAATGTAATGGGACTAAGTGACACATCCAATCCACTCCCAAGATTACATCCCAGCCTGTAAGCTCCATGATCCTTAAATCAAAATGAAATTTATAGTCCTGGATCAACCAAGACACTCTTGGATAGATTGCTCCACTTGTGACAGTAGGGAGACCATTTGGAAGCACAGTTCTAAAAATTTGACCAACCCATAATGGATAAAACTATCTGTACTTCCTGTATCTACCAGAAATTTCACTAGAAGCCCGTCCATATTACCAAGTAATAATGTGGATTTTCTTTTCATAGCTCATGACAAAGCATTTAAAGATACTTTTGATAGATCTCACGTTCTACCCGTGTGCTCATCCTGGTCTCCTATAGCATCCATAAATTCTCCGTCATCCTCTTTATAACATAACAAAAAATTTAGATTACCCAACTTGCACTGGTGCCCTGCACCAAATTTCTCCCCATGTTTGAAACACTGGCCATGGTTATGCTTGTATTGGACCTCCTCTGCTGAAATTTTTTTGGCATCCTGATAAGCATTTCCTTTTTTCTCTTTTGGAGGTTTGGAGCTACTGGTGGGATCTTGTATGAACCAGAGCCATTTGGATAACATGCACCATGTTTGTATAAGCCAAACTTGGGCTCTAACATTGATTTCCCTGAATTCTTGGATTGTTGATGTTGCAATTCCAATTAATGCTCCTGTAATTTAGCTATTTCGAATACCTTGGATAAGGTATCAGGCTTGGACATCTTAACCATAGGTTTTACCTTCTCCTTCAACCCACTGATATAAAATATGATTCATTTAACTGGGAATTCTTGATTACCATTTTGGTATTTAATTCTTCAAATTTTTCTTGGTATTCCTCAACAGTTCCCTTCGATTGCAGTTTGTTGAATTCCTCCACTACATCACGGCTTCCAATTAACCCAAACCTCTCACTCAATAACCCCCCAAATTGTGACCAAGACAAATGGGTTTTTCAAGTTTAACTCCTTGAAACCAATTTTTTTTGCTTTCCATTTGATATGAAAGTTGCCAACCTTGTGACGAAACCCATAAAAGACAAGTTCAAGGATCTAAAATTTGGTATCGAGTTTGGAAGTATAAGACCTCAACCTATTAATCACGTGATTAAGAATCTTTGGTATAAGTATAAACGCCACAATTTAGTGTGTTTCTAGATTGATAAATCAAATTTGAATAGCTAAGAACAATTCTAAGATATTCAAGAAAAACTTGCAAAAAAACCAAGAGAAAACTCTCAATATTTGCTGGAAAATTCTACTTCTTGCTATTAATGCGTGACAAAAAGGCCTTTTTATAGCCGTACAAGAGCCCAAAACCGAATGTGACTTGGAAAATCCTAAGTGGCTGTTTGTTTCATGCAAACTGGCTGACTCTATAAATCCTACTAACACTAGGATTTTGTGACATTTAACTCCTAATACTCTATAATGAAAACGGCTAAGTACTAACTACACTACGCGGACTCTATTTGCTCAACATGAGCTAGTCACATGAAGCAAAAACTAAGTAAGAATAATTATTCCAGCACACCTGAACTTACGTATGAAGCTCACGGATCCCATTAGCTACTCAATCACGGATCATCAGCCACTTGAAGGAGATTCACAAGCTTCGTGTTGCTTTGATCAAACCCTTCGATTGCTTTATATGCTCTAACTTGATCTTGAATTGCATGCACCAAGTTCCAAGTCACTTTCTTAGCTTTCCTCACCATTCCAAGAACATCTCAATCGCATAGGCAATTCCATTTTGGGTGGATTTTGGAATATTGTCCTTACCTTTCTTATTCTGAGTCTTCATACTCTGGTCATGATCTGGAATCAATCTCTGGTGAGCTGGAGGTGTTGGAAGAATTGGTTCAGAATTTCTAGTTTCATTCTCGTGGACGCCGTTGTCCCTCATCATCATCGTCATGAAGGCCTTAAAGGTGCCAAGCTTCTAATCAATCAAAGTTTCTAGTCTATACTGTTAGCCTCCATCTCTTCATGGAACTTCTACTGCAGAGCCTATTGAAAATTAATCTGGAAATTGGCCATTGAATCCAAGCCTTCTTGCAAATAAGCTTCTTGCTCTTAATCTGCTCCTCCAAAGCCTTGTATCTAGTTTTTTCAGCCATGAATTCAGTGCCAACCAATCAAGCATCGATTGCTCTGATACCAACTGTCAGGACCTCAGCTATGAATTAGTAAGTTGAATCAAGAATGTCAGAAGAATTGAAGAGAAGTTAAGGCAAAATAAGCAGAAAGAATGAGAGAGATAGAGTTCAGAGGAGAAAGATCAGAGAGAGAGAAGAATTTTCTTTATTCAATAACCGATACCATTTCTGTTACAACTCCCTTGTCAACAATTTGGAAATGACTGCCTAACAGCCATACTAACTGAAAAGGTGTAGTATTGGCCAATCAACCATTTTCCTTACAAAAAGCTATGCTTATTACAAAACGCAGACTCTAAAGTATTAAATGACAATAACAGCACTTAATTTTTCTGACAAACTCTAAGAACTCTCTCCTGACCGCCAACTCCAGTAGTTTAACTCCATATGCTTCATCAACAGTAGATTGAAATGTGATCATGGTTTAACAAGTACATCATGATCCCCAACATCATCATCCTCCTCAACAACGAATCCAAATACAACAAGACATGTTCCTTTAATTAGTATGGTAGCCCCATAATCCGCTGCTTTTTTCCATCCTGCTAGATTTTTCACTATGATCTTTTCCCCAAAACTATATGAAATTTGCAGTGTTCCCTTTGAAAAGGAAGCATCACTACTTTTATGTTCTAGAGCATAACTGACCTTTTCAGCAGTAAGTCCATTGTCAAAAAGATTCTTCAAAGGAAGATTGAGCTCTCCTACATATTTGTCCCTCAAGTTGTTTTCAGCATACAACTTTATTGAAATGTTTACATCTTCCTGCTGGATCAGTACCTCAGCCACTTTATACCAAAGTGTGAAGTTCCACCTTGGGTTTATCTGACCTTCCTTGTCCGCCGGTGTTCGCTTCTCCGTTTTACGCTTGCCAGCTAGTGAAACTTTGGCATACACTCTTATCTTTCCAGAATCCTGAACAACGGGAAGATCATTGGCAGAAATAAGTGTGATCCTGAACCTTCTGTATTCCATACTTCTTGAAGAACTTCGTCTTTGAGTTTTAAGGTAGAAGTGAATACGGGGAAGTGGATATTCTAGTCCGTAGAGACAGAGTAGGCTTTTAATCGTCCTAAGTCAATAGCTTCAGGTAAAAACTTTCACATAGTACTGGCCTGGACTTTTTATTTTTAATACGTAAATAAATAAATTAACTTTTTATACAAAAAAATAGTAGTTGAACGAAATCAGGTTTGATCGGAAAAACTATTCTACCTGCTTCAATTGGACTAACTCCGGCCTTGTTTGGCAGACAAGATTTTTGCCAAGTTTTGTCTGCTACAAATTTTTTAAAAACTTTACCTACAATAATTTCAAAAACTTCTCAAAATTTTTAAACTATACACTTCAAAATATTAAAAAAAAACACACTTCAAAATTTTTTTTTTAAAAACTTCTACAGTAAAATTTTAGACAAACACCCAAAAAACTCACTTGCACCCCTGAACTTATACTACTTTCTTACTTTGCACTGTAAACTTTAATTTTAAATACTTTACACTCTAAACTTTAATTTTGAACACTTTACACCCTTTACTCTCAAGTTTGTCCCATTTAAATCTAATCAATAATTATATTTGCAAAATTAATGAAATAAAGGATAGTAAAAATTAATGACAATATACCCGTTTATTCTAACTATGATCTCTTAACTTTTTTTGGCCACTTTTTATATATTGTCATTAATTTATATAGTCATAATCACTAATATTGTTAGCAAAATTAACAAGATAAAAGATGGTGCAAATTAATGATAATGTATTATTTTATTTTTATTACAATATCTTGGCACTTTTTTTATCACTTCCAGTACATTGTCATTGATTTGTTGGGTCCTTTGTACTGTTAATTTTGTTAAAGCTTTCATTAAGTAGATTTAAATGGAACAAACTTGAGCGTATGGTGCTCAAAATGTCTAAAATTGAGAGTTGAGAGTGCAAAAATATTCAAAACAAAGTTTAAAGTGCAAAGTAAAAAACTAATACTCCCTCCGTCCCATTCATTTGGTTATACTTTCCATTTTGGGATGTCCCAAAACAATTGTCATGTTAGAAAAGTTAAAGCAACTTTTACACTCTCTTTCCAATATAACCCTTCTTTTTAATCATACATTCAAATTTAAAATTTGAATTTGAGGGGTAAAATTGGAAAGAGAAGCACAAATATCATAATCAAACCACTATTCTTAAAAAGTTAGATTCTCCAAACACAACCAAATGAATGGGACGGAGGGAGTATAAGTTTGAGAGTGCAAAGTGGGGGCTGGTTTGCTTTACTTAGTTCTCGACTAGAAAAGGCTTCTCATTGGAAATTTTGCACGTACCATCCAACGTTTACTGTGTGTCTTCAGTCTAATTAATGTCAAAAGTAGTCACTTTTCAATTTTGCTTAGCATCATTTTGTTCCTAAACTTTCAATTGCACTTATTTAGTCTATCTAACAAGAAAAAAAATATTTGGATACACCTGATCAAGTTTATGCGCTTACTTGTAGACCATAATCTATAAGTGAGTTTGTAGACCGTATTTATATTATTATTTACCATCTAACCATTGACTTGTTTCAAAATGGTATTCCATCAACAATTTAAGTTGGTCATGATTTTCACTTTGCTCCATTAGGTTTTGTATAATCACAAGTCACCCTATCAAATTCAAAGAGTAAGGTCATATTTGATAATCCAATTCAGCATTTAAAATTTATGGGTTTAGTTTTAACATATTCAGACATGTTCGATAACAAAAAATAGAATATTTGAATTAATTAAGTGACACTGAATTTTTTAAATAAAACTTGTTTCAAAAAAATAAGTGGTAGCTATTCACTTACTATTATATAATGTCATATTCATTCAGATGTATCAGATTTAATACTTAGCAATTGAGTAACTTAGTAAATTCAGACTTCAGATTTCAGTTTTCAGACTTCATATTTCAGTTTTCAAACTTCAATTTTATCAAAACGCATCCTAAGAAACTATGCTTTGAGCTTTTGTACTTGTATATTAATTTGGTTAGCTAATTCAATCACGTTGATGACAACTTAAGTGCAAAAACAACCAAACTTTAGAATTCAATAACTAAGAAAGAGCAAAGGACAAGTAAACAAATAAAGATATAAAAGGTTTTTAAGAAGGGTTAAATACCAAAAAGCTCCCTGTGATTTGACTAATGTTCATTTTACCTCCCTATGGTTTGGAAATCTACAATTTGACTCCCCGGTAGTTTCAAACTAATTGAAAGTTCGACAGAAAAACATCCACATTAACGGCTGAATGGAAAATGGCAAAAATTACCCCTCTATAAGTCAACCCTTGGAAGAATGTTTCGTACCAAAATCCCCCTATGGTTTGACTAATATTTCCTTTAACTCCCAATGATTTGAAACTTACCATTTAACTCCCTGTCGTTTCACCTAAAGTGCAAGTCTGATAGAAATTCCGTTAATATGGATGTTTTCCGTCGAACTTTCAATTTAGTTAAAACGACGGAGAGTCAAATTGTAGGTTTCCAAACCATAGGGAGTTAAAGTGAACATTAGTCAAACACAGGGGGTTTTTGGTATTTAACCCTTTTAAGAATGAAAATGAGCATTTGTTGTTATTTTATCTTTTCCTTTTTGAAGTTTTATCTTTCTTTGTTCTCTAGAAATTGAGTTTAAACAAGTCAATCATATTTAAAGGACTCCAACTTTCTTTCATTTGTTTCCATTGAAAATTCTTAATAGACATTCTTAATTATATATTTACTTGTTTTATTTATAAATTACAATATAAAGAATAATAAGAAATTCAAAGGCATCTAATAAAAAGAAAACCAATTCTCATATTTTTCTCCATTTTTGCTTCTTTTATCAGAATTCAAATTCATCATTTTAGTTACTCTTTCGTGCTTCATTTGTCCCTAATACCTACTTATGTTAATTGAGTCCCATTTTTTTATGAATTTTTCCTTTTACTTAAATGTAATGGGACAAATTAAGATTGACAATTACCCTTAATTGAGCCTAAAGTAACATTGTGCAAAATATAAGGGGTCCAAAGTGGAAATAGTCCTTTTCATTATTGCACTATGGGAATAATGTTACTTTTCTACAAAAGGTCAATATCCCTTAATAGTCTCACCCTTCCAATGGAAAATGTATTATGTATCCTAGCTCGAAATATCTGTGCAACATTGAATCAGTCTAAAACCTTTTACAACGGGTCTAATTCCCTAATGCCTTATGATCTCTTGGCTTAAAGTAGTCTCTGGAAGTTCCTTTAGATATATTGAACAAGACATTCATGGTTAAAATTGAAACAACCAATTTTTAATTAAGAGATTTGAGGTTGAATTTGCCCCTTGGACTGGGTCAAGTGACATATTTTCAAGCAATAAATAGTTTGGAGATATAAAAATTGACTCAATCAGGTAATGCTTGAGAGATAACATAACATACTTGATTGATCCATCGTTTTATATATTTTAAGTCTTCAAATACAACCTCACTAGTCACTACCTGAGGTGCTCCATTCATCCCTGGTTGCCTTTTGAAAACAATAGTTGAAATCGAGTAGTTTGTCTTCGTACATGTAACCTTTTTGGTTGGTTTCTTTTGTAGGATCTTTTAGGATAATTCTATAGTTTAAGCAGTCACAATCCATACGCATGGGCAAATGCTCACCTGCTCTGTAATGGGTTGGAAAAGGAGCAAGAACGGATAAACATTTGAATAAATTGTAACTCATTATTAATCACTTGTACAATTTCACAATATACTGTTCATACGAACTCCATACATAATATTTATGTTTTTATTATGAGATTGTAATAATCGAATTGCAACTTATTAACAAGATGTAACACTGTTAAGGAAAATTATGAATACAACTCTTCTTGCATCTTACCCGATGACTTGTGCCAGAAAACTTTCAGTGTGTCAATTTAATTGGCCAAGGAAGGCAAATGTTTAGTTTGAGTGCCAATTTTTAATTTAAAGCACGGCTTTCGATGGGAAATATAACGTCATCCGACAAACTTTTGAAAACTTAGGAGTGATTGATGGTGATAGATGATAGCAACTTCTGAATAAAAAAAAGTGAATTTGATCCATAAATATTGATAATAATACCTACAAAGTCTATTTATCTTTTTTTTTTCCAAAACATTATATAAAGAGAATTTACATTTCGAGCAAGGTTCGAGAATCTGTCCAACACGTGTTCAATGACACGAAAGAAATAAGAAATTTCTCATCCATCAAAATACCTAAGGCATATGAGCTAACATTAGAACAAATATCATTATCAATCATCGTAACTATCTAAGCAAAAATAGCACATTCGAACAATGACTTTAAACTTAAGATATCTTCAAGGATTGTTGTCATTCTGCAATCCGGGCTTTACCAATCTTAAGACGCTTCAACAGGTCCTTGTTGTGAACTTGTATACCGATGTTGCACCATTGTCTTTCCAATACTTGCATAAAATTAGTTTGACTGCTGCAGCATCATCAATATCTTGTCTCCCGAGCTTCTGTCTTTTAAGGCCCACAACTCCTTTACCTCATTTGGCATCCTACTAACAGCAACTCCAATTCCCAGCACTACAGGTCTTTGTAAGCTTCTGGTTGCCACCCTCAGGATTATGAGATCATGGCTTTCTTGTGCATGACTGTCCCTCTTCCAGCGTTGGCTTTGTTTCTGTTGTGCTCTGAGTATTCTTCTTAGACTCTAATTCCTCTAGTTCCAGCCATCCCCTGTGTGCTTTTGAATAACACAACTCGGTTGACAGCTGGCATGGTGCTCAAACTCCCTCTTGCTCCTGTCCTTCCAAATCTGCCACAGTATATTTGTCGTGAGCCCCATGTGGCTTCTTCCTTCTTGCCTTTTCCTAGCCTCTGTGATTCTACTCCACCATCTTTGAAAGTTTCCTATCTGGTCTTTAGCTCCATCCCATGTTAATGGAGCTACTTTTCCAAATCGCTTGTGCTAGTGGAAATTGCAGTAAGGTGTGTTCTATTGTTTCAGGCTCTTCTCCACATCCTTTACACACTGGATCCCCTATTGCAGCTCTCTTGTATATAGCCTCTCTAACCGGGAGCGCTCCATTGATTACACTTCCAGATAAAGATACAAAGTCTATTTATCGACTTCGTGTTGTAATGATAGAGAGGTTTTTGATAGGATTCAATGCAACTGTTAAAGAGCAACGTCTGTTGCTAGCGTAATTATGAGTTGGTATGCAATAGTTCGTTATTCAATTCATCAATTCACTTTGTTCGATTTCTCTTTAAAAAAAAAGGGTAAAGTACCAAAAAGAAAAATCCTAGGATTTGGAATATGTACAATTTACCTCCCTGCAATTTAGAAACTTGCAATTTAATCCCTGGTGGTTATAATCAAATTGAAATCGTTAAATTTTTTGTTACATTTAACGCTCAAACTTGAATAGTCAAACTTTTCAAATAAAATAACTGTAAATTACAAAAATTATCCTTCAATTTAAGGTCAACATGATGTTCTCAACAAAATTCAAGAGCAAATTTGGGATAAAAATAAAATTTTAGAAACAAGCTAATATTTGCTTTGGTTTCAATATTATATGTGGATTGCTACCACCCTAGTAAAAAAAAGGTGAAAATAAAAAAATCCCTTGTAGTAAATCTAATATACAGAAAAATCCCCCGCAGTTTCAAAACGTACAAAACGGCACCTTATACTTTGAACTAAATTGTAAAGGGGATGAAATCCGTTAAATTAATGGAAATGACTTATTGGAACCTAAAAACAAATTTTTTTATACCTAATTTTTAACAAATATACCTATTCTACCCCTTAACCCTAATTTTTCTCTCTAGAGAATGAAACAAATGATTTTGTTGAGCTCCTTTTTGCTTAGTTATATCAAGGCATTTTTGTTATTTCGTCCGTCCCCGTTAATTTTAACGGATTCTGCCACCTTTATAATTTAATTCCAACTATGAGACGTCGTATTATACGTTTTGAAATCACGAAAGACTTTTTGTATATTAAATTTACCACATGGGATTTTTTTTTTTACCCAAAAAGCTTATATTTGACTTCATGATTTGTTCTTGCCCTTTCCTGAGACAAAGCAAATAAAACTTTTAAATCATGGAGTCTAACAGGTAGCACTAAAGACCAGGCAAATATGTTTTTTTAATTTTAATTTTACCTTAAAATTTTAATTTTAAAATTATTTTAACCTTAGATTGAAGGGTGATTTTATAATTTCATAATAATTTTATTTGAAATTTTGACTATTCAAGTGTAGGAATTAAATGTAACAATTTCACTTTGGTTACAACCATAAGGGTAAATTTGTTAGGATTTTAAACCACGGGAAGCTAAAGCATACATACGTCAAACCATAAGTGATTTTTTAAAAATATATTTTACCCTAAAAAAATGTAAATCTTGTTCAAACCATTTGAGCATAGATTGTGAACAAACGAATTCATATTTAGATTTAAAATTCAGTAATTTGTGGCTTCAAATTATATTGTGAACAAATGAAGCAAGAATGAAGAATGCATCCATAAAAAAAATGAAATGAGTAATAAAGGAGAGAAGATGTAATATTCTTTGTCCAGCAGCTGGGGGAGGGAATTTCTAGTAACGTTGTTAGTTATGGTGAGCCTGAAGAGTCCATTGGGTATTATTGAAATTAGCCAACTTTTCTTTTTGCTAAAAAGAAAGTGCTTCGTTTACAAAAGCATCAACTAATAAAAAAGTCAGAATGTTAATTATTCAATAGATGCATGAAGAAAGTACATTGCAAGACGTAACATGACAGTTGCTTTTGAACATAACAATAATGTCTCTCAAAGTGTAACATTGTCATAGGACACTCAATTGGCCTAAATCAGCTCTGCAGCATACCCTTACAATCACCTGATAACAAAATCCTTGCAACATCCTCTACTCAGAAGTTGCCAGAAAATACAAAAATTTTCTTCCCCAACAACACAAACAATTTGCTCAAACACCTACACTACCTTTCCTTTCAAAAAGGAAAAATCAATTGATCACCATAGGGAGTTTATCCAGCCCTAAGCTCGCATTCAAGGGATTTAGTACACATGAGCAACCTTTATAGTCAATGCCCGCAAAGTTTTCTTTGTTCATAGGTAAAAGCAGATAACCTTTGTCTGCTGCACGCGAGAAGCTACTCTGCAAAAGTGCTTTGTAAGTGTTCAATTTCATATCATTCAGCAGCCTTCAGCATAAATGCACTGGATATGTTCTTCGATTCCAATAGACACCTACATTCTGGCAAAGGGTTTGAGTAGATGGAAGCCTTTCTCCTGGATTTTTTGACAACGGGCACAGCGGTACCTTTTTTATCAACTTCAGCAAGCATTGATTGCATCTCATTCTTAAAAGCATCCCATCTGTAAGTAGTTTAAAGAAATTGTTGAAATGTATGACACACAAATCTTTTTGGTCCAACTAAATAATCATAGTCATATTAAGTTGAAGTATAATATGTGTATTATATTTCTATATCTAACCAAAAGACTGATAGAAATATTAACATCCCTCCATAATTTGGATGTAAGAGAGATGCTGCATTCTTCTCATCCTGTAAGAATCAAAAAATCCAAGAGAATAAGTCTGTCACCTCAGTGTCCTAGGATGTAGTTATGACATTTTCTTCAGGCGTTCATTGCACAATGAAATCTCATATCCAGAAAGAAGTAGAATTGCCTGAACACCCAGACGCTCACATCCCTAAATCTACTAATTCCCTCTGATGAGGGTTCTGCAATTTTTTTCAACTGATTGACAATGTCCGAAATCCGAACTCATCATCTGCTAGGTCTTCTCTTTGGCTTTCCATATTTGGAGTCTAAGTCTATTTCTTGAAATTATACACGTTAGTTTTACAGTTCTCATTCATATCCCTGACATGCTCAATCCCCATCTGATTTTTGCCTGATCTCTGTCTTTCTCCATCTTTCTCACTTCTTCTGGTGGGATTTTTTTTTAAATTAGACGCATATTGGCGGCCATGCAAGTTCTGATGGTGCTGCCGATTAGGATCAGATTTTTTCTTGATACATATGTAATGCATGTTAAGTATTATGAAGTCACTTTATGTGCTAATAATATCATAGTCTCTGATTTGGAAGATGACTATTCCAGAGTAAGCCCTTGTACACCAAGTTACATTTAAATCAATCTATACAGCCAGATTTGTCTCCTATAACCAAGGAATTTTTTGCAGCACCAACCTCGTGGTGTCACCACAAGCTTTTTAATCAAAACTTAACATGCAAGGACAGCAAATGAATATATTTGCTTCCATATCTATCTGAAAAAATAGAGGGATTAAAATGAAAAACCACTTCTTTGCTACATTTTGCTTTTCCTGCATGACTTTCTTATAGTTCCTCAATTGACAAGGCTATTATGTCTAACTGATGTTGATCTGAACAAGCACACTAATGTCCCTTTTAGCAGCTGTTTTCTAAGATATAATTATTGGCTCAGCATGAAACAAAAGCAAGCAAAAATAAAGGCTTCAGAGCCAAACTGCTCCCCCACCATATTGAAAGTTCTTCCAGCACATGATTGCACTTACATGCAGCAACCTCTTTGCTTTCCTCAATACATACTAAGGAGTCAACAACCACCTCCATTATCATTAACATCATAAAGTACACACTAGGATCAATGGCATTGCCTAAATCAGAACATTTGGAAGAGAATTTATTTTTTTTAATTATGAAATCAGGGTTCTTTCTGCGTATGGATGCTGCAATATGGATCAAAAACCTGAACTGATAATGTTTAAAAATTGAATTCGACAACTTGCCCAACAAAAACAAACTTCACCAGATCACCTAAAGATACAGTTCTTTTAGGGAGTGAATAATATGTCAAACCACATTTTGACTTTGGGGTTCGGTAATGTTTGGTGTTGTTGTTGGGTGATCAGTCCAGTAATTACACAACACTTGCTGATTAATCTAAAATGTAGATGCTGATTGGTTGAGTTGAATCCTGACACCTAGATTGCAGTGATTTCTGCTATCGGCAGTAAATAAGGCCAAAACGATTTGGAGTTCGTGATTGGAATGATTCTGAATTTTAAAAAATGCTTTTACTAGGGAATAGCACAGTAGGATGCCCCAGAATTGCCCAGCATCCGGAAAGCATTTCTGCTGAGTATATGTGTGAGGGACATTTACTCACATCAATTCAAGAATCTTAGCATCATTTGGGAGTGAGTACCTCTGAAAATAAGTATATTTCAAGAAAATTAAGCTAGTTTTCAAAAAAAGAGTTGCACCTGAAGCATTTATACGTTAGCAGAACCTGTAGCTGAACTCCAAAATTCGACTAAAAGTTCTACTAAAATACAACAGCAACTCAAGTAACTTTATAGATTTGATTCCCTTTAAAGTTAACTGACACATATTGCTCTAACTGAATATAAACATACTGTGTAGACTTATAAAAGACAGAACTAGCAACATCTTCTCTCCCTTTAGTTCTTACTGCTCCATTTTCAGTAAGATCCAAGGAAATATACTAAATCAACTTCATGTCTACATGTATCAATAATGCATCATGTCCTCAATGTTCAAATAAAAAGTCATAAAGTTTTCAAACAGGCAAAGAGTGAAACATTTGAGAAACTGTAAACAGAAGTAGATAGTTAACAGAAAAAGGGTAAAACACACAGAGAATGGAGAAGTAAAGAAAACAGAATGGGAGAAGAGATATCACCTTATGCTTGTGTTGTGCAGTAAAAGCGCAAGCTTGGGCTTATTGGGTTTGATGGTCTTAGCATGGCCATTATAGAGGAACCTCCTATGACCCATCAGAAAATGCGGGAAGTTTCCACCTTGAGTGCTGACAAATACTTCACTAAACAAGCATACAGCATAGTCCAATGCAGCTAACCTTGAAGAGTATCCCTTGGATGGGATATGAAGGGTAAAAGAGTCAATCAAATTTCATGTACCCTAGTCCTTTGATTAACAAATAATCAAGAAGCTAGGGCAGACAGTTTTGTTGGTTTTTCTTTTAACATAATATGCTCTGACCAATACATAAATCTGCTTTTGTAGTTTGATTAGTAATAATATCAGCCCACATTACTTTGGAAAACTGAAACACTGATTAACTTAAGTCTACTCAGGTGCTTTTCTTCAGGCAGCAGAAACAAATAAAAATATTTCTTTTAAGCCATTATCTAGAAGAACAAGATCCAAGGTACATCATTAAGAAATGGAAAAGAATGATATCTTCAGGAAATAAGTGCAAAAATCTATTAGAACACTAAAATGCCAACTTGGCTTCTAATTTGCTGGATGGACGAGATCTTTTAGCAATGAAACTGATTACCAGTGCAATTAAGTGCACTTATGGAAGTTTTAAGAGCTCAAAATTTAATGTACCAGTTTCTGGTCATCGCTATCCGTCGGAGAATTTAGTAACCTAATGGAATCTGATCTTTCAAAGCATAGTAAAGAAGATACAAAATAAGGATACCTCTAAACAAATACCAGTTGAATAGGTAGGCCATTGAAGTGGCTACCATCTCATGAAAGAGCAAAGACTACCATTTTGTTGCCTCGCTCAGAACACTGATGCTCTTTAGACAAGTTCACTTTAAATCTTCATATTTTAGTAAGTTTCAGGGTTACTACACCCTGGCAGAGAAAATAGTTCTCATACAGAAATTGGCTATTATGCAGAAACTGAATACCATCCTTTCTGCAGAGTTCACAATGAATTATAAATCATCTGAAAGAGCTAATATCACAAATTGGTATACCAAATACTTCATAATGGAAATGTAAACTCAGTAGGTGCATTATATCTCTACCTGAAACTCAGCAAGCTCATCTTCTGTTGCAAGCGAGTTCTTCGTCTGTAATAGGGGGAACATCTTGCAAAGAGGCATTAAATTTCTATCCGCCTGGTAAATTTTTCCTGAAGCCAAATAAATAGGCGTGTCATTGGCAAATCCCATACCTCTAAGCATCATCCCAACCTATCCTGACAAAGAAAAGAAATGAATAGAAGGATTGAGTAATTACATCCTACAGTTGAGAATTTCGTGCAATTATAGTATAAAATATCAACAATTCGTAGTTGCAAGAAAAATCAAAGATGAATATGCACCATCAATTAGAAATTGTTCTGATTGTAGTTTACATTTTTGCATTGAAAAATGAATATATCCACAAGATAAGCACAAGTCATGGCGTCCACTGATAGAGAATACATGACTAAATGTCAATATCATCATGATGGTAATGGTGATATTGGAGATGATAAAAATGATAATGATACAAGGGCCTGGAAAGGTGTCACTTTCTTATTCTTTTTCCATTCCAGTTTTCAGAAGAATATAGAAATCAGTATCTTGTATTACCAGTATGTATAGATCAGAATAACTTCACAAAGCCGACATTTCATTCACCTCCCTCAGAATATATATATATAATATATCAATTGCCCAAGACACTGCACCAGTTCTGACTGTTAAAGTGACATGAAAATCCATTCACATAGACTGACATGATATTTAGCACATTTGTTACTGCAAATGTATAAATATGATAGCTTCCATTCACATTTACTTGCGTGATATTTAACACAAGATTTGTTACTGCAAACATACAAATCCACAGCAACATCTGAACAATCTGAAAAGGAAAAACACAGAAACAACATTTGGTTCAGAACATAGAAATATGAATTATTTTAGTTAAAGCCTCAAGGAATGCACACGAAATATTTAATTAAAGAATTTCTTCAGTTTGGAACTTTATTCAGCCCAATGCACGAGTCATGCATGAGAGCAATGCTTTCTATACTAATATCACATGAACATGCAATTAGCGGAAGCATGCAACTGGGCAATCTTCTAGACCCTCAATGGTAGAATTGAATTTAGTTTTCACATAAGTACCAACAGTTCCATTGTCGATAAAAAAGAAAAGGCAATGAATAAATTACGTTATTTAGCCTAAGGATACCAAGAGAGGAGGTTTTATCGACAAAGCTAACACCAGGGCTTTTAGACATATTTGTTTGGCCAATAGTTACCATCTTAGCTTAGCTCAAATTTTCCTGTACGCAATATACACGCTGATTTTAAGATTTAAGAACTAACCTCCAAAGGAGTCATAGGACACCTTCCATTCATGCGATTAAGACCAGGTGAAATCAGATGATCGCTGCTCTTGAATTTCTTACCCCACCCCTTCTGTCGTATTGCATCCATATCATATTTTTCAGACCTTCCACCATCATATAAACAACAAGAGAAGGCCACCATGTCCTGTACTTCAAAGATTGATAACTTAGATTATCAAGAAATTAAGTCAACTAAATTGAAATGGAACACCTGAAAATTAGCTCATAAAAGCATTGCAATGCAGAAAACAGGATTCCAAATTTAGAAGCAGGCAGGTATACCTCCTCAAACCGGAGATGAATTGAAACATACTTCCCACCATTGGAAGAGCTTTTCTCTGTCATTCGATTGACTAATTTTTGTGCAAGATTCGATATGGCAGAAGAGAATCTGAGAGCTTTATAATTGGTCAAACATCTTAAAAACTGAATATGAGGTGGAACATTCATTGACAGCCTGTTTGCAAATGGGGATATACGGACAACCCTGTGTTAAAGAGATGCAATATCAGCAATCCTTTTATTCTGGGCCCCTTTGGGGGGGGGGGGGGGGAGAGGGTAATTTGAAGTTTAACCAAGTACATTAGTTAAACAGTTTCTTGTGCTTTTCCAGTTCCCTCGAGTTCAAACTTGTATTGTATGACATACCAAAATGATTTTTCAGGTCAGGAAAAAGTAATCATATTAAAATGATAACCCAATCATAGAGGAATTTTTTTGTCTTTTTTCTTTTTTTTTTGGTGAGGAACACTCCAAATCTCATCTTCAAGAACAAAACATGGCAACAACATCATGTACAACCATACAGCACAAATCCCTATTCAAGAAACTAACACCACATCACTTTGACATGCAACATCCCTACAAAACAATGATAGCATTGGACAAGGCAAAACAGAAAAAACAACATAACATTTTGTAGGTCTAGTTTATTTGTTTGTATAACATACTGATTAGAAGAAGCAGATCATGAGAATTGATGTTTGACAAAGAACAAGATTCAGAATTCTAGGTGCTCCATAGAATCCTTAGTAGCAACATTCATGGGCAAATTTATCCTGGCAAAGCTGCTTAATGGGAAGCATCTGTAAGACACACAAAATTGGAATTATTTTCATTGGAAACAATTTCTACCAAGTATTGAAACAGGACTTCTCCAACAAACTAAACCATAACTCTTGACAGACAAGCAGGAACGTGCTTTGAGGGCATTGACCTAATAATTCTGGTTCAGCAAAAGCTAGAGATTTTCCATAGATCATGCCATTCTTTGCTAGAGCAAACAGATTATAGTGATTGATGGGAAAGAAAACATGTGAATATTTTTACTTAGAGCACATGAAGCCACAATCTAGAGTATCAGTTAGGAGTTTGTTAAATAAACTTAGCAGTTTGAACATCTCATGCAGTTAATAAAAAAATTTAAACATACTTTCCTGCATTATATTCATTATACAGGTTAATTTACATTTCAGCCTGATATTGGGAATACAAGGGAGAAACTGAAAGCAATGTGTCAGAGAAAGCAAGGCTTTCGACATTTCTCAAGAAAATTGCTGTGATACTCTACTGGAAAAGTACTGGACTATAAAGTCATGATCAGAATGAACCTCTGGTTGAGCAAGACTGGGTAAACTTCTTCTAAGTAGTAACTGGCAGGAGCCCAAGCTTGGACACGAATATATGGTATGCTGCTGATGTTAAAATCATATGTTTTCATTATTTCTTCAGGTAGCTCCCGGACTACTGTTACAAAATCTTTCAGGGTAAATATGAAATGTTCTTCATCATAAATATCTGCAAATTCACTGTCACATTCCAAAAAGAAACCATTAGTAGGAAAGGAAACCATTTGTTTTCAGCAACAAAGGAAGCATTTAGAGACAGAAGAGAGGTTGAAGAGAAAATGAGGTGCTAAACAAATACATTAGACTTCTTTCTCCATCCAGCCAAAAAATAGATTTGTTTCTACATCTTTTTACGTTACTGGGTAAGACTGTATTTATGATGTTTGTCACTAAGTGGAACCTTCACGAAGTGAAAATTCAATAAGAACACAACTGCGTTGTTGATTTAGTTTTAATCCAATTTCACAACAAGAAATAATATTCTACTAAAGCATAATTGAGTTACCTTGAATCTTGCCAAACACTATGAAATTCGAGGCGTGGAATAACTAGAGTTGCTCCCAAAAGCCCAGCCAAGGCCACTGCACTGCATATCTGCAGGTTAGTAAAATGAATAATTTAATCATAAGTTTTTAACAAGGATGGCAATGTACATAAACTCAATTTGTCCCATGAAACTGAAATTGCAAATGCATTATAGTTTACAAAAGATTTTGGCCCTATATCTGAATTTACAATAAAACAACAACAAATTTCCAGAACCAAAGGGTCATTTGGAGGAACTTTTGGTTAAAGTCTTATCCATTTGAGCTAGTAGCCTTTCAAGCCCAGAATGTGAAATAAAAAATCTCAAAAACTGCTCATATGGTTTCATCTTGTCAAGATATGTACTCACAGGTCAAAAGTAATTGGAAAAAGCAATCAATTAAAGCAGATTTAAAGGATCCTCTTGGCAATGGCCTTATCACAAGGAGGAAAATAAACAAATGAAAAGGACAGAACTAAGTCAGGAACAGGCCCTTTCTAGAAGAATGCAAATCTATTATCTAGAGTCCATTAAACTTAACTAATGTTTACAAGGAGGTTCTTTTAAGGTCAGATGATTTTAATGACACAAATGAATTGCAAACTGGCAGGAAAGTTTGAACCAAGAGTAAATTTGCTTAAAGATTACATAAGCTTTTATGCAAAAACAGTACATCAGTACATTAATAACTAAGACAAAAGGTTACAAGCTCAGTGTAAAACATTGTATCATCAAGAGAACTTACAACCAAAAAAGCTTTGTTTGGATGGGACATTATTTGCAAAAAAGCAATTTTTGATTACATCATGAATCAACCTTTTAATCCTCCCAACCACCTTTTCATCTCGCATACATCAAATCACAAAAAGTGGTACAATGTTACTTTAAAAAATTTTCCAAGTAATCTTCTATCCAAACTCAATTGTTGTTAGCACACTATACATGTCAATACTTATTGACTTTTTATAGTCTCTCTTCTTTCAATGAACAAATTAGCAAGAATGAAAATTTTCTTCTAGAAGTTAAAAGCTGAAGCCCAGTTTTATGCATTCTGATTGAAATCTTAGAGCATAGGTCAAATAACATCTTACTTATTTATGGGCTATATATATATCCCAGGAAAATTTTACATGATTAGAACTTCCATTTGTGACTTATTGTTTTAAAATATATAGTCCACTCTATTTGTTTTAGCAAAATGACCAAAAAAATGCCTCATTACACCACATATGCCAATGAGTTGAACTAATCAGAAGAGCAAAGGACAGAAAGACAGAGGCAAAGGTCCACATATTTTAACATAAACATGATAGAATGTCATTGGTTGTGTGTTATTGTGTAACTCCTGCAGTTTTGATATGAGAACAATGTGGTATCAATTAATGCTAAATAAGTATAATCTGCAATTGTGTGTTATAGTGTAACTCCTGCAGTTTTGATATGAGAACAATGTGGTATCAATTAATGCTAAATAAGTATAATCTGCAAATATATCTCTTAATTCTCTGAATCACTATAATGCCTACACCTCAATCATCATTCTACCACTTCATCAGCTAAATAGATCAAATATATGTATCTGAATTTTCTTAAATAGGTGTCCAGCATCAAACTCATGTACTGGCTCCAAAAGTTGATAATACCACTGATAAGCATCCAAAATCTAAATTACATCGTAATAACTTAAGCTATAAAAGATGAATTGTCATCAGCCTGCTCCCTTATTTATAGTTCTTGCATTAATTGGTCTGTGATTATGTCTAGCCATATTTCAGAAGCTCAGGTTACCATGATGCTTAGCGTATTTACTTGCAGCTCTTATTTGTTGCCTGCAGCTTTCTTCACTTTCATTTATAGCTAGAATAGCTAGGATAAATAAGTGTGGCCATTCATATTTGCATTAAATGTTCCTCAACATAAGAAGGGGGAAACCTTGTTCCACATATAAAACTTAAAACATTAGAACTTCAAATTAGTTGCAAGTTGTTTATCCTATAATCAATTCTACAGCCTAACAGAAACAAATACCATCTACATACAGTACTTAGCAACTGGACACATAGTATATGTCATTGGCTTAGCAGATAATTGATACAGTGAGTAATACTTACATAAACAATAACTTTTTTCAAAAAATTGGCTACCAGGCACAAGTCATATTTTACAGTCTAGAAAACCGGTAGGTCTAGTCTAACACAGGAACAAGTCACACTCTATCCATCTATGAGCTGAATGTGTTTTGTCAGAATGGAAATTCATCTATCTTGCTCTCTCTCGTATCCTACAGCAAGCAAATCTTTGCTGTGTTTTGTTGAAATGGAAATTCATCTATCATCCATATTAATTTTCTTCTTTGCTGTATTCTTCAGCAGAATGATGGGAACTGTATTGCATATAAGAGTACTTCTGTTTTGATTTTAATTCATCCAAAAGCAAAGATGGAATTAGAATTAGAGATGGTAAGACAAAATTGTAAGAGGCATAAGAATAATAATTTCAACGTAAAGATGACATGTAGGAACAGTAAACCATCTAGTGTTTTATCTTTTAATAACTCTAAACCTATCTCTTCAGTAGGTAAAAGAAGCACACTGTATTTGCTACTCTGCCAACCAGCTTTGGGACCCATACAAATTGGAATAGTTGTGTGACACATTTTATACTTTTCATCCCAAAATATTGAGTATATTCGGTCTCTTTAGATCCAAGAAGGGAAATGTGAGTACATTTCAATGTACCATATGTACAAGTAACACTTGCATTGTATATGCATTTTTACCAACACTTACAAAATTTTTCAGAAGACTTACCATATTTATTGTCAATATTATTTTTTCATCATTAACTATTTACAAATCCCACATTCCTTATCCTACTCTTAACCTTAATCTCATAGAGTATTTGTTAATTGAAAAGCCATGCAATTGTAGATGCAATGAGGCCAATGGATACACATGAAAAATTTTTTGATGGGGCAAGAACTATAAGATAGTGAATTCCTGGTTATTCCCTAGGCTTCAACACACCATACAGGATGGCTTTGAATAGTCTTTAGCTAAAATCTTTGTAGGGGACAATTTAAAACTTTTGCACAGCAAGCACTGATTGTGAGATGAATTTCAACCATTTCTTCTTTTTTTATGAACAAATTGAAGACCTAACTGCAATGAAAGCAACGCTAGTTTTTCTCCAACTTTATCTTATCCTTGAACAGAGTACACTTACCGATGATCGCTGCTGATTAAGACCACCATTAGCCTCAATAATCAAATACCGGTCAAGTGTTGGAGACTCTGAAATCAAAAGTTAACTCTTTAATTCATCGACAGTTGTTTATGCAATTATTTGCTGAACATCTTTTTTTTTTTCCTCTTCTCTATCATTCTCTTTGTTAAGTAGGTTTCAGTTTCCACGACTTTTATGCATGGCCATTATTATGGGTTCTACCACTGCATTAAAAATACCAAGTAACTTGACAAAATCAATACCAGTTCCTTGGCGAGCAGTTCCATTTGGACAGGATTTCTGCTCTGTCAACTTCCTTCTGTATCTCCAAATAGAAGACAACTGTGGCAACAAGACAAATAAAAGTTAGTAATTGCCATCCATCGGTGCATATGAATCACAAAACAATAAACACAAGAACTTTCAACTCTCAACTTTATTTCTGGTCCCAAAATCAAATGTCATTTGCACTTGTACGTAGAAATTATGACCATGAAAACGTCTCATGTAACGTAAATTTGGTCAATTATTTCAAAGTTATATTTTTTGTAGAACTGGATAAAATAAATTCATTATTCCATGCAGAATGGATAATTTTATTTCATTAGCGGTAATATCATCAATCTTAGTATAAAGGGTTATATTTATGAGACCTACCCTCACAAAACTATCACTTATTTTTGCACCAAATTTAAGTTAGCCTTAAATCATTGTCACTAAGCTAACCAATTATCTCATCGAAAACAAATCGAGATACAATTTCTTTAGAATAGGTTTAGAGACCCACAAAAATTTAACTTATAATTTCTCATCATTGGACTACATATCATAATTTGTCAATCAATCAAATGAGACCTTGCACTACAAACATTTTAAGGGGATCATCAATTAGGATTCGGTGGTTAATTGCTATGTTAGCCAAGAAGGGATCGTCCCTAAAGCTATTGCCCAAGTTTTATTCAATGAAAAAAAAATTCAAAAACAAAAAAAGGCTTAAACTTTTACCAAATTCTCGTTAAAAAAGAATACAAACATACAAAAAAAAAAACTAAACAGATGTAAATTGAAAGAAAATTAAGAATTTAATGAACTAAAATATATTAAGGTTGCGTTTGATAAAATTGAATTTGAAAACTAATATTTGAAGATTGAATCTATTAAGGAACTGAATTATTAAATATTAAAATCTTAACATTTGAGCATATTTTGCATTAAGTGATAAGTGAATTGATTATTACTTATTTTTTGGAATAAGTTTTGCCTACAAAATTAAGTGCCAAGTAATTAATTTAGATGTTCTATATTTTATTATGAAACGCATCTGAATATGTTAAAATCTGAAACCATTAATTTTAAGTGTTGAATTGGGTTATCAAGATCTAAGTTTGAAAATATTAGTTTTAAAGAACCAAATCAAATAGTATAAGGGACTAGATAGACAAATTTGAAATTATCTAAGAACCAAATTGTGTATTATCAAAATGTTGATACATTTTCTACATAATTAACTTAAAACCTAATGCATGTATCCCAGATGGCGGGAGATTCAATTTTTTGACAAACTAACCAGGACTGTACAGAAATCAATTTAATTCTAATTGTCTCTCCCATAATTCTTCATTCCCAGCCCTCACATTCCAAAATTTGGAAAGCTTAAAAACAAAGAAAGATTAATTCCACTTGCACCCCTGCTATATAGAATCTCCTACATTGCACCTTGAACTTATATTTTGGAAATTTTACACTACTACTATCACATTACACTTAGAAATTAGAATCTTATTTCATGCACTTTGCCACTTAAATGTGGCAATTCATCCAAAAATTGCAATAACTTCGATCACTTTTAATCACAGTATATAAGTACTATACACCAAGCCACTATTTCTTCTAAATGACAAAAAGGGCACCCAAAAAATGAGCCATTTGCATTTGTTAATATGAACTGATGGGTTGTCGTTTGAGACTATTTCAAAAGTTTAGGGTGCAAATTGAAAAGTTTCCAAACTTTAAGTTAAGAGTGCAAACTTGAAACTACATAACAGTTCAAGGGCACAATGAAAATTAATACTCAAAAGAAAGGTCTAGCTTTAAAATATAATAAATTGGCATTGGTGAGACACGAGCCTAAATTTATTGGTGCCGACCTGTATGGAGCCCATTTCATAAACATAGAAGGCCAAACAACCACTTACCAATTTAAAGTTTTTTTTTAATTATTTTTTCCATAAAATTCTGGGCAATGTCGATCAATGGGAGATAAATTTTCCCATCTCGGCCTTTGAATTTGCTTTCATGTCAAATTGATCATCCAATTTTCATAATTGTTCAGGTTTTACCATTCCGCACATTGAAATTGGCATCTACTTTAAGGGCACATTGTCAACGTGACATATACAAATTCATCATTTTATCAAGATGCATCATTTCTATACTAAAAATGGGTATTTTGATGAAATGAACAACAAAAATTGAACCTAAACTAATTTAGCTTAGATAACCGATGGAATTTTATGAGCACTTATGACAGTTGGACGACCAATTGAGACCAAAAAAAATTGAGTAATCAAAATGAAACTTTTTTGAAAGTTCAATTGCCATTAGCACATCAGTTCCCCAAATATTTACTATATCACCATTATTGATAGATTTGTACCATGAAAACAAAGGCAATTCAAAAACGTATTTTTAAAATTTTTGGAAACAAAATTCTTAACAGTTATGCCACCCAAATAGAGCCCATCTTTATTTTAAAAATTTTTTAAATCATACAAAAGAAAAACTGAAAAGCAGAAAATGCAAATCAAATGCTAAGCATAGACATAGATACGTAATGACACAGCTCAATGCTGAGGAGCCCTTCGTATGATGATTAGCGCCAAAACATCTAAGAATTAGAGGTCTGGGTTCAAATCCATCTTTTCATTTCCGCTTCTTGAATCCCATCCCTTGCGTGCTAGAAAAATTTTCAAAAAAAAAAACGAGAGAGAGGGAGAAAAAGATAGATAATGACACAAACCTCAATGGAAGAAGAATTATCGGAGTGAATGTCGGGCCAAAGCTTCTCAAACACCTCATGACTGCGGTAGACCGAGCCAGGTGGTGGGGCCGGGCGTAGAATAGCAAACAAGGGGCCCACTGTAAATGTGATCACACCCGAAAAGTAGAGAGTGAGTGGCAGCACCAGCAGGCATCGCAAGAGGAGGCTTCTCCGGCGGAATACTCCGGCCAAGGAGACAGTAGCACTCCTTCCCCGCCGGCGTTGGAAATGAGCAGCCTTATGGCGGCAATGCTGGTGGCTGTGGCACCCTGACGAGGTGGTGGTGGGTGTGGGATGTGGTGAGGAAGTTGAGGAATTGGCATTTGTTGTTGAAGCATTATTAGCGTCTGATGCCATGCAATACAAACAGTAGAAGAGAAAGAATAAACAACTCCTCTGATTCTTTCTTTCTTTCTTTGTACTGTTTTCTGCAGGAGATTTTCTTGATTTGTTGAAAGAAAACGGAGGGAAGCTGAGTAATGTGGGGAAGAGAGAGAGGGAGAGTGGGAGACAGAATTGAATGCCAGAATTTAGAGTAGGATTTGGAGGGCTACAGTGGCAGATATTTTCTTGCAGAAAAGCTGTGTGAATTAATGTGTACTGACCGAGTAAAGAAGGGGAGCATGGTATGTTTGGAGGGCATTGGCGGACACTCAATAGACACTACGTCCACCAGCAGTAGTGGAAGTAGAATATATTAGTACGTGACTTCTGAGGTATCTACTGTTTTGAGTATAAGACAATCTATGGGATTGGCTAGATACGGTTGAGTTTGGTACAGTTGTGTCTGGTTGATATATTTAGCACTGAAAAATACGCCAAACACTATTTGATATTCGAATAGGGGTTGATTTGGTAAGAATCCGTTCGATCTTGCTTTATCAACTAATCAAAGTAAGGATGAACAATGTTTTATATTCGATAACATTCAAACTGGATAAAAGCTCGTTCAAATTTACTTTAGCAAATAAACAAGTCAAATTTGAACAAAATTTCAAACCTATTAAAATAATCAAACAAGACTGAACATCAAAGTGTTTAACTTGATTAGACTCGTTTACGCTTTACGCCCCAAGATGTATTTCTTTCACATGTTAATGTACACTTATAGATCAAGTCAAATTTATAGATTGAATTAGTGTATATCAATAAAAACTTACGTATAAAATAAAGTTTTATGATGATACACTAAATTATGTAATAAATAGAATAATCATAAACTACATCGAAATTGAGATAGCACCTGCCTCGACTCCAACATTTTAGATGGATATAACTGATTTTAATTCAGTTGATAAAGATAAATTATTTTCTCTAAAAAGATTGTGTGTTTGAATCCTACTTCCAAATTGACAACTATATTATAGGTAATCTTATAAGCGAATTGTGGTACCGGTATACTTGACCACGATTCAGATTTAAACTAAAACCAAATTGAAATTGGATTGTTGGCTGTTAAACCATAATGGAAACTGATTTTGGAGAACTACGATAGGAACCAGAACTGTTACTAATGGTTATGATTCATAATTATGAAAAATTAGAATCGAAATTGGTGGTTTTGAAATGGAATCATCTATTTTAAGAATATGTGTATGTGTGCTTGTATATATTATATGTATGTATGTAAATATGCATGTACCAATTTAATGTGAAAATTTAGACATTTTTCCTATTCCATTTCAATTCCAATAAGAAAATTATCTATCTTTTGTTTTGTTTAAAATGTTCAATAGATATGAGGTACATTCTCACTAAATTTGTATCATTTTTTCTAGTCAGATAATAATAAAATAAAGCTGTTATTTTTTTCTAAATTTATGTTCTTTAATTCTTCTTGTTCTAAATTTATTGTCATATTATTTTATATTTAATTTTGTAACCATAAGTGATTAAGTATAATTAAAAATAACTGGAATCATAACTGAAATAATTGGAATCGAATCATAGCTTAAAACGATACCAAATGTTCCAGACCTATAACCATAGCCATCCCTATAAAGGTCCATTCTAGTTCCACCTTTTAAAGAAAACAAAACCCGCGATTCCTAATCCCAAACCATCCTGAACCATTACCACTCTAGGAAATAGACATATTCCGAGCCGCTCAAACTTTTGTTTATCACAAAAAGGAAATAAACTTTTGATATATAGGTTATGTGATTTACTTAAAACTCACATTCACCTTTTACAATATACTAGCATGACCAGCACACAATAACAAGTTTCGCATATTATTATTAAAAAATATTACGTGAATTTTATTTTCTTACTAAAAAAAAAAGGAAAAGACTACTATTTCAAAGCCTGTGTAGATGATTTATTATTTGTGAATAATTTTAGTAGAAATATGCATTTAAGCCCTGTGTGAAACTAGGAGAAATCATAAAATTTGAGACTCATTTGCATCAGATGGACTGAGAATTAATGAAGTGACCAACCAATAGAATTTTTTTCCCTAAAATGCGACATAATTACCATTCTTTATTAGCTTAAAACATTAAAAGCAATTTTTTAAAATATACAAAAAGAAATAAACTATTATATGTCCTAACATATAAGCGAGAGCATGCCGCTTCTTTAGTATTTCCAATAAAATCATTCAGTATTACCCTTAATAAAAACCCCCTACTAAGCAACAAAAATTTAATTATTCTAAATAAAATTTCTTAGTATCACAATATTGACAATTTGGTACCTAAAGTAATTCACCTTCAAATTCACTTATGGGTGATGAAAATTGTATCCCTTCTGAATGGGCTTGGCAAATAAAAGTAATAAAAAAAAAAGGTGTAACGTAGTTTTCCTAAATGTCACCAATTTGTAATTTAGATCACAAGTTTGAAGAAACTACTGTTTCACCTTGCTTTCTAACATGACCACGTTCATTCACCTAATTACACGGGAACAACTCCTACTTTTTTTTCAAACCTTTCATCCCTCTCTGCACCCTTCCTATTCCTGAGAAGCAAGCATACGACAATGAATATTGAGCATATTTTGAAATGTTTTTTTTTTAGAGAAAAGGACTAAAAACAACAAAATGTTAACATCCTCTGTGTCTTTTTCATTTATGAGGAGCACATGGTTGAGCTTCTTTGGAAAAGGCAACAGGAAAATCTTGTAAATAATTGATGAGATTCTTCTGTAGTCTTATGAAAAAGAAAGAGCACATTTAGACAGGACAGAGTAAATCTCCCCCTATTTTCTTATCTTTTACATCTTTCAAGCTCTTGACAAGAAGAACTTGAAAGAGGATGGATACATTGGAGGTTGATTCATATCAAAGAAATCAATCTGTAGAACAAAAATGAGTAAGAAGGGTTTAAATGGTTGTTATTATTTTTAACATATTGATAACCTGAATCTCAGCTTTTATCTTGCTGAGTACTATCCTAACACACTTAAAACTTGATGCCCCATAAAATTTAAATAATCTAATCTAAGTAACTAGTCACAAATACACTGAGCTGAGTAAAAATAATAATTAAATGTAAAACAACTTTTAAAACGCCTTTCGTAGACACAAACAAATAATTTAGACATATGGTTTTACGTTGCAACAGATGAGTTATAAGGGTAGCAGCCTGTTGTAATGATGTTGAAACAATTAGGCATTTATTCTTGGGTGATCAAGTTGCAAAGAGGGTGTAGGATCTTCTTTTTTTTCGCAGCTTTTGGTCTTCATGTCAGTCATGGAACATGTATTTCCTCGCTGCTTATGTCTTGGTTTTTGTCTTCATCAGGTGCATCCTTTGACCATATCCGATGTGCAGTTTCAATTATTGTACTGTGGTTTCTTTGGTGTGAATGGAATGAAGCAGCTTTCGAGGTTCTTCATTTCAGGCTCCGAACGTGATTTTTGCTGTGGATCAACATCTAGCTAAATTGGGAGCTGCACTCCACTTCACAAGAAGTAATTGCAAGGCGGCATGCAGGTTTATGTATCTCAGTTTTTCAAGTTCAAAGCTGATCCGATTAGGAGTGTTCATGTTGTTTGCTGGAATAAGCCGTCTCCTGGCCATTTTAAGCTAAATACTGATGCAAGTGTGCATACGAATTCTTCATCAGGTGGCGGCCTTCTCTGAGATTACTCCGGAAAGGTAATCTTTGTGTTTTATAAGGAATTAGGGAAACTAGAAGTAGTGGAAGCTGAGGCTAGAGCTTTACTATTTGGGTAATTGAGTTGCAGCTATGTCAATGAAAGGTTTACCAGGACATTTGCATCGAAGTTGATTATTCAGCTTCAATGAATCTTATTTTGAGTCAAGAAAGTATCAAAATAGCGTTGTGCAATCTCGTAATCAAAATTCGTGCAACTCTTCGAAACGTTCAGGGCTCTGTATCTCACATCTATCTCATGGCCAATGCTAAAATATATAATTTACCTTCTTTATCTTTTACCTAGGGAATGTATTTTTGAAAATGATAATCAACTTCCTTGTACGCTTCATGCCATAGTTCATTTAGATAGTGTAAATATATCTGTGTTACTTACACATCATATGAAATAAGAAAGTCATACTCTTTCTTTATTATTTTATTTAAAGATCATACAATACACGGAAGTAATGTTCCTTCTTTACAACTTTCTCTATCCATGTATTAGACGTCAAGTTAATAACACCCTTCTTTCTTTTGAGTAATAAATAAAAGTTGAGATAGGTATCTATCCGACCTTATATACAAGGTTTTGTCAAAAAAATATATATATTATAGGTACCAATGGAAAACTATTTCTTTGGTACATGTTTAGTACACACCTAAGTGAAAGAGCTACATATATTAGTACACCGCAAACATCGGCTTTCAAATCTATTTCAAATCTGTTTTTCAAAACAAAAATCCATTTAAAATCTAAAATAGTAAAAACCAACTAATCCCTAATTCATGGAAAAAGCCCCAAGCAAAAAAAAATCCCTAATTCATAATTCAATGCTTCAAGTCCCCAGCAATCTCATCCAGAAATTACTAAAAACTAAAAGCAGCAGCCCACACCACCAGTAAAGAGCCACAGGCCCACACCACAAGCAGAAACTAAATAAATGGGCCACAGGCCTAGACCACCAGTAAAGAGCAAAGGCATAAACCGCATCAACAACAGCTGTTGTTGTACCACAAGCTTAACCAACAGCCCAGTATCATGCAAAGTTGTCAAAGCAGCCTACAGGGAAGACGGATGAAAAGCCTTCCACCATTAACCAAGAGTGCTTTTTATTATATAATCATTTCATTGTATGGTTTATCGATGACTTACTGTTACAATAAATTCAAATATTACATTCTAAGCTTTAGATTAATTTTAAAAACTTGTGTTCTTATGTAAGAAAAGTTTTATGCCGGTCCACATCGATAATTAGGCACACTTAATAGTTGGTCAATGACCATTGAGAAACTTCTATATCAACATATAAAGAACCTACTTTCTAATTTATATATCAAGTGGGGTCTATTTGCATGTGCACATCGAGTTAAGTGGGACCTTTGTACATACATATAGAATTCTCCTATTGGTCGTCGAACAACTACAAGAGGTGTGTGGACAAATACAAAATTTTCCATTACATTGCACGTAAAGCTAGTATTTAATCAAGTAAACTCTGAAATTTTAATACAAATATGTAAGTCAAAATTTTGTCTAAAATTTTGAATTTTCTTAAATTATGTAAACATTTTGCTTCTTCAAAATATGTTGCACTATTATGAAGACAAAGGTTATAAAAGAAGTGATGACCATAAGTGGTTGTTTAAAAACATAGAAGACCATTTTCTTGTACTATTAGAAATAAAAAAAATTCAAAATGTGTACATTGCTTTTGATTGGTTAGTTGGAGAAAGATTTTTTTTGATAAAATATCATAATTCATAATTTCATTAAAAATTGCATTAATGGTAAAAATTATATCATCAAACATACACAGATATCAAAGAACAGATCTGAAGAAAGGATACTCTAAATCTAAAAAACAATAAAAATTACAGTCTAAAGCCCCAAATTTAAAAAATGAGATAAAATAATTGTAACTCTACGAATATCTATGCATACTTTCAATCGCCAGATCTGCTGATTAGCTGCTTCAAGTCCAGATATTATGGTGAGATCTACTAAATAGATCCAAGAAATTCCAGATCTGATAATCAAAATCTGAAAAAACTCAGATCTAATATAAGAAAAATAAAAAAATTATCAAAAAACTCTCACTAAGAATCCCTAAGAGAGAATAAAACTCTCACTAAAAAATTTAGAAGAGAAGAAAACTTTCACTAGACAACCCTAAGGAGAGAAGAAACTCTTACTAGAAAATCTTATGAGAGATTTCATTCACACAAATGAAAAGAAACTATAGAGAGGACTCCTCCCATGGGGAAAGATCATAAAAATCTAACCTCTCTCCCATGTGTTAGGAAATTGGATTAATTTCTTTTAGATATGTTTCTTGTTTTGTGTGGAAGTAAACTAGTTTCCTAATTGGTTTTAGTTACTTGAAGTAGTAGTCAAAGAATATTCTATTTAGTTTAAGATTAGAAGTTATTTCCTATTCTGTATAAGTCTAGGAATTAGAATTGGTTTCCTGTTGTTATTTTTGGTTTTTTGGCCAAATAATGTTATCTATAAATAGGTGGGTTGGCAGACTACACAAGAGACACACAAGGAGACACAAGGGCATCATGTAGCCTTATACATGGGGTGTGAGAGAGGGTTCTTGGGAGATGAGAGATGGTATACAAGGGTTGGGTTTGGATTCAAGTTGTATTCTTGTATAGGGTTTTCTCTCATAATAAAGAACGGGTTTCTCTTCGTGGATGTAGGTTCAATGGTGGAGCCGAACCACGTTAAATATTGTGTGTCGTTTATCTTCCATACTTGTGGCTTGTTCCTCATTAAATTGTTGTGCACTTGATATCTCAATAGTTGTGTATTCCGCGTTTGGATCCTAACAAGTGGTATCAGAGCCTGGTTGCGAGACTGGGTTGCTCTCAAGCACTTGGATCCTAACAAACTGAATGGTTGGATCAAGAGTTTGGTTGTTCAAGGTTGGATCCTGATTAACTATTGAGATCAAGTGGATTGGTAGCTGTAACTAATTGAACAATTTAATAGGTGGTATCCTTGTTTCAATGGCTTGGCAAAAGCCATTGATGGTGAAGGATGGGAAGTCGAAAAGCATGGAGGCGCTTGACGGTGAATCTAGGCAGGTGATTTAAGGGTCAAGGAAAAGGTGGAGTCCAATATTGATTTTGGACGTGAATTGGTGGAGACTTTCTCACACCTCCAACGGTTGATACTTCATTCCGATGGTTTTTAGATCTTGGTTATGTTTTTTGGGTGGTGTGACACGTGTCCCAAAGAAATAAAGAGATCTAATTTCCATGCGCCAGAAGACTCTGACAGTTACGAGTTTTGCGTTTTAGGTAGAGTTTTGGAAACCACACGTGGCGAGACAGTCTTGAGAATGTGAAGAAATATGGTAATTTTACCACTTGGTTGCCTCAATGATTAGGGTTAGAGCTCACAGAAGGGGATCCCAATTTGCAAGTGGTGGTGAGAAGAAATCTTGCAAAGGGAAATGGTGAATTGAGGCACCTTCTCACGAGTCAACTGAAAATTGGACTCGGGATAACTACACATGTTCATTTGCCGATTGAATCAATTTGGTGTCAGGACTGTATTGATTCGGGTGTGTAGTTCGATACCATATTATTTGGTAGTTGAAGGCAAATGGTTGTTAAAAGAAATTTTCGCCAAAGTGGAGATTTGTTAGGAAATTGGTTTAATTTCTTTTAGGTATGTTTCTTGTTTTGTGTGGAAGTAACTAGTTTTCTAATTGGTTTTAGTTACTTGAAGTAGTAGTCAAGGAATATTCTATTTAGTTTAAGATTAAAAGTTATTTCATATTCTGTATAAGTCTAGAAATTAGAATTGGTTTTCTGTTGTTATTTTTGATTTTTTGGCCAAATAATGTTATCTATAAATAGGTAGGTTGGCAGACTACACAAGAGACACACAAAGAGACACAAGGGCATCATGTAGCCTTATACATGGGGTGTGAGAGAGGGTTCTTGGAAGATAAGAGATGGTATACAAGGGTTGGGATTGGGTTCAAGTTGTATTCTTGTATAGGGTTTTTCTCTCATAATAAAGAACGGGTTTCTCTCCGTGGATGTAGGCTCAATGGTGGAGTCGAACCACGTTAAATATTGTGTGTCGTCTATCTTTCATGCTTGTGGCTTGTTCCTCGTTAAATTGTTGTGCACTTGATATCTCAATAGTTGTTTATTCCGCGTCTGGATCCTAACACCATGGGGGAGTTGAAAGAAGTTTTAGTTAGAGAATTTTTTATAAAGAGAAGGAAGAGAGAAGGAGGAGAGAAGGGTTTTTTAATTGGAGAAAGATTTGAATACTAAATAAGTAGACCCAATTAAGCAATTGACCCACTAATTAAGCAATTTTGACAAGATAAGTGCAAGTATAATAGAATTGACAATCCCATGGAGAATATTCCAATGGCAATATTCATGGGAACAAAAAATTGGGAATCCTCTCATCCATCATCTACAAAGTTACATCCATAGAGCTACTGGAATATCTATTTAACAATAACAAGAGAGAATACCACAACCTTCAAATGAATCCTACCTTTCCATTAAGTCCAATCCTGTTTGAAGACATTGGTCTTGGTATATAACTAGAAGATTATGATTCTGGTGAACAAATTCTAATGATTCGTTTTACCAAGTATGTTGAATAACTAATAAGTATGCCACCAATAATTTTGATGTGAAAGAAAGGCTATAAAGATTGTTACCTTTGATGCATATCTTGCTTTATTTGTTTATGATGTGTTGTAGTTGAATTTTTTTAGTTCTGTGTCTAAAGAATGATCTCTATAATGTTTGGAATCCATGAAATGTAATTCAAAATTCAGTTTCTCAAACCACTATAAATGGGGCACTTGGTTTTGTTGTAAGTCAGAGCCTTGTAAAATTTTCAGTTTGGATTGCTATTTCTATTGTTTATCTTTCTCCCTAGTATTTTTTTTTCAATATTCTAAGGGATAATTTCAGAAACCTCCCCTGAGGTTTCTGACAATTTCATTGCGTTCCCTTAAGGTTTGAAAAATTACACTTACCTCCCTTGATTTGATAGTTTTAGTAACAAAACATTAAAATAATATTGACTTAGACAATTTTTTAAATGAATACCCAAAAATGCCATTGTGGAATGAGTTTTAATTTATTTTCCTATACAATTACAAGATTATTTAGTATAATTATAAGGAAAAGGTGTGAAAATTTTCGTGTTCATATCTACTATTTGTTAAACAACTATAATAATAATTTTATTACTATGATATGATATTTTATTATGGATTTAGATTTGTAAGATAGAAAGAAAATATTGAAATAATTCATTTAGAGTTTATAAATTTTTGAAATAGTAGGATTATCATAATTTAATAGTACTTTTGGGGCATTTCTTTTTTATTTATTGTTAATTTTAATACCAAAAAATAGAAAACAAAGATCAGCAAAAACATTGGATTACATATAAAATTAACTCATCAAAAAAATCACTAGTTCGACATTTGGTTATAATTGAAACCTAGAGGTAATAGTGGTAGTTCTACAGTTTTATTAACAAAAAATTTAAAAAAAGGAATAAGAATGAAAAAAATAATTTTAAAACTCATTCTAAGTATAAGCATACCAAATAAGAGAATTTCATTAAAATATTTAAGGGTAAAATTATCATTTTAAATGACAAGGGAGGTATGTGTAATTTTTTAAACCTTAAGGGAGTTCAGTGAAGTTATCAGAAACCTCAGGAGAGGTTTCTGAAATTATCCCATATTCTAACAGTAGAGGGATAGTATTTAAGAAATATGGGGAGTCTAGCAAGAGATGGATGGAATTTAAGAAACAAAGAGAGGACATGAGAATTAGAACTGAAGACCACCAATTTCTAGAATTTCAACCTTAACCACTAAACCAAGGTCTCCTCAGCATTTTTCTCTCTAGTTTGAGTTCCTTTATTGTTGAATAGTTTATAGTTTGACACATATATATGAGGTGTTTTCAATTAAACAAGAATTTTGCTCGTGCCTTAGCACGGTCTCTTTCTTATTTATTGTGAATTTATACAAATATGAATAATTTAAATATGAAAATTAACAACAATCCTACATGTTCATTCATATTAACATTAAAAAATTAATGTATTTTAAATGTTCAATTATTTACTAATTTTTAAAAATTTGTTTGCATGCTTTCACACTTTCACTATAATATGATAGTATATATCAAATAATGTATCCCATATCAAAAACTTGATAGATATTCTTTTTTTTATAAATATTTTTTAGATAATTTAAATTTTTATAATGACCATAAACCTAGAACTATATATTCAGATTTAATTAAATAGAAAAGATCCAACAATCCAATTTTTTCATTAATAAATATTTAGTTTCCAATAATATTGGTAAAGCTGTCGTGTAACAGTTAATTCTCTTTTTTGTAATAAGTTAATTCAAAATTAAGGGAAGAGATGATGAACAATTTGAATACTAATCAATGATATGGTGGTAAAAGAAAATAATTTATAGAATATGTAAGATTTTAATAATTGTGATTTGAAAAAGGTTTTACTATGGTTCTGTGTAATAATTTCATAAAAAGCATTAAGATAATATTAGTTACTTTTTACAGTTATTTTAAATATCATTAAGATAAGATTAGTTATTTTTTAAAGTTATTTTAAAATTAGGGATAATTTTTAAACATATAATATAATATTCAATATGGGTAAAATTCAAATGACTCATAACCCGTTAATTCTCCTTCATTAGGCATGTCACATAGGAGTGAGAAACAACTCTAATTAAAATACTTACTTTCATATATATATATATATATATATATATATATATATATATATACTAGTTCTCTCACCTATAGTCAATTGAAGAGAATTAGTAGGTCAAGCACTTAATCGAGTCTACCTATCTAGCATTTAAATCCTTTTCCTACCAACCAATCAAATGCAAGCTCTCTTTCTAAACAATTCAATCACATTGCTACAAGAAAAACTTTTATCCCTTCATTTAATTATTTTTCAAGAATATAATGTAAGTTAATTTGGTAATACACGTAAAGTAATTGAATGTTGACACATGTAGTAATTTTATACGAGGTTAGATAATGAATATTCACTAAACATACATGTTTAAATAATTTTTTATAAGCAATTATTTCAATAATCAAACATATCAAATTTGACACTAGATTTTACCACTTCAAAATTAAATACTTTAAAAGCATGTCATTTTCCAATGCAAATAGTGTCATGCCTATTTATTCAATGAATAAATAGGTTACTAGGTCAATCCATGTTGTATATGCACAAACCAAAATTTAGTAGTAAATGTGAAAGTACTATTTTTTATCAATTGATCCTTTGCATGTTTAATTCAAAGACAAGTGGCATATCATTTTCTTGTTGTAGACTCTGTACATGAAGGAGGGAGAAAATGAGAAGAAGAAAGGAGAAGCGAACCCCAATTTTATTAATAATAACTAAGGGAAAGAAAGGAGAGAAACATAAAGCTTAGCCCCCAAATACAAGTGAGTGAATAAAAATCAAAGAGAAGTAATGAAAGCTAAGAGGAGAAAATTTGAATACAGTAAAATCTATCCTTTCTATATTAATTTCTCCACAAGCAGCTTTAGACAATGAAGCAAGTCTAAGAAAATTTGATCCTAATGTAATATGAGGCCAAACTTAACATGGAAATTCATAGTTCTATTCCTTTCTTGAAAACAATGGCGAATAAGACCAAAACAGGGGATTATATTCTTCAAAGTATCCATTTCTCTTTTGACAAGGATAACTAATACAATAAAGTATAATTGGTATAGGAAAATATAAGCAATCACAATAAGATCCTTTACCAAGACAAGTTATAAACAATTTTCGGTGCGATAAAATATACAATCACCAAATGATTCATTAACAAGTCAATACAATCAATCACTTTCTAGTGTGATAAAATACATATCTAGATTCATGAGAGCAATAGCAAACTAGATAAGCAAATAAAGATTTCGATTCGATAAAGTACATATCTAGATTCATAAAACAATAGTATGTTAGACAATTAAGTAAGCATTTCTGTAACATAATAAGATGAAAAGTGTGTTTATCTCAAATGATCAATTATAACTTAAGCAAGATAAAAGCATGCATTATAGTAATTTTGAAATACTCAATAGTAGCAATCATCAATTCGCTTGGTCCAATTTTAGTATTAGACTAACATAACTACTATGATGAATGCAGATCTGAATTATATGCTCAATGTATAACAAGAAAATTATCATACAATAGTTGTATGAATGCAATACTATCACTATATAAATGCAGTGGACACTCACCTAATTTCTTTATTCTACATTGGCATTTCTTTGTCTCGACACTTTTCCCTTCCTATCTCTTTGTCATTCTTCTTTTTTTGACATTCTTGCTTCCTTATTTCATGCTCTCGCTTGCTCACCTCACATTCTACTAGAACTTAATGGATGGAAAGGTCTATTTATAAGAAGTTAGGAGAGTGATGAGTTAGCATTAGAAGGAAGAAAATACAACATATGCCATGTAGATAATGACACATGGCATGCTTGAATGACTGTCACCATTTCACCATAGGGTGACAAGTATGAAGTTCTGGTGACACATGTCTAGACATGTGTACCATATGTCAGAGGAAGATGGCCAAACTTTGTATTATTAATAGATTGGTCCTTGGTCTCTCAAGTTTCGAAGAACAATCTTTAGGCTACAAGAAGTTCAAATTACCAAGTTTGAAAGCTTATTTTTATATAATACCATTTAAGTAAATGTCCAGAGCTTACTTAAGATAGTAGATGTGGAAGTGTCTCGCGGTTGAATTCAATAAAAATAGTTCCAAGACCCAATTCCTTATGGATAAAAAGTCAACTTTTCACACGGATAGCAAATTTCGAGTTGTTGTCGACTTATGGTTTAATTTTGAAAGGTCTAATTATTAGGGTTAGGACATAGTAAAATAGGTTTTGCTAGTGCTGACAACCTAGAAGATTGAATAGTACAAATAAACCATAAGGATGACATTTTTAACTCCTTCAAATATATTTCCATAGCATTTTGTAGGTTAAGTCCCATGTTACATTAATCAATTCCTAGTCCAAGGGTATGTTAGGATACATCTCTTAGGATTTATTGTAATTGCATGGAACTTCCCTCTTGCTTTTGACAACATAGTAAAGTTTTTAAATTTTAAATGAAGTTATATAACCTTCTGGTAATAATCATTGGATTTTTTCTAATGGATGACTAAGATTGTTAGTACAACTAAGTTGCAATTAAATTACTATATAAATTCACACATTCATAATTATGACTCCCTCACACTTTCCCAAACTAATAACACTCTTAACCTATATTTAAATGATATTTAATAACTTTAGAAAGATCATTTTAATTTTAGTGAGAAATATGAACATTCAATAGTTTTTAATAGAGAAAGATAAGAAAGTCATTAGCATATTTTTGAGATCAAGAATGAAAATTTATGAAATACTGAAAAATCTTGGGGAGGTTAGTGAATTGGCTCATATTGCAAACAAAGCGCTATCCATGTGCTAGTATGCTAGAATTGATTTCAATCCCATAGTTTTATGTACATGTTTTTATATATGATTGAACTTTTTCAGGTTTATTGATGTATGGAAACGTCGAAGGAAAATGCTCAAAAAGGGAAGAGTTGACAATGGCAACTATTGGTTAGTGTATATAATTGCAAAAAAAATTGAAACCCACAATTTTTGAAACAACAAAACTTTGGTCATTTGGGAGAACTTTAATAAGTAGGAATCATTATAGAGCATGTACTATTTTCTTCATCTATTCTTTGTTCAATGGTTAGACAATTGTACTCAATTGGGAAGTGGTACAGAAAAAACTACAACCTTGGTCATGCTGTTTCTTGGAAAAGTCAAAACATTTTGAACTATTACTTGAAGCGGTAGTCTTCATACGCCTAGAGCATTCAGCTCTAGTGAGTTGGAAATGAAGCAAATCAGTTGCTTGCGTTACACTTCATTCATGAAATTTGAGACACAGATGTTCATGACAGCATTACACTCCTAACCTTCTAGATAGATCTCAAACCGTTGCCCTGTCTTCAACTGCTACCTCGGCTCGAATCACTGCACATAACTAGTATAAAAATACTTGTTATATTGCAATTTGGTTGTCTAAGAGCTTGCAACCCAATTCTATGTGCCATTGTACTAAACTTGTTATATTGCAATTTGGTGTTCTAAGAACTTGCAACCCAATTTTGTGTGTCACTGTATTAAGTATCCTCCGCCTATGTATCCCTTGTGTTGTTGTACTTACCATCAACATCTTAAAACCTAGCACATTTATTGAACAAAAAATCTTACTGGATCAAAGATCATTGGTTCAATCATTGTGCTAGCCATAATCGAGGCATTATTGACACATGACATCATAAATAATTAATATGTGATTTTTATTATTATGTAGACCATTAAAAACTAAAAATGAACTAACTTTGGCAAGACATGAAATTGCAATAATTTTAAATATAAAAAAATTTGTGAATTTATGGATAAAATTGAAAAGTTATAAAAATATTAAGCTACAATTTAGATAGTATAATTTTTAGTATTGGATTTTAGCTACAATTTAGATAGTATAATTTTTAGTATTGGATTTTAGATAGTAATATAAAATTGAGTAAGAAATTTTGAAAAATTTTAAATAAATTATAGTTAATATGTAATTTTTAGGAGGTGAAATGACACAAAAAATGATATTGCATAAATATGTGGTCACTTTGAAACCTAAAATAAAATATAAGGGTTAAATAAAAAAAAAAAGAAGAGTAGTAGTTCTTGGCAAGAGGTAGCGTGCATCAGATAATGTGTGGAGCATATCTTTTAGATGAAAACAAGACTCGAATAGTTCAAAAGAAACTCTCTTGATTCGACGGTTTACTTGGTTCAATTAGATGGTTCAACTGATTTTGACAGTTTAAAGAGTTTTTTTTTACCCTCCTGGATTTAAGTCTTAACCCATCCCAAAAAACTACCTGGTCAACAGTTCAACCAGTTTGATTAGCAGTCCAAACTAAGTTTCAAAACATTACTTAATATCCTCCACCTAGGTAGGCACGTCATTTCCCAAGAAAGTCAACAGTCATGAAATCATTTTATGATTGTATCTCTCACGTTGTTGAATTTAACTTGTGGATGATGTAAATCCCAGTTTTTCAAGAAATTAAATACTTTCGTTGACTCAAATAGTGAAAAATAGTAGTACTATTGAAGTTTCCTGTGAAAACTCCAAATCAAATCCCTGAGGTTTTATGTACCTTACAAGTTTTGCTAACTAGAAACTTGGGCTTTTTAACATGCCTGATTAAAAGAATAAGTTCACTATATTGCTTTGTTAGAATGAACCCATAGTAGATACAATTTTTGTGTTAGAATAAAGCCACGGTAGATATATTTTTTGTACGTGGAAGCAGTCTATCTGTCTGCTCTCCTATGTCATTAGTTCAAAAATTTTGTGATGTTGTTAAAAACAAACTACTCAAAAATAAAATGTTATTGCAAAACTTACTTGTCAATATGTTTATTTTCAAAAATTACATTTTTGAAAGACATACCATCTTAATCAATGTACTAAAAACGTGTTTCACTTTAGATAACTATAGGTTAGGGAAGGGTTAGGTTGAACGATAAAGTGGGAGGAACGGTAAGTTGAAGGTCTTGAGTTCAAAATCTCCCATTTATCCAAAAATAAAAGGATGACTATAGATAATTTTCCCATTTTATAAGTAATTGAATGTGCTGTTCTCTAGACATGCATTAAAGTTCCGAGTTTGAAATTACCAAACTATTCAAACTTTTCAATTTTCCCACAACTTGTTATTTTTTTGAGCAAATTGCCAAAAATGTCACTAAACGATACACTAGTGCTTGTTCAGGTCACTAAAGTAATTTGTTAGCAAAAAATGTCACTGAACTAACCAAAGTGCATGTTTTGTAGCATTCTGTGTAATTTCACTGTTAAGACAAATGGAATGGATGTCACATGATGTGTAGGCGTAGGGTTTGAAGGGCAAAATTGTCTAAAAACTTTAAGCAAGCTAAAGAAGCCACAATGGTCAGCTGTTCAATTCAGACATGGAATTTTGTCATTAAACTTTCAATTGAAAGGACAAAATTTAGGGTTCCTCCAAAACTTAAAAATCGAAAAGATCAAAGTAGATAATTCAAAGATTGAAGAAGAAAATCTGGTAGACAAGGTTCATCAGTCACATAAGCCGCTAGTTGATTAATCACAATGAAGTGGGTAAAGCAAAGGAGAGATGAACACCTAGATCCGCATGAACTATATGGTAAGAAATCGCTAAAAACCATGTGTCTCTTGATTTGGTTAATAATGCATGAATGGTATTGTTGAGCTGTGTGGATATTGTGTTTAGTGGGTCTAAGGGTTTTATGTTTTGCACTGGTTAGGAAGAAAGGGACATGAGAGCACTGGTAGAGTAGAAAAAGGACGTTTCTTTATGGGATTCCTTTTGTTGTCATTGCAATAGGTTGCAAAGGGTCTTAGAAGAACAAATTTTTTCTGATAATTTATTGAAATTTATTGTAAATTGTGTTCCATATGTCAGATTTCTGCTGATTTTGTGTTCATTGTTCAATGTATGAACAATAAAAAATGCTGATTAAGATTGTTTCTTTATTATGTTTTGTGTTGGTGTAAAAAATGGAAGATATGCATTTTCAATTAAACTTTACCATGGGGGTAAAATTAAGGGAGACAAGTACAAGAGTTATGATGGGGGAGAGATAGACTACTTTGACATGTGTTATCCAGATTTTATGTCACTACAAGTGATAAACAAAATGGTTGAGAAATGTGGGCATTGGAAGACCATGTATTATTACATTGACCCTAGAAGTGACTTGAACCATGGACTGAAGGAACTTCAAAATGATGAAGATATGCAAGGATTCTGTGATTGGGTGTATGAGTACAAGTTGATGGAGGTTTACTATGATCATTTGACATTAGAAGAAATATATGAGCTTGATAGGCAAAAGAAAGAGTAGATGGAGGAACTGTTAAGGAAGTCTACAGTTGTCATAGAGGAGATTGAAGATGTTGCTGATGTAGCTCCAAAAAAACCAATGAGACTCATGCTAGGAAAAAGGCTGTTCCTGCTTTGGAGTGGAAGCATGACTGTCCAATTCGAGAGTCCAAAAATAGTACTACAACTATGGAACCAGTTATAGAAGTGAACAAGACAAATGAGGCGGAAATGGTACTGTTGAAGAAGCATTCACGATGAAAGGCATAATAGGATTGAGTATATATGATTTGAGTTTTGATCATAGAAGAGATTTTGCCGATTGCAATGAATATTGCCAAGGAGTGGTGTCCATGTTGGAAGAGACAATGTGCAAAGGTTGAAATATGTGATCATGCACTATAGAAAATGTGGGCAAGCAGGTCATAATAGTGCTACCTGCAAACATGTTCCAGATTTTGGTGTTGCTGACTTGCTGGTCCATCTCACTCTGTTGGCACTACCAAAACTACTAGAAATCTGCTATGAGGGCTGCCACAAAATCCAATAGAAGTAGTTCTAGGAATGTTGGTATAGGTGTTGAATCTAGTTTACATAAAGATGATTCTAGTGCAGATATTCCCCAACATGAAGCATTTACACAGTCTGAAACTTTGACAAGAGAAGAGGGGCAATCAAACAACATTAACACTGCTCCTATTATGCCTTCACAAGCCAATAGTGTTGGATATGTGGAAACTTGTAATGCTAAAAATGAACAAAGACCAAATGCTGCTGCTACAACAACCAAGCCAAAACAAATATTAGGAAGACTAGTGCACCAGTTAGTCCTCAATTTTGGTCCTACTGTTTTGACATTTTTCTTACTTTTTTTGTTTAACTTACAATGTGCTCATACTATCTATATTTGCTGCCCACAAATGAGGAGAATTAGGCCTACAACTGCTAACCAAGATACCAATGGCTGGACATATAAATTCTGGTGCTCATAAAAAGACAGGGCAAGGCAAAAGAAAGTTGAGTGATATAGATAAAATCATAATCAACACTAACTACGAATACCTGGGTAAAAAACCTCCTTTTAAGGTTGGTAGATGGGTTGGAAGTTCAAGAAACACTAGAGGTGGAGGCTCAACTTAAGGGGTCCATGATGTTGACTGATTTTCTTTTCTTTTGTTTCTTCAACTAAAGTAGTCTTTTGTATGGTATCTGTTGTTTGAGATTAACAGATTTAGGAGGCTTGACATGTTTAAACAAATGGTAACTTTTGTTGGAGATTTAGAGCGTTCACTTGATACTTTTGTCAATTGATTGTAATTATGGACAAGTAACAAAGGCTGAAATACTGACCGATGCTTTTGTCAATTGTTGATATATATATATATATATTAATGCTGATTTTGCCTTCTCTAGTTATGTCGATTTGTATTTGCCACGTATAACACCAAAGGAACAGCTCATGTCTAAATTCACAATTATAACATTGTAGGGAAAGAAACTATATTTCCATTCCAAAAGGGTGAATAACACTTGACAAAATGAGGTGCAAAAATCAGTATTACATCTAACAATATGTACAACAAACAAAACTACCTACAAGAAGCTACGTGCTACAATGGTGTCCTACTATCCATCGATTTGCAACTTGCAAAAATAATATCCATCTCTAGGCCCCCCCAATCCATATCCATATAGTCACAATTGCCCAGACTGCAACAACAAAAACAATGAACAATATTTTCCTCGGTTTACTCCCAAGTTTCTCTTAGCTTTCTAACTTGGACCTCCATTTTTTCAGCTTTGTTTACCATCTTCAAACATCTTCTCGCAATGCTTCATTCTCCAATTCTAGCCTATTTGCTTTCCTTAGAATACCAGGTATTACTTGCTTCGAACAAGCACACATTTCATCATCATACCACTCCTAATAGCCACATCCATCAACCTAAACCAAAATTATTTGTCCCATCAAATTGTAAAACACACCCTTTAATTTCTCAACTTTAATCTCCAAAAAAAAAATCACCTGATCACGAGCACATTCAAGGTATCCCCTTGTTGGGTTTCTATTAGTCCATAAGTCTTTAAAATGGTTTTTGTTTTGCATTGACAAATCAAAGTTGCTTCCTTGCATCTTGACATCGTGGAGCTTCCTTGCAAAGTAGAGATTCCAAAATAGTTGCTAAATTCACCGACAAAATCTCAAGAGAATGATGGGTTTAAGAAAATTGGGACAAGCTACTGTGATTCGGTTGTTTATAAAAATAAAAGTTAGCCAAAAAGGTCAATCGACGATTTTACCCCTCCAAAATCAAGCCCACAAGTGGAGATAAAGGATTTCCGTTTGTCTTAACGGTAAAATTACATGGAATACTACAAAACATGCACTTTGGTTAGTTAGAGACATTTTTGGCTATCAAATTACTTTAGTGACCTGAACAAGCACTAGTGTATAGTAAAGTAACATATTTTACTATTTGCTCTTTTTTTTTTCTTTTGTCAATTCACCTATTAAACTTCTTAAAGTGCACTCTTTTGACAATTCAGTTTGTTTTCATAATATTTTAGACAAGAAATAGAAGGACATGACATGCACACTTTATCCTTTACGGACATTCTCATCATGACCAAAATAGCATGGTTTCATAAATTTAATGAGTCCATTACGTAGAAAATATGTATAGAAAATTTCAAATCACCCACCGTTTTTTTTTTTTTTGGGGAGCATCTATCATCTATGCTGTTATGGAACTTTTAGTGTAATACTTTGACAACTTCGTAACAAGAAGACAAAATGCCCCAAGAGGATGAGGTTCGCATGCCACATGCTTATGCTTCCATTTGAGGTTACTGTGGAAACTAACGGAGTAACCACAATCGTACAGTTTCGGAAGTTTAATTGGCAATTTGACACAAAAAAGTTTCGTGGGGCAATTAAAATTCTTGAATGTTGGTGACTGCTGATGCACTCTACCTCGTCCAGAAAGGAAAAGGAAAAACTACACGGCCAAGGTTAAGCAATGCCTCTCTGTTTTAGAATTGAGAATACGTAGATGCATTCTTTCCCACTTTTAATTCCATATTTTGTCTTTAAGAACAAAGAAAACAAGAAGAAAAAAGCCGTAAAAAAGATTATCTTAGAACATTATCTATACAAGGCAATACATGTTTTATATTTTCCACAACAACAATGCAATCCTAAACTAATTACTTAAACTGCACTCATCCTTGGGAACCTAGGGTGGAGTTTGATCTAGTTCAGTTCAGAAGGGTCATATACATAACTTGAAACAAGAGGAAATAATGTGACACTTTACCAAAGCATGTTAGGAACTTCTTTGTGGTAACGTTTCAAAAGCAGAAACAGTGTTCTCGAATTTAATGCGATGTAATGGTGCCCCACTTTGCTTGATAGCACAAGCCTGTTTATCTTCCAGTGGGCAGCGAGCCTTCAACATTGAAAAGACATGGCTATTCAAACGCCTTGCTTTCTTCATAGCCTCTAATAGGCCCTCCAACGCCTAGTTAAGACAGAATTTTGGTGAGTAAAGAAGAAACAATTTTTAACAAAAGGAAGTACATGAATGGCCATTTTCAATCTAGAAAGTGAAATTAAGAGTAGACTGTATAAAAGGCTTCTGTATTTGCGTCAGGACTGAAAGTTATCATCATTTAAAATGCCAAAACCACGATCCTCACAGTCGCAGAAACGTTAAGTGCAAGAAATTAGCTGGCTGATGCGAAAGTATTGTTTCCTTAAAAACAGACTAGGCATATTAACCCATATAAAGATTAGTTGTGAACAGGGAGTCGTCCAAAATGTGAACCATCAGGTAAATATATATATATATATATATAACAGACCATCTAAATTAACATCGAAGTTCTAACACAAATAAAATTAACTTTGCATACAAGTATACTCCAGCTGTTGTACAGGGGTCCTAAAGAGTAATCCAAGTTCTTAGTACAGACAACATTTATGAGAATAAGAGCATTAAGCTAATTCCGCAGAATGGTTGAATTTTTTTACATTCCAGCTGCTTCTATATCAAATTATCCATGGCTATTAGTGGCATTGTGTTCTATGACAATGTTAGTACTAAAAGTTTTTACAGTAATACTACAAATGCTCAAATATAGGCACATGAAGTCATTTTAGGCTACTAGGGTAGTTTCAGATATGAGGATTTTAGGAGGTAAACTTGGATCTCTAAGATCCTAAGCCTTTATGGTGCTGAATTGATTAAGTACGTTATCAAGATTACTTCACCAAAAGAAGTCTTGGCATCCAACTCTTGCTGTCAATGTGACTGCTGCAAGTGCATAATATATGTTTGAATTCAATACAATTATGTTAATTGAGTTGCATCTCAAATATATTCCTGGAATAATGTCGCTTTTACTTTCTTGCTTTCTTCGTCCAAAATCTTGATATTGCCCTTTTGTGCATTAATTCTTATTAGCTCTACAAAAAATCCAAGTCCATCTTATAAACAATTTCCTTTTTGGTGGTGCATCTACTTTTGCCTGATCAATTTAAGTAATGCTTCAATAACATTGACGAAATATCCAACTCACTAAGGAGTTTTATCCAATGCATCCATTGTTGCAACTGATTTCTCCTTCTGTCCAAACAATTGACAGTTAAAAGGGCAAATATACAGATCAAAGTTCAGGAACATACATTTCTTTATGTTATACAGCACAGAGGTTTCCATATGACTAGTTGACATTTTGTAGGACTTTGAGAATACAAAACATACGAGGTACTTCTGACAAGAAAATCAATGAAATATCACACTGAGAAACAGTGGCTGGGCTTGACTTGATATCTTTTGAACTACTTTTAAGTAAATCAATTCCTATATGTACTCCTCAAGGATAAACGCAACATAACTGTTTTAGCACAAACTTTGTTCTTTTGGACTCTTCAGCCAGGTTTGATCCTTCTGAACGTCTAAGCTGTTCATTCTTCCCTCTTTGTAGATACTTATTTGATGGAGAGATGTCCTAGTGGTTTAGAGGCATTTCATAATTTTAACGAATAAGTTTATCAAACTCATCTCCCAAACCTCTTGCCAACACACAACTGTATATTTCTAAGCAGAGTTAGCCTAAAACAAAACCGTTGCTTTAGAATCAGTGTAGGAAATGAATGTCCTATTCAAAGAAGCTCGTAAGCTTATCCATCTAATGCAGCATACATAGAAAAAACCAATCAAACTATCACCAATTTATTTAAAACACAACAGAATAGAAGGCAGAGGAAAAAAAATCATCAACATACCTAAATAATTGATCATTAGATTTATCAAACTTTTGAAATAAAAAGAGGATTAAAAGATGTATACCTGGACAGAATGAGCATTCTTGTGGGTTGGGGTGACTGCTTCCACCTCCGCCACATTGAGGACTTGGTGGGAAAAATCAAAAAGCTCAAAATGTAATTGTTGGCCGAGTAAGTAGATGATAGTACAGCCACCCCAAGCAACTGAATCACCCAACATTTCTTGATTGTTTGGCTGCATCTGAACAGAATCCTCCAAGTATTCCTGTATAGATGAAAGTAGTCAATGATCAAATAAATAGCTTGTAAAGGATAGCATACAAGAAAACAAGTGTGATCAATTATTTTGCTCTCAGAACCTAAGGTGGAAAAAGAACAAGCAAACAAGACAGTAATACTTTGACTGATAATACTTTGAAAAAAGAACATATCAACTACAACTTTAGAATATCAAAGTTTCTCCATGGCACTCATAGAAAAGAAAGTAAGTGCTATCGGCATTGCAACTAAGTATTTGGTCTGGGTAATATCTATAGTTCCTACATATTGTTTTATCAGTGTACAGATTCGTAGAAGTATCATCCATTACTACAGCCAGTAAGCCTAGTACAGCAATGTTGAACTAATCCAAGACAAATGGACTATATTCATTTCTTCAACTGAAATATCATAATGGCATTTACAATTACACTTACAATTTGGAGGCCACTGAATAAACGATAGAAGTCCTTCGAAGTTGTAATGTCGACGAACCCCGTCTTTGGAGCTGCACTCCATTTGCTACAGTATTTATCTAGAGCTGCGCTTGTGAAAGCAAGTGCATATTCCAGAACACTTCCAGTATTTATATTGGCCTTGTACAAAAGATCTGTAACAAATCTCTCCAATAGTTATTTCCAAAGTGAGGAAATCCAAACTCAAATGACTAAACAAAAACATTGATATGGCTTATTAGAAGCAATCCATGACGAAGCACATCCTAACAACTATGATCAATTTATATGTACTAGTTCTGCCCTTAGGCAGGAAGCAAGGAGGAAGTGTTGCAGGAAGGGGAATACAGCTGTGAGTGTATAATTGTTAATTGCTGTTAGACAACCAGCAGATAACAGCTGCTACTTTAAAGAAAACCAACAGTAGAAAGACCACAAGAACCAACTAATTTTCTCAGCCAGCATCTTCTATACTGGGTGCAACATTCTGTATGGGACCTTACTCAAAAACACGGGCCAACTACCAAATCATCTCTATCTAAGACTGATATAATCCAGAAAGAAACTAAATCCACTATTAAGTACTTTAAAAATCATCATTTACCAAGGACTCAAAGTAGGAAACTAATTCCATTACTAAGTCCTTTAAACATCATCATTTGATTCATATACCTAGGACTTAAAGTAACTAACAAAGAAAAAATTATAAGAAACTTAAAGATTTTAATGGCATTTAGACAAATGAAGAACGCTGAAATACATGATAGCAAGGTATTCATGGAAATGCTTTCTGTGATTAAGAAAATTAAACAACGAGCACCAAATAAAATAATCAAATATATTACTGAAAGAATATTAATGCAAAGTGATATGTCTTCAGTCACTTCTAATCATTAAATTTCCATTAAGTGTAACCTACATACAACCTACTTTTGGTCTCTTTGCCGCAATCTAGATCAAAAAGAACTTGTAATCGTCTCCCCCTTCATCGTATTTATACGACACAGTGACATCATGTCTCAATCTCTTAACCTTTTTCCTTGTGAATTTAAATAATGGCTGTCCCACAACCTAAAACAGGAACCGCGGATGCTCCAAAAAAACTTATATGATGCTGTAATGTTAGTCTGACTTAACTGTGACCAAAATCATTTATGTTATGGTATTATGCTAATAAGCTTCATTGGCAGGGTAAGAGGAGATGATAGGTAAATATGCAAGTTGTTCTCCACAAACATAGTAAGTTTGTTTGCCTTGAAGCAGGAATTTGCTGCTTAGAACTTTGCGGGTCTGCTGCCTGTAAGTATGTTATAAAGTGCCATTATAAGATGAAGATTGGAGGATGGAAATCATGTACCAGCAGCTTCTGCTTGTCTGGATATGGTTTGAAATGATTTTGGATTTAAGCAGCCAGGGTCTGACAAAACAGCAGCACTTGTTGATTTAAAGAGGGTGACAATAGGGCTTTCTCCTGCTTCCTCAGACTGCAAGATCTGTCCATCAGTACCAGGTATCAAGCCCAGCCAAGGGGCTGTCTGCATGAAATTGACAGTATCCACTTCCCTCTGTTGAACATGACAAACTAGAGAAGTTAGATGTATTCGATGTTTGTTTGATACCTCAATTTGGATTTCACATGCTTGATCATCAAATGAAATAGTAGAAGAAGCATAATATGTGATGTGATAAAGAATTTGAGTAAGATAAGAGTGAATGAAGTAGCTAAATAATCTTAATGTTTATCAAATTGTTAAGAAGCAAATAAGCAAAATTAGGTGCACAGTGCACATAGCTCTTCAAGCATAATTTCCAAATATGTCCAGTATTCACTTTTTATGGAGACAGGCATATTCTAGTCTGAATTCAGCTGTCCTAAAAAGGTAAAGGAGTAAAACTTCTGGTCTGAGCTATCCTTTCAATATTGATGAAGCTATGTGCAAACAGGTACTATGCGGATCCACATGTATGGTAAGGAGCAACTAGAGCACTAGCAATGCTATTCTATACTAAAATAGGGGATGGCAGATTTATAGAAGACTACATACCTCTGACAGCGTTAGTACCAATTTTCAATAAAATAATCTTATGGTTTCTAATAGGACAGATCATATGAATAATCTCAGTAACTTCAGAGCAGATGATGCGTTCTCTACAAGAGCTTCTAGTGCTTGGAAGTATCACCTGATCATATATTACTATCCAAGGGCACAGATTAAAACTGCTCCTACTAAAGGTTGCACAAAACAAAGTGCAGAAGGCCAACTTTATGTTGGATCTGCAGTTTTGCAGTTTATGGATAATGTTTTTTCTTCAGAAAGATATCCCAATGGTGCAAAACATTTGAAAAGCACGATGGCTGAGAGACCTGGCCAACTTGTATCTCAAGCCCTCTATGAACCACTGATATGGAGTGGGTGCCATTTAGTTATCCATGAAGTGAAAAAAAAAAAACACAGAACAGAATGGAAGGTAATGGAAAGAAGAGTACGATGAATTCTACTCCTTATGGTTGCATATAACATTTTCCAGAAAATATGGTGACGAAAACCTCAAATGAAACATCAGAAGTCACATTACCAGAGAGAGGTTTTACGTCTGTTCCTAAAAATTTCACCAGTTTTAAGTGAATGACTCGACAGCCCAAAATCTGAATCTAAGAATCCAATACCTATTCCAGAAAAATCTCTTCATCTTGATTCACTTCCCAACATTATTGTACAACTCAAGAACTCACCAGAACAATGTCAAGAAGCCCCATCCAGTACAACACACTTCCAACCTCCTTGATTCCGTGAAAAACCTCTGCTTTGATTTCTGTCTTTGACTGCCAGCAGTTAAGATGTTCTTTAATGATCCTCATACAACCTAAGCAATATGACAAGTATGACATTATGGTCCGTCTTGATTGATAGTAATTAGAAACTCAAATGTAAATTTGTCTGAAAGATAAAAAGAGGCAGCACAATGTTGTTCTCCTTCATACCACACAATTAAAACATGAAGATCCAATACCAGTCTTGTGTGCAACAAATCATCTCTAAGAACTAGAAAAAATTCAGCTCAAAGTGTGGTTAAATTGAATACCACCTAAGACCATATCTTAAGGAAACATACTCGTTACTCTTTCCAAATTGAAGCTATTAGGGTAAGCCTTGGGTAGACACAAGAAACACAACTTATGATCTGCATCATAACTGAAGAGCTTGGAAGAAGCATAATCTCATAGATTCACATTCATTTTCTGACACCTAGAATATAGTCTGAACTTCTATTTTCAGCATTTAACTGCCCAGTAAAAACACCAGAGATATATGCAAAAGTAATGCCAAAACTTTAAGAAGAACAGTCCTGATAAAGCGATTGTACTGTAAAAGTGAATTATCACACGCAATATACCTGTCACACCACCATCAAAAGAAAGGAGTCCGATAGACTTGGGTAAAGCTTCTTGCAAACCTGTAACCATTGGCTCAAGCGACGTTATCTGAAATAAGATGAGATAAGCTTTAAAAGATAACAACATGTATCATGAAATAGTTCCATACGTTACTGAAGATCCAAAAGCGAAGCATAAATGGATACACATGTTTAGGCTCGGTTGTTCATTGAAGACAACAACAAATGATTACGACGTATGCAACATCAATAGAAGACATGAAAAGTTGGATTGTACAGGTCTCTTGCAACAAGAATTGCAAGCAGAGCTAGTTGCAAAATAAAAACAAAAAGATCAATGATAAACAAGGAAAATGCTACATGGAAATTGAAACTCAAATAACCAGAAAAGAAGATAGGCAAAAGCTTCAAAAATTAAACATAATTTGCAATTGAATTATACAAAATCAGCTAATAAATCCCAAACCCTAGAAAACCTGGAGATTCTATATCCCAAACTCTAGATCCCTTAAACCTAAACCTAAAATGATTTCTATACATCACACGCAAAACTACCATAACAGATTTATAAGAATCGCAAAGATATATATGTACAACCAAACTTATTATCCTCCCTTTCCCTCAGTGGAGGTCAAATTCTTACAACTGTACTGAACTAGATCTACATCACGGACTTGGAGACCGCCTAAAATAGATCTCTATGCTTTTGATGTTCTCAAGGCATGTTTAAATGCACCTACATTATCTAATGACACAGTCAGTTTTTTCCTTAGGAAATTATGACCTCCATAGGTGCGCAACAGTTTGCAACTATTTGGGTTCCAGCTTATATATTCTATCAATTTTATCAACCAAAATGGGGTACTTTAAAATCCAACTCCTACTAAGAAGCCGAGCATCTGCAGATTTTCTGATGTGTGTGCTTCTCCAAATTCTGATTTTTTCAGAATAAAAAACTTGGAATGCTGTGCAAAAAGTAATTTCCGTACAAATAAACCATCTAGCAACCAACTTATAGCAAGCCTTCGGCAACATGTGGAAAAGGGAGGACTGCACAATTTTTTATGTGGCAATACATCAGCAAGTATCCTAAGCTATATAAAGGCCATAAAAAATGCTTCTGATTTCCATAAGCACTTGCTCAGGTTCCTAAGATGCTTTTTATCGAGAAAGAAACAGAAAAACTGAAGACTGCTACACCAGATATCATTTTCTTCTCAAACATGTTCAAAGCAAATCCACATTTGAATGATCTAGCCATCACTAAAGCAAGCAACAAAAGGACAGTACACTGAGCTGTCAGAAAAGGGGGATAACACTACAACAGGAATTACAATGCACTCCAAACTTGGAAAAACTTTGGCACAGGCACTTATAGCTGGAAAGAGAAGTGCAGCTTTTAGGTTCTTCTGACTGGCATTTTGTGGAAGATATTCTGATAATTAGTAGATGGCTTTCAGTTGAGTTATCAAACTTACCGTCTAACCCAAGTAGCCAGAGTATAAGAACATAGAAAATTACATGTATTTCCAAAGTAAGATGCACAGGTAATGATGCACTAAATAATAACCAGGAAGTACGAAAAAAAAAAAGAAAAAAAAAGGAAGTTGAATTAAAGAGTTCCTGGCATAAGCAGGAATGCTAAAAGCAAACAAAAACAAGATGAACATAAAGAAAGATATAAATGCATCAGCAATCCGAAAAGCGTTAAATTTATCAACCACAAAAAGAACTATAATTTAGCTATATGTCAGGTAACATGTACCTTATTCGATAAATGATCTAATAGAGCTCGGATAAGCCAAGGCAGTGACCTAGAACCCAGTAGCCTAACAATGGAGTACATGTGAGGTATCCCAAAAAATCCACTATGTAATCGAGCAAAACTCTGGTATGCTGAATTCAGATCCTACAAAAAGGGAAAAAAACAAGGACAAGTTGATAAATATTTATGAGAAGGTTTGGTTATCAAGTACTACTACTCAAACAAAAACGAGCAGATGAAGACCAACAGCAAGAAAATGAGGTATGAAGAACTAATGAACAAAGCTTCTAGAGAAAGACAGCAACTTGCATAATCGTTGAATCCTATACTTTGGACATCATCTTCAATTACCTCTTTTCAATGTTTTGCCAGTCCTGAAAAAAATGATCAGGCATCTTATCTTTGTAGTGTTTTACCAGATTTTGGCACCTTAGTAGCAATAGCAAGCAAATTTTGTGACACTGAGTTCAAAACTGAAGGTTCCAGTTTGACTTCATGTAAGTTTTAGGAGGGAGTTTAAAAATGGTGACATTCAAACACACAGCCAAAACAATGTAGAAAAGAAGAGGGTAACATCTGACCCCTCAACATATTTCTTAAACCATTCAGAGAGACTCACACACTCCAATAAGCTATTTATGTTTTAGAAAGTACCAAATCCCAATATTAGAAGTTTTAGGATAGTCTACCAACTAAAATAGAAAAATTACAAGAACCAATCCTACTTGAGCAACCATTTCCTACCATCCGTTAATTTGACTTATGTTACCCTTCGCAGTCCATTCCTCCATTGGGCAGTCAGTTAGGGTTATCAAATATTTTCTCCATGGCTCCAACTCACCCACATTAATTAATTTTTCATGTACTTACCCAGCCAAACTTGTTATGGTAATATGTCAACAATAGTAATATCGAATAATGAAGTAAAATGTCCAAAGCATAATTTTTCCCATTTTAAGCCTCTAACCAAATGTTCGTGCAAATCACAATGCAGACCATTATTAGCACCATTTAAGCTCAACTTAGGAGACAAACGCACGAGTAGGTTTTTGATTTGTTGGTATTTTAGCAAAAGAGCTATTACTGAAATCATATGAGATTAAAAAAAGGAAAGGTAATTGGAAGAGGACATAGCAAGGAAAACAAGCCACGCAGCCATTTGCAGGTGTTTGACTCAAAGCAATTTATTTACCATGTATAACCCGTTGAAATATTTTCATAAAACAGAATGTTGACCTTGCAATAAAGCTACACTGGATGAATCAACTTTGCACTATTGATTGAATTTATTGATTTAGTGATATTTTCTTACCTGAGTACCACAGTAGAAATTAGGCTTTGCATAGGGGACTGATGGCTTCGGAACAGGAACAACAGGAACTCTTGATGATCGAACAAAACGCTGAGTTGTGTTGCATAGGATGAAGTTTGGCAGGAAGTCATTTTGCATCTCTGTCCATATCTGGAAACATATCCAAACTCTCGTAAGCAACTAAATTTGTTGAGAGAGAGAAACGAAAGGTATAGGCATTCCTGAAATCAAGAAAAGTTGTAAAAGTCCAGCAACATTCATTCTCAGTGTAGACTTTAGATTAAGCTTCTTTTTTTTGGCTTAACCATTGTGCATGAACTAGAATTGCTCAATCTTCCGCTGTGTGTTTAATACTATTTGACTCCAAGAAACTCCAATTTCGACCATCAGATACCATTTCCAAATCAAATCTCTTAGAATTTTAAATGAGGATAACTGTACATCTCCTAACGTGAAAGAAAACATACAAGGCCTTAACTATATGTGACTACATAGGCCATTTTCTTCTTCCAAAGCAAACTTCATGCTATATTTTCTTTTAGTACAAATCATGCTCTTAATTGGAGCCTTCAGAGTTTAACACATTCAATAGTTACTCGTTGTGTATAACAACAAAGAACTTCTGAAAAGTGGAAGGCAAATCATACACCACAGTCAGCTGATGACTGAAATCAGGTTCACAAACTATACATCATTTTCGTCATATCATGCAACCATGGACATGTGCAATCAGCTAAAACTTACAGGTCTTACCATGATTTATATTTCTCACTATACATTTTATACTAACATATAGCAGTCAAGTCATCATGGTTATGTGTCCTTAATTAAAAGAAATCAGCAAATGAACCATGAATCCACCATCGCTCTATGCTATGTACTTTAACAATCTATGAAGAAACTAAAATAAAAAGGTTGAACTTTGTGCAACTTCTTCTAAACTGTATGCCCTTTTCACTTGAAATGTTTACTTTACTGTGCTTAACATAAAGTTGCTCCACTTCACATGTCAATAGCCACAACCTATGTGCTATACTGGGATCTGCACTTAAGCACACACTTTACACTTTTGACTGCTATTCACCAGAGATTTAGCATAAGAAACAAATACAAGAAAAAGAAAAATAAAACATTACAGATGCCAAATTTTGCTCACTCAAATGACTAATAATTCAAAAAAAAAAAAAAACCTCTCTCAATGTATGCTCTTCATAGCTTAGTTTATTCAGCAACAAAGAGATTTTGGTCTTTTAACTTTCCCAAAAAAAAAAAAAGAATTGGCAAAATGCAAGGTAAACAGAATCTGAAGTGATAGAGGGGACTAAACCTTCAGAATAATGGTATCTGAAGTGAGAGAAAATTGAGGACCAGGAGGTGATAGAGTCGTGCAAAACCATAATTGCTTGTTTAAATGGGCAAGTAATAGTTTAGTTTATCAACCAACATTCACTATTGTGTTGTCACTATAAAAGTACGTACTTATCGTCAAATTGCCCTATTACTTCTAGTAGAGAGAACAAATTCAAAAATTTTTTTTTCAAATTGAATCAAAGTCTTGAAAACAACTGATCATCAAATTCAATCAAATGACTTTATCTATTGCTCATAGACTCCTATATGTACTGTTTCTCTCCTTTCCAGTTTAACCATCATGAATTTCAGTGCAGATGCCAATAATCATCAAATTGCCTTGAACCAAATATTCATCATTATGAGTTTAGACCATCAAATTGTAGTGCTTCCAAAAATCAATTAACACATGAGCTAGCGTCAATAAATAAGCGAAAGAAAAATGTTAGTCACCCATTTCCTGTGCATTAGACTGGTCATTAGTCTACAGTCCTTGACAATTTGAAGAAAAATATAGGGTAAATTACTTATTACCCCCAGTGGTTTTACATAATGCCAGATGACCCCCCCCCTGGTTTTAAAATAGCCACATAACCCACCCTGGTTTTATGTAAAGTAGAAAATGGACGGAATGCACAATCAGTTACGGTGTTTATACAAAACGCACTTTAAAAGCGCCAGTGATAAAATCTTAATATCCATGTAACCCCCTTATGGTTTGTATAAATATCCACTTTAGCCCTCGTGGTTTTTGCATTTATTCACGTAATCCCCTTTGCTTTTATTTTCAGCATTTAAGTAAGGGCACTATTAGTATTCAACTAACAACGTTACATAGGCTATTTTCTGTCAAGTTTCCACTTTACATAAAACCATTGGAGGGGAAGTGGACATTTTGAAATGTTATGGGGGGTCATGTGACAATAGGTGAAACCACAGGGGGGGGGGGGTTATATGTAATCTACCCAAAAATATATGGTCTCCCATTTAAATTAAGGTTTTTTAAGATTTTAAACATTTTCTCCTTAACATTTTAAAAAGTTGTTACAGGTTGAAACTGTCTGCTGAACAAAGTATAATTTTTTGTTTTTTGTTTTTTTGGCATTGTCCATTTGTGAGTAGCATAATACCTCAAATAGCCACCTTTTCCCATCAACATTAGCTAGTAGCTACAAGACACACATAAGAATTTCCCTACCAGAAGCAGACCGCTAACATACACAAATATAACACCTTGTGGAGCTGTGCAGACTTCTTCTTTTTGTATTTAAAAACAGGTGTATCGATCAGTCATCTGAAGCTCCTTGATTTGAAGCATGACCTATTAGCATTTATCCAATCCTCTCTGAAGAGGAACTGGCTGGAATCCCAGATCTGAGGGTTTGTCTATGAAAGGAAGGGGGAGGGGGAGGGGGCAACAGAAATTTTGCAACAGAAATAATAATTCTAACCTGAGAAGCAAGCCGACTGGAGTAGGAAACGAGGGACACATTCTCTTGCATTTCATTGAGCATAAGATTAAATGAATCTATTGTAAGATCTTTTGCCAGTAATTCATGAGCAAGTTGTAAGACGCTGAGAAGTTTTTCCAATTCCTGAAACCAGAGTAACAAATCTGTGAAGATGAGCACCAAAATACTCAAGAACCAATATACTGCAGAAAATGGTACTCAAGGATTACTCACAACAATAGCACATAAATCCTGAGACTCAAAGCGGTCAAATAAAAATTCAATGTTGTCTCTGAATACTTTGTTCATTCTTGCAGCAATCAAGCTTCTCAGGTCAATTGTCCGTCCAAGCAACTGTATTCAATCACCGAAGGGAAAAAAAATCATACAAGACAGAATAAATGCATATGATCAACTGAAACTAATTCCAATCATAGTCAGTCTACCTACATGTGTACCAGTAAAATATGAAGCCGTACAGTAATATTTATGATACACTTGTTAACGAGTCATGACAAATCAATATGATCAAGGAGAAATAATGATCAAAATTCCCTCTTGAAGACAAATGAGACAACACTCCAAACATACAGCCACGAGTCTTATGAGTTTAGACCTCATCCATCAGCTATGAAAGCTATACATAACCAGCTATACATCCTTCAGCTATGAAAGCTATGCTTCAAGGCTCATGAAATATCACCAAGTTTAAATCTTTTTCCTCCAAGAAAAGCCACCCTGCAGTGGCAAGACATTTGCCTAAAGTTTATCATTATATATATCAATTCTTTTACATTTCAGTCAACATACCGTCATTAATTGAATAACCTCTTTGCCACATAGTTTATTAAATCATTACTAAAAATAGCCAGCTTAAACTTTGTTTTCTTTAGAAACCTGTTGCATCTACCGTTAAAACATCCCATTTTTTTCTGCAGAATGCAGTCAAACTTTTTCCTAGACAACTAGGTATGAATGTAGCAAAGCATTTTTGTCTGTATCATTATTGTCGATATTCAAGAAATTGTTTATAGAAGGTCCAATGTAATTATTCCATTTTCTCATTTTGGACAGCAGAAGTAGATAAAAACCTAAATTTTCACAATTTATGCTGTATGACATTCCAAGGCAGAAAATACAGCAGAAAAAGATGTCCAGCATATGACAATCCTGTAAGATAAGATCCCAAATGAATATATGCTTTGATTGAACCATCATAATCAAAGCATAACAAATCAAAACAAAGCCTAAGCCATGGGATAACAGAAAAAAGAATTCTTTATTGGTATGACATCAAGACTTTTGCACCTTCACTCTAGTCATTTTCAGAAGTGCAGTATATCTCATTGGTTGGAGTGAAAACTTTTCACCAATATCCAGTGCAAAGAGGAAAGAGGGATCAAGTAATTCACTGCAGAATTTGACAACAGATGAGAGTCGTTTCACATAAAATAAGTTCTGGTAGGCGAAAAACTTAAACGCAGAACCACATACCTAGCTGCCCAGCTCTTATAGTAAGTAAAAATAGAGTCGCACAACTTTGAAACAAATATATCAAAGCAATTGTCCACCTGATGGAAAGAAAAAGATAATTATGCATGGTTTTCTGTCGTGGGAAAGTGTTTCAGGAAGAAATCCCTCGTAAAAGTTAAGAAGCAAAAGAAATCCACTATAAAAATAAAAAATAAAAATAAATAAAAAATAAAAGACAAACAGTATTTACTCTTCTAGAATATTAAATCCCAGGTATGACAGTGACAAATATTCAACATTGAGTTAATATTCTTGGTACTCACTAGTCATGAATCAATCTACAACACTGGCATGAGAGCTTCTCCATTACAAAAAATTCAAAGAGATAAATATGGGAAAAACTACTATTGATTGGACGAGTTGTAATAGCTATTACCGCATTATTCACCTACTCATAAAGTTAACAGCAAAATTTCCTAGTTTCATGTCCTGATTATCTAATTAAATATTATACGATCCAGATTCCTCTAGCAAACTCAACTGAAGTGTTTATCAACTATAAACGCTTCATCTATCAACAGCTTCTTTTGTTTTAAGTTTCTGATGAGCAATCAGCACTAGTAAGTAAAATACCTCCGCTTCAATTTCATCATAGAGGAAACGCTGCTTGAGGACAACCAAAGCTTGATGGGCAGCATCATTATAGATGTCAAATGGCATTAAGATACTCTCAAGAAGACCCATGGTTTGAGACTCCATAACATGATCCACAAGCATCCAAGGAAGAGAGCATTCAATTGGAAACTGCAAGCCAAATACAAGTCCTTTAAACACAAGGAAACTACAATTGGAGATAGAAGAAGCTCAATTAAGATGCAGGAGAAACCCTAAAGGATACGGCAGTTGCTACACTGTAAAAATTGGATGCTGAAATTTTGACAAGTTCACTATTTCATTTTCAGATCTGGAAGTTAGGCCTTGTTTGATAACCCAATTCAGCACTTAACTTAATGGATTCAGATCTTAACATACTCATACCGTTTGATAACCAAAAATTGAACATCTGAATTAATTAAGTGGCAATGAATTTCCTAGGCAAAACTTGCTCCCAAAATTAAGTGATAAGCTATGCACCACTGAATGTGATATGCACTCAAATGTATTAGATTTAATACTTAACAATTCAATAACTTAATGGATTCAGACTTCAAATTTCAGATTTCAGACTTTAGTTTTCAGACTTCAATTTTATCAAACGCACCCTTAGTCTTGTAAGTCTCAACGTTCAGTGACATTAAATTCCTGAGATGCAGCAGTACTATGCATGCAAGTTGATATCCATACTAAGTTAGACACCAAATCATCAAAAATTAATCTGAGAAAAGATGAAGTAAGAGTGAAAAGTACTTATTTTCAAAAAAACAAAGAAAAAAAGAAAAATGAGTTACTGCAGCAGATCAATCTGCATTACGAAGAGAGGAGCTAGTAAAATCTATCTTAGAAATGTATTTAAATGTTCATCTACCTGAATAACACGAGAAGATTCCACATAAAATTCCCTAAACCATAAGAAACCAAGATCTGTGATTGTGGCAACTGTTGCTGCATTAAGGAAAAGCTCACAGTTATTTTAACTCGAAATCTACTAAGAAAGATAATTGCAATCAGCACTTCAAGAACTTGACTACTTACTGATATTTATTAAGATGTACATATACAGAAAGGTTAGAAGAATAGGAATGGACAAGTTAGCCAATGAACAGTATCACTGAGATTTAAGTGCTTCTGTAGCAAAGATTGATCATCATGCTATAGCAACACTGCTGTTTTTAAACACAGAATTGGACAAGCAAATTCAAACTAAGCATAAATATGCCTAGATTCACCAGAAAGAGCAAAAAGATTCTAAGAATCCACATATTTTGTTAATTGAAAAATGCCAGAGTTAATAGAACAAAACACAATTACTTTATGCATTATATGCCTTCCATATAAGTGTGTCATGCACTGGCCTCCAAACCCAGATCAAGAAGAATAATTTTGAAATTTACATCACCTTGTAAAACAGACAAGTAGAAATCATATACATATGTATATACAAGGGAAAATTTGTGGGGTGGGCAAGCTTCCATTCCTAATTAAAACAGAGGAAGAAACTGTCCTATTTACAGCAGGGCACGTATACTCACTTTTAATAGAATGTACACTTCTTTTGTGTACATTAGTATCACATTATGTTATAGAAATAAGTACACATGCCCTTGCAGTAAGCACCTTTCTAATCCAGCCTTTGCAGAAATATTTCCTACAGATGGTTTACATTCAAATAGACCATACTTAACCCATTGCTGCAAAGAACGCGACACTAGTGCATGAGGATCTTGGTTCATGGTATCTGAAAGGCTAGGCACAAAATGCTTTGAGATTCTAGTATGCAAGGATACTGATTTTGTATGTCAAACCATTTAGCTTCTAGCCAACGTGGAGATGAGTCTTTAGACAAAATGATCAATCAAAGATTACTTTTGTATCTCAGCCTGGAATAAGTTGCATAACTCCCAGTGTTTAAAACCTTCATAAAGAAATAGTTTCAACCATCTTTGTATCAACAAATTTCCTGTTGTCAGTTCCAATAATGTCAGATGAATCTCACAGCAAACTCAAAATTTATAGTCTTGACTATCTAGAGATGTAGACCTATGAGGTAATAAAATTTAAGCCCAACACTTACATCGTAAATTGGATGATAAAAATGACAAATTAGACAACATGGAGACAGGAAGTGGACCAGAAAAGACATCTAGCCTTGCACTTAAGGTCAATATTTGATGCTGAATAATGGACAAAAAGCATGCTGCCCAAGTAGATAAGACAGGACAATGCTATCTCTGAGCCTAAACTGAGTGAAAAATTGTTGTGAAGAACATTATTGAAAGAAAAATGAAAAAAAGGGTGGACAAATAAAGAAATCAAAGAGAACTATCATTTTCAATAGAGTAGAGAGGGAGCTCTACAAAGATAAATCACTACGAACTCTTTGGCTCTTCCAAAGAATATGGCCAGATATATTCATTCACTTCAAAGTCAAATTTCTTCTCCTAGGTCCAGTATTTACCACAATAAATCTGGAAACTTCAGAAGATAAACTCCACTGTAAAAACAACCATGTGTCACTGGAACTTCTTAGAGAACACTTCTTTTCCAATTTTGGCAAATAAATAAGCTTCTAAGGATTGCACTGAGGTTATACAATTTAATAGCATGCACTGGTATACACAGGGACATTTACCAGATGTCTCATTATCCACAGCCTTCCGGTTAATCTTTTGCCAACACAAACATTTTTGTAAACATGATGACGTTTAACAGAGCAAGAGTAACATGATGTTGTTTAACAGAGACAAAGTAAAGTAAGCTTGAAGACTAAGTGACCAGTAGTTAAATCCATCAAGCCTGTACAAGTAGTGAAGAAGTATAGAGAGCTTTTACATTTTGTACTTTTAAATTAATGTGGAGACAAGTATCATGAACTGATAACCTAGGATACCAAACCAAGTCGTAAACATGATGTTATAATTAAATCCATTTCAACTATGCAGTGCAGAATCTAATATGTAGTACCAACATAAAACATAGGGACAAAATATTATGCATAATGAGCTTAGAAATGATCAATTTGCCAGACCTGTATAATCGATTACATGCAGGAAAAATCCAAGCTTGTAGAAGAAGGTTTCTAGCTGTTTCAAGTCATTAACAGGAATTTCAGAACCAGTATTCCCAAATAGACCACCTGGTTTCCTCATATTTCCACCCGATACCACCTCATATATTAGAAACTGCAAGCAATGAACCTGAGAAGGAGTAGGAGATAACACTAAGTTTCAATATATTAACCCAGGAATGTTATCTAGGATATTTAGCACATAGTCAAACATGAATTTAGTCTAATGCCTTCATGACAGCGGCAAGAATTAAGCACATGCAGATTAGGGAAGACAGTTGACGTTTAATTGGCAACTGATATTTTGTAAACATTGCATTAGTGAATTTGCAAAAAGGTAGGAGATCCTTTCAATAAAGTTGCCATGTCTCTCTTTTTATTATTTCTGAACTACCATAAATTTTTTTCAGAGCAACAAAAATGCAATGAGGTCACCATATTTTCAGCTGGTACCAAAAGCAGGTCAGGTTGTGGAGAAGGGGCATAGGTCACACAAACAGTCACAAGAATAACATAGAACACAAGCAAATAAATTGGAGGTAAACCTGTGCAGCTGTTGGTGCTACAGGCCTTGGATAGAAGAAGTTCACTTTGCTTTCTTCACCTGCATGGGGAAATGATTGTAAATCTGACTCGGGTTTACTTGTATTTGCCATCCAGTCAGCTGAAAGCGTCCGCATGTCAGAGAGTATCCTGAAATTAGCCATACAAGTAAAGTGTTAGAGGACAGCAAATAGTTTTGGTCCCACTTAGATTCTGCTCTCACTCTGAGGTGCCTGAACTCGAAAAACATACAGACTAGGCTTGTAATAATCCCTTTAAGCACAAGAATAGACAAGGAAAATAAAATGGGTAAATATCGTTATAAGGACAATAGAAGTACCCTCATTCATAGCACCAAGAAATGCTGGACCTAAGGAAACTTGAAAATTAAGAGAGACACGAACTGAAGCACAAAAAAAAAATCGCAGGAAGCTTCTATTTGCATCAGGACCAATGATGTTTATGGCCACAAGGGAACCTCAAAGAAGGTAGACTGTAACTTGTAAATAGAAAGACTGTGTAATTCAAGAGATGGTTCACACTTGTCCAGAAAAATGACTGCCTGATTTACCAAAGCGCATATATTTCTACCTCAGGCACTTCCGCAAATACAGTCCCAGTTTAGGAATTGGAACGCACGCATAATAAACATCTGCTCACTTTTCTCCTCATGCAATGACCTTGACATCATATATCTGGATTGCACAACAATATTAAAATTTTCTAGACTCAAAGTAGTGTTTTCTGTACCCTAATAAGGAATAAGAAACATTTTTCCCTGACATAAGTTACTCCGTTAACTTTGTATCAGCAAATTACAGTTGGCTAGAGCAAACAAAGCATACTGTAAACTGCTTATTGTTTATCTCCTGATTCCAGGAAGAGATTATGGACATTTAGAACGAAAAACCTTTTCCCGAGTGCAGATCAAATACACAATGGACTCCAGCAGTAGAGTACTAACTTCTTTCCGAAGCAACATTTCAAGAAAAACTAAAGCAGCTATGAAAACAGTATCCATTCAGTAGAAATGACTAATATATGTTTGTGTCTGAACAGATTTATTTTGCAACTGAGAGATTTAGTGGACCCAACAAGAAAGTTATCATTTTGCATCATGTTGAAACTGTAAAATATTTTCTATCACAGAAATTTCAGTTTCTAATCAAAGGTTTTTATCATTGCTCCAACATCCATGTTTCTCAACATTAAGCATGATTACAACATTGGTACTACAATCATTGTCTTACTCTAGGTACACATGAAAATACAACTACTACAAGCTTTTGAGAAAATGTTTTGGGACGGTTAAACTCTCTTACTGACTGTCTTTTGCAAAATGCCAATGGAGAAAAACGAAGAAACAAGTTCCAACCTGGAAAGATCCTTTTTCTTCCGAAAGGTGGTGCGTAACATAGTAGCCAGTGTGTTTTGAACGAAGTCTTGGACCTCTGCATGGATAGTCTCCCATAATGCATCAGCCACCAAAGTATCAACCTTCTGCAACGTTGACCCAATGCTTTTGATGTAGCTCACAAGTTCAACTAAAGCTTTCCTTTCCTCAGCACTATAATTATATCGTACCACCTAGATGATATTAAAAATAGCAACATCATTCAACTCTTGACTGACAATCTGTGAACTTATGAAGCCAATAAATGATATAGTATCACAGAAATAAGCATTTCATTGCAGAAGGCTGAGCATAGACGGTAATAGCTGTGGCAAAGACAACCAGGAAAAGAACAACGCTAGCAGCAGCTTCACAGAAGCTTTTGGTCAACAAAAGCCGTAGAAGAAGGCAACCAGAGGACAGACCAAGCAAGCTGAAATGAAAAACTCAGGCACGTATATGATTCAGGGTAATGAGAAACACAATATACCAAAAGAGAAGAACCTTGAACTTGGGAAGAAACACTTTTGGAACTTCCCAAGGATTTCAAACTGACTTTCATTAAATTGTTGCAAGTATACATAGCCCAAGAAAATTTCCTGTCTAATGCTTCACTAGGAAGGTTTAATATAGTGATTTGATGACAAAAATGTGCTATTAGACCTTAGGCTCCAATTTGTTCTTGGGCAACAAAGTTTTACTTGGAGATGAAGTAGTTCTGGTATCCAAGGATATTTATCATATAAAGTTGCCATGTATCAAGTGTATGAGGCAGGTTAAGGGATGAAGATTATTTTCCAGAAATGAACTATCCTCTGCAGAGATTGTGACGCCTAAGTTATTTTTACTCTTTAGCTTCTACTTCTTCCTCCCCTCCTCTAAATTCTGCTCTTCTCTCTTTCTAAAGTCTTTTTAATATACATATTGATCATAATCTTCTAAATTTCTCCATTCTAAAAACTTTTGAATTCCAAATCCACGCACACCCCTTCTACTTGTATAACCCCTCATTCACACAAAACCGCAGTTACAGTAAGTATTATGCATGGATGATGCTTTGTTTTGTCACTGAAACCTTTAAGATCCTGCTTTAGATGAACTACATTTTCTTCCATATGCAAAGAGACAGAATCAGCGTTAGAAGAAATCCAAGAGGAGAAAGACAGACAGATCAAACCTTTTCATAGTCAGAAAATGATGTTGGTGTCCCATTAGACTCTGTCAGAACAGGATCCTTGCATGGACGAGAAAATTTCCATGCACATTGTTCCCAAATGCGTGAAGTCCATCTACTCACGAGTTGAAAACCTTCAACAACCATATCATAAACATTTCCTTTTACTTCCTTCACCCACTCAATATCTGCACTATCTATTGATCTCAGTAACACAAGCTGCACAGGTAAAAATTTATTAGTGGAATGCTTTATCAAGCTGAGGAGCATTATCTTGACAGAACACATATATACAATATCTAAAATCATATAATCGCTACACAATGCTGCATGTGAACAAACCAAATCTTCATTATTGAAGATTTATTTATCTTTGCACGGTATATGCATGTTTGCCAAAGCAAGCATCACTCATCAACATTCACTGATATGCATAAGCTCAAAAACACAGGAATAATTACCTGATTCATAGATGAAGCAAAACGTATAGAGAAGTCATCATGCTCAGCACGTATGGCCCCAATGTGGTTGACGATGAGATAGTGTCGCTGATAAGTGAATTGGGTCAAGACATACAGCAAAGGAATATTGGATAATTATTTCTGAAAGAAATATGTTCATTCCAGCAGGTTGTCTTACTTTTACAAACTTAAGGTTATTTCACTTCCAAAAAACACAGGGGACATTGCAGAGAAAAAGACACATGGAGGTATCCAGCAAGGCTTATGATATCAATGAAAGATTTTTTAGCAAACCAACACATGGTCATTCACAATATCACAAATATTGGAGTCTAAGAATCCACCGAAGTCAAACACATTATTACATCTGATGACTATTAACTTCAGTTATAACCCCTTCTAGAAAAGCCCACGCACATTTGAAGATTAGATGTTATGATTAGTAGGTGCAGCGAAAAACTTGGCATCTATTTCAAGTACTAAATGATCTTGATGCTTGAAAAAAAATGATCCTTCATTGCTATTGAATTGAAATCTGGAACAAAATGCAGAGAGGCAGAGTGTGAGAAATATCTGGAAAAAATTATACTTCATTACACAAGGTAAAGAGATTGACAGACAGACAGATGGAGATGGAGACAGAGAAAGACAGAGACCAACACAACTCTTATGATTTATGAACTCCACTAGTTAAGGAGACAGCAAACACCCTTCCAACTCTCATTCAACTTTCGTAGGCATATTTGATTGCATATGTCTTGCTGAATATCCTTGTACATATCCACCTATCTCTTTTTACCAGATCAATTTGGAGAGAAACCAGAAACAAACAAAAGACACACACATTTTTTAAAACAGTCAAAAGAAGAGGTGAACCATCATAAGTGTATGAAATTTGAACTATGACTACAGATCAATAAATAAGAGCAGTAAGAACCAAAAATAACATGCTGCAGAATAAACAAACTCACACCTAAAGCCAGTTTGATATTAAACATCATAATCTAACTTCTCTATTCTTGCAACTACAATGCCGAGAGAAGTGACATATTAAAATATTTAAACATTGAAAAGGATATTCTTGTGTCTCGCGTGGTGGCAGCTCATGAGTAGCTGGAAGAGTGAGAAGACGAGTTTGAGATGAAAATTTAGGGAAGTACACTGACAACTCTTTTAGAATTGCTGCCGGAGAAAGATGAAGGTCCGGAAATGCAGGGATAACCGGATCATTCTAAGCAAAAAGAGCAAACCAAGAAAGAAAAACCAAAATGAAGTAAGTTCAATCAGATATGAACAAAATACAAGACAATGTGATAAAATAAAGTGCAGGAGAATTACTTTCTTGAATAGCTTAGAAGAGCTGACTATGTTAGAAGATAGCTAAGCCAATATACCTTGAATATATTTATCAATCTGTTGATCTTCACCCTCTTATACAGTGACTCACTATCTTTCTCTGATGATGCAGCTAAGACAACAAGAACAGGAAGTACACGGAGAAGAATGTGCCGCTCAGGGAACAGAAGGGCAAAATCCAACTCCAGCGACTCAACAGCAAAAACTATGAGAACCTGCAGAATGTCTTCAACACTGCAGGAAGTTAAGGAACTCAAATCACCAAAATCATGTAGGAGCACTGATACCAGGATATAGTAAGGAGTTTTTATTCCAGCTGTCTATCAAATAACATGTCTTAGTTTACAACACATAATACACAAGAATGACAGTATCTGCACAATGGAATCAATTCCTTTCTAGATATAGTGTAATAAAAAATCACACTAATAGACAAGGTTGCAAAGAGCTAGTGGAAACCAGACAACAACAAATAGAAAAATGGATCATTCCTTTCTTATAGTTTTCTTGTTATAATCATTTATTGGGAGCAAGTGGGCTCTGTGGTGCTAAACAATAGCAAAGATGTCATAACCTGCAAAAAACACTTGTCCTTATGAACTGATTTTAACTGCTACAAGGATCATACTTAGGAGCAACACCATGAACTTCAAGTGGAAACCTTTTCAACTAGGGATATGACAAAAATATACCTTAGTTGAATTCCAGTGCATCTTATGTTGTATAACTACCAATGAATCTCTGATCAGGAAAACTTCATGGCAACAGCAAATAAAATCAACTCACACACACAAAATGAAGAGTGTGGAAGCTTGTCTGCCTATTCAAGAATTATAAATAGTTTGCGCACGTATTCCTTTTCCACATAGACTATAACAAAAAAGTTAATTTCATAGTTCAACTATGCAGCTTGATGATAAAGTTCTTCCCAGAAAATGTGCTCCCAGACAAAGGATACTTGTTTACACGAAACATTTCAACATGCAAGTTGAGCAGTATTGCCCACCTCGTGCTCAAGAAGATCTGCACAGAAGTGAAACGAAAGATCAAATCCAGAACGTGATCATCAACAAAACGATCTTGTATACCATCTCCTAATTATAAATGATGATCAAGAATGTAATTTTTGGATGAGTAAGTTTTTTACACACTGTCAGTGTACATTTTTTTACACTAGCAGATTTAGATAATTGCCACAAAACATGAATTCAAATTTGAAATTCAAATCATGCACATGTGGCATTGCTACATTCATAACTGCTAGTGTAATAAAATCATTACACTATCAGTGCATAAAAAGTTAATCCTTTTTGGATCTGCTTCATAAGACTGAAAAAAAATTGCATACCTGTAAATCGTCTAATTCTTCCCTCATAGTGTCAGTTTCTTGCCACTGCACACTGACTTGAGTAAATGTCCTGACATATTAAATATGATTCAAAAAGGAATAAGCTATTAAGTTGAATCAGCAAGTGAAACTCATTTTCATCGAAAAGGTTTAATCCAAACACCATTAACAACCTAAAAAAAGTGGCCCATGACAAATCATAAGTCCATTGAAAGAAATTGCAGAAATATATGCCATAGTTGCCTCTTCTTGAAATGCGACCACGAAATTTCGTTTAGTTAATTATACAAATATATCATTTAAACTCGACCCAGTGCATACTCTTTATTTAATTTTTTTCTAGCAGGGGATGGGTGGGATTTAAGAAGTGGGAAGGGGGCAGGGGAATTAGAAGCAGTGTGTACTTGTCACTACAGCAAAGCACAACCAAGTATTGCATTAATATTATTTTAATAAATCAAAAACAGCACCTCCAAGCTCCAAATAAAGAAGCATAACTCTACTACTCATACTACATATACTGATGATGGATTAATACAACAACTCATAGAGATCTTTCATTACAGTACTTGAGATTACTTATGGAACTGAATCCCAACCTGCTCTATTTAACCTAATCTCAATCATTCCAAAATCAATCATATCTCTTGATGTTATCTTCCTCTTCCCTAGTTTTCCAGCAATTTCTCATGTCTATTAATTTAATATCAGTATGTTATGGTCCTTTATATACAAATTTTGACCAATTTAAAACAACATTCTGTTTCCTTTGCATAATATCTCAAAAAGGTATACATCAGTACTACTTACCAATATATAAGTTTCACACCTTTTCTTTCCAGACATTCCACAGACAATATCATTTGTCTAAAATTTTAGGAATTAAGTACCAAAAACTTGTGGTTGAGTGAATGTAAATTTAGCTCCCTATAGTTTGAAAGCTATATTTTGCTCCTTTTAGTTGAAATGTTAGTTTACATTATAAATAGCAGCTGAAGATTACAAAAATTTTGACCAAAAGGATACATAAGCCATTTTCTCATTTAAAAATATTTTTTATTCTCTTTCCTTTTTCTTTTCTCTTTTTTCTCTTTCTTTCTTTTGCTTTATTGCTGTTCCGCCTTCACCTTCCCAACAGAATAGACCCAATGCCAGCTCCCTCCTTCATCCTGCCAGCGAACATTGCCTACGTGTTCTCTAGCCACCCTTTAAAATTCCAACACACTTCAAGGTTCAATTTTACTTTTTCAAGTAGAATTCAAATCTAATACCAGGCCTAATTAATAACCACCAAAGTTTCAGTAAATTCAGGTTCCACATCTGCCACTATTTATAGACTATTCATTTCTTTTTTCTTATCATTGCTATTAATTCCATGAAATTTTTTGGAAATTTGAGTTGGAAAAGGGAGTGAGGACCCATGGCTTTTTTTGTTCGATTCGCTATGCTCCTGTCTTTTTCAATAAATTCAAGGATGAAATCGGGTTCTATGCAAAAAAGGAATCCAAGATACAAAATCCATGAAATTTTGCCACCAGTCAGCTGTGGCCTTCAGCAGTGAATGCAGTGGCAACTTGTGATCCTGGTCACAGCTATGGTGACCTTTTTGCAAAAACATATTATGGGGAAGAAGCTTTCTTCTGAATTTTCATCCTTACCCTGAAATATTTCTGAAATTGTATTTTTGCCCTACACATTCGTTTTAATTTCTAGTTAACCTTGATTCAAAGGGCAATTTGGTAATTTCATCATTGTTTCAATGGGAAAGCTAACAGTTTCACTTTAGTTCAAAACCATAAGGACAAGTGTAGGTTTCCTAACCATAGGAAGGTAATGTTAACATCTGCTTAACCACAGGGGGCTTCTTGGTATTTACCCCAAAGTTTAAATATTCTCTTAGATCCTTTAGCTTAGTTTTCTAACATCACACAAAGGTAAAAAACTCAGATACTTGGGAAAAATCTGTTTAGGAGATTTCATATTTTGTACTGGGGATCCATCAATCAGAAACTATACTTTTGGAAAACAAAAGAAATATGATATCATGATCCAACCCAAAGAAGATTTTCAGCCCAAGAACCATCCTGTACCATTATTTAAGATATAATGACCTTCCATTTCAGGTCAGAAGGACAACCACAGTAGTAGTTCACAAAACATATAGTAATAACAATAACAATTGGAGCAGAATACTAGATAGCAATAGTGCTTTCTTATTCTCCTCTTTTCACCACCAACCACTGCAACAAATTGATTTAATACAGATTTTGTCCACGACAAAGAACGGCAAGTGTTAATAGAAGAACCAAGAGCAGTGCCTTAACCATATTAGCCACACTTAACATGGAAATTGTTTCCATGAATTGGAAAAAGGAAATTTGTTATGAATGTCAACAGTTACATAACAAAAAATTTTGCCCTCACTAAATCTGAACCATTTAGCATCTCACAAGTGAGAAACTCTGAACCCCACTCTAGTAGCTCACAAGTACCAAATGTGATTTTAATGCAATTAGGTTTTTACGTGCTTTTATTACGTTCCTATAGGGGTTAACAATCAGTCATAGGTACAGATCAGGAAGTCAAAACCCAAATGTAAATTTAAACCATCCTCAACAAGGCTTAAATCTTGCCAACTTCTGTTTAACCAAATTGACACTTCCAAACTCCTCATGGCCACTGTTGTGGAACTAAAGTGATTAGGGAAAAACCCCTGCTTAGAAGAAGTTTTCATTTTAATATTTTCTCAAAATTACCTTTTCTGCAGAAAAAATAAAAGTTAAAAATAAACAACACCAAGCTGTTGCTCAAATCATATCAGTAACTGTCAAAAAGCCAAACTTTTGAACAGAGCCCTAAGATTATGCCACTAATTAAAGTACATATTCAATGATTTTATTATTTTCAGTGTGTCAAAATTTATCCAGCAAGCAAAGATACAAGCTGGTAAAACTGAATTAATTTTCTACTCAAGTCCTTCTGCTTGTCATATGTGACCAAAAATTGATAGATTTTATACCCCCAAGAAATGTATAATGATTGTCTTTTTCTCATACTTAAGACTCCAGTACCTAACAGTGAAACTAGAAGTAAGCAAAGTACTTAGAGGCTGAAAGTTGTATAACAATAGTCTTTGCCTCAAGTATTAACTCAGACTCTTAGCACTTAAAAAACCAGTCCCAGTTATTTAAATGTATAAAGATGTTGTATGTACACCTACACGAAGAAATTTAGATTATAAAGTCACAAATTTTAAGTTAATTTAGATTTTTTTACTGAGAGCACTTCAAAAGTGTTGAAAACTAATAAGCACCCCATTATTTATGTAATTGGTGCATTATCATTTCAGATGCCCATGAGTGTCAGTCTATTTCAGACCGCTGAAGTATAGAACCTTGGCCTAGCATGGTAAGACTCAACAACTCTCCTTGACCTCATTCTACCAACCAAAGGAAATAAAAAACAGAATAGCCTCTCACAACAAGTCTTAAAAAGTAGCACATAGAGCATACATCCAAAAATACAATGACATTTTTGCACATTAAGAATCTAATGCATACCTCTTATACCAAGAAAAATCATTGGGAATGCTTGCCTTTGCATTTTTAAGATGATCGATTTGGACCAAAACATCAAGTAATTTTAACATAGACCTGCAGCAAAACCAAGAAACCATAAAAAGATCCATAGGCATGAACTATCACACTAAAATCACATTACATCATATGAAATAAATTGAATCATTCAAACGATGTCATAACTAATCAGTTCATGAGATAAAGACAGAACTGAAGGATTTCAACTGCAAAATTGCAGGCAAGTACATCAAGGTCACGGAGACAGGACATGATCACGCATTTTGTCCGAATGGGATTTGAGAATTTAAAAGACAAAAAAGATAATATCAAAACAGGTTGTCTGACTGCACAATACAAAGGATTTAAAGATGCCTAGTAATAGCTGACGATACAGATCAATTAATTAAAATTGTCATTTGGCAAACAGCTTCATCAGATACCAACTCTAAAGAGTGAGCAAGGAATTTAGCTAAATCTGCATTCTGTTTCATAAGCATAAAAGAAGAAATATTTGAGGTTCTTAAATCATACAGAACAGTCAACTTGTGTGAGAAATTGCAGCAATCATAACACATCAAAAGTTTAAAGCTGCATACTAAAAAGAGATGAATAAAATGTATAACCCATCTTTGATTGGATATTTTATAATTTATACAAGCCATTATCTAGCCAGATGTCCTCAAATCATAGTCAAATTTCAGATTTAGCATTTCCAAATTTGGACAGCTACATGGATAATCATTGTACCATGAGAAATTAGTATTTTCCCAAACACTATCATGAGAAAGAGATGAAATCTCACCGAGTTATTTCAACATAAACCAATAGAAGATGCGGAATCAGTCAAATAAGAATACAGTGGATCAAAATGTAAACTTGTATGAGGTTCAACATACATTTATGCAGGGATCAGAACCACAACCATTAGACTTGCATTTGCTATTGTATATGACATATTTGATCCATTTCAGTTTGTTGAGAAACTTAAACTAACAGAACGTAAAGGACAAAAAAACCAGATAAACGCACCAAAGATGGGTTATGGTAGGGCCATTGATACGCCTCTCAGGCCTAGAAAATCGTTGCATATCGGCAGCTAGCTGCATTGATTAGCTTTTAAGTTTAGGTAATATTTTTATCATATCCTAAAACCACAAAGGCCAAACTGTACAATACAATCATGCCTTAGAGGAAGCTGACGCTTGCCACCGTTGAATTTCACGTAGACGGCTCATTTCCAAATCAAGAACTTGATAAGTTTCTAAATACAATTCAGCCTGGCTTTGCTTCATAGAATCTGGAAGCTGATACAAACAAATCCACATATCAAGTACAAGAGATAGATGGTCAGAGCAGAGTAGATTTGTTTTATCAACTAAGAAAATTAAGACTATGACTTAAAGATATGAAAATTTGAAAACTTTATCTGACTGAATATCAAGAAAGAACATGCAAAGAATCCCAGAATTGCGTTATAAGTCCATTCAAGCACTATTACACACCCTTCAACTTTCAACAGGAACCTACATACTTAGCATGCTTGCTTTTCCATTCTCATTAAATTTAAAAAGAGATGTCTATTTTCTATACATTCTTGCATTTTACTTCCTAAAATAGCAATTGCAGAACAATGTCCTTGGCAAACACAGAATCGACAAATAAAACAAAGGCATACTGAAATGCTACAAAATCAGAAACTAAAATCCACCTGAGGAAGTGCTTTAACGCAACTCCGATAAGTATAAAGCACTGATCCCATTTCCTTTCCTTCTTGTACTAACACATTCTGCCATAATTCCAACGTTCACCAAAAGCCACCAGAAAATCAACGAAAATTTGTGAAAATGGCGCACTTGGCTGCCTAATCAATATCCTATAGTAACACAGGTAAATCTTGTACCAGCTGATTAATAGCTTTCGTGTCTTCTGACAAAGAGAGACGATAAGCGGCAACATCACTATATTCTGCAAAATTAAATAAAAAGCAATAATGATTTAAGAAAATTGAAAATCCAAATTGCAACAAAAATTTCATAATGCAATATCAAAAAATTAATAAAAAAATTAAATTTCCATAGTACTCTAAATTCAACTCAAAAATAAAACCTTGAACAGCAAAAAGTTCTAAAAAACGAAAAAAAAAATTGCTTACCAACTGGACTAGTAGTTGCAGCTCTTTCAGTAGAAACCCAAAACCCTGGGCCTTGAACTTCCGGTTGATCATCCTATAAACCACATAATTTTCCCCAAAAAAATGTAAAATTTATTAATCAAAGCAATGCAATGAAAATATCTTTATTGAAGCTATTAAAAGTAGTTAAATTAATAAGTAAATTACCTCTAACGAGAATGTGGAGAGAGCAGCAATTGCTTCTTCGACGGGAACCGCCATTGATGAAAGAAGAAATGCACTAATTCAATTAATCATCCGTCGAAAAAAACCATTGATGGAGAATTTTTTTTTCTCTTTTTTCTTCTTATTTTTGGGGGAAATTCACAAATTTATGTCTGAAGAAGACTATGAAGTAAGAGAGTAACACTGAAAAAAATGTTGGGTTGAAATGGAAAGCAAATTTGGATCTGGAAAGAGAAAAAAAAAAACGTACAAGTAGGCAAGCACATGTACAACTCGTTTTCTGGTACTTGGTGGGCAGAAAGGTAAATTAGTAAAGGGGTATTTTTATTTTCTATTAGTGGGTATCCACTTATATCATTTCTTGTATAATGGAAGGGGAAAAATAAAGGAAAAAACCAAAAGTAATGATTTCAAAATTGGAAGCTTTGCTTTTACTCCTGGTTGACTTGAATGTTAATCCTCCTCTTCTTTAATTCGTAACAGATTTATGGTATTAAAAAAAAACAGATTTATGGTATTAAAATTATTTCAATAATTTCCCCTAAGGTTTCTATAGTTGAACTTGGCGCCCCTGTGATTTTGAAAATATTACAGATATTTGCTAATTGAAACGCTTTTATAAAATGTCAACCAAATCAGAAAATGTGAGACTCTATAGAAACTAATTTTGGAAGAGAAAAAGATATTTTAGCCCCACAAATGAGGTGTTGATTTCCCTCTGTATTAATTGATTATAAATATTAACTTTGGCTTAATTATAGATTACCCCTCCCAATTAGGGATTTGTAGCAATTTACCCATGAATAAACAGTCATATATGTCAGATAGCTTTCCAGAATTGTGAATTGCGAAAAAAATAATTATGCCCTAAAATACTTAATTCTTTAAGAGTGTTTGGATAGCTAAATTTTTTCACATAATATTTCGCTTGCATTATAAATACATTTTCCAATTCACCTTTTTATATTCCCAACTATAGTAATTATTCCAAATACATCACAAAAAGTGTTATAGTAATTATTTCAAATAATACTCTATCCAAACACTAAAGTTTACCCTTGTGGTGCCAAATGTTTTCATCTTTATTTCATACTTCTTCTTTCTTTATTCTGCTTTGACACTTAAATAGATGCTCTTAGTTTTATTGGATACATGTTACTCATTATACGATTTTTGGGACAAATTGCACGTTTGGTCATTCACATTTAATCAATACATGTTATTTATGTATTCCATTTTTTAAATTTTTTTTATAAAATTGCATTTAGCAGTTTTCTAACAGTTTTCATTGTATTGGTGCCAGTTTGAACAAACGGTTATAATGATAAGTCATAAAATATAAAAAAAATTATTTAATTATTGATTAGTCATTGTTTCCACTTCTTCTTTTCTTCCTGGCTCAAAACTATTGGCTAGTTTTGACAATGCAACTATTTGATTCAATTTTTTGATATTTTGTTAAAAATTTGGTCCCAAAAAAAGGCAACTACTTTTAGAAATTTTCCATTAATAAAAGTCATGAATCCTAAGTTTTCAGAATTTCAAATCTGAGCAATTGGGTGTTGTTTTGGGTCAAATTTTTGGGGGTTTCTACTTCATTATCATTATCATTGATCGTGCATCCTATCTGAGGTAACAATTCTTCACTAAATGGACTCTTTCACATTTTGTAGTTCTTGACTATCCTTTATTTTGTTCAAACTTTTCGAGTCTCATTAATTTGTAATATTTGGTGCTCCTTAATGATCTTTTTAATGACAACGAGAAGGGAAATTTTTCAAAACAAGTCCATGATCGTATCTAGATGGCTAGATCGGATTTTAAGGGCGGACGATTGGTGCTATAATTGTCTCTGTCAATTTGAATGAATGAATAGTCCATGTGATGTTTTACTTGGGTCAGTGGGAGTGTGTAGTGTATGTTTGGACCTTATGAATCATATAAATATTTGAAATTGTGACTTGTTGAATTTTTGGATAATTCTTGATATAGTTGAAAATTGATGTTAAGTGACATATTTTAACCTGATGTAGATAACTATGCTCTGTCATTTAGGGAGGATTGTGTGCTTAGTTCACTTTTGTTTGATTAATTTGTGAGCATTTGTAATTATTGAATGGACTTGTTGCTATTAACTTGTATGATGAATACTCTCTTATGGTTTGGATGTAATATGTGGCATCTAGAGTAAATTCATTCTTGTATTGTATTCACCTTTGTAATTTTAGTGGAAAATTTAGCATTTTATTATGTTCAACTAAAATAGAGTGATTAGTGTAAACTACCTATTTATGGAGTTTTATTGCTAATAGTATAGGTCTAATGGCTCCAATAAAGAGATCCACCTTGGCTACTGCTAAACAAAGTATGGTTTGAGCTCCCCAACTAAGCACAAAGATGATGAGTCTATTTTCACTGCACGGCCTCCTCGTACCAAAAGGCTGCTGATAGATGTCTAACTGAAGAGGAGTCTACTTCATCCAAAGAGGAAGAGCAACAACAAGAGGGCCAAACTAAGGAAGAGGAGTAATGTGATCATACCCGATTTACCTTGGCAGCCAACTAAACCTGGCATGATGAGAGGGCACAAGTTTAAGCCAAAGTTACAGTTGAAAAAGATATTGCTTCCATGGTCAATAACCATTATCATGTGAAGGACGCCTTTCATAAACTTGGGTGGCGAGGATCATTTAATTACCCTAACCGCTATTATCTAGACTTAGTATGGGAGTTCTATGCTAATATTCCTCACAAAAAAGCACATCACCTCGAATTTGATGAAATTGTCAGCACCGTTAGAGGAAAAAGAGTCCATATTACCAAAAACGATGTGGACAATTAGCTTAATATGCTCAATCAGGGACAAGAAGAAGATTTGAAAAATGCCTTCAATCCTCTAAGCGATTGGAACATTAACGACACTCTTCAAAGCTTGAAGGTGAAATATGAATTCTCCTACAAGTGCAAGAAAAAAACTTTGCACATCTCTTCTTATCATAAGGCGAGTGGATCTAATGAAATCTAAACAAATGATGTTTATTTCTTAGGATGCGTTTGATAAAATTGAAATCTAAAAACTAAAATATGATATCTAAATCCATTAAATTAGTGAATTGTTAAATACTAAATTTGATACATTTGAGTGTATATCACATTAAGTGATAAAGAAATAGTTTATCACTTAGTTTTTGGAACAAATTTTACCTAGAAAATTTAGTGCCACTTAATGAATTCAGATGTTCTAGTTTTGATTATCAAACGTGTCTAAATATATTATGATCCGAACCCATTAACTTTAAATATTGAATTGAATTATCAAATAGGATCTTAAACCAGATTATTTGAGGGGTGCTCCGAGGAAAATATTATCTCTTGGGCAGCATTTTCATCAAACATAAGTGGGCTGTGACTATGAGTAAGAACTTATAACACGCTTTTCTATATGTTCGATTCCTCATCAAAGCTGTTCAAAAGGGGAGAGTCAGCTGTTTGGATTAACACCAATGATCATAAAACCCGCCGACGTCTTAGGAAAAGCCACCTGCCAAAGGCTTAGCATTTCTACTAATTTTGTTAGGAATTTGATTCAGGATGAAGGACCTAGTCACCAAGAATACCAAAAAGGGGAGGAACAACAAGTGGGAGCCTCCACTTCTCAGCCACTTCAACAGCCAACTAGCCTACTCAAACTTCATCATCTCCTCCAAACACTTGACCGGAATGGAGACAAGTTATTGACATGTTCAACAGTTTCAAGAAGAAAATAATGCGAGAAGTTCAATGCTATGATGAATGCCTTCAATAGATCGAAACAAAGTTAGGCATTAAGGTGCCACCAACTCTAGAGCAATGTTTTTAAACTCGGACCGGCAAGTGAACCAATAGACTGACCGATTCACGGTTTAATCGGTTCAATCGAAAATAAAATAAAATAATATATATATTTTTGAGTAAATCTTATATACACTGACAGTGCATACACTATCACCATTGGATCCATGACACATATGCAAAAATTGAATTTCAAATTCAAATTTTGCATAGTTGTCATTCATCCAACGCTGACAGTGTATAGACTATCAGTGTAGGAAATATTAATCCTTTATTTTTTTTACAAAGAAACCTTCATAAGCACCAGTGATATGCATGTTAGGAAGTATATGTCAAAGAATATTCCATGCTAGGAAGTACATGCCAAAAAATATTCAATGCTTGGCGTAAAGAAAATTACCATTAATACATTAGATGATTATCCAACCAAATTTAGAATCAGTACCTTTTTTTATATACTTATCATCTTTAACAAATCACACCTAGATTGGTGGAGATATTAGGTCAGGAAACTTGAGATAAATATAAAAAAAATGCTAAAATTTACTTTAGGATGACAAACCAAAAATTCACAAAAAATTTCTCAAATTAAGGCAAGAAATTTCGTAAATAAATTCCCAATAGTTAGGACTTTCTAATGAAATGTCCAAGAAATCATCAATAAATTCCCAAAATTTAAGACTTTCAAACAAAATTTTTAAAAAAAATTGTCAAAAATTTCTCTAAAATTAAGACTTGCAAAAATTAATTCCCAAAAAAATCATCAACAAATTTCTAGAAATTAGGACTATCAAATGAAATTCCAAAAAATCATCAATAAATTTTGAAAATGAGGATTATCAAATGAAACTCCTAAAAATTCGTCAAAAAAATTCCCAACAATTGGATTGCCCCATGAAATTCCTGAAAATTCCTTGACTTCATGGAAGTTGTCTTCAATTTTTCTCCCATGACTAGCAATCCTTTCTCCTGTGAATCTAAAGTGACCTTGTGATGATATAATCTTGAGAATTTAATCTCAAACTCTATTAGTTGCACAAAGAAAAACCAAAAAAGAATTATTACTATATAAAATAACAATACATATATTATAACAATATAACATTGAAAACAAAAGTAAGGAGAAAAATGAAAGTAAGGAAAAAGAATAGATGAAAAAGAACACGAAAAATGGGAGTTTCAGATTTGATAATTAGAGAAAAAAAGGATTTGCACCTTCGAAAATGCATAACGAGAGTAGAGACGGAGATGAAAGAGGAGTTGTGGAGCCATAGAGATTGCAAAATACCAAAAGCTAAAAGAGATTAGAGGAGAGTTAGAAAAGGAGAAAAAAAAAGGAACACCAAAAGATTGGAAGAAGAAAGAAGACGGCAACAACTTGTTTTGAGAGAAGAGTTAGTTTTTGTGTTATCTTGTTGGTTTGAGAGAACGCCAAAAGAGTTTTAGACTTTATGTTTTCTTGTTGGTCAACATGAGTGAAACGAGTGAGTAAAAAATTGGTGGTCACGGTTCAAACGGTTTTGACCAATTTAACGATTTTGACCGATTTTTGACGGTTTTATATTACTATTTGAGTTTAATACTAAACTGGACTAGAGCTATGGCCAGTTTGCAGTTCAACCGATCAAACCGGTCGGTTCGGTTCAAGTCTAAAAACACTACTTTAGAGATGCAACAACCTGAACATAGTAGTGAAGATGGAGTTGAAGAGTTGGATAAGGTGGAGACATTTACTAGAGTTAAGAACCCTTCGAGTGTTGAACCAGTGGTAATGGTGAAGCTGAAGTGGTGGATAAGGTAGGGACATTTGCTAGAGTTGAGAAGCTGTCGGATGCTAGACCTAGTTGTAAAGGTGGAACAGAGAGGTTGGATAAGGTGGGGACATTTAGTAGAGTTGATAAGCTTTTGGGTGTTGAACCTAATGGTGATGGTGGAGCTGAAGAGTTAGATAAAGTGGGGGCATTTGCTAAGAAGTTGTCAGGTGTTGAATGCAATGGTGACGGTGGAGCTGATAAGCTGTCAGGTTTGAAAGAAAAGAAGTGAAGTCGTATGAGGTTATTACATATTAGTAAAAATTTCCAAACACGCCTTTCAAAAGCAAGTTAATAATTTGGTAAATGTATCTTAATGTGTTCTTTTTCATCTTATTATTTTTCTTTTCTTTATGTGGCAACAACCGGAACCAAATTCTTTTCTTCCAAGATCACAAATAAGGCGGAATAAATTTCAAATAGGATTGGTGACTTGGAGGTGAAAGAGCCCAAATTAAAATCATTGGCATTTCTAAAAGACGTGACACATGTTCCTTATGTTTTCTTCTTTGATTTTAATATATACTAATTCTTTTATTGAACAGTGTTGTGTAAAGGTTTTGAAGCACTAGAAGTTCATTTAAAAATAGCCGTAGACATTCATATATAAAAAAAATCTTCTTGTAGGGCATGTTGAAATCTAGTGGTTTTAGTCAATAAAAATATGTCATTATTTTTGTGATTTTCAATTTTATTTTCCATAGCTATGTGAAGAAAGCATATGAAGGAGGGATTTTTAATTTATGAAAGAACATTTGGAGTAAGTTACGAATACTAAGGAATCGATCGATGGCACAATTAAGTTTTTTATTCTTTTGAATAGTAATAGCTCTTTTTTTTATTGTTTGTCTTAATAGCATTTTACTGAATATGTTAATTTATTTTATTACTTTAAAATCATGATTGTGAGGCATATGATATGCTAATATAAATGGCTAGTTTGTGAGTCTCACGAGTCATAGTTGCTATCATATGAGAATGAAATACAACCATTCCTCACATCTAATCATAAATAGTGACTTAATATTCACTCACCAATTATTACAGTTGAAAGTCGAAGTAGAAAACAAAAATCAAATGTCAAATAACACAAATGTCAGGAACAATTCCAACCCAAATCTGACATAAATAAGGCAACAACTATTCCAAATAAATCACAAGTGTAAAACAACATTTCAAATTTGCAACTTCCAAGTGATTGAGGAATAGGCTTGGCCACTCAAAACTCCAATTTCTATACTCCAAATCACCATTCGAGGATTCAAAGATCAACAATTATGGGTTCTGCACCTCCTTTGACCAAACCTGTTATTCAAGAAAAAAAGAAGAATGAAGTACCTTAATAGCATTTACGAATAGAAAAAAATATTTCAAGTTTGTAAATAATAAAGAAGATAATTTATCAGATTCAAATTCCTCAAGGTTCTCCAATTTTTCTTCTACATTCAACTCTGTTTCCAATGCGTGAAGCCAATCTTGAGCACATATCAAGGCTTGCACAATTCTTGGAATTAAAGAACTTCTAAATGTGTCAAGAACACGTCCCCTGATACTAAAGGCAGATTCGGAAGCAACAGTAGAGACTGGGACAGCCAACACATCACAAGTCATTTTTGAATGTATTGGAAATTGAAAACTATTACCCTTTCACCAATTCAAGGTATCCAACTAGGGATCATCATCCTCACAATTCTCACTCAAATATTGGTCAAGTTTAAATTTAGCATTCTTTCCTCCAAGTTCTACTTTTCTTTCTTGAACTCTATTCTGTATCTATCATTTATTTTTTTGGAGGTATCTCCATCAAAGGAAGATATGCTATTTTCAGATCCACTAGGAAGTGAAGAAGTGGAGGACTGGGAAATAGTAGCCGACCCAGTAGAAGTATTGAGTCTCTTATACTCAGCAAACAAGTCATACATTGCATCCTTGGCTAGGCGAGCCATAACGGCACTCTCGGTGTCACCATACATTTTACAAGCAATAAATTCAAAATACTCAAATTTCGTCCTAGAATCAAGCATGTAAGTAATGAAAATTAACATGTTTATTTTTTTCCACTTTTTCCCAATACTTATCACACTTGTCTTTCATCATTTTTGCCATTCTACTCAAGTAAGGATTATCACTTTCTGCCATTTCTTTTCAAATGCCATTAATATGACTAAACTCATTGATAAGATTATTAGATGTCATATATTTAGATCCAGAAACCTTTACTATGAGATCATAAAAGTTCTCCAAAATATAGTTAAGAATCTTGCCTTTTCTCAAAATTTTTGTTGGCAAGTACTCTAGATTATGCATCATACACGGATGTTACTCCTTAAACCTCTCAAATGCCCTCTCAAACCTCTGAGTAGTGTCTAACATTAAGTAGGTTGAGTTTCACCTAGTTGTTAAATCAAAACAAAGTAACCTTTTACAATCAATTTTTTCAATTTCAACATATTCCTTGAACTTTTTCAAACGGGAAGGTGATTGTCTAATATATCTTATAGCTGCTTAAATGCAATCAATCGACTCCCTAAATTTTTTGAGGTCATCAGTCACAATCAAATTGATTATGTGAGCTACACATCTTATATGAATCCACTTTCCCCCTAACATAACCTTACCCAATTTTGTAATTTTTCCGCCAAATATTGCACAATCAAATCATTTGAACTAGCATTATCAACTGTTACTGTGAAAACATCATCAATCCCCCATTCTAATAAGCATTTCCTTTATGACTACTAATTGGACAGAAATTTAAAATTCTTTTGTTCAATTGCCGGTCATAATCAATAAAGTGAGCTATCAAACACATGTAGTTTATTCGCTGGATAGATATCTAGTAATCAGTGGTAAGACAAACTCTACCAGCACTATGCCTTAATATATTCTTTAACTTAATTTTTTCATCTAAATAGAATTGACATCAATCTCTAGTAATTGTCCACCTTGAAGGAATTTAAAAAAAAAGACATGTAGTTCTCGTGACATGCTGAAATCCTTTACCTTCTACATGTTTAAATGGCAATTCATCAACAATCAATATACAAGCAATGTTTTTTCTAATTGCATCCGGGTCATACTTCCAACTAACGAGTGCACTCTTAACATCCCCCCTCCCAAGAGTACCAATTTCTCCCAAATATAATATACTTTACCCCTTATACTTATTTCATTTCATATGATTTAACATGGGATAAGAGAGGAGTAGTACCGTTAGATTTCGAATCAGTAGCGATCATTTTTGTACAATAGTTGCATATTTCATGATGGACACCTTTGACATAGTGAGGCTGAAAATGATCCTAAGCGAGTGACCTTTTCTTATACTCACCTCTCTTCTTCTTAACACCAAGTCCAGATTCTTCGCAGCTGTCCAAAATAGGAGTTGGGCATGGAGGTGGTGTTGAGTCACTTGAACCTTTCATCTCCTTAAAATTGTTAGACATGTTTACTGGTATGCAAAACAGCAAAAGAAAACGAAAATGAAGTCAAGATATGTTTATGTGAACATATATGTTCACCAAAAGCATTATGCGAACACATCTATTCACCAAAATCACCCGCGTACCTCAATTTGTCATTAGAGCTAAATAGATTTTACCAAAACTAACATTATCTATTTGACAAACCCATCTCACCCTAGAGTGTACCCTAGAGGTTAGCGGGGTGCCTGCCCAACTCTCGTTATGACTCATACACTAACATTAATTTCAGAAATAACATTAACTCCAAAGTAAGCACGAAACTTCCCGGCAAATATTACAAACCATCCAACTTCACAACACATCCATACTTATGTGCACAACTAAACGGATCAAAATACAAGTAGTTCAATCCATTCACTAAGTATAAATAGGATGTCAATTACTTAAAATGTGGACTATAACTTTCGAACTCACTATTCTTTGGATACCAAATCAATAACACTAAAATTCTTCAATATAACATTTACATGCTACAAATCGTCCAAATAGACAAACCAAAGTATAAGCCAAAAGATGAGAACTTGAACAACTAATATCATAATACAGTGCCGACCAATTACAAGTTTAAAATTTCCTATTATAATTAGTACTATTCTTGTCTCTCTCATCCCCGCACCTTGTTAAGAAAAACAAATAATGGGATGACCTAAAAGCCCAGTGAGGTTCCAAGTATCATGCAAGCAAAGTATCAATCTTAGAGCAGGTAAGAAAATGGTAACTAAGCAAAACAATAGCAAGCAAGTAGGAAACAAGTAGCACTTTCAAGTGGAAGGAGACATTCCTCTTGCATTAGCCGCTTAATTCGCAACTATTGACACTTTGTCAACTTTGGAATACATTATCAAAATCCAATAAATCACCACTTCACGCCATCTCTGTCCATTAATCATCCCTGTTATAGGGCCCGCACGCTAATCAAGTAATAAGTGGCGGTAATACTAGAGTATATCAAGGCCAATAATAAGATACAGGACCCATGGTTCATCGGTTATCTCGACTAAACCCTTACTGGTTTGATTTGACCAACTAATCGATGGGGTTTGGGATCCCAATCATGAGTATAGTTAATGAAATAACATCTCCAACCGACTTTCAAGTCATGCACATGTATATCAGTTCACTTGTAAATATTTCACTTGTAACAATTCACTTGAAACCATTTCACTTGTAACAGTATAATAAGAGCTCAGTCAAATTAGGTCGAGTGCGATAAAGTACACACTCGCCTGTTCATTTGCAGTCAAACAACAAGCTAGATTTGAGTAATAGATAGCATGGAACATGCAGTTGGAACACTCACCAAATCAAATGAACAGTCACATCTCGATTTTGGGATTTTCTTAACTCACCACTGACTCTTGAGACATATCCAAGCTATAATTACACTTATCATCTTGATCAAAACAAGTGAAAGACACAGAAACTCCAGTTTTAAAGTTAATCAAACATTATAGATTAAAGGTATAGGATTTTATAACCAAATGCATGAATATAAGGTTGGAAACTTTACCCTTACTCTTGGTTTCTTTTGACAGAAATTTGTCATCAAGATGACTTCCAGTTTTCTCCAAACACCAGTGAATTTATTCATGTATGTTTATGTTTAACACATGAAATATTTAATGAGTTAAAAGGTACGAGTTTGCAGCTAACATCTTAGAGTTAAAGCTGGAGTTAACGCTTAAAGAAAATGGTAGCTACATGTTCTCAGTTTAAAGCAGGAAATTTTTAGTAAAATAACATCAATTTGCCAACAAGCAAAGTCGAAGTTTAACCATGGTTCATGGCTGGGAGTTTTCCTCCAAAACAGATTACATGTAGGTGGATTGCTAATAAAAAACTCAACTTTCTTTCATGGTTCAAGTATAAATCATGCAAATGCCTCATAGTGTGAATATAAGACATGAATCTCTTTTGAAAAATTAGCAACAAAATTGAAAGTTATAAGCTGGAAAACCTAGCAGATGGTCCACGGTTTAAGCAAGCACAAATTCCAACAAGCCTCTCCTCATTTTTGTCACTAAAACAGCCCCTCTCATACTTATTTGCAACCATCAAATCACACAAAAATAGATTTGTACCAAGAGAAGTGGTACTAATCATGGATTCCAGTAAAACTCAACAAGAAAATTTGCATTGTAAAAACAAGAAGTTCAAGTTTTTCTCTATGGCTCAAAGCTGGAAAATTTTCTAGCAAGAAAACAGTTTGCTAAGGGAGCTTTTCTTCAATAAAACTCTTTAGTTATCACTTAAACTCAACATGCATATGAAGATTAATATGCTGATGAAATTATTGAACAAAAATCTAAAATTTTGCAGTCCCAAAAGTCGTGTAAAAACTAGAAATTTTCCTCTCTTTCTCACTCGGCCAATCAAGTGGATTTCTAGCAGTTTTTTCAAGTTGCTCTCCAGCCAAGTTATCAAGTTTCCATTAGATTCAATGGTGAACATACAATAGGTATCATACAAGCAGAAATAAGACATGTCTCAACCAAAATTTGCAAACAAGAGTTGCACTTACACAGCTTACTCTCTCGACCAAAGTTGGAGAAATTCCAACAAGAATCACAGCCTTAAAACTCAAGTTTCTCCTTAGAATCCACATACATGTCAATATTACTGTATTATAAAGGGAGATTAACAGCACACATGCAGTTTTACAGCAAAAAATTATGAAAAGTTGAAAAAATCTCATCATCTTTCTCTCTTGGTCCAAGTTGAAAAATTCCAGCACATTGGTAGCTTGAAGAAATGAAATTTTCCATCAAAATGCTTTATTTTCACTCTAACTCAGTAGGCATATGATGATTATGGTGTTATGAAGTATATTGAACCCTCAATGTGAAATTTGCAGCCAAGATTTGGGGAGGAAACTGCCAAAGAAAAAAAACTCTCTCCTACCCCTAGACTATAACAAAATTTCCAGCAAGCATCACTCCTTTGAAAAATCATAATTTGCGTTATAAATATAAAAAAATCATACAACTTGCCCCGCTTAAAAATAGACTCGAAGCACTAACAATCCGTAGAAGACACCTCAAAAAGATTCAATTCAAAAATTGGTCCAAATTGAGCCACAAACTACTACAGCATTCCATTTTTTACTTGTGCAGGGCAGAATTTTCAGTCAACTTTGCTAATTTTTAGGTGTATATAAAATGAACCACAGCTCAAATTTTATACCGTTAAAAAGCTCTCTGAGTGTAGTTTTAAATGCAATTGACAGCACTCAATTTTGATTTTTTCACACTAAGTTATGATCATTTTACTAAAACTGTTCAGAGGTTACTGTCACCCAAAATTCCAAACTTTAACTTGTTTTAAAAACGCCAAATACAGCACCTTTCTTACTTACTTTCATCCATAAATCACACAATAACATGTTTATAACATAAGTTGAGGTATTAATCAAGTATTTCCTAGCAAAACTCAAACAAAGCTGCAAATAAGAGCTGAAAATTCACAGCTCAACTCTCTCGGCTTCCTCCTGGAAATTTCAGTAGCCAAAAAACCTTGCATACATGCCATATTTCTACCAAGATTTATCTATCAAAAGAATAACTGAGTCCCCAGCAAACTTCCAACAAAATAAACCAAAAGCTAAAAGAAAAGGCAGCCTTCACTGGTTTGTTCAGACTAGAAACTTTCCAGCTACAAACAAGTTACTTCCCACTAGTTTCTACCTCTATCTAACTTCAAATCCAACATGTATCCACATCTCTCTAAAGTATAAGGAAAGATTAAAGTTTCTTAGCCATATTACCATATTTTTTCTGCTACAAATCGGGTTGGGAAGTTGGCTCACCTTCCTGATTCTTCCATGGTTCAAGCAAGCTGGAAAAAAAATGCAGGTAGTTCACTTCCTTCTCCTTTGGTCCCTCAAGGATGAATTACACCAAATTTCCTCTGTTTTCTCCCCCTGCCAACGCAGCTTTTTTGGCTCTCTCTCACTTATGGTTTAGGCTTGAAGAATTGGGGGATTTTGTGGAATTTTCTATGGCTGAATCAGCCTTGGTTCCCGACTGATGATAGGAAAAAGAGAATGGAGTTTTCTTGCTCTCAACTCTTTTCTCTCTCTCAGTTGAAGTGAGAAAAACAAGAGGAAGTCTGTGACGCTCCCACTTTTCCCTAAGGCGAACCCAAGGGGTATCCGCGAAACGCCTGCCTAACTCTCGCCAGGACTCAAGTCGATTCAAATATAAACTTAAAAGAGATCAACTAGTGATAAAAGCCAATATAAAGAAAAGTCGCTTCCTTAAAATAATCATTCAAATCTTACATCACGAAGTTCCAAAAGGTACATTAAATTCCAAAATACAACCATTCGAAGTAGACTAAACATTTATAACCAAGATTCTAATCAAAGGATAATCTAGTCAGTTTTCCCCAAATCCTTCCAATCCAAGCTCCTGTTAAGGAAAACAAAACTAATGAGGTGAGCGGAACGCTCAGTGAGGCCAAAAAACACACATGCAAACACATAAATCCAAGTAACCACAACATTTTATACAGTAAGTAAAACTGTAAAATTCGAGTAATTAGCATTTCAAGTAGGAAAAGTAAGCAGAACAATTCAAGGATACTGTAGCTCTCAGGAGCTAAATTCCACGTAGCCGAGTCAAGATCTTGATCAAATTCCATGTTGACACTTCCGTCAACCACATAAGTATCAAAATCCGTAGAAACACCACTTTCCTCATATCCCGTCACCGTTACACCCCTTATCGGGCCCGCTCATCAAGGTTTTGATATTACTCGAGTATATCGTGGGCAATACTACGCGAGTATGCCAAGCAAGATTTCTCAAATATATCAAGTTTCGTGTTTGCTCATGGTTTACTAAACTTCTTCGATCAAGCCTATGCTGGCTCGATTCGCAAAGTTAGCCAACGAGTTTGGACGTCTCCGAATACGAATATAAGTCGATGAGACAACATTTCAATCGACGACACAACATACACAACGATTACGAGTATAATAGTCGATGAGATCACTCCAATCGACTTTAAAATCAAATTTAATACAAGTTGAGTTCGAATAATCATGTACCGAGTTAAGTAGCAAGTTGAGCAAAAGAGAGCGAGTACGATAAAGTACACACTCGTCTCATCAAATGATATTCACGTATATAAGCAAGGTAAATCAAGTAAACTCAACAATTCATGCACTTGACACTCATCGATTCAAAATAAGTGAGTAAACAAAGCTTTAAATGTCCGCACCGAGATTTCCTTCGAAATCTCCTTGAGCATCTGAAGAAATAGTAACTAAACATCACTCACATATACTTCAGACCATGTAACATACAAGAAAGAAAGTATACTCGGCTTAAAAATTTAAGACAATGGTCTTAGAAAAGCTTTAATTCTGTCAAAAATCGAGATTCAAAAGTGAGGAATTAAAGTCACAAGAGAAACTTGTAAAATTCATGAAACCAAGTTCAAAACGATCCATCAATATCGAAGAAAGTGGAAAAGTTTCTCAAAAGTCCTTTTCCCACGGAATTAGAAATTTTCAACTTTGGCGCGACGATCTTTGGGAAAAATCAAATCTTGAGTTTAGTATGTCCAAAAATAAAAAAATTTATATCATTGGAAACTAGATTCAAAATAGTAAAAGTTCCTAGAAGACACTTTTCCAAGATTCTAAACATAAAGCATTCATTTTCAACTCAAAGTTACTGATTGAAGAAGGTAAGACAGAACCAGTCTTGGTTTTCGACAATATTTGGAAATTCTGTAAAATTCACGAAAGTGAATCAGCCTTAAAATTCATAACACAATAAGAGTTCCAAACAAGGTTTCAAATACAACAAAGGGAACTAAATTCAGAGTTTGAGCATCAAGAATATAACAGCTTCAAAGTCAGCTGAATCTTGCAAACTGATCGGTAAATTTTCAGATTTGAAGAGCAATCTTTGGGCATCATTTGGATATCGAAATGGTCTTGAAATTACACAAATTTGGTACACTTAACTTCCAATATATGGACGACTTTCCTATCAAAATTCAGGTAAAACTTGTATGGGAAGGCAATTAACACAATGACCAAAGTTTGGGAAATTTTCAAAACTAATCTGCCAACTCTCGACCCTTTCTTTCTTTTCAAAAGTTTGGTACAATGAAATCAACCCCAACTCGCTCCATTTTTTAGACAAAGGTTCCAGAAACATTTAATGAGAAATTGATGGGTATTGACATCAAAATTTTCGAAACAACACATCCCAAACAAACCTGACCATTCGGTCAGCAAGAAGGGAAAAACTTTCCGTTTCCAGCTTTGTTGCACTTTCGAAATCAGACCACATCTCACTCAATACAAGCTCAAATTAAAAAAGGTTTATGGCGTTGGAAACTAGGTTCAAAATTCCACAATTCATCAGAAGGAATCATTTTAAAAATCTTTTCACAAGTGAGAGAAATTCGAGCCACAAAATGCAGCTTCTCAATTCCTCTCGGATAGACAGTCACAGCAGGACAGCCAACTTTGCCGAATCACTACGGTTGACTCAAGATGAATTAGCAAGTGATTTTATACCGTTAGAAAGCTATGAATGTCTAGTTTTGAATGCCACAAACGGCACTTATTTTGACTTTTGTACCAAAGAGATATGTTCGAACAAAGGAACTACTGTTCAACTGCCCTGATCACCATTTCCAGATTTCTTCCATTTTCGAAAACTCTAGTTTTGTGCAACCAAATGAAATGATTTTCGAAAGGCACTTTGTACACACAATATATAACATATATCCATCAATTCCACAGTCAACCAAGCATCAAAATTTCGAAAATAACACAAGAACAACATGGCCTAAAAATTCGGCCAGCTTACTCTCCACAAGTTTTCCAACTTTCTCTCCACTTTCTAACCGTAATCATCTCATACAACATTATAAACAACCATAATCAAACAATTACACCTCAGTCAGCTACCTATATCCACCTCAAGACCGCTAGCCTAGAGATTAAAGCAAGATAAATGTTTTTCCTCAAGTCCTCTAACCTATTTCTTGCTTTAGGGTTGTAAATCCATGCCAAAACTAACCATGATTCTTGAAGAAAATGGAAAGATTAGAAGAGTTAAAGGTTTACCTCTAATCCTAGATGAAAAATCAGATTTCTCCACCGAAATTACCCCAAGAAAATCCACAAGATGTTGTCTTTCTCCCAAGCTAGAACTAATCTCCAAAGGTTTTGTGAGTTGGGTGAAGATTTTCAAGTGAAATGGAAGCAAAAGTTTGGAGCTTTCTCTTCTCTTTTCTTTTCTTTTCTTGGTCGGCTGAAAGAGTGAGGTGAGGGAGGGTTTTCTTGGGTCTAAATTTTGTGGAAGAATTGTGTTTGAACAAGCTAAGTTAAAGGTGTGCAAAAGTCAACTCTCAAATAGTCGCGAATAGTGACGTGCACTACCACTTTTCTCTCTTGTTGTTGCACTTGTGCACTAAACTTCCAAGGTAACTCCTCTAACAATTTAATTACTCATACTTATGAGTCTAATATTAAAACCTCAAATCTCCAATTAGTCGTACCGACACGACTTATGAGAACTTTCGACGCGCGCGATAAAGCGAAATTTAAGGGTAATTCACGCAACTAAAATATAATTAACTAACTCTAGGGCAAATAACTTATAAAATAACTAAATTAAGAATAAAAACAGGAGTCCTCAAATCTCCAAGATCATTGCGTTCTCGGATTGAATATTGACTCGAGAAACGTGTATTCGCTATTTCTTACTAAACGAATCTCCGAAAAATTAAATTTGCTAACGGGACGTTTTTAAATATAAGTGGAACCTTATTCCATGTAAATGAATTTAAAATAGTTGAAATAAATTATTCGGAGAGACGGTTGAATAATTAAGTAAATAAGCCAATAAAATAAGAAAATCTTCGGTCCTCACAAAGACTTTTGCTAATTTTCCTCTCTCTCGTTAAGCTAAAAGGAAGAAACATGAAGGAATGAAATTTTTTTTTTACTTGGTCAACTTTTGCATGCTACTTGGATAAGTTTTCTCTACTCCTCTCTCAACTGAAATCACAAGCAAGGGCAAGGGACTTCTCCATCTCATTTCTCTCTTTCTCTCGGCTGGAATCACATGACTTGGTCAAATTTTGTAGGCCATTTTGAATAAATTTTCTCTTGGTCAAAAATGGAGGCAAGGAGCTAGACTAAAGAAAATTTCTGGTCAAAATGTTGCCATTTTTTTTTTGTCAAAATGTTTTGTGGTTGAGCAAGATATCTTACACTAATTGAGGGTGCATTCAAGTCATCTAATCACATGAAACAAGCAAACATGGAAAGTAAATAATATCATGCAAATTGCAACACATTCGAATATTAGATGAAATTATAGATGATAAAAGTAATTTTTGAGCTCTCACAATCTAGACATCTAGCAATTAATTCAACATTTCTTTTATGCTTTTTGCCATCACTTCAACCCTTCTTTTGTTCAATAACTATTAAATTAGCATTCCGTGTGATTTTTACATAATATGGAGATAAACTACAGAAAAGCTATGAAGACTTGTAATAGCACTGTCCAGTAAAGGAATGAGCCATTACTTCCAAAGGCTCGAAAACAATTGTCGGGAATAAGCACCAAGAGTATATAAGCTTCAACGAATTTCAAGCATTAACCCTTCCCAAAAAATTCATCATAAAGTTTGCTAATATTAGCAAAGCCTCTTTCTGAACATAAATTAGTCACGTCTTATGAGAATAGTTGTAGGTAAATTTCGCAAAAGGAATACTTACAACAATCCCATAAAAATGAAAACTTTGCCATGGTCCCACCAACAACTTAATTAAAATACATGTTAGAAGTTGTTCAATCAAATGCCTAAAAAAAATAAACTAGAAACACAGATTAATAGCGTGGTACCTATTAAGTAAAATGAATGTACTCCCTAGAAACTGTACCCAAATTTCTTCATTATGTGAACACATCTATTCACCAAAATATTCCATGTACCTTAATTTTTCCTTAGAGCTAAACACACATTACCTAAACTGACATTATCTAGACATCTAGCAATTAATTCAACTAAATTAATTGAAGAAAATTAAAGGGTAAAGTACTAGAGTCTAGACTTTAAAGGCTATAAAGTACCTTGCGGTCCTTGCTGACATTGTTTTTGTTGCCTCATTGGCGGCTGGTTCGAACCTTAGAGATGTCAGCAAGAGAGTAAGTAACAACTAATGATGGCTTGAAGATGAAAGCCGAGAACGAGCGTTGAGCAGGACGGGGGGAAGAAAAGATGAAGGCTCTCAGCCGAAATTCCTTCTCGACTGTGAGGCGGCGGAGGAAAGTGGAAACTTGGAGAGGAGTAGTCAGCCGATAAGCTTTAGATACAAGAATTAGGTTTTGCTCTTTGTATCTTTTTGGAGTTTTGTTTTGTATTTCTAATTTTTTGTATTATAATTGTATACAAGTTTTGCTAAACTAAAAGCTAATTTTGTATAATATATGTTTATAATTATAACATAATATACGACTAAATTAATGAGACTTATTATTGCATTGTTATATAATATAATTATTAGTTAGACGTATTATTATATAATATAAATTTTATATTACATATATATCTATGACATACGAATTTGAAATCAAATTAGGCATTCGATTTTCAATTTCGAATTGTGAATTCAAAATTGTAAATTCCATTTTGAGAAAACCCATTCCTGAATTCGAACCAAATTTGTATATTTTGAAAATGAAAAAACCCAATTTCCATTCCATTTTTCGCTTTACTGATTCAAAATTTTCAATTTCAATTCGAATTTGGTCGGTAATTCGATTTTTTTTATTTTGCACACTCCTAGTTGGACTAGTAATTTGGGATATATATTAATTTATCATTATATGTGAGTTGTGTATCATGATTCATAATTTTTGATCATTTTCTAGAAATCTTGTCGATAACATTATTTGTACTGTATCCTTGTTTTTTTTGTTTTCAATAAGTAATCTTATTCATATCAATTCATTACCCAATCTTATTAATGTTTTCAACAGCAATGGTTATTTCATAAACTTTTCCATTAAAATTTGTATACTAGTAAGGTTCATATAATCTATAATTTGGTAAGTCCGCTATTAATTTATGTGAAATATAATTTTCACTAGTAGTAGTTTAATGAAAATAATATAAGGAGTAAATTGTTTTTCATTAAAATGCTCTCCTTTAATTTTATAATTTGTTACTCCATTTGTGAATATCTTTGTTATTGGATTAAGAAATCTTCTATTAGTCCCTACTTTATTTTCAGAATAAGATAATCGAGGTGTATATCTATTTCCTTCAATTAAAGGTTTAGGAGTAATATATAATTCAAATTCTTCAAAAATAGTAACTTGTTTTTTTCTGGAGGTAGAATGACTCCTAGTTCATTAAATAATTTTGGTATGTGAATATAATCATTGTCTATGAAATGCTTGGCATGGTGAGTATTAAAAAGAGCATAAGAAATCATATAAATAATAGAGTAAGGTCTATTCCCATCCTTGGAGAAATCTTCTCATTTAAAATAGTGTTTGATCAAAATTTATATCCTGTAGATTATAAGAAATTTTAGGATAAACATTGAATATCAATTTTTAATATTTGAGATTACCTCTTAAAATATCTAAAATAGTTTTGTTTCTCTTTCTAATCCTGTTATGTGAAATTGCTAAATCAATTGAAGTATCTAATTCTTCTTTAAAAGTGAATCTAATAATCATTTGTATGGTTCCAATATGAACCCATCCTCACGTATTTCTAATTTTTGAAAAATAAATCTATTTGTGAGACTAAAGGTATCATTACTTTGTTGGAAGTAAGAGTATTTTCTAAATTTTTCTTTTAGATTTATTCCATAAAACATATGTGTTTTCTAGGAAAAATACCAATCATTTCAAGTTTAGAAACGTTAAATCCAGTATAAGCTTGTAATGAATAAGAAGTTTTGAGTATTTTATTAAATAATTTTCTATCTACTCCCTCTGTCCCATAAAATTTGTCATTTTTGGGAGAACGTACAATTTATGTATAGTGATATTAGTAGAAAAGAGAATATTTACTTTTATATCCTTAGTGGTAGGCCATTTTTTAGTTGATGTATTGATAATTGTGAGGAATAAGTGGTGGATCATATGAATGGTAAAGATAAAATTTCATTGAAAAAGGTAAATTGAATTTTCTAAAATGACAATTAATTCGGGACAAGAAAAAGTAACAAATATGACAAATTTTATGGGATGGAAGGAATATTAAAATTTTTTGAGAAAATTCTCCTTGGCGTTGAAATGTATTGATAATATTTATTTCTTAATTTTTCGAAAATCCATCTTCTGCATTCATTCCTCTTCGAAATCACTAGAATAATAGTCAATATCTATTAAGATAAAAATACTTTCTCTAGAATCTATATTACAAAAGGTATTTATCTGAATAAATTCTTGATTATTAATCTTTCCTCTATATCACTATCAACTTCTATTGTCTTTTTATTAAACCTTTTTAGGCATTCACTAGCATAATGTCCTATTTGTTTACAACAATAACAGTGACATTTTGATATATTTTTTCTCTTTTTTCTACTTTCTTTTATATATTTTTTTCTTTGTTATATCTCTTTTTTTTATAATACCTAGCTTTTCTTTTCTTAACATAACTTTTCTTATAATACCTTTTCTTTTTATATCTTTTCTTTATTTTTTCATAATAATATAGGCTATCACATTCGATCATAGTTGGCACATATATATATATGATTATTGAAAATATGTTGTTATTTTCAAATCTATCAGGATTTGTAATTTAATATTTCAATTTGTACTCATTTAATTCAAATAACTGAATTTTTTAGCATTGGTCAGTTCTTACATTTTGACAAATAATATTACAATCTTTTATAATTTATATGTACTTTGTCATAATATATATTTATAATTTTAGTTGATCATTCATATCTACATACGTAATTTGAAAAAAGGGATCACATATTCCTTGTTACTTTTCCATGGATTTTTGTCCATTACGCTTAGGAAACCTCTTGATCAACTAAAAGTGGGATAACATTTTTCTATAATATTTGATAATTTAGCCTATGATATTAAGACTTGAAATTAATTAATTAAACAACATGGACTTTTGTGGTACATAGTGAATCGTGAATCAATATAGTTCATTATGTAATTTTTTTATTATTTTACATGAGACTCATATAAAATATTATAGTATTCAATTATTACAATATTTTCTAAGACTAAACACACACACACACACAAATGCCTATTGCTAAGTCAATTGGAATGAAAATTCTAATGGATCATCCCATGGATCATATCATCGGTCTAATATAGGTTTGTCAGAAAAATTTTAAACTTGAGTAAAGTTAGCAAATTCCAGTCTAATAGTTGACTTACTGATGCCAAGATCATCCGATAGTTTTTCAATACTTTAGGAAAACTCTTGCTTTGATTTAGAGTGTGACATAGATTGTATTGATTTTGAAATCTTCATATTTTTCTCTTCATTCCCATCTTGTTTTATAAGTTTCAAATTGAAAGTTTGATTTATATAGATGCAACGTCACATGTGTGTGATAATTTCAGACATATAGGTTCCAATATGGCTGGCAAGTTTCATAGAATAGACAAGTGTATTTTATCAATAAGTGAGAGCAAGCAGTATATAAAATCTGGAAAGATTTAAATGCTCGTCTTTGTAGGTAAAGAGGTATATGAGTGCGTTTTTTAAGATAAAACAGAAAAAAATGTGCTAGATAATATTGAAAAAAGAGAAAAAAAAATTGGATATCCAAAAATTGAAGTTGGAGTCTCTTGTTAAACAATTAGGAGTGATTGATATTGATACATTAGGTGAGGAGGACAAAAAAAATAATTGAGATTAATGAAGTATTAGAGAAGAAATTGAGCTTCCAAAAATAAGTATTAATAATTGTTTGAGTTTGACCAATATCTATAACTATTAATAATTTCATTATATGGAATAGTAGGATTAACACAAATCTTTTCATATCCATAATTTTTTAATTTTAACTTTTTAATATTTTGTGTTGTACATAACTAGGAAGACACATGTAATTTGCATAGACATTGCACATAGCATGTAATAGTGTTCACTTTTTGATGTTAATTACTAGTTAAATGTGGCCAAATTTTTGCATTTTTATAGGCTTTTTGTTTAAATTTATTACAAATATCATCTCGTTAGTTGGTTGTGACTCAATGTGGTTGTCATTACTGTATTAAACTATCACAAAGGGTAGCAACTAGTATTATGCTAAAAATTTCTCTTTATACTAGTAGGAAGATGGTTCCTTACATGATTATCAATTATGTCTATCGAGATCTTTTGGAACATTATAGTGGGTATCAATGGTTTCACTTACCCAATATATATTTGTTTGTTTCAGCTTTTTATTTCATTATAACATACTAATTAAATACTTTTCTTTTTTTCCCTTGTTGAGCCATGTTATAATCTATACTTTTGAACTAATAATATTCTCTCATTTAACATAAATTAATATTTTTAAAATATATGTCCTTTCTTTAGTATTGTTAGAGAAAGACTCTAAGGAATTCTAAGAAAAACTTCTTAATAGATAAGGATTCTAAATTTATAGAATCATAATGGCATACTTTATGCAATTCAAAGTTTCAATATGGAGTAGTATGGAGTATAATGGCCATCATCTTGCTACTTGTATTAGAATTTGCTAATGAGATACTCACATATTTCATTGAATATAACTAAGAAGAAATTTAGAGAATCAGAGTATGACACAGAGTTAGATTTTCAAAAATTGACTCAAACTACTAAGGACCAAAACCAAGAAAGAAGACCCTTAAAAGATGTTGAGTAATCAAAATACCCTAATTTTGGTGATTAACATAATTGGAGTATTATTACTTCTACTTTTAAAAATGGCTTCACTCGTCTTTAAGGCCATTAGTTGCTATATCACTCGATATTTGAGTATGACAGGTATTTTATGTATCAGAAGAGTTGGCATAGTTAGAATCTTACTTATATTGCTCACATCTCATCTCTTACGTCAATTTGGTCGAAGATGGATGCTTCTTGGTGGTTCACTTATTGTAATGATATGTTAGATTCAAAAGTAAAGAATTATGTCTTATATTGGTTCAATAGATAGAAAAAGAATGGTTAATATGTAAGTAAGGGCCTGATACCTAACAACATCTGCTTTTGGATCAATGTTGAATTTCTAACTTATATATTAGACCTCTTTAGTAAACCTTCTCGAAGTGTTTTTATCTAACAAATGGTGTTAGAGTTTTTGATTAAGAGATTGGGTTACTCATCGACAAGTAGATTTTTCTTAAAGTTGGATTGGGAAAATTTTTTGCTTGGTAGTAGATCAAAATGCCAAGAAATTTTCCTAGTATTGAACTAGGTACGTTAGGAGTTGGTAGAGGATCCAGTTGGTGTTAGACCAAGAAACTAAGAGTTAGCTTGGGTCTAAAATATGGTTTGGACTTGAAAAGAGTGAGTCTATGATTTGGGAGAAAAAGCAATATTAGGTGTTAAGATAGACTTACGTTGAGTATTAAATTTAGCTCGAAAAAGAACTTGTAAATTTAGATTCAATGTGAGGAATTACTCATGAAGGGAGAGATTATTAGGTTTATGAGTAAAGAATTATGTCCCATGTTAGGCCCTGTTTGGAACCCAAGTTTTTAGGCAAGTTTGTTTGCTACTAGTTTTTTAACAACTTTTACTACAGGAACCCCAAAAACTTCAAACAAAACTTTCGTAGCCCCTTTCTGAAACTTTTAAGAAAACGACGTTGTTTTGGCATGTTTTTTTTTCCCTTTGACTTCACAGCAAAACAGAAGACTCTTCCTCTTGTTTTTCTTTCGTTGCACAATAGGCTAGGGCTCTCTGAATAGTTCTGTCGACCAAGCAATACGTCAGAGTGTGCAGCTGATCGGAGTAAAGAGAAGCGACAGGATTATTTGTTTCTTGGTGAAACCCATTCGGTGTGCTTGATTGGTCCATCGAAGGTTCAGAAACTGGGCTCTTGCAATCCCATCCGGCACTCCAGCGATGGTTGATTCATCCCCTCCACCACGCTCCACCCTACAAGAAACGGCTGTTGTCGTTGCCAAAGGAAGACTGCTGTGCTAATTTTAGGTGCATTCCCTTATAACTCAACTATTGAATTGAGCACGGCATTTTTTACTTCCCCAATATTTTTTTTACGCAGCGTATAGTCAACAGTTCATGGCAATATTTGTTGATTACTCCCTCTATATTAAATACTAGTGAAGGATTATTGGCGATTTTATTATTAAATATGCTAATTTTTTGGTTTAGGCTGCTGAGTTAATTAATTAGAAGGCAATTTAATTGGAGTAGTATGCTGAGGATGTTTTCGAAGCTGGAATCGTTACCACAGTTTTTCTCTTTTGCTGCTCTTTAAATTCTATATATGCTGTGTGTCCGTGTGTTTGTCCTCAGAATGTGGCCGTGTGTCTGACCTCAAAGTTTGCTGGAATCGTTAGAGTTTGTTTGTTCCATTGTTTGCAGAAGCTATTGCTTCTTTTCTTCCTTAGAGGATTGAATAACAATTTGACGGTACTGATTGTTGTATACTTAGGTTATTATAAGTAACTTTAAGTAGAGATACGACAGAGATAGACAAATGACTTATCTTGGGGCTTTGGTAGCGGTTTTATCTTGGGACTCCATATTGGGGCTTTGGTAGCAGACTCGAGCAAGCTTTGATGGCGGTATACATTTCAACTTTAGACAATCTCAAGCCATTGAAATTCAAATTGGTTGTATACTGGATCCTTAGAATTCTATTGATAATGATTATTAAAATTTATCCGTTACGCCACTGCTAGGACCTCAGGTTAGATGGCATTGTCACTTGTATCCAAAGATTGAGAGCTACTAAATGATATTCACATGAAGGACCTTTTATAAACTTGAATCAGTTGTGTTAGCAACTTTTGTGACAACGTTCAATAGCTTAACTAAAGAAACCAAATAGCACCAGAAGATATAGGCCTAAAACAAAGAGGGGCTGCCTGCCATATCCAAATACAATCTAAGAGCCTGCATTGAGGGATAATGTTGAATTTTCTAGATAAGATTCTTGATGCTGAAATCTATCCAACCCCTAAACTGCACACCTGTTACATAGGAACAGTGAAAATGTAGTTTATTATTCATATAAACCCCTCGTAGTTTGGAAGAGTTTACTGTTCTTATGCTAGCTCAGTTTTGTGGCAACATGTTCTCATTTTGTCCTGATTGCCTTAATGGTTTAAGAACTTTCCATCCTTTTGAATTTAGTATTCTTTTCATTGTTTTCCTTCATACTTCAAATTGTCCTTCTTTCTGAGTTGGTTGTGCCTTTTATATGAGGTTGGAGCAATGATTGTTAAATTTGTTATGGGAACATCTTGCTGATTCGGATGGTATTCGGATTGGGATTGACAAAATAAGTTAGCCTTTCTAATTGGGATTCGGATGCTATTCGTCATGTGACCATCTTGCTTCTGTGGTCCAGTTTTATAGATCCTAGGCATCTGTCTTTTAATTATTTTCTTCCAGTTGGGTACAAAATAGCAAACATATATAAAGTGCCTTTTGAACATCTGAAAAATGCAAAGATACACAGATGGTTTCATGCTAGTTGTTATGGGCAATAAGGAATTCCATTGTTCGGTTTTCAAAATCTGATGTTGTGAAGGTGGACAATAATCCAGAATTTGTACAACATTTCTCTTCAAAAGAGTCTGCCTCTGAACTTGAGTTCTGCTTATTTTTCTTGTTTTTTGGCAAAATATCTGATATTTCAGTACCTCTCTATTAGACTTTCATCAATACACCCTGAAGTCTGAAGCAGGTTTTGAGAGCCTTCTAATTCACTACAAAACATCACCTAATTATGAGGGAGTCGTTCAAACAAATCTTTCTAAGTGTTCTAGGAGTTTAATTCTTTTTTGAATTGAATTTGGTCTATTAATTTTGCTTTGGTTTAATTAATCCATGAGTAGTAGTAATATTTTTCATGGCTTCATTTGATTCGAGAAAGATGGGGGGTTAGCGGAATTAGTTCAAATTCTATGTTTGCTTTTTAATATTTTGAATGTGGAATTTCATTTCTTTATTTACCGTAGTTTTTTGTTTTATTATAGAAACAAGTAATTAAGCTGAATTCCAATATTTGAGATATAGGCATACATTCTTTTATTAATAGGTTTATGTCGCCGCGCACTAGATCCATTTCTAGAGGTTTGTTTGGGAAATTTCTTTTTTTGCCTTTGCATGTTGGACTGTTAAGAATTGTAAGGGCTAATTTTCACTTTCGCTCACAGTCGGAAAACTCATACTTTCTGATCCTGTGAGCGCTGCCTGGTCCGAGTGTAGAGAGAACGACTTACAATTTTGCATCACAAATTATTTCAAGGTATTATTTTGTGTGTCCCGTATTCATGGCCCCGTGTGTTGTTTATTAGTATTATTTACACATGTTCTTCACCTGTATTGCCAAAATTGCTATATATGCTGTGAAAATAGATGCATAACTTCCTCCTGCATCCTTAATGGCCAACTTTCGCTAATACATTTGTCCTACATAAAGTGTAAAAAACCAATGGCTGGTAAGGCTATTTCATCAAGGCAAGGTCGAGCCCAATTTTCAATGGAAAGAGAACTTGAATTTGTGGAGTACTTGGTCGAATTTAAACGAGCTAATAGAATGAACAAGGGCAACCTAAAGAGTGAGATCTTCTCGGCAATTATTGATAAATTTGCCCAAAAAGGATGCCACTTTGATCCATCTCAAATCAAGGCGAAGTATTATGCATTACGCCACCTGACACAAGAATACAATCGCATGCGATTGAGGGTGACTGGGGCCGGATGGGATCCCCTCCTATAGACTGTAACCATGGACGAAAGCAAATGGCAAGCTGTGATTAAGGTTGAAAATTAATTTTTTCTGTTGTATTACATAAGCTTTTACTGCTTATACAAGTTTTTTTTAGCCTACATCTTATGTTTTTTGTGTGTTAAATGTGTAGGAGAATCCATCCTTTGAGAGTTACCATAACAAAGACTGTCGTGTCTTATACATATTGTCGGAGGTGTTTGACAAAATGGATCCCCAAGGGCGATCTGCAAGGGATTCAAACCAACCACCAGTTGACATCAATACTGAGATAAAAGCGAGACAAAGTCAACCACCTAACAATGGAGGTGGATAGGGCCCGGAGCACATGGACTTTACTGACGATATGAACCCGCCTATACAGTCAATTGGGAAATCGGATGCTAAACATTCAAAAGGCAAAGGGAAAAGGAAGATTTCAAAATCTTCATCCGCCAGAGATCAAGACAGCGACCTCCCACCTAGTTTAACTCACACTTCCTACAATAATGCAATATCTTGGATGGATGCGACGTTTTCTTCTGATCGGAGCACGTCCCAGAGCGTAGATGCCTCACCTCCCCCACCTGCTGCTACTCCTGCCGCTCCTCCTCCTCCAATTTACTTGGATGATGACCCTTACTCGATGGCAAAGGCAGATGAAGTCTTAGGAAAAATAGAAAGCTTGCCGGATAAAATAGCGGTCACAGTAGTTTTCCAGTTGGCTGATTCCGCTGCCCATCGGAGGATGTTTTTGAGTCAGAAGAGTGAGACTAGGAAGCGATTATATGCACTGAAGATTAGGAGGAGGCGAACTAGATGACTAAGACCTGCATGTGCTTAGGAGGGTTAGCCACCAGTTGGAAGGCTTTGATTGCATGTATTAATGTAATAGATTTTTATTTGTGATTGGAAGATGCTTGTTTTCCCTGTTGGGACAAGAATTTGCACTAAGAGTTTGTTATTACATAGTTTGGATCATTTTAAAACTTACCATAATATTTCTCCATTTCAAATATTTGGCTTGTTCATGGCGAATAATAAATACGAGTTTTACTTCAATATAAGAGTAGTTTTTGAAGTTCTGATCTTCCTTGTTATGGTTCATTTGATGCTTATCCATCACTTTTTTTCAAGGTGCGGGTGTGTTGCCCAAACAGAGCATAAATGGCTAAGGCTCCGCCTAATTTTGGAGTGAATTTAGATGACCCAAATGATGCAAGACAAGCCGTAACTGCTATGCTAATACTATAGTGGCACTTTCAAACACATCAGGTACCAAGAACAAGGTAGTTAGTCCGAACAAGTGCTATGTCAGGTCAGGGTTGGGTTGACGAGCTGTTAGAGGGACATTGCACTAGGATGCTCGAAAACATGCGTATGAATGTGCCCACGTTTGTTTAACTATACCGGATATTGTGGGAATGTGGATACATTATTAAGGGCTCCTGTGATAAAGTGACTTTAAAGGAAGGAATAGCAGTTGCATTATATGGCGTGAGCCATGATTTGACACAAACAGTGCTAGGTGAGCGATTCCAGCATTCCACTGAAACAATTCATCGACACGTACGCCGGTTGTGTCAGTCCTTAGTCCAATTAGCACCTATTGCACTCCGACATAGGAACATAGATGCTACTCATTCTAGAATACGGAATAATAGACGATTTTATCCCTGATTTAAGGTACGTGCCCCTCATCCTAAAACTAATAAGTTAAATTTATGTTTAATTTATCTAAGCTTTAATGTAGGACTGCATTGGGGTTATTGATGGGACCCATGTCTCGGAAAGTGTGCCAAGGAAGGAATAGGATGCCTTTCGTAACAGAAAGGGCACGATTTCACAAAATATTTTAGTTACATGTGACCACGATATGAGGTTCGTATATGTCAGAGTTGCTTGGGAAGGTAGTGCCCATGATAGTCGTGTCTTGTTGGATGCTATTTCCAATCTCAGTGCAGTATTTCCCGTAATACCGGTTGAAAAATATTACGCAGTTGATGCAGCGTACAGACACATGCCAGATTTCATGGCCCCTTTCAAGAGTGGTCCAGGAAAGAGATCACAGACTGCACAGAAAGGATTATTTAATCACCGCCATTCTTCGGTTCTAAATGTAATAGAGAGGACGTTTGGGGTATGGAAAATGAGATTTAAAATTTTGGAAGGTCCTATGAAAAACTATCCTATTGAGGTACAGAGGAATATTGTAGTGGCGTGCTGTATACTGCACAATTTCATTAGGGAGATGCAGCCATATGACGTCTACTTGACGGATGAAACTAATATGGATGGCAGAGGTATTTTAGAAGGTCAAATTCCACAATTCCACGTCACTCCAGAAGCACTCCATGATTGGAAAGAATTACGAAATGCAATGGTTGATCACATGTACCTTCACTGAAATGAGTAGTATACGGTTGCCACATCTAATTTTCACGCTGATTACTTGATTCTCACGTAGTCCAAACTAGTTTTTTGTATAATATGACTCTTTTTTAATATTTTTATGAATATTTGATCATGTAACAATTGAAACCTTCTGGTCATATACTTGTTTACCACTTGTATGAATATTGCCACTTGTTTACCACCTTCTGGTCATGTAGATTTTCTATGAATATTGCCACTTGTATGAATGTAATAGATTTTCACAACTTTTCCAAATTATTTTGGCATAACAAATTATTTGCATACTTTTTCGAGATTCCATATTATTGTGAAATATATGAAAATTTACATGTTTACCTATTTGTATCAACTAGTTGAAAAAAGTCAAAATAATTTTGCTACAGTAATATGGAGCACAAATTTTTGCTACAGTAAATAATTTTTTGGAAGTTATTAAACAAAAAAAATTTTTGCTACAGTAAAGTTTTTAGAAAACTTATACAATAAGTTTTTCTACAACTTCTACAGTGATCTATAATAAAGTTTTAGACAAAATTTCAAAAAATTCAGGTTCCAAACGGGGCCTTAATTTGAGAGATAGAAAAAGAATAGTTAATATGTAAGTAACAACCTAAAACCTTATAATTTAAGTTTTTAGGTCAAAGTTGAGTTTTTAACTTACATATTGTGTCTCTTTGATGGACTCTCTAAAAGTGTTTCTCTCTAAAAAGCCAAAGGTCACCTCTTCTCTCGAAGTATTTCTCTTTGGTGAAATCTTGTGTGTCGTTTCTCTTTCGTACTTATGGATTATTTGCCATTAAATTATTATGTACTTGATGTCTCAATAATAGTTTGTTTCGTGTCTAGATTCCAATAAACTGATATCATAACTGGGGTTCATAGTTGGATCCTGATTGATTATTGAGATCAAATGGGTTAGTAGCTATTACCAATTTAACAATTTAATGGGTAAAGACATCTTTGTTTTAAGGACTTGACAAGAAGTATTGAAAATGAAGGATAGAAAATCAGAAAGCATGGGGATACTTGATAATGTTAATTTAGACAGGCAATTCAAGGATCAAGAAAAAGTTGGAATCCAATATTGATTTTAGATGTGAATTGGTGGAGACGCTCTCACAATTCCAACGTTTGATACTTTATCCTAATGGTTTTCAGTTTTAGATTATATTCTTTAGGTGGTGTGGCTTATATGTCCCAAAGAAATAAAGGGATCTAATTTCTAATTGTCAGAAGATTTTGATAGTTATGAATTTTTTGTTGTAGGTAGAACCTTGAAAACTGCATATGGCGAGATGATCTTGAGGATAAAAAGAAGTAGGGTGATTTTATTACTTAATTACTACAATAATTCGAAATAAATCTAACCAAAAGGAATCTTGAGTTGCAAGTGGTGGTGAGAAGAAATCCTACAAAAAGAGACGGTGAAATGAGGCTCTAGCGAGTCAACTGGAAGTTTGACTTAGAATAACTATACATGATTATTTGCTAATTAAATCAATTAAGTGGTAGGACTGTATTGATTCAGATGTGCAGTTTCTTATCATATTATTTGGTAGTTGAAAACAAATTGTTTCTATAAGAAATATTCGCCAAGATGGAAATTTTTAGAAAATTGGCTTGATTTCTTTTAAGCAAATTTCTTATTTTGTATGGAAGTAATAAGTTTCCTTATTGTTTTAGTTTCTTGAAATAGTAGCCAAGAAATTTCTTTTTTGTATGAATTTAGGAATTAGGAGTTATTTCTTATTCTGTATAATATTAGAAATTAGTAGTTATTTTATGTTATTACTTGGGTATTGATCAAGTAATGTAACTTATAATTAGGTAAGGATTAACATACTATAAAGTGGCACACAAAGAGCGATATATAATCTTATATATGGAGTGAAAAAGAGTTCTTAGAAGGTAGAGGTGGCAAAATGGGCGGGATGGGCGGGATTTGCTTGGGTTTGAAATGGAACCGAGTCATATGGGTTTGGGTCCAACCATACCCATATATACTTTGGAACTAACTTGGGCGGGATCATTTTGGGATGGGTTTAGATTGATCCTACCCAATACCCAAATCTATTTTCTACATATTTTTTTCTTTAATTCATTTTTTATTTTTTATTAATAATTGATAATAGGGTTGCATATAGAAATCTATGTAGATAGTTCAACAATCCAATAATATACATCAGTTAGGGAATTAAGCTGCATGTTCAAAAGGTAGTTCAAGAAAAAAATTCTCCAAACATCATATGTCACGGTGTTACAAGTATTTCCAGTTGTCACCTCCTCAAGTCCTATGGCACCACTTTGACATAGGTAACTCCAACTAGCTTTCCTAACTCGTTCTCCATATATATCATAATCTTGACTCTCTGCAAATACCTAGTTGAGAAGTCCAAATTAATAGTATCAAATAAGCACACGTTGATGATGAAAAGATAGAGATCATGACCAGATATCAATGTAGTAAATTTGCTAAGCTCACTTACTAGAAAGCAAAACATAACCATTATTTAATGTTTAAAACCAAAGCACAGCTCTCAATATTCAACTTAGTAGATGACCCCAGACATCTTGTTTCCAGATATTATGGATGCTTACAGCTAAAAGAAGTCTCTCAATAAGAGGTAAACACAAAGCAAACTGTCATGATTTAGTTGAAAAAACTGATGCGCAATGTAAAACTAAAAGAGGATCAGAACATGCAATATAAACTTCTGAGATTACAAACTGTTATGTTGTACCTTATACTCCACTACCAAGTTTAGCCACCAATCTTTGAATGTCCACACTCATTTCTGCATCATCTTCTACCTCAGAAGCATCATAACATGCTATTATTTAAAAAGAACCAAAATTAATAGAAAAGAAAATAAACATATTTGACATTTAAAATTTCAAATCAATATTACCTTCACCACCATAAATCCAGTCCCGAGAACATAGCAATGCTTCAACATTGCTTGGCAAAAGTGCATTTCGAAACTTTCCAAGGATTCGACCTCCATGACTGAACGCAGATTCAGATGCAACCGTTGTAATGGGAATGCTCAAAATGTCTCTTGCTAATAAGGAAAATTCAGGACATCTCAACATATTTCCTTTCCAAAAATCAAGAATATTAAATTTCTTATCTCTTAGAAGTAATTTCTCCTCCAAGTAAATATCTAATTGGGACTTGGAAATAGATGCCTCATGTTGGCTATTATAGGAATCAAACTCCAAATCTAACTCATCCCTTATTTCACCATCATTTTCAGCATTAGCAATCCTATCTTGGGATTGTGAACAAGCAAGAGACTGGCCTTGTAAATATTCCTCAAACAATGCTTCTAACTTGTCTTTAAGATTTTTAACCTTTGCCTCAGCAGTCAAAGGATCAAGCTTTTCAAAACAAAATTGCAAGTAGCGTAATTTATACCTCGGGTCCAAAAGATAGAATGACACTGTAGCAGTCCCAATACTTTTTAAACTTCTCATTCATAAACTCAGCCATACCATGTATAAAATCATCAGAACTGTGAAGATTTTTTCGAATCAACAATTCTATTCTCCACACCTTGAGAAAATACAAATTTGCAGTAGGATAATATGACCCAGAAAAGAGTAATGTCATTTCACAAAAAGGTTGTCAAAATTCAGCAACCTTCTTAATCTTCATCCACTCATAATCTGATGGGCAGTGTTCATACAGTCCATCTACTCTTTGCAAACGATGAAATGCTACTCGATAAGGCAACGCACTATCCAACATCAAATAAGTGGAATTCCATCTTGTTGGCATATCTTGTTGTAATTTCTTGCTAGCATCCAAGGAAACATATTTCATACATTCAGCAAATTTCATGCCTCTCATCTCCGAACCTCTAACAAATTTGACACTCTCTCTAATCTTGACAACAGAAGAATCAATAGCTTTAAGACCATGATGAACTATCAAATTTAAAATATGTGCACCACAACGCACATAAAGATGGTCACCATTACATATTAAGGAATCCATCACTAAAAAATGATCCTTTAGTGCTTCTATTATCCCACTTTGGTAACTTGCATTATCTAATGTGACACTAAAAATTTTTCGCTCAATACCCCATTCCTTCAAAAATTGAATCAACTGATCACCTAAAAGTGGACCATTATGTGGGGGAGGTATGTGGCGAAAAATCAATACTTTTTTTCTCAAAATCCAATTCTCATCAATATAGTGCCCTGTCACAGCCATGTAGCCATCTGTAGTTAACGAACTCCATAAATCTGAAGTTAAACAAATCCTACCAAGAATCATCTCTAATTCCCTTTTTAATTTTTCCTTTTCCCTATTGTATACTTTTAATAGATCAGACTTTGCTGTATTTCTTGAGAGAGTTTGGACAGTTGGATTCAAAAATTTGTGCAAGTCCCTTATACCTTGATGTTCTACAAAGCTAAAAGGATAGTTATGTCGTGCTATAGCCAAAGATATATGCTCTCGATACATGTCATGGTCAACCATCAAGTATTGTCCTGCTTGTTCCTTGCTATTCGAACATCCTCTAGATATGTGACGGTTCATTCCTGATGTACCTGATATTCCGTCTGCCAGTAATACTGCACCACATAACATACATTCAGCTCTTTGTCTTCCATCAGGATCAACCTCTTTTTTTAAAAAAATATCCCAAACTTTAGAATATCTTCCTCGCTTAAAAGAACTTGCATGGCTTGCTTGACTATAGTCATCTTCAGATTCTAAACTACCTTGTTGATCCATTGGAACCTATTAAATAGCATGAACACAACCCAAAAAATTATAACCACCTAGAGCAATACGATTAGAATCAGAAACTTATGCTGCATCAGCTCATGAAGCACAACACTACATTAGCCACAGTACTACAAATTATCTAGATTGCAATTTCAATTTTATGTGTGCATCTATGTGTGTGTTTGTAAGATGGCAGTTCAAAGAATGAAAATGCTGATCCTTGCAAAGAGATGTTCAGGATGTTTATCTGTTAGATTTGTCACATTGCTGGATGTGTTGCATTGCTAATTGCTATGGGTTGAGTTGTTTGTTTTGGCCGAATCATTATGGTTTGTCTTAAACACTAGATCCTCTGTAGTACTTTTACGCTGGGGAATTGTGGTGATCCAACATAATCCGCTTTTTGATGTTATTCCTAATAGATACACATAATCTCTGTTTACAAATGTTTTTGGCAGACCAACGCCAAACCAATTTAAAGGAAACTCTTTTTCCTTTACCCTTTTTTGGTGAAACAAAAATGCCCTCTTTGGACAGGATACAGGAATGGAATATCATGTTATAGGGTATCTTATACTTTTAGGGACAATATTTTTCTTTCAAAGTATTCATAGTTGCTAGTAATTTGTTTCACTAAGAAATTTCTGCAGTAATTTGGCTTTTTCCTTCTTTTTTTTTGTGGTTTGCTTAAGGAATTGAATTGTTTTTCTCCATCGTCCCTACCTAGAGGTCTTTTACCATCTGGTTCTTTTTGTTTAATAACAATAGGCAGCTAACAGAGCAGAGGCAAATACCGGCTGTATCAAATCTGAAGGAGACTTGTCTCCCATAAACAAAAGATATGTTAAAAATGTTATTCTAAAACCAAAGGAAGAAATATCATAGCAATTGAAAAGATTGAAAATGGTCTTGCCTCAGGATTGGGAACAGAGCCTGAAGGAACAGGACTAGCTACATGAAATACGCCAGCACAGCTCCTGCTGGCCGCCGAAATGGAGTTGTAATCCAGCAAATCAGCCTTCAATAGTTTCAAATTCTCAGCTGCTTTGTCAAGTTTCTTCAGATGAACATACAGAGGAGTTTGTCCCCGACGTGCTTGATGAGAAGATGGTTCAGATGACTCCTACGGATTTCTGTTTTGTGGTCAAATGGGTCCAGCAGACCAGTTGGCAGAGGTCTACGAATGGCTGAATCTTCGCCATTGGTACTCCCCTAATCCTCGCATGCTTGCCACCGTGCTCGGCGTGCTTGGTAAGGCCAACCAGGAAGTGCTGGCCATCGAGATTTTCACTCGGGCGGAGCCTGGGGTTTCAATACTCTGATCAATGCACGTTTTTGGGAAGATATTTGGACCCAATGGGTATCCAATTATTCCCAACCTTTCCCATCAATTAATGGGTATAATTGGGATGTGTCCCATTTTAGACCCAATATCAAAATTGTAATACCCATTCCGCCCAAAGTCCCTTTGGGCATAGGTAGCCCATTGGGACTTGGGACAAATTGCCACTTCTATTGGAAGGTAAGAAAAATTATAGAAGGGTTGGAATTAGATTCAATTTGTATTCTTATATGCGATTTTTTTCCAATAAAGAATAGGTGTTAAATCTTGTGTGTTATTTATTTTTATATTGATGGCTAGTTTGCCATTAAATTATTGTATATTTGATATCTCAATAATAGTTTGTTTGGCATCTGGATCTCAACATGATATTACACGTTTGCATTTTGTCTATTTCTCTCTTTTAGTATATCATGTATGTGAACTTCTCACTTGTAATATTAATTTGGTGGAAGCTATCATATTACCTATACTCTCTTTAATGTGGTCCCTTCTCATTTCTTAAGTTCAATTGCTACAAATCTCTCATGAATGGATTCGAAATGACTTCTTAAAAGTTGTAGTCTTTTGGAGTCCATTAGTTTGGCTAGTGCATTTATGATGATGACTACTATCACAACTCAAGTAGCTTTACATCTCTTGTGTAAAGTGAGATTATGAGTGATTTTTTATTCTAATATTATTGTGATGTTCATATATTCACTATTTATTATTTCATTTTGAAAACCACTTAAATTGAAAGATCAATATGAGTAGACTAGTAATTAAAATATATTGGTTGGAAGAAATGTTTGCAAGAAAGCTTAAATTAGGAAGAGATCTAATAGAATTGTGTAATGTACAACTCATAGTTGCATTTTCAAACTTATAAAATTTTATTGATGAGACCTTGTATAATGACTATAACTAAAATAAGACCTTTGTATATTGACTATAACTAAAATAAAAGCAAACTTAATTGTTGCTTTCTTCATGGTTAAATGCTGTATACTTGATGACGATTGGAAAACAGTTGAATGTTTTCCATACCCATTTTAAGTTATATTTATAGCAATGGATCTAATTCATTCACCTTATTAACAAATTTTTCTTGAAAAAAAAGCACACTCTGATTGCCATTATTTTTCTCTACCTCCGTTCTTCCTTCTCAACTCTCCCTCCTCGGTCATGGGATACTACTTTCCACTTTCTCCCTCAAACTGTCCTTCTTCCATTCTTTTTCTCTCCCATTCCTCTCTTCACTTCTTTCCCCTCTTCCTACTTTCTTCCACTATTCTTTATCTCAGTATCCTTCTCACCCTTCACATTGGGTCTTTACCACCACCATCTCTTACTTTTTTCGACTTTATCTTTTAGTAGTGCCTCTTCCTCATCTCTTACCTCTTGGTCATCCTTACTACTACTATTGTTACTACTTTTCACCTTTTACCTTCTTGTTTCTCTATTCTCCTGGTGGCTCTTCCTCATCCCTCACATCCTGGTCATCTTCACCGTAGCCACCACATCTCATCTTTTCACCTTTCTATTCTAGTAGTGCCTCTTCTTCACTTTTTACATTCTAGTCATCCTCACTATTACCACCCACCTCTATAAATGACATTCACCTGCCTCTTGTGCCCTTGTCACCTCAGAAATGTTGCTGCTCCCATTGCTGCCACTAACTTGAAGTCTTATGGCACCAAGTCTACAATTCCATCTTTAGAGATATTCTATTGGTCTTCATCATGTTCGTGGTTTCTACTAGGAATCTTTTTGTCATCTAGTTTGTTGGTTTGAGTGGTGTGGGTTAGGCCATTTTGATGGCAAGCATTTGTTTCACCAAGGAGAAATTGGATAATGATGTCATCTTTGTGCCTAAACGAGAGGTAATATCGATGGCAAGCTAAACCTTATTCGAGATGTATTCTTAAAGGCCTTTTCGCCGTTGTGGGTGGAAAAACTACCTACAATTTGTCACTTACATGTTCGTTTTTTGCGTTCGATGCTTAATATTAAAAAATGCCATAAAATCATGCCAAGTAAAGCACTGCTGTGAGCTGAATAAGGTGTTGTCTATGATTGACCTGTTTGTCATCGTCTTCGTTATGTCGAACATGAGAATGTATGCTATTAAGAGGATACCCGAGAAGTGGGAGAAGAGGAGCTTGGACTGGACTTTTTTTTTTTTTTTTTTAAAACTCATCTTCTGGGGGAGGCAGTTGGAAGGACGACGTGCTATCATCTAACTGATTAATGAATCAATAATAGAATAAGTCTTTAGACTATATACACCTTAATAGTAGTATAGCAATATTAGCAATTATTCAGTGATTACTAATTGCAATAATAAATCAACTTTGTAGACTGGTTTGCGAAAGACTCTATAACAAGGAATGAGTGTCAAGTTTGGCATAATTACAATAATTTATTCTTTTAAACAATTATAAACTAATAATAATGAGTGTCATATTTGGAATGAATGTCAACTTTGTAGACTGGTTTGCGAAAAATCCTATAGCAAGGAATGAATGTCAAGTTTGGCTTAATTACAATAATTTATTCTTCTAAACAATTATAAAGTACTTTGGCATAATTACAAAAGGAATGAGTGTCAAGTGTTTCAAGCCAATATTTATTGTTTGATGATCAACTATAATAACAAATCTATCACTATAATAAACTATTTTTCATAGTGCTTAATTGGGACATAGATTCTTTTTAAAATGAAGAATAAAGCGTTATCTTGATTTTTTTTTAAAGATTGTGGATTAGTTCAATGGTGGAACTACCATAGTTTAGTAGTGATTTTAGGCATTTTTTTTGGTTATTGTTGATTTTATTTTTTATTTTGATACCCAAAAAAAGAGTTACAAAAAAATTCGATGATATTAAAATTATCTAAAAAAAATCTATCAATTTGATGCTTGTTAGGATAGACTTTAGGGATAACATCGATAGTTCTTTTGACTTTTTGATGAAATATAAAGAAAAATGAATAAGAAGGAAAAAGGGGAGAAAATTATAAAACTCATCTTTCATAGGAGCATGGCAAACAAGGAATCTCGTTAGCATGTTATTTTAAACCAGGTTAGTATTGCCATTTTAAATGAATAAGAGAGGTATGAGTAATTTTTGAAATTTTAGGGGAGTTAAGTGAAATTATTAGAAACCTCAGGGGAGGTTTCTGAAATTATCCTAAAACTTAATCGATTCTATTTTCCCTTTCCATTTTCTAAGTTGGATATTGGCTACGCTATATAAACCCTTGCGATGCAACCCCTAGGACTCTTTTAGTTGCGGAAAGGGGGAAAAAAAAAATCAAATAATCGTTTACTGGAAAACAAAACTAACAGATAAAGATGCCGGATTACCAAAGCAACGGCGGAGATGGCGGTGCCGATGATTTCAACGACTCCAGATCTCTAGTACTTTCTTATGCAATTTCATCTTTCTTTTTCATTCTGATGTGTATATACGAAGGCACGGAACGCAGCAGACTACTTTTGTTATCGGAATTGTTTTTGCGCTTTCTGCTTGGGTTTTTCTATATATTCTTTATTTGCAATTGTTCACTTGAAATTGCGACTAATCATGTATTTTATTCAGCAATTGGCTTCCCTGAGAATCACTTTTTTTTTTCCGATTTATTGGATTATTGCACAAATAGGGTTTTGCTGATGTCCTTCTGAGTGCATATCGTATTATATACTTATTACTGAAATTATCTAGGGGACTTATGTTTTTGATGTTCAAATTGAGGAATTATAACAATAAAAATTCGTCATATACAATTTCTTGAGAGGTTTACTCGATGGTGTGGCTTATTTAATTGACAACATTTTTCTCTGTTCACCTTAATTTAATGGCTTTACTGTCTTTTGCTCTGGCAATGGGCTAATACATTTTTTTTTATATCTCTAACAGCATTCGCATGATGGTGATAATAGAGAAAGAGGGTCTTCTAGAAGCAAGGAGAGGGAGAGGGAGAGGGAAAGGGAAAGGCGGAGAGACAGGGAAAGAGACAGGGACCGTGAAGGTGAGCGGAGCAGAGACAGGGACAGGGACAGGGACAGGGAGAGAGATAGGGAACATGATAGGGATAAGGATCGTCACCATAGGGATCGAGATCGCCACCGGGATCGAAGTGATAGAAGAAAGAGGGAGAGGACTCGAGACAGAAATGATGACGATTACGGCCGGAGTCGGGATTATGACAGGTTTAGAAAAATCAATTGCTTTATTCTATGTTGATCCTATTCTGGACATTTGTGTCATGAATAGGTGTTTTGGAACTTTTTTAAATTGAGGAAGTCCTCTGAAATCACTCATGTTGCCTTTATTAAAGGCGAAGAGATTATGACAGAGATAGGGAGGAGAGGCACAGACATAGGTCCAGATCTCGAGGGGGGAGATCAGAACACCGATCAAGGTCACGGTCTCGATCACGCTCCAAAAGGTAGGTTCCAGGGGCATTTTCCTTGTTTCTAATGCATGTCCTTTTTTGGAGATTATCATAGTCAGAGTCTGTAAGTTGCATAATACATCTCCTGTTGGGTTGTAACTTAGATTTTTGTGGTACAAACTAAGTCACCCTACCTAACTGTACTTTAATCACTCTATAGATATAAGATGAGATAATGAGAGTAGAAGATGCAGGGAACAGATTACATTTGTGATAAGTGTGATGTTGTCCTTTCACCTTTTGCTTTTAGGGAAGACTGTTGTAGTCGGACTTTGAAACTTTGGAGTGAAATTTTTGGGATGGTGTGATGCATATGTCACAGAAACTGTCCATTTAGTTAGCTGATCGTTTTACATGTACATTTGTGGTTTAGGTGCAGTGATTTAAATCTCATGGTTTTAAATAGTTGCCAAGGTTGGAAAGGAATGTTGTGGCAAAATTGGGTTGCATTTAAAACCCTTTTGTGGCTTATTTCCTTCTAATGGAAACTGTAATAGCATATGTGCTGGTTAATTCCCAAACTAGCTTGTGGAATGGTTTGATGAACCTCTTTTCCACCAATCCTTGATGGGAACTTAGCAAAGTTATTAGGGCATTTTTTTAGGTTAATCTAACTGGCATTGTGTATAGATTAATCTTAACAACTTCATCCTGTTTCTTTTTCTATTTCTTTGATATTAACGAAGTATCTTTACAGCAAAAGGATCAGTGGCTTTGACATGGCACCTCCTCCTGATACTTTGATGCATGGTGCTACCTCTCTGCCTCTCCCAGGTACATGTTCTGTTGATTAGTTTTCTATTTAATTTTGATAACTTTTCCTTTCTCTGTCATTGGCATAGTGTGGAAAAGTTTCTAACATTCATGGTTTCATTTTGGTAAGCGTCCCTTATTCTTTAATCTGCACCTGCGTTGATAGAACGTTTGGGCCCTAGATCCGCTGTTTAGTTTCATCCTTTTTATTGCTTATACTTGGTAAAAATATTCTGAAGCTGAGAGGATTTTTGTTTTGTTGTGTTTGTTGTTTGTTTGTTTGTTTTGTATGTCTTGGTCTTAATATCTAAGAAGGCAATGTTGGGCTAGTAGCCCCACTGTGCTGACACTGGGCATGAGCCGACTTCAGTAGCTTTCATTACAAGGAAGATACAATCAGGTCTTCTTCATCTTCAACCAGGATATGCATGTTTGGTAGTTTCATAGATTTTCTCCGCACTATGTTCAGTATCCATTTTTGTTATTTTTTCATTTATTGGAAGAAGAAATTTGATTTAACTTAATTAGGAGTACTCTTAAAGATCTTTTGCTGGCAATATGCTCTCAGAATTCTTAAGAAAAATGGCTTTCAATTTTATTTTCTGAGACGTAATTCTTTGTCTTTACAGGTCAGGTACCTGCTGCTGCTGCTTCAGCTGTTCCTGGAGTCCTTCCCAACATGTTTTCAATGCCAACTGGACAGGTAATTATCTGCTTTCTATGCTTAATGTTTGTAATGCAGCGTTACTTTTTTATCTTTAATTTTATTTTTGAACTCATGGCAGCTTGGAGCTTTACCTGTTATGCCCGTTCACGCTATGACTCAACAGGTTGTTATTTTACTGTGTCTAAGTTCTGGCTTTTCTCTCTCCCACACTTTGCTTTCTAATTGTCAAGTTCTATCTTGGTTCTCTGCTTTACTGTGCTTTCTAAACTTCATTTGATCAGGCCACTAGACATGCTCGACGGATATATGTTGGCGGACTTCCTCCAACAGCTAATGAACAGGTACTGGCCCCATTCTTTGACTTAATTTAAGATGGTTCAAATTCGGAAATTAATTTCACCTGTTGAATGTGTCACGTATTCTATACTTACTGAGGATGCTCATCTGTTTACTTTGAATTATTCAGTCTATTGCGACCTTCTTCAGTCATGTGATGTCGGCAAGTGGAGGAAACACTGCTGGTCCAGGTTAGTCTATGTATCTTGCCTTTATTATCAGAGTTTTTGGCTTATAATAGGTTTCAGAATCTAAGAGTATTCTTGGTCTAAAATTCAGGGGATGCTGTTGTAAATGTTTACATCAACCACGAGAAGAAATTTGCTTTTGTGGAGATGAGGTCCGTTGAAGAGGCCAGTAATGCCATGGCATTGGATGGCATTATTTTTGAGGTAATCTAACACATGATCAATTCTTTAAATCTTTCAATTAACTTCCAAAAAATTTCCTCTTCATTTCGTCTATTTGGTTTCCTGTCGTTCTGAATTTGTCAACTGATAGTGTTTATTTGCAATATGTGCATATCTTTCTACAAGTTTTTGCTCCATAGTACTTACTTCAATTAACCTCCCAGGGAGCACCGGTTAAGGTGAAAAGACCCACCGACTACAATCCCTCATTAGCTGCTACTCTTGGTCCAAGCCAACCTAACCCAAATCTAAACCTTCATGCTGTTGGACTGACCCCGGGTTCTGCTGGTGGGCTTGATGGTCCTGACCGTATTTTCGTGGGTGGTCTTCCCTATTATTTCACGGAAGGGCAGATCAGAGAGCTGCTGGAGTCCTTTGGGCCTCTTCGTGGTTTTGATCTGGTGAAAGATAGAGAGACTGGAAACTCTAAGGGCTATGCATTTTGTGTTTATCAGGATTTATCAGTGACTGATATCGCTTGTGCAGCACTTAATGGGATTAAGATGGGTGATAAAACTCTGACTCTTAAGCGTGCAAACCAGGGTACTGCACAACCTAAACCTGAGCAAGAAAGTGTTTTATTGCAGGTGCAGCAACAGATAGCTTTGCAGGTAAATTTTTTTGTTTGCTTTCTTATTCGTGGGTGACATATTTTGTGTCTCTGTTTTGGTTGGTTATAGATTTTATTGAGCACTCTATTTTGCAGAAATTCATGTTACAGCCTGGGACAGCGGCCACAAAGGTTTTATGCCTGACACAAGTGGTTACTGCCGATGGGCTGAGAAATGATGAGGACTATGCAGATATATTGGAAGACATGAGATCGGAATGTGGAAAATTTGGTGTGTGCTGTGCCTCAAGTCCAATTGCCCTTTTCTATTTCTGTTTTGTTGACAGTCCTTTCATTGTGCTTATTAGAAAAACTGATATGCTGAGAGGATTTCATTCTCTATCCCTTGCTGTTGGAATTTTTAGCCCCTTCTTTATAGACTTGATGCTAATTTTTATTTTTATTTTTTATTTACTTGTTGCAGGTACCTTGCTTAACCTGGTTATCCCACGGCCAAATCCAAATGGCGACCTGACACCGGGTGTTGGAAAGGTTAGTTTGAGCTGCATGCTGATCTTACACACAAATGTGGAATCACTTCTACTTGGAAGTCGATTTGAAAATTTTCCCCTTTTACAATTGTCATGGAACATTCCCTCTTTGGCAGGTGTTTTTGGAGTATGCTGATGTTGAGAGTGCTGCAAAAGCTCGTCAAGGATTGCATGGAAGAAAATTTGATGGAAATCAAGCGGTGGCTGTGTTTTTATCCAGAGAATAGGTTCTCTCAAGGTGATTATGATGGCTAAGCAGTGGCCGCTACTGGTTTTGATGCTAACCCGAGAGTTGCTCAAGCACTGCCATAGGCGAGATATGTGCTATCCTATAATTCATATTAGGAAGTGATACATTAATGGTTTAAAGCTTTGTACTAAAAATTTGTCTCTTGGATTTTAGGTTTGCATTTGTACTTGGGATTGTAGAAAGATTGTCGAACTTCGATTTAGACTTGAGTGTCACCTTGATCTTTCTGTGTTTGTTTGTTAAGCTCCGTTTAATTTTTGATTAGGTGTTTCTGCAATAGTGACAAATCATACAAAATTAGGTTTCTCTAAATTCTAAACCCTAAACCACCAATCTTGCTTTTTAGCTGGGAAGAAGCATTTGTAGTTATAGAATTAGATACTTGGAAGAAACGTTAACGGTAAGTTAACCAAATCGGTTAAATTAGACCCTTTGCCCATTAACAAAATCATGTCCGTCATTCTTGAGTTTACAAAGTTTTGTTCAAGGAGTACAAGATGCATCCAATGCAAAATGCAAGATGCACCCAATCTAAAGTCGGATTAAGGAGTTACTCGTACTCGGAAAGTTATATTGAGATGCCAATTGAGAAGTTAACAAGTTTCTTAAATAACTCAATGAGTTCTAAATACAGCTTGAAAAGAAATCAAACGCTACGTATGCGGGAGCATTTGTCATTTAACTTTACAATTTTAAAAGAATAATCCTCTATTCAAAACAGTAAAGCTACACTAAGCAACAACCAAAACACGAACTATTGAATGAGGGACATATATGTCAATCATTTTCCCATTAAAAATTCAGTAAATTTTGAATGATCATAATATATCTTTTTTTTATTTGTTTTATAATGTAAATGGGAGGACTCGAATTTGGGGTCTCTCACTTATATTTCCTCCTCCGAGCTACTCAACTCATTACTCCTCCCTTTAAATGATCTTAATATGAAATATCTTGCGTTTACAAGTTACAAATTACAGAGAGTTTATCTGTTTCTTATTTGACTTTTGTAGATTGTTGTTATATTGACTCATTAGTAACCTAAAATGTTTCTTTTCATTAATTTTAGTTAGAGTTTACCGTATTCATGATTAATGCCCTAAATTGAGTTTGAATTAAAATAACTATTTCCACCATGTATTTTTATTGAGTTTGTAGTTTACTTCATCGTTGAAAATGACTTAATTGGAATTTGAAATTTATATGTAGTTCTAAAAGCTGTCCCAATCAAGTCAAACCAAGCCAAGCCTTTCCCAAAATCCTTAATTCCTTGCTAGTTACAAATCCTCAGAAGAAAAGATCAGTCAAGCTACACAAAACCGCTAAAAACCTATAAGATGTCCTCTCGTCGCCATTCACCACACTCGCCACCTTTCAACTTCTGCTGCTGCCGCTGCCTCGATAGCCGCTGAAGCAGTAGTGGCTTCTACTGCCACCTCCACAAAGCTATCTAAAATCGACACTTCCCGAGCCAAATCACAACTCATACGTCTCCCCTAACTATGCCTCTCCCCCCTCCTCTTGCTACGCCCAAGAGTACATCGTCCGCCTAGTCGGTAAAAGATTGTGAATGATGTGCCACAAGTTACTATTGGACTTCAAATGGGGCTGGCATCGCTCCATCGTTTTATGGGATTTGCCGAAACAAAAATAATTATTTTATCATAAATGTTGTTAAAAGTAATGGGCAATAATTTTTTTTTATAAATGATTTATTTACCCATGAATAAACATATTCATACAATTTATAAATCGATATATATTACAGTTTGGGGGTACAAAGTAACAAGGGATAATAAGTTAGCTGCAAAATGAAGTTTAGCTTACTTACTAATAAGTGCATTGTGGGCACGTGCAAAAATTCCACTAATTTTCTTATCACTAATTACAATTGCGACTACAATAGGAAGGATCTCAAGATTTTGGATTTAATGTGTTCAAAAGTGAAATTGAATGTGTGAAACTAGAATGAATCATAAGTTTAGGGGCTCAAAGTGAAATTAGTCTTTTAAAATAATAAAGACTAGTAACTGTTGCATGATATCATCATCTAAAGGCTTCAAGGCACATATGGTGCAACAATATTACTTGAGCTTTTGTCTTTTGGTGTCCTATGTCAAATTTACATAGTTCTCTGGAGGGCTCTGGGGCCAACTTTCTGCAACAAAAATGTAGAAAAGGACTAATTGATAATTATCAAGCATATAGGGCTCTTGAAACACATGAAATCTTCATTCACAAATTAAGACGTAAAGGAACCTTTTTCTTTTCTTTTTGAATTTTTAGGAAGGAGTCTGTGGTAAAATTTCTGATGTAAATTATCGTCAATTATTGCACTATTGTATGTTGGTCAGTCAACAAGAACATAGCATCAATAATAGTTTCTGGAGGATAATGGCATCCTTTTAAGATTATTTTCCAAGGAGTGGAAGGATTCTGGAGGGGAGGGAAAGGAAGGAAAGTTTGTTGTGGGATCCAAAAAAATATTTAGTAGAGTTATTGAATATTAATAAATTATTAATAAAGTTTTACTTTGGTATAAATATTCTTTGGCAGCCAATTTCTGCTTTGGCAATATAGCCAGCCCTAAACTAATAAAGCCAATATATAACTCATCAAACAAATGGTGAAAAAAAAGAGAACATAGTGGAGAAGATATACATGTCAACACCTGTGGATGCAAAGAAGATGTGAATATATTTTCATGCACAAATAACTTTCTAATAAGTCGAGATGTACCATTTACAAGTAAAGAATCCGGGCATCATCCCTTGAGGCTCAAGAAAAGTAGGAGGGTACAAACAAGCAAAGAACAAGGTAACTATCTAGCTATACAATCATTAAAAGGTGGGAGATGGACCGATGGCGAATTATATGTTCAAAGATATAACCACAAATTTGTTGTCAATATTGCTATTCCAAAAATCATCATCCACTGCATACCTATCAATCCTTTTATACCCTTTGAATCACTGCAAACGAGTTTGTGGTTGTGATAGGTGCAAACAGGCTGACGCCTACAATCAACATGGACACCCAAATCAGCAAGTTTATATTGGATAAGAAAGATGATGCAGAAAATGGAAATCAATGGTTTCAGCAAAAATTTAGTGAAGTCAAGCTGGCTTTATAGGACATACATACTATATTGAGATACAACCAAGTTAAGATATGTGGAAATAAGAAGTCGTTTGTGGCATGTAATGATTTTTGGAGGCCTCAAAGCATGTAATATTAACCATTTGAAGAAGTTGTACGTGTGCCAAACACTGGTTTTACATATTTCTCAAAACAAACTAAAACTAAACTTCTGTACTATATTAGTCCTTAAAATGTATTTTAGTTGATATTTTGTCAATTCCATACATTTTCTTGAACAACTCGAATAAAATATATGATATGAACTATATACCCTAAAGTCTTACATATGTTTTTTTGTTCAAAATACAAAGAACACTATGCTAGAATGAGTTAATTTCAATGGTATCAACACCGGATCACAATATGAAGAACACTATACTATCCTTTTGGATATACAAAGTAACAAAAAATTTTTTTTTACTATTTATCAAAAGCTGCAAGGTGTTGATAAAATAAAGGGTAAATTACATATATCCCTCCTGTGGTTTCATCTATTGCCACATCACCCCCTTAATATTTTAAAATATCCACTTTACCCTCTATGATTTTACATAAAGTGAAAATTTGACGGAAAACAACTATGTGATGTTGGCAGCTAAAGTACTAATAGTGCCTTTAATTAAATGTTAAATTAATCGATGACTTAACCACCTTATATAAAAATATAAAAAAATATGTGAATAAATGTAAAAATCACAGGGGAAAAAATGGATAGTTATATAAATCATAAGGGGGTCACATGGATATTAAGATTTCATCACACATGCTTTTAAAGTGCATTTGGTATAAACGCTATAATTCATTGTGCATTCTGTCCATTTCACTTTATATAAAACCACAGGGTGGTTATGTGATTATTTTAAAACCTTAGGGGGGGTTCATTTGACATTCTGCAAAATCAAAAGGAGTAATAAGTAATTCACCCAAAAACGAACTTAGGGAGTCGAGTTCAACTTCCCCCTAATTACAAGGGGGTTTGCTATAATTAAGCCTGCAAAGAAAGTGAAGTTAGCTGCCAAACAAAGATGTTTCATCTTTCTGACAGTTTTCATTTAAAAAATAAATCTTTGTGATAGTGGGCTTTTCCCAATATTTCTTCATAAGCTCTAACAACTTCCTGCTTCTGAAACAATGCATAAAACTTTTTCTATTTTATTGAAAACAAATTAAAAAAAATTATGGCTTTTCTTTTGTACGCTGGAGTTCGGGTTTGGTTCCCCCCTTGTAACTTTGATTTATTTTAATAAAATTAAGGGCTGATATATCTCCCCCGTCTACGAATTTTGCCATTTAAAAAAAAGTGAAAAACAAAAAGGAAATGGCAGTCTGATACATAACGTACCTTGATGAGCAAAATGCAACCACATAATCCGTCCCAGAGCAGGTAAATATACTGGTTGGATCATCGTATGCATAACTATAAGCTGCAGGGCATGCCTGCTTAAATCTCTTGGAGTAAAATGTAGGTTGGCAAGTTACTGGATTCCCATAAACTCCCCGGCAACAATATTCATCTGTATTAAACACATCACAAGCACTCCTGCACGCCACAGTTTTCCCATTTGCCTTAACAGAGAGCTCTTGAGGGCAATTAGGCCTTAAATCATTGTCACATCCTGCAATGCTGCAATTTCCACTACCATTAATCGGTGTCACGACGATTGGCAAATTGAATCCATCGACGAGGCTAACGTCATAGAAATCTTTTTCTGTGAGAGTGAATTCAGCAAGTGAGGCTGGTGGTTTTCCGGAGGCTGAACATTTGAGGGTTGTGCCACAGCTGCCGGTTTGACATGTTCCATTGCCGTTTCTGTCGAAGTTGCATCCTGTTCTGCCCCATATTCTGCCTGACCAACTTACAGGAGCTGTGAAAATCTTGGATTCGCCGGGCTTTAATGAGAAGCCTCCACCGTTGAAGTTCTCTCCTGGTGTGACACCAGGCCAGATTGTCTCTTTGCAGTTGTTTATTATGGTGAAAACTCTTGCTGACTCTGAATATTTAGGCCCTGCAGGTAGGGAGTGAAGTTTTGGGTAAGTGCAGGTAGGGAGTGAAGGCAAAGCCCATTATGATTTATGATCAACTTTAAGCTATGACTTTTCCAAATAGAGAAAAAAACATTTTTTTTTTGGGATTTCCTTGGGGACAATAAAATGTTGAACTCTATGCATGCATCTAATCCCATATTTCATTTTGGAAAATTGTGAACGTATATGAAAATTCGATACTTTCAAGAATTGCTTTACTCCCCAGAAATCTAGTTTAATGAAAACTGAATGACTTGGTGTAGATTGCAGTAGGATAAATGTTTAAACTTGAATTGCCTATATGAATGGGATTGACCGAATCAAGTAAAGAAATTGATAATCAAGAGATGCCAAAGATATATACACGCTTTTAGGTGCACTAAGCAATTATTTTAGGTAGGAAAGATATGAAGTACCTACTGAAAGAAGAAACATCAAGATAACCAATAAATCACGATTTTGATATCGAGCTGCCATTGTTGTCTCTTCTTTTACCAGACTTTGTTTGATTATTGGGATTGAAGAGGGCTGGAATTGATTTCTTGTTGAAATTAAGTTCATATATGGGTAGAAGGCACACGAGGAATAAAGTGCTGACCACTTTAGAAAGTTTCTCTTTGCATGGACTTACTGATACTTTTCCTAGCGGACTTGATGAAGATTAGAAGATTCCATCCCATTTTTGTACACTTGGTAGCAAGGTTGAAGACTGTCCAAGTATGTTTAGTATAAATGATAGAAAACTATTGACATATTTCTCTCGAATATTGAACGGTTACGTGTCATATTAATTATTTCTTTTTAAAAGTTGAGACTCCAAGAATTAAAGGTTTTGAATTCAAATCTCTCTACCCCTTCTTGCTTTTTAAGTATCATTCCTCCTTCATTGGAAAAAAAAAGAAAACAATTATCTCTTTTTGAAGTATTAATAGTGCCCTTCAAATCTTCTTTTTGTTTTTGTAATGAAACAGCAAGCCTATAGTGAAGACAATTGAAGAAGCTGCCGGTCCTGCCTTTCAAATTGTGACATATGACATCTACATATATTTTGGTATCATATATTGTCAATGTGTATTTTTGGCTGTTAAAATTAGGGTTAATTTCAATTTGTATCCTTCAACTATCCCTGCATTTTCACTTTAATTTTTAAGCTTCAAAATGGAATACTTTAGTCCCTACAAAAAGTTTATCGCACTTAAGTAAAATCATTGATGGAAGTGGGACAAATTTTTAACTTTATGGATTGAATTGGGAAAAATTTTATATTTTGAGGATTAAAGTGGTATAGATTTTATACTTTAAGAATTAAAGTGGGATAGAATTTCAAACTTTAGGGACTAAAATATCTAATTTTAAAGTTTAGAAATTCAAGTATAGTTGAAGGGTGTAAAGTGGAATTAACCCTTAAAATTACTCTGTCACGTAGGAACATTCACAAGTATCAGTATTCTCTTCAAATTAAACTTTTTCAAAATTTTAGTTGGCATTCCAAATAAAACAATCCAATCCATTGGAGGTCTAGTATGACCTGAAACTCTGAAATCTGTTTTCTGTCCTTTTAGTACAACAAGGTCTGAAAGATTTCATGTAAAGATATAAATGGCCTTCAAACAAGAACTAATGACTTTCTTTAGATAAATTTCATGCATTTTTTATGAGATTTGGTCGCTTTTTATTGGCTAGAGAATCTGATTATCATGATAATCAGTAGCAAAAACACAACTATAAACTACTTGCAGAGTTTTCTGTCCCTGATGTGTTTAGGTATCTCTCCTTATATTCAGCATTACTTTTGTACCCCGCGTTGCAAAATGAAGTACGATATAGCATTAGATTAGAAAATATCTTTTAAGAAGTTAATCTGAAGAAAAAATGGGGAAAATGAACTGACGTCATCACGGGCTCCATATTGCTTACCTGTGGAAATGGAGATATATACTTTGCCATCTAAGCACTCATCCTCCTGAAATTGATAAAAAATCAATTGTAATCACTCATCCCCCTCCCACCCTCCCCCCAAAAACCCCTTAAATTTTATAAAATTCTCTATTCTATATTGTCCCGTAAACAATTTCAAAAGAATTTTGGATGTACTTAAAATTAGTTAAGAGGTAATTTCGAGAATAAATTCTTTCAAAGTTTCTAAACTCAAAGAGAAAGAAAGAGTGTGTTTGGATAGAGTATTATTTGAAATATTATTTAGAATAATTACTGTAACACTTTTTGAACTTGAATATTATCTGAAAGATTTTCACTTCAAATGTTAATCAGAATATGAACTTGAAAGCAAATTAAATTTAGAAAAAGAAAAGGTACATGTAACATAGATATCCATTGACTTTAACTACACCATAACTCTATCCATGTGGTGTCAGAGATTGATACTTAACCCATGGTCTTGATTCTTTTCTGCTAATATTGCTTCTATTTGGAAGTTACTGTAACTTATCCTACGGTCTAACATAAACAAATATTCGTAGGAGAAAAGACAGAGTCTAGATGTCAATGTAGTACATAGGTAAAATCAGCTCTTTAAGAGAAAATTGCGGAACAAAAAACCATTAAAACAAAATGGGCCAAAACTTTGCACATTGAACTACATGTTTATTAGGTTGCTAAGTGATCAGGGAATAGCTGTTAATCCACTCCATTGCTAGGTCTAGAGTTCGAATTATGAGTCTAACAACAGTAATAGAGAGGTAAAAAAAGAAAAAAAAATTAATCACATAGCAATTAGTTTCTGAAAGGAAAACTAATACCATGAATAATTGCTTGGAAGAAAAAAGAAAATTTTGTCTGAAAAGTTTTGTAAAGGAAGTCTATTATGTTTCCATGCATTCGCTAGAGGTAATAGACATACGATATGACTAGTGGGAAAGGTAAATCCGGTATTGCACAGACTTTTTTTTTGTAGTTTTTTTTTTTTTTGGTACTTGGTGTTGCACAGACTAAAAGAAAAAGAGTGGAACTTATTAGAAGTAATCATGGTTTAGTGTTTCCTCCTTGGTACATTTGTTATAAGAAATATTTAATGAGGAAGAAACGTGAGAGTAGTCTATAAAACACATAAAAAGTAACTCGAATCTCACTTTAGTGATGGTAATAATAATGCCTTTGGATTTCTATATAGAATGAGGCAGTTAATTAAGTAGCAAAATTCGAATGCTTTCATAGACTAAACATCTATACTCCAGGCTTATTCCCTTTTTTTTTCAGTTTGTCACCAGAAAAACAAAATTCTTTTTAAGTAAAAACACGTATCTAAAATGGGTAGGTATAGTCCAAATAACCAGATGCACATATTGTCAAATGAAATGTGCATTGAAAAAAAAAAATAGAAACAAATCGTGTACTTCTTTTTGGCATAGAATCAGATGGGAAATAGGCATGCTTCTTCATTGGATATAAGCGAAATTAATAAAAGAAAGGTATTTCTCTGATGGGTGCCCAATATGCACTTGTTAACACACCTAAAATTCATCTAGCCTATCATGTGTATGCACATAATAGTAATTATAATCCTCCCTTATATTTATATACTTTCCTATTTAATTTTACCTACCCTCTCTTGTATTTATTTACTTTCTCTAATTAATCTTACATTTTAAAAAATATTACATCTGAAATATATCTTACTGTGTTCAATAGGCACTCGTTAGTCAAACCTTAAAAGAAAATAGATTGTCTCTTTCAAATGGAATTTCTCTGTAGCTTTGTATAATGCAAATTTAAATTCTTATATGGAGGAAAAAATGCATAGTCATAAACTGTTTGGTGGATTGGATTTTTTGGCTTTACAATATCTTAAAAAATGTAGAGAATCACCATTTTTTGATTCTAAATCTTGTTAATTAAATTCAATGATCAAGTACTAATTAATATTTTAGATGTGTCACCACTTAAAGAATCAAAGAAGCGGCAAATATGTGGATAGAGATGACTATAGAATAGTTGGTGGGTGATAGGGAACCATTCCCAACATAATAAAATTTTTATGCTTCTCTTCTCTTGGAATAAACTTTTTAGCTTTTCTGTTCTGGTTATTGAAACTTTCCTAAGTTAACAATTGAAAAATCTAGCCTATAAAAGTGTATTTTTCAGCCAATTCAAGTTCCATTATAACTTAAAAACATGGCTAGGAGGTGTTCAAAAGACTTGTTCAATGAAAGTTGGCTAAATTTCTTGCGTCAAAAAGACTCTGGATCGCCCACTACACAAGTTTGAGTTGAAGATTGTCTGCAGGTCAAACCCATAGTCATCTAGGATTGATTGATTGAATGTTGAACGACAATGTATTGATTAGTATCGGAGTATCAGTGGTGTACTGTTTAGTTTACTTAAATTTTGATTTTTTTTTAAAGAATTTCAAATAAGTTATATTTCAATATGATTGATTAAAGGGCTTGCTAAGTGTTAGGCTTAATGATAATGCCTTGAACCCAATAAAAAACAAATGATGTATCAAAAGATAAATAACAAAAAATTGGAAGAAAGTGCCTACAAAAGAATTTAAAGATGGTAGCAAAAGGAACCATTTAAATGATGTTTTAGGGTTAAAACCATAAAATCATGTAATGATGTAAAACATGTAGATTACTTTTTACTCACTTTTTTTATTAATGAAAATAAATAGAACTAGGAGCGAATATAGGCCTGACTTCTAGCACAGGAAATAACTTCAAAATAAATAAGGAGTACTACTCCCTTACAAATATTAATCTCGCACAGGGAAACTTAAATAATAGACCCAGTCTTAATCCGGCCATTATCATAGGAGAACATATGAAATCCTTGAAGGGAAAGAGTAGCTAAACAGTCTGCAGCTGAATTTGCTTCACGATAAATATGGTGTACCGAAGCATGTAACTGCTGTAGAAGAGCTCGAATCCTTGCCAAGACATAGCACAAAGGCCGCCCGGAGGAGACATGAGGTTGCAACAAATGAACCAAAATTTGGGCATCAACTTCAGCCTGCAATCGGAGAAATCCCTTTTCCAAACAAATTTCAAGACCAAAGCATAACGCCTGTTCATCTTTAAGAACAAATCGCTATTAAGAGTTACAACAAGAAGTTACATGAAAAAATTGAACTACCTCGGTCCGGATAAAGCTGAAGGCAACAGCTGACTAGCAATATTTTCAGCTTCAATTACTAGATGACCAGCTGCTCCTCTTTCAACTACGGATGGCTTTGTGAAGTCATAATCCAGATTGGTTTCAGGTGCTACCAAACCATCCAGTACCTTAACAAGCAATGACATTGAAGGCCTCTTGGTGAAATCGCTCTGCAGGCACCATGCAGCAATCTCCATCATCTCCACAGCTTCTTGAACGTGGATTAGCATGTCCAAATTATTCTTGTCGACCATGTCTTGAAGTCTTTCTTCTTCTGCTTTCCTCTTGAAAATACTAAGCAAATGCTTGTCTTCCTCGATCTTAGACCAATCCACATTCTTCCGCCCACAAATGATTTCCAGCATCACGATGCCAAAGCTATAAACATCCACTTTTTCCGTGATCACTGAGCTCAACCATTCAGGAGCCAAATATCCTGGTGTTCCTCTCATCCTTGTAATAACTCTGCTCTGATCCTTTTCGACTAGCTTTGACAATCCAAAATCAGCAACTTTTGCATTGAAATTTTGATCTAAAAGGATGTTTTGCGGTTTTATGTCAAAATGAATTATTTTGTGACTGCAGTCTTCATGGAGATAAGCCAATCCCTTAGCAATGTCTGTGATGATTCTTCTCCTTGCATTCCATGGAAGAGATTGGCTGTTCTTTCCACCACAGATCCATTTATCCAAAGATCCGTTAGCCATGTATTCATAAACCAAAAGCCGGTGCAATTTATGAAAACAAAACCCCATGAGTTTTACCAAGTTGACATGGTGGATGCTACCAATTATCTGCACTTCCGCTAAAAATGAGTCCTTCACTTGACCCGAACCATCAAGACACTTGACTGCTATCTTCGTGCCATCACTTAGAACCCCTTCATAAACTGAACCAAATCCTCCTTCCCCAAGTTTCTTGCTAAAATCTTCTGTCATTGATTTCAACTTCTCATAGGAGTATCTGGTAGGCATTCCTGGTACCTGGTTCAGAAAATGCCCCTCAGTTTCTTCGGAATCCTCTAATATTCTCCTTAAAAGAATCAGGCAATAGCAGATTAAACTTACTACACAAGACAAAACCGCAAATGTACATCCCAGTATGGTTTGTTTAATATCCTCCGACGACGACGACGACGGCGACGACGAGTGGACGTAAACATCTTGCACCTTAACAAGGAGAGTTGTATTATAAGGAGGTCCTATATTATCCTCATTGTTAATAATAGAGAAAACTTCATTTAGCAATAAGCAATTGCCGTTGCTTTCTAGAACACTATCCCTTTGATCTGTATAATAAAAGACAGCTGCTTTGCATGAACAGTTGCTTAGACACTTACTTTTGCAGTCCTCCATTCCCATATTTGCTTTGTCTAAGCTTGAATCAACTGCAAAGTAAGATGTATTTGTTAGCTCCAGAAGAGTATGATCACGGGAGTCATCACAGAAAATTGGAGTGACCCGTGAGCATCCAAGATTGGGTTGTCTGAAATTTATTTGGCTGAAATAGCTTTTCTCTTGGTCATTGGTTGTTTCAATACAACCACATTGACCCTTTGAACAGACACCATAGTTGCCACAGACCATTGGGTATCCACAATCACCAACATATGGGTCCAAAAGATCAATGACTTCCATAAATCTCATATCTCTCCACTGATATACCTTTAAATGCCCATCAGGCTCAAACTTTATGAATTGAGCTCCTGATGCAGGGGGAATTGTCAGGTCGTTTAAGCTTCCATTTCGGAACTCATAAAAAGGATAGCTGTTCGTGCCAGACACATAGTATCTTTGTGGTGGATCAGACTCTATATAAGCTGATAAACCATTAGAGCCAACAGCAAGAGAAAGCCGACCTTGACTCCAATTGGTTGCTGAATCGCTAGCTCTCAGCTTCTGCCCAGGACCCAACTTCTGTCCCAGAAGTAACGAGTCGGTGGGATGATCAAAAGACTCCCAAATGGATTCATTCTTGGGGCCAAATAGCACAAGGTTTCCCATTTTTGTCAACTTCAATCCCGAAACCAGCTTTCCTCTTGTATTGCTGGACCATATTAAGGTGCCATCAGAATTTGCCAAGACCAGATCTCCATCTTGCCTAAGTTGCAATGTTGCATTACTCTGAACTGGATTATTCCTGTTAGCAGACCAGACTAATTCCGGGGACTGCAGATATTCATCATTACTCCGCCTACTTTGAGAAATGAGGACTCCGAAGACGCATTGATTACCTTCCATGTTACAGTAGAAGCCGCACACATACCTTGGTCCATCACTTCCTCTCAGTAGGATGGGTATCACTATATTACTACCTGTGCTCTTGATCATCAGGGACTCAGAGGCCTGGTTGATCCAGGAAGCAGGAAGATAGGCAGTCGAATTATAATTTTCTTTTTGGGCTGTCAAAGATGACATGGAAGACAGAAGCAGACTAGAAAGAAAAATGGCATAAAGTAATCTCTGCTCTACATCCATAGTTTGGCTTAGAGAGTTTGTTCTGGTTTTTTAAACTTGCAAAAAGATAATATGGAAAAAGGTTTGTCTTGGCTTAGAATAGAAATTGAGCCAAGTTAGGATAGACATTCTCTTTTTTCGTCATATATATATGGATTCTCCATTTGGCTGTGATCTGCCTTGATTTTCATTATTCAGATGGATGGACATTTGTTAGTATTTCCTTAGAACTTGCTAAGCTTGACTTTCTTTGGAGTTTACTTAGACTAAACAATGATAGAACATAATGTGAATGCAAAGTCGTGTGTTAACGTATGAATTGGGCATCTTTTAATTTCTCTGGAACACAGAAATTTCTTTGAAGTCCTTCACTCCTTTTCTCGTAGAAATTCACTGATATAAGGAGAGGAAAAAGAAAACGTGTTTGGAAAAAAATTCCATGATGGTGGCAGTCAAGTCAAACAACGATTTATCATAGAGGAGGTTCATTTTACGTTTCTCAAGTTGAGATCTCTCTCTACATATGTATCTATCTGTACTGGACTTTGAATGCATTAGATTTTCTTTTCAATAATAGTCGCACAATAGATTTGAATGACTTTGGTGTGCTTCAAACATGATTTTTTTTCCTTCCAAATATTGTGAGTTTGAGTTAATTTTATTCAAATCTTAAATTGGAATGTAATTGCTTGGAAGCATTATGGAAATTTTTGTGTCAATGTTTTAGAAAACTGGAGAAGTCCTCAAGACCCATCTTATCAACATGAGGTCTCTGAATCCACTTTTAAGCCTTCCTTTTTTATTCCATTTTCCTTATAAGGTTTGAAGCTCTCTCTTGAACAAAGAAAATAGAGATAAATAGTTAAAGAAAACTTTTTATTTAATCTTGAGAGCAATGAATTTTTGGTGCAAAATTGCAAATTTTCTTGTGAATGAATGGTAAGGTTGAGGTTTTGGTTTAATGGCTAGAGTCGAGATTTCAAAAATTAGAGATCTTGGGTTTTAGTCCCTCCCCATTTCTTAAATTTCACCATTTTCCTGTTAGGAAAAAAAAAGAATGGTAAATTTCCTGAGAAACTGATTGATGATTTATTTTTAGGAATATGATTTATTGAAGTAAATAAGCTTACTTTCTGCCATTTCTATAATTTGCAGACAATTTGTCTAACACCAAAATGGATGTATTAGGGGGGACGATTGGGTTGGGCAATAAGATGGGAAAAATTGTAAGTATTAGATTTTGGGTTCAAGACCTCCCACTTACCAAAAAAAAAAAAAAACCAAAATGGTTGTATTATTTTTGTGAGATATTCATTTGTATGAAATAAGATGGGCTTTCAAAATAAAAAATAAAAAATTGCGAAAATAACTTCTTCCAAATGGCTTTTAGAAATTGATAATTTTAAGAAATTAAGTCAAGTTACAATAAAAAGACAATTTCCTTGCCTGATAAACTAACGCGAGGTTTCCAAACCAATGTCATGGAGCAAATTTTACTTTAAGTAATAGAAGGGTTATCAACCAATAAAACTAAACAAGAATCCAAAATAAGTTTAACTAGATAGTTTATAGGAATTGATAGTTTTAAAGAAATTAAGTCAAACTACAAGAAAAAAGAAATTTTCTTTGCCTGATAAATTAGCGTGAAAGCTTCCAACCAAATTGACTTTCATGGAGCAGATATATATTTTGAATAAGAAGGGTTTTTAACATCAAAAACTAAATGAGAATGCAAAAGTAAGTTTAACCAGATAGATTTTAGAAATTGATATATTTAATAAATTAAGCCCAACTGCACAAAAAGCAAATTTCTTGGATTATGCTAATTATCTAAATTTGACATAATTTATCAACTAGGTACGATATATTTTCTTGCTTGAGAGCAAGGGTATTCTACCCTAATTTATTTAAATTTAACATATTATTTTGTATAAGTGGAATGATTGTGACATTACTTGCCAATTTTATACCTTGATGCTTCTATCTATACACGTTGACATTACATAGGGAAAAAAAATTATGTATCCATCCAATAAATTTCATATTTTCAATCATGGTTAGGTAGATATGGTACAAAAAAAATCATTCTTAGCCTTATCAATCATAATTACAAGGAATTGCATCACATGCGTTTCATTGTTGATCAACTCTTGTTTTGATGATATTTTTATAAATAAAATCCTTAGCACTTTTCATAAAAATTTCAAAATAGGAGGAACTATAAAAAGAATCAGCCAAAAGTGCTTTGTATACTACAATCTTACTTTGATGATGATCTTTACATGAATTTCTTCGTACCTATTTGAACATATGTCTTTGAAGAGAAGAAATACTATGAACTTGATTTATTCCTGTGGAATTATCATCTATATTAGTATTCTTTATCTAGTTATTGTTTCTAATAAAGAGATTTGGTTGGATGTTAACTAAGTCTTATCTAGTTAGTTTCCTATTCTTTGTGAAATTCCTGATTTGAAGGAATTCTTCCTAAATTTCTGGACTGGAATACCAGTCTCTCTACTATAAGTACCTCTTTGTTATTCATCTCAAAATAATGGGAATATTTTCTTTCTCTCTCAAAGTTTCACATGGTATCAGAGCTTCCACTCCAATCCGTTTCTAATAACCTAATTATTTGAAATTCATTCTTCATTCTTCATTTTGATTTAGATAACTTCAAATCTTCTACCCTTCAAGTCTCTCTTCTAGCAATTCTTCAATCTCTTCCTTCTCAATCCCTCTGAATCAAATCATGACAAAATTTGGAGCAGCGTTTCAAACCTCCACTTCCAAGGTCAATTCTAAATTAGAAGGGGAATCTACAATGACAATAGCCACTCATAGTAACCCAGAATCTGGATCAATTTTGATCACAAGTTTCAAGTTAAATGGACAAAATTATCTTCAATGATATCAATCCGTGTTGATGTTTATTTCCGAAAAAGGTAAAGATGAATATCTCACTGGTGAGATTGAAATCCTAGAGAAAGGAGATCCAAAATTCAGGCAATAGAAGAGTGACAACAATATGATAATGTCATGGTTGATAAATTCCATGAACAGTAATATAGGTGAAAATTTTCTTCTCTATGGCACATCAAAAGGAATCTGGGACACAGCAAAAGAGACATACTCAAGTTCTAAAAACACAGCAGAACTATTCCAGCTCGAGGCTATCTTGCATGATTTTCGCCAAGGGAGTCTTTCTGTCACACAGTATTTCAATATCCTAACACGACACTAGCAGCAACTTGGTATGTTTGATACTCACACATGGAAGTGCACAGATGATGCAGCCAATTACAAGAAAATTGTAGAGTAGAAAAGAATATTCAAATTCCTATTGGGACTCAACAACGAGTTGGATGAAGTAAGGGGACGTATTATGGGCATCAAACCACTACCAAGTATTAGAGAAGTGTTTTCCGAGGTTCGACGTGAAGAAAGCTGGAGAAAAATAGTGATGGGATCGCAAGATATAGCATTGAACACTCCATTGCTTGATGGTTCTGCACTTGCAATTCGAAGAACTAATGACAATCGACAGCAATAAGGAAGGCTTGGTGTGAACGTTGCAGTAAGTTAGGACACTTGATAGAGACATGTTGGAAGATCCATGGAAGACTAGTTGATTGGAAGCCAAACAAGCCAAATCGTGATAAAGAAAGTCACACCAACGTTGCTTTATCCGTTGAGGGAAAAACATCAAGTGAAACAAGTCGATTCAGCAAAGGACAAATAGAAATTCTGCAGAAAATGATCAACCACAACCTCTTGCAATCTACCAGCCAACCTAGAGCAACTAGTATGATGGCACAACGAGGTAGTTCTTCTATTGCCCTTACAACTAGTAGAGACCATAATGGATCCTAGATTGTTGATTCCGATGCATCAGATTACATGACAGGAGATGCAACACTCCTATATGATTACAGTCCTCAAAAGGGTATCTCTTTCGTTCGTATTGTAGATGGTTCCCTTTCCATGGTTTTGGGAATAGGATCTACATACTTAACAAAGGATATTGTTCTCTCTCCTATTCTTCATGTCCAAAATTTAGATTGTAACTTACTTTCAATTAGAAAGTTGAGCCAAGATCTTCAGTGTGTTGCTAAATTTTTCTCATCCTTGTGTGAATTTTAGCAGATGGAATCAGGTAAGATGATTGGGAATGCTGAGTTGGTTTCAGATCTCTACCTACTCAAAACTAATAACCCTCCAAGTAGACCAGTTGATTATTCAAGTCGCAAAATGTCCACTAGCATATCAAAGAGTATGTCATTGTGTCATCTCTACTCCTCTATTTTCAATTCAAGTGTCAATAATGTGGATGAAGTTATGCTTTGGCACTTTCGCGTAGGCCATCTCAATTTTGTGTATCTAGAAAAGATGTTTCCTCAATTCTTCATCAATAAAAATTCATGTTCTTTTCACTGTGAAAACTGTCAGTTTATTAAGCATATTAGGACAAATTTTCCTCTAGGTCATCACTTACCTACCCTTCCTTTCACCATGATTCATAGTGATGTGTGGAGTGTATCACGAACTAAAAGCCTCACTAATGCTCGGTGGTTTGTGTCTTTCATGGATGATCACACTCATCTCACTTGGATATTTCTTATGAAAGAAAAATCTGAAGTTAGTCACATCTTTCAAAAGTTTCATATGATGGTTCTAAATCAATTCAATGCTTATATCCAAAATTTTAAAACTGACAATGCCAAAGAATACTTCAAATCCCATCTTGAATCATATCTCTCACATCACGACATCATCCATACTAGCTCATGTGTAGATACTCCTTAACAAAATGGAGTAGCTGAAAGGAAAAATCGCCATCTTCTTGAAGTAGCTAGAGCACTTCTATTCACAACTAATATGCCTAAATATTTCTGGGGTGAGGCAGTTTTTACTGCCACTTACCTAATAAATAGAATGCCCTCTATAGTCCACAAATTTCAAAACCCTCATCAAGTTCTCCTAAACACCTATCCTCACATAAAATTCATCTCCTTTGATGTTCTTCCAAGGGTCTTTGGGTGTTTGATTTTTGTTCATAATCATTCCCCAAGCCGAACTAAATTAGATCCTAAGTCTATCAAATGTGTCTTCCTAGGTTATTCTTCCAACCAAAAGGGCATAAATGACATCTTTATCATATTAATTACTTATATGTTTATAGTTGTATGATAAAGCCCTTAGAATAAACCTGATCAATAAAATCATAAGAGTTATGATGGTGAGATTCATTCAATCATAGATAAGGCTTATTCTTAAATATCTCTAATCAAACTATTAAGAAAGGGTATTGTTAATATGATTAGACTGGCATAACTATGCTGCTTCTATATAAGAAATAATAGACCTCATCTACTATGATATGTGAGACACGTAAACTATTATATGGGTGCTTAATAGGATGATCAAATTTATCAGATTGATTCATATAGAGATATCCTTAATGTGCCAAAGGGTTAATCTCTAAGTGATATTTGTGTAAGTAATCCTTAAATTTAAGATTATCATAGTATCTTGAGTAGGGGCAGTTATACTTTGTTTGTTATATTATTGCTCCCATAATAGAGAATGCTTACATTATTAGCAAATGAGTGTTTATTTGAAGTATGAAAAGATGGCGAATAACCTACAAGGATTTACTATTTCTTATGGAAGAGGAGTTATCTCATGTCTGGTAACTTACAGAAGTATAATTCAGAATTCTTAACACTAAGTGGAAGAATCCTAGAAAGTGCTTTTTAGAGCTATAAATGAGCCAAGTCGAGCCAGTATCCCATGTTTGAACTCTATTAGTTAAGTTACTCGAATAAGACTTGTGTTTGTTGATAATGTTCAAGTTTCAAATCTATGTTCATGTTCAGCTTGTTAAGCAAATTTTTAGTTCGAGTTCGAGCTCGAACTGGACTCATTTAACATAAACAAGCCATTCACAAACAGGCTCAAGATGTTTGAACAGAGCTAACAGAGGCTGGAAAGTCTAGAATAGGAATTAGGAATACAATACTAACTCTAAATTTTGTGAAATGACAATTAGGCCTATGTTCGTGAATGAGCTCATGTTTATTTGATTACTTATCGAGCCAAATGTTTGTTCGAACTTAGCTCATATAAATTTCGAACGAGCTATTATGAAACATGAACGAGCCTAAATGAACCAATAAATAGTTCAATTCATTTAATAGCACTAGTGCTTCTAAGTACTTTTTATTAGAGTTATATTTTGGTACAAGAAATGAACATTAATCATATAATCAAATAGGCAAAACTTATTCCAAGATTTACATGAGATAAGTGTGGTAAAAGGATATTAATTACACGGTAAGCATTCACTGAAAAGTAAAGTCATCCACTTAACTTTTATCATTACTTGGGTAGTCATGATACATCACTAGATGCCAATTTTAATGTATAAAAATGAGTTGATTGATTAGAGGAATTAGTGATAAATTAAAAGGTGTTATAATTTATCTAGTTCTTATTTATTAAGAATTATAACTCATATTTATTGCTAATGCATATGAGAACCTAACGAGTTACACACATTAAGAACTACTTTAGCTCGATTAAAAGAATTTCAAGTAGGGATTTGAAAGATAAGTTTTTTATAACTTATAGTTTAATTTGTAATATAAATTAAACTTGAGTGACTTACAGTGCAAATAAGTTTAAATCTTCCAAATATAAGTATTGTATTTGAATAAGGAAACTAAATCCTATTGAAAACTGTTTTTAGGCTTCCATGAGAATATGAATAACTAATTTGTCTATATATACTCACTAAATTTTTGTTGACAAGACTAATCAATACACAAATTATCTTGTGAGACTTTTAAGAAAAATCTCGAGAGAGATACCCAAAATTTGTCTAAGAATAGAGAGTAAATTTTATATGCACTATCAGTGTATACACTATCATAACTAGATGGATGATATATGAGTAAATTTTGGATTTCGAATTCAAAATTTTGCACATATGGCATATATCTAATGGTAATAGTAATACAACTGACAGTATATATAAGATTAATCCTAGAATATAAGGAACAAATTGCATCTCTTTTTTGTCTTATTGGAGTAGGTTTTCATAGTGAAAAATTAGGATTTTCTCAATTAATTTATGTAAGGTGTCTTGAAAATATTAGGTCTAATCTAACTTAAACTAATTCAATCTAGGCGATTCTAGTTAAGAAGGTTTGTGTGGATCACCATTAGAGGTTGGACATGTGTGCAGTTATGTGTATCACTTTACCATCCTCTCCGTTAGATCTCCACCAATTCGAGAAGATTTTCATGGGTTGAGATAATTTTCTTGAACAAACTCTATGTTTCATAGATTAATTTAAAGTCGATCTACTAAAGGATAAAAATTTTTAAATTTTCCACTGTGCATGTTTCTACTGGCTCCTTATGGAGGTATCAAAACTAATTTTGATTAACCCACGTGATAGATTTGTTTAATTGTCATGAATAATGATATGATCATGTTATATGCTATTCTTGAAGTTTGTTTAAGGATTTTTACATGAAAAAAAGTTGATTGAAATTTTTTAGAATTGTTCTTGAATTTTTTCAAATGTTTTGTAATTCGAAACTTCCAATAAAAAATGAAAATCTCGTTTCTTTTTTGTTATGTGATGTGATCACTAAAAAAAGAAGAGAAAAAAACACAACGATTAAAGAAGAAACTACAAGATAGTTGTGACTATGAATAAAGATATGGGCAAGTTACTTGTCCATGACCTTATGGACATTGTAACCCTGGCCTAACTTTTTTTCATAATTCAATCAATTGGCCTAGGTTTCTTCATCCAAGCATGAAAATGTTTCATGTGGGTTTTGTCTTGGATTGATTGCTAAAACCAGTCAATAAGAGGTCCGAATAGGCAGTGAGACGTTGCTACTGGAAATTGCACCAGAAAGGCTATGATACATTCGAAAATAATCAACATTTGTATTTTTCTTATATTTGTTTGAATTACTAGAAAAAGAAGAATAATGATGTGTTTTTGTAGAAGGAATAATACTGTATTTTTTGTACTCATGTATCACGTGCATGGCATGGTTTTGTAAAGGTAGCTAGTGAAGTTAGTTATAACTAACTTTTGTAATGGGTTGCAAGTGTAAAAAGGCCAATAGAAAGGTAGAGAAAAATTCATTCTGGTCCATAACAACTTCATTCCATAAGAGATTCTTTTCTTCTTTCTTTGATCATCAATAATAATTACCTCCATCATCATCAAGGGGTGTTCTCCATCTTTATCCCTCCTAGTGTAGAGTTTGGGTCTTTTTCTGTCTTCTGTATTCAGTGGTATCAGAGTTGGGTTTAATCCTAACTCAGTCTTCCGATAAGATGAGAAATGGCAGAAGGTACTAAAGGCTAAGAAAATAGGAAATTTGAAGAAGCTGTCAAAAACTTGTTGAAGGAGCAAGGGGAATAATTTGAGCTTGAATTAGGAGCTAGTCTTGGAAGTCTATAGTCACAGGAAGCCAAAGACAATAGGGATCCCCACAAGCATCTTAAAATGGACAATAAGGTAGTTTTGAGAGGAGTTATTAGGCTCCAACAAGATTTTCTCACATTGAGTTTCCTAAGTTTGGAGGTGAAGATTTTAGTTTTTCGAAATAGATTAGACTCCATCAGAAGCCAAGGTTAGAATTGCTGCCATGCATTTGGAGGGCAAGGCCCTTCAATGGTATCAAATCTTTATGAAGGCTAGGATTTCCAAAGATCCACCTTCATGGGAGGAGTATGTGAGAGTCTTGGGGTCAAAGTTTGGAGACTATCTTTATGATGACCCCATAGGAGATCTTAAGAGCCTTAGACGGGTCAGAATACCGAAGGAGTACCAAGACTCATTTGAAGAATTACTGAATAGGATGGATCTACCTGAATAATATGCAGTGAGCTGCTTTATAAGGGGATTGAAGGAGGAAAGTCAACTAGCGGTTAGAATGTTCATGCCCTGGGACTTATAGCATGCTGTTGGCCTAGCAAAAATAGAAGAGGCCAAAATTCAAAATTCTTGGAAGCAAAGTAAGTACAATGTACCCTCTTGATTTTCTACCCCTTATTCCTCAAATGTTGGTTCTAGTGGCACTTATTCCAGAAATGTTAGCTCCAACAACATCTCTCTTTTACCTAAACCTGGAGAAAGAGGGATGAATAATTTGGAGGGATAGAGAAGATCTTCTCGATTCTTGAGTGCTACAGAGATGGATGAAAAAAGGGCCAAGAGATTGTGTTACTGGTGTAATGAAAGGTATGGCCCTAGTCACTAGTGCAAGAAAAGGAATCTTTACAGAATTAAGTGTATTGAAGAATTGGATGAAGGACAAGAGAAGGAGATTGCTAAGGATAATGAGGAAGAAATACTAATAGAAAGTAATTTGGCTCAAATCTCCGCAATGCTATGTGCAGTTTAATGGTTCCCAATTTTAGGACTATGAGGATACATGGTCAGATTGACAAGAAGACCTTCAATATCCTTATAAATTGTGGAAGTTCTAACAAATTCTTACACCTAGAAGTGGTAAAGAAATTTGGCGTTAGAACAGTGCAAATTACTCTTGTCAAAGTGGTGGTAAATGGAAATTCTCTCACAACGACAACTTAATGTCTAGGGTTTTAATAGAGAATACAAGGGCAAGAGTTTGAAGGGGATGTATTGGTTTTACCTATAGTTGATTGTAAGGTGGTATTAGGGATACAATGGTTATCAACTTTGGGAGATGTCAAGTGAAATTTTGCTGAGTTAAGAATGGAGTTCTTACATAAAGGCAAGAAGGTGGCATTGAGGGGTTCTAGACAACAAACAGTTCAGGTAGCTTCAAAGAGATAGATGTAGAAACTTTTGAACAAGCCTGAACATACTGAATTAGCTCAACCGTGCTTGATTTCTAATGAGTCCTCAATGGAATAATAGCCAATGTGCTGCCATGGAATCTCATATGGAGATAAATACTTGCAAATCTCAGTTTGAATTAATATTGTTGAAATAGAGTGATGTAACTTGTGGAGTTGCCACTTGTTAGAATGCATGGTCATAGGATTCATTTTAAGGAAGAGGTGCAACATATAAATGTCAGACCCTACAAGTATCTTGCATTCCAAAAGGGGAAAATTGAAAAATTGGTGGCTGAAATATCGAATAATGGCATTATTAGGCCCAACAATAGTCCTTTTTCATCTCCAGTAGTCTTGGTTAAGAAAAAAGATGGTACTTGGATGATATGTGTGGATTATAGGGAGCTTAACAAGGCTACTGTAAAGGACAAATTTTCTATACCGTGGGTTGAAGAACTCCTTGATGAACTATTTAGTGCTACTATCTTTACTAAATTGATATGAGATTAGGGTACCACCAAATTAGAATGCATCCTGTTGATGTTGCTAAGATTGCATTTAGAACTCATGATAGACACGATGAGTTTATGGTTATGCCATTTGGCTTAACTAATACCCCATCAATATTTCAGAGTTTAATGAATGATATATTCAAGCCTTTCTTGAGGAAATTTTTGTTGATTTTCTTTGATGACATATTAATCTACAGCAAGTCATGGAATGAACACATGCAGCATTTGACAATTGTGTTTGATATCCTGGTCAAACATCAACTCAAGGTAAAAAGAGCAAATGTTCTTTTGCTACTAATCAGATTGAGTATTTGGGGCATCTAATTTCAGCTGAAGGAGGTTAGTGCAGATCCTCAGAAAATTGCTTGCATTCAAAAAGTGGCCTATACCTATTAACATCAAAGAGTTGGAGGGCTTTCCAGGATTAACAGGTTATTATCGCAGGTTCATTAAAGATTATGGGAAATTAGCATGACTCTTAATTGATCTACTCAAGAAAAATGCCTTTGTATGGCATGATGGAGCAACTGTACCATTCAACCAATTGAAATCTGCTATGTCTTCACCTCCTGTGTTAGCTTTACTAGATTTTTCACAATAGTTTGTGGTAGAGACTGATGCCTCTAACATTGGCATCGGAGCTGTACTACTACAGTAAGGGAAGCTATTAGGTTTTTTTCAACAAAGCTCTAGCACCCAAACTTCAGTGGTTGTCAATTTATGAAAAAGATATGCTAGCCATTGTAAATGCAGTACAAAAATGGAGACCATACTTATTAGGGGGCAATTTTTCATCAAAACTGATCATCAGAGTCTCAAGTACTTTGATGGATTCGAAGATTTCAACCCCAAGTCAGCAGAAATGGTTGTCAAAATTGATGGGGTAGGATTATAAGGTGCAATTTAAAAGGGGTGTTGAAAATGTTACTCCTGATACTCTTTCCAGACAATCTCATGAGACATCAACTTTCCTATCTCTTTATGGAATTACCACTGAATTACTCTCTAAGATACAACAATCATGGCAATATGATACTAAAGCTTAGGAAATCATTTAGCAGTTAGCTTTTGGTGACACCTCTAGGTTCAAACATTATAGCTGGGGCAACTAGCAGTTGAGAAGGAAGGGGAAGTTAGTAGTAGGAGCTGATTTGGCACTCAGGAACAAATTAATAGAATTTTGGCACACTAGTTCTTTTGAAGGACACTCTAGAGTTTTGGTAACATATCATAAATTGAAGGGCACCTTTTATTAGAAGCACGTGCACAAGGATGTTTATGATTTTGTTGCTACTTGTGATACTTGTCAAAGACACAAGTCTGACTTGTTAGCTTATCCAGGTCTTTTACAACCTTTCCTTGTGCCTAAACGAGTGTGGTCAGATATATCTATGGATTTCATTGAAGGACTTCCAAAATCTCAGGAAAAATTGGTTATTATAGTGGTGGTTGATAGGTTGAGCAAATATGCCCATTTCTGTGCTTTGTCTCATCCTTATACAGTTTTAGATGCTGCTCAATCTTTCATGGATCACATTAAACTACGTGGCCTTCCCCCCGACTATTGTGAGTGACAGGGATTCTATATTCCTTAGTCAGTTTTGGAAGGAATTGTTCAAACTCTTGAAGGTTCAATTGCAATTTTCTAGTTCCTATCATCCTCAAACAGATGGTCAAATGGAGGTGGTGAACAGGCGCCTAAAATGCTATCTTAGGTCTATGACTAGTGAGCAGCCAAAGACATGATAGTCTTGGTTATCATTGGCTGAACACTGGTACAACACAAACTTCCCATTAAGCTATCAAAAATACTCCATTTCAAGTGGTTTATGGGCAGGACAACCACCCACTTGTGCATGTTTCCTTATCTTCCTGGTTCATCTGTAGTAGATGCAGTGGATAGGAGCTTGGCTGCTAGAGAAAAAGTACTGCATACTCTTAAGCATAACCTTATGAAGGCTCAACATTGTATGAAGGAATTTGCTAATGCTCACAGGATTGATAGAGAATTTGTAGTAGGGATCTAGTCTATGTAAAGCTATGTCGTTACAGACAACACTCCCTCAAATCCTCCAATTATTGGAATTTATCCCAAAAGGCATTTTGGACCCTTTACTATCAAAGAAAAAAGTAGGAAAAGTGGCCTACAAGTTACAGCTTCCTGGTTATGCTCGAATCCATTCAACTTCTCATGTCTCCTTATTAAAAAAGAAAGTTGGCAAACATCCTATCACATCACATCTACCTTCCACTACAATTGAACAAGGGCACCTATTGCTCGAACCAATGGTCATTTTGGATAGAAGGATTGTTAAGAAGGTAAATCGAGTGGTTACTTAGGTGTTAGTCCAATGGAGCAATTCATTTCTAGAAGATGCTACGTGGCAATTCTAGCATGAATTGCAGCAGAAGTTTTCTACTTTTTGTCCTTGAGGATAAGGAATTTTTCAAGGGGGGAGCATTTGATACGTTCTAAAATAATCACCATTTGTATTTTCTTGTATTTGTTTGAATTATCAGAAAAAAGAAGGAATAATGATGGCATTTTTGTAGAAAGAATAATGCTGTAATTTTTTGTACTCGTGTATCACATGCATGGCACGGTTTTGTAAAGGCAACTAGCGAAGTTAGTTACAACTAACTTTTGTAAGGGCTTGCAATTATAAAAGGCCAATAGGAAGAAAGAGAAATTCATTCTGGTCCATAACAACTTCATTCCACAGAAGATTCTTTTCCTCTTTCTCTGATAATCAATAAAAATTGCTTCCATCATCACCGATGGATGTTCTCCATCCTTCATCACTCCTGGTGTAGAGTTTGGGCTTTTTTCTATCTTTTGTATCAGGTTGGATGAGAATAGATCTTTCTACAATTTTTTCAATAGCTGTCCTTGCTGCAATTTTCATTCTTCTCTAACTTCAATTTCCATCCATTAGATGACGATGAAATTGAAGGTTTTTTATTGGTTATTTAATGCTGTTGCAGCCATGTTAGCTGTGGTTTTGTATGTGTTTGAATCTTAGTTCCTAGTTTTTTATGTTTACAAAACAAATGGATAATACTAATATCTCTTCAAGATATACTTTCAGTTATGAAGTAAATCAGATTTAAAGATCAAGTGTAATTGAAAGAAACAAAAGTTGCTGAAAGCTGTTGGACACTTGTGAAGACAGGATCGGACGTCCGATAATCATTACGCAACTTCAGACGCATGAAGAACTCTATCACTGGACGTCCGAAGGAAATAAGACATTCCCCTAACTCACTGACCTCGATCGGACGCAAGTATCGAACGTCCGATAGGATCCTTCAAATTCGACGAAAGCTGTCGGACGCTTACAAAGACAATACCGGACGTCCGATAGAATTGAGATATTCTTTCTAACTCATTGTCTGCTTTCGGACGCAAACACCGGATGTCAGATAGAATTGAAGAAGATTTTTCAAACTCACTGCCTGCTGTCGGACGCATGCTTTGGATGTACCGGACGTCCAATACTCCTAATGGTTAGTTGACTCTTCAACTACTTTCTATCTATTGGAAGCATTAATGAAGCACTTTCTTGGTCTCCTATAAATAGAGTATGGTCAGAAACTTCAAACAACTTTTGCACACTGAAAATACAAAAGATAAAGAGTAATTTTAGTGAGAAAACACTCTTCAAGGAAGATTTGTAGTCTTGGTGGTGTGAAGTTCATTGTAAGCTTTTCAATTGTGAGTGAATATTTCAATAGTGTAGCTCTGTGAGGGTTGTCCTGAGAGATAATAAAACTTCCTAACTTGACCAAGTGGAGATTGGGGTAAGGAGGAAGTGAGCCTTCCTTTGTACATAAGATTGGTTGTATTTCATCAATTTGAAGAAACTTGTTTGAATTGATCTATAAGTTCAAGAGGAGTTTGGTAGCCAATTGGTTTGTAATTCTTCCCTTCTTATTTATTTATTGTTATCTTGTGATTTTTAAATTGCTTATATCTTCTACTTCTCTCAAGTGATATTGTTCATTCATTGATTGATTCATTGTGTGATCACTTAGAAAAGAGGGTAAATTTCATATTGAGAAAAAAGTGCCCATAACTTGATTAGTTTTATAATCAACCTAATTCACCCCCTTCTTAGGTTGTCTTCGGACCTTACAGTATGCAGCTGTCATTCCGCTTTCCTTCATCAATCAATTCATTAGATGGTGACTTTGGTGATGAACTTTGATGAGTTTTGATGATTGATAGTTTCTGGAATTTTTAGGAAGCTTGCTTAATTGCAGTAATTTGTAAAGTTATAATGGTTATTATGTTATAAAAAGTTCTTTGATCTTGCTTGGTTTCTTGTTCATGAGATGATCAAGATAATCAAGGATTTTTGCTTGTTAATTGTTGCCGGAATTTTTTTTGGAAAAGGAAATTCAGGAAACAAGTTAGTTTTCAATGACAAATAGGATTTGGACATTAATTTCCTTTTGAGTATGGGCTTTTAAACTAACATGAAAATTTCCTATTATTCTAATATGATTACAATTGAGGAATTTTTTAAATATTTAGAAATCTTAATTAAACAAGAAGTTTTTCAATTAAATTTTGGAAACTTACTAAATTTTAATGAGACTAAACCCAAGAAAGTCTAATCAACTTTAGAAACTTCCAAATTTGATGAGATTAATTTGGTAAGTGTTCAAATACTTTTAGAAACTTTCTAATTTAATGAGATTAAATTTAAAAAGTGTTCTAAAATAGTTTTTGAATTTCTAAATTGGTTTAAAGGAAAAATTTCCAAGCCCAAATGAATTAAAAATTCTAGTTGGAGTAGAAAATCCTAATTTAAACTTGGGCTTGTAATCAGATTATGAGAACTTTTGTTCATGGTTTTTAAAACATTGAAATTGTTTTAATGAGATTGGAAAGTGTTTTCCATAGTTAAAATGAAAAAAAGACTTCAAGAGTCGAAACTTAAAATGGTTTAAAGTTTGAGCATATAATGATTCATGATTAGAATTAAATAAATACTTTATTATGCTTTCATTTAGTGTTATATTATGTGAATGCATAATAGATGGTTATTGATAGGGTGCATAATGGTACTGAAATTTGTGAATGCTTTCTCTTTATTTTGGCCAAATATCATGTTAATTGATGGATTCTACTTAAATTCTACATTTGGTGCTAATTGTAGGAATTGGAAGTGAAAAAGAGTCAAAATGGTATTTTTTTTTCAAAAGACTTCTATCTGGTTAGGCATGAACGTGTTCAAAAAAGTCTGAAAAGCTCGAGATTTTAATGTGCTGAAAGTTTCCAACTCTAATTCGAATTCCTAGTTGACTCGAGATTCCTTTTCCAGATGTGAAGACATTCAACTTTGATTAGGACACTATTAGTCTTCTCTTGTTTCCATTTTTCCTTATTTTTTTTTCCTAAAGGAATTGGGATATGTTTTAGACCACTATAAAAAGTAGGAAACAATTAGAAGTAAGGGTTTGGCTATTATTTTTCTCTTTCTTCTTGGCAAGACCAACGACTTTGGCTTTTCTTTCAACGAATGACTTTTGCAATTTTTTATATTTTTGCTTGGGTTAATTCCTTGAGGAGAACTAAATTCTTTTTCTAATCAAGGGATAACTTGAAGATTTGGTTCTACGAGCAATTATGAGATCAAATTAATTTTTATTGTTTCTTTTATTCATTGGTATTTGTCTATTTTCTAGGTTAATTTTTTATGATTGCTATGTTCAATTAAATATCTAGGGGCCCGATATTTGATTGAACTAGATAATCTACTATCAATTAAAATAGTTGAATCCGTAATTGTTTTGATATTTTAATCCTTGTAGTGACTGATGATTGGATTTTTGTCAGGAAAACATACGATCACATTTAAATAAATTCTCATAACATATTTGTTGGTTAAAACTAGACTATTCTGGCTTTTACTATAATTGAGAGACTAAATCTTAGTGTCGTACTTAGGTTATCTTTTGATCAGGGATGTAATTAATGATCGTACCTTAACTGCCAATAACATAAAGAAAAGTTAGCTATTAGAGTTTATTGATAGTTATAACTAGTTTATCAATGAATAATTGAATTTAGTGTTGTATCAAGGATCGGTTGTATGAACCATCTCTAAAAGTTACTTTTTGCCTAGAGTTTTGCTATTTATTGATTTAACTTTAGTTTAATTCCATTTAATTATTTTGGTGCAAATTAATTATTTATTTTAATTATTCAAAACACCTCATTAGATCTTGTTCTAAAATTTTTTTTCCCAATCCCTGTGGAGACAATCCTAATCAATGCTATATGTAAATTTATATTTTCTCGAGTATTTATTTTATTATCGAACAAATTCAACACCTGTCAGTTATGAACTAAGACTAATGTGAAATGGTTGAATGTATGATCGTTGGGTTTCAGTATTTTTGAAATAGGGTCTGCGCGCCTTGCCTTCTCTATACATTCTCAATACAAATGCTCTTCTCATCTCACCCCCTTGGAATGTAACTTACGATTTCTCTCAATATAATGCAATGTACTGTATTAGGGATAGGGAGAATGTGAGGACCAAAAAAACTTATTTTATATTGCATCTTATTTTCTTGGATATATTTTCTTTTACTTTACTTTATTTGCCTTAATTTCTTGGATACTTTATAAGTGAATCAAGATTTTATTATTTGTGTTCTATAAGTTAGTGCATTTATGAAAGTGGGACCCACTAGTGAGGTGTGTGTAATAAATTTGAAAGATTAGGAGGAGTTGGATGCAAAGAGATATTATTTATAAGGAGTCAAGAGATAATTAGAAGTTGGCTAGATATTTTAGTGGTTGAAAGATAATTTGATAAGGATTAGCTCTTGGTTTACCATATGTCAGAAAAACCATAGAATCTTAACTTTGACTAAGACCAAATTTTCTTCTTATCCAACCAAGATAATTAGGTCATTAATTAGACACTAATAATTACCTTGCCAAGTGTCACTTTCTTGCCTTGCCAAGTGTTACTCATCTATGGAATTTTGACCAAGATTTCTCTTGAACTTTCTCTTAGAAGTTTGGTCAAAATTCCCTCCCTTTCTTTCTATTTCTTGGCCGAACTTCCTAGCAATAAAAGAGAGGGAAAAACTCCAAAATTTCAACTTGGTGCCTTGCTTGAATCCTTGAAAAATTTATCCTAGAATCTTACTTCAATCCATAGAAAGTTATAACAAGGAAGAAAGAAAGGCTCTTGTGGAGAGATTTGAGGAAAAAGAAGCTCTTGGTTGCATTTCTTCCTAAGATTTGAAGGTATCAAGTTAAGAAACCTTCTTTTCGTTCTTTTTTTATAGATATATGGCTTGATTATGGAAGTTTGAGAAAGATTTCATGGTTTTGTGAGGTTGATTGAATTTTTCAGTTTTGAGTTATAATTTTCCAGTCTTGAGATGAAAACTTCTAGTTTTGATATGACTTGTGGGTTTGGATATCTTGTTGGAGATGTATTTTTAGCTTTGTTATACAAATTTCAGCTCTAGTAGTCAATTTTCACCCTTGTTATGCTAATTTTCAGCCTTGGAATGTGATTTTCACCTTTGTATGCCTTTTAGGTCTTGATATGGGAATTTCCAACTTTAGTATGAATTTTTAGCTTTGCTATAAAATTTTCCAACTTTCGTTGTAATTCTAGCTTAGGGCAAAAATTTCCAACCTTCACATAGTTAGTTTTATAAGCGATTTCTTTGCTAGAAATTGACACTATATGCCTTATAACATGTTGGTTAGTTTAATTTGTGGATTTGTTATATAAACATGAAAGAAAGTTGGGGAGTTTGGCTAGAGGAGAGTTTGGAAAAAATATTTTTTGGCTGGCTGGAAATTTTCACAAAGAGCTCTGCGCGGTTTTGGAAAAATTGCTATAACTTCGTATAGAAAAATCCAAATTAAGTTCTACTTGTTGCTCTTGAAACTAGATTCAGATTACTTTCTACCATAAAAATTTTGAAATTGTTCTCAATTCTTATGAATATCTGTGATTTTTCAAAATTGACTGAATTTCCACATCTGTTCTGTTTTTCTACCGGATGAAGTAGCAACTTGAGACTGGAATTTGATTGAATTGTGGATAGAATCTCACAAATATGTCTTCTGGGAAATTATAACCCTTTGACTCTATTATCCAACAGTATAAAGTTTATAAATTTTGAACTTAAGAAACTTGAGATATGATTTTTCAAACAGTATCGCGCAAAATTGGAGAAAATTTTGTTCTTCAAAAGTTGTTCTTGCTTTCATTTCCAACTTCAAGTTGGAGTAGTAGAACCATTTTGAGCTTGGTTTTATAATTGGAGTTCAGATAACTTGGTTGATTTGAAAGTGTTTTCCTTTGAATATGGTAGCTTGGAGTAGTGGATCTCATGGCGCTTTACATACTTGATTTTAAGAATTTAAAGGTGTGGCCGGAAAGTGCTCCTGAGGGAACACTTAAATTTGTTGCCGTGGTGAGTGTTCCAACTGCATGTTTCGTGCTCATTGTTGTTAGAAATTGTTAGGCACATGATTTATCTTTTCATAGGCAAGTGTGTACTTTATCGCATTTGACCTAATTCAACTAAACTTTGGATATCTTGTTCATGCATGTACCAGCAATTTGATTTACAAGTAACCTATATCTGGACTTGAAATACTTGAAATGCTTAAAAACATGATATGCTGAACTTACTTGTGACTTGATCTTGTTTAGGCGAGTGTGCCTTTATGTGCACCCGACCTTCGTGAATTTGAAATAATTAATCATGTGTATGTACTTGCATGTTTATGTGCATGGTTATACACCGACTGTATTTCTCTTGTAGCGGTTGAACTAAGCCCTTGGACGCTTATCCGAGACGTCCGGTAAATGAAAACTTGGGTTACTCATGCGTCGGTAACAATTGAACTGAGCTCTCGTTGGACCTCTTACTTTAGACCAACCTCAGAGCGGTCGGGTAAGTTGAGCAACCTTGGGGTAAAGGATAAGTTCCTAACCTGTTTACTCCCGACTGAAATTCATGACTTGAACTCTGATATTTCTGAATACGGAGCGTTAAGTGACAACTAACGTCTCCAATCATTAACTGCGTGAGCGTTGGATAACAACCAACGACTTCACTCTTGAATACCTGAATACTGGGGGTTATAAATCAGATCTTAAATATCTAAATATCTGGGGTTATAAGTCCAACCCAGGGTTAGTTGGTCGAATCGAGCCGGTAAGGAATTGGTCATAGAGATCGACGAATCTTAGGTAATTCTTTAACATTCAAGCCCGGAAGGGGGATGATCGGTGGGACGGAGATTGATGTTTAATGGTGATCTACGGACATTATAATTTCGTAGTTGACGGAGAGTCAACAGACTTCGAACAAGCTACTATGGAACCTGCTCTTGAGAGTGGACTATATCTTTTGACATGAACGTGTTCTTTATCGTATACTTTTGCATGATCTATATGATTACCTGTTTTACTATACACTATGCCATGATCAATACGAGCATGACTAGTTTCCTGATATCCTGTGAATGATATCATGCTTGCTAGTTTACTTGTCTATTTTTGTGGAACTTCATTGGATTTTTAACTCATTCTATGAATTTGTTTTTCTTGCAGGGATGAGAACGTGAGAGTGAAAATTGTAAAAAGCCTAAATTTCATCTAAATTTGTTAGTTGCTCACGTGAGCACTCCATAGATGTTTAGCTGGCTTGCTTTTGATTTTTGCAAGTTTGACTCCTTGGCTGTATTTATAGATTGTGTGGACATTGGAGATCCATGAGTGTACACATTGAAGATTGTAATTGATATCGCTTTTATTATTGAGGTTATTATTTATAAATTTCATGATGTGTGACTGAGTCCTATCGAGAGATGGGCAAGCGGTCCGCTTAACCCTTGGATATGCCCTAGGGGAAGGTGTGGTCGTCACAGGTGGTATCAAAGCTGTTTCAAGTGGTCTCGGCGCGGGGTGAGTTTGGGCCAAGTGGTGTTATGGTCCCAATTATGTGAATAAGTATAAATGACTAAGTACTCTTATTGAGCGTAAGTTGTGAATCATGAAAGTTGTAAGCGTAAAACCTTTATTTTGATACTTAAGGAAGATAGATATGTACATTAAGTTGGAATCTTAAACTTGGTTGATTTGACCTTGGGAGCGTACGACCTGAGACGTGAATTTTTCTAGTTTCGGATTCTTGTATCCGAATACCAAAAGTGAAGAGCACTAGAATAAGGGTCGATATCTGGATTGCACTTGAGATAAATTTGGATGGCAAAAGCCAATGCGTAAAAGATTCTAGTATTGGACTTGAAATTGAACTGACCAAGGAGAGTGGATCAATAAATGTCGTCATGGACTAGTCACATGCATGTCTGGTTAGGGTTTCTATAGATGATGGCTAGCTTTGCAGTCATCGTGAATGTTTAAGGTGCTAGTATTGCAACTTGTTTCATTTCTCCTGTACCTATGTATCCTTGTTCCGTGTTTCCTTGATTTTGTTGCGATTTGATTACGGTTACATATGTATTTCTTTTAATTTCTTACTTGACTACCATTTTCTATTTCATACCCTTCTATGATACCCTATAAGAACTTGGTTTTGATTCATATTTCTCTATAAGTTTTGGATTATGTATGAATTTTGGGGACAAAGACTTAAGTTCTATACTTATATACGAATTTTGGCAGAATTAGGATGAACGTCTTGATGGAGAACGGTACAAGACACTAGTGAGAGTAAGAGGTTATGGATTCTTCTTGAACAACTTTGTAAGTGAGTAATGGAGAGTGAATTAGGGTGTGGAACTTTTATTTTAAGAAATATGATTCCGTATTTTGTTATGTGTATAAGTGATGATAGTAAACTTTGTGGGAAGACCCAAGAACTCGTCTATCTCAAGTAAAGAATAATTAAGATTTATATTTTTTGGATAACCTGTAAACAAAAGAACGAAAGAGTAATATGGTCAGAGTTTTCAATTGTAATTAGTTACTCATTTCGATCCTTTGATTTGTCTGGCAGGCTATCATTTGATTTAAGTAAATCGGTGAGATGACAAATTTGGGAGATATGCATAAAGAAATATACATTCTTCGAAAGGAGGTAGAATTTCAAAAGAAATTGGCTGACTACTGGGAAGGACGTTGAAAACAAGAATATGCGAAGAAAATTGACCTACTATACAAGAACGTGGAATTGGAAAAGAAATACAAAGGGACCCCGGAAGAGATGCGGAATAAATTTGAATTGGTGCATTCGCCTAGTCAAATAGCATCTCAAGACATTCCTAGTAATTAAGTTAAAAGGAGTGAAGGAAATTTTCATGATACTAAAGGGAAACGTAAAACAATTAGTGAAGATGAACTCGTTATGAAGTATAAAGGGAAGGAGAAAAGAAAGAATGTGCACTTCAAGAAGAGATGCATAGCTGTTAAGTGTGAAACCTGTAGCAAAATTCATACGGAATTATATTACTTAAAAATTGGTGCATGTTTCAAATGCAACCAACTTGGATATCAAGTGAGAAACTGCCCAAGATAAATGAGTTTCACGACGGTGAAACTGCTATAATAGTTAAAGTTTGCAATTAGTGGTGTTTTACTTGAAATAACTGTATTTATTAGACTATGTGTAGTGAAAGATTTATATATAAGCTGTATCTCCATTAGAAACAGCGAACTTGGTGCCTGATGTTTTGATTAGTGATATTACACATCTGTGTTTGGTTGGAATTAAATCCTTATCCGTGATTCAATTTCTGCACCTTGTTCTTGGATTTGAACAAGAATTCTTTATTTGTGATTAATAATGAAGGAAGGTAGTTCGATTAGTGGAGATAGTATGTTGCCAATGTACTGTGTTTGATTTCAAGATCTAGCAGAAGTAATAACCAAGTTTTGTAATTATCGTTTTCTCTTTTCATCGAGTTCTTAAGTTTATTTTACCCTGCACATTTGACATCTTTGTTAAACTTTCTTAGCATATTAACGTAACCTTTACGTGATAAGATTTTTCCACTAGGCAAGTTGTGGTAGCACTATAAGTGAGAGAAAACCACTTGAAAAATGAAGGAAACCAAAAAACTTATTTTATATTGCATCTTATTTTCTTGGAGACATTTTCTTTTACTTTACTTTATTTGTCTTAATTTCTTGGATACTTTATAAGTGAGTCAAGATTTTATTATTTGTCTCCTATAAATTAGTGCATTTATAAAAATGAGACCCACTAGTGAGGTGTGTGTGATAAATTTGAAAGATTAGGAAGATTTGGATGCAAAGGGATATTATTTATAAGTAGTCAAGAGATAATTAGAAGTTGGTTAGATATTTTAGTACTTGAAAGATAATTAGATAAGGATTAGCTCTTGGTTTACCATATGTCATAAAACCATAGAATCTTAACTTTGACTAAGACCAAATTTTCTTCTTATCCAACCAAGATAATTAGGTCATTAATTAGACACTAATCATTACCTTGCCAAGTGTCACTTTCTTGCCTTGCCAAGTGTCACTCATCTATGGAATTTTGACCAAGACTTCTCTTGAACTTCCTCTTAGAAGTTTGGTCAAAATTCCCTTCCTTTCTTTCTACTTCTTGGCCGAGTTTCCTAGCAACAAAAGAGAGGGAAAACTCCAAAATTTCAACTTGGTCCCTTGCTTGAATTCTTGAAAAATTTAGCCTAGAATCTTACTTCAATCCATAGAAAGTTCTAACAAGGAAGGAAAATGGCTCTTGTGGAGAGATTTGGAGAAAAATGAAACTCTTGGTTGCATTTCTTCCTAGGGTTTGAAGGCATCAAGTTAAGAAACATTCATTTCTTTCTTATCGTTCTTTTTTGATGGATATATGACTTGATTATGAAAGGTTTGAGAAAGATTTTATGATTTTTTGAGGTTGATTGAATTTTTCAACTTTGAGTTATAATTTTCCAGCTTTGAGATGAAAATTTCTAGTTTTGATATGACTTGTGGGTTTGGATATCTTGTTGGAGATGCATGTTTAGCTTTGTTATACGAATTTTCAGCTCTAGTAGTCAATTTTCAGCCTTGTTATGCTAATTTTCAGCCTTGGAATGTGATTTTCAGTTTTGTATGCCTTTTAGGTCTTGACATGGGAATTTCTAGTTTTAGTATGAATTTTTACCTTTGCTATAAAATTTTCAACTTTGGTTGTAATTCTAGTTTCGGGAAAAAATTTCCAGCCTTCACATAGTTTTGTAAGCGATTTTTTTGTTAGAAATTGATCCTATATGCCTTATAACATGTTGGTTAGTTTAATTTGTGGATTTGTTATATAAACATGAAAGAAAGTTGGGGAGTTTGGTTAGAGGAGAGTTTGGAAAAAATATTCTTTAACTCTGAAAATTTCCACAGAAAGCTCTGCGCAATTTTGGAAAAATTGCTATAATTTTGTATAGAAAAATCCAAATTAAGTTCTACTTGTTGCATTTGAAACTAGATTCAAGTATTTTTTACCATAAAAATTTCGGAATTGTTCTCTATTATTATGAATATCTGTGATTTTTCAAATTTGACTGAATTTCCACACCTGTTCTGTTTTTTTATCGGATGAAGCAGCAATTTGAGACTGGAATTTGACTAAATTATGGACAGAATCTCATAAATGTGTCTTCTGGGAAATTATAACCCTTTGAGTCTATTTTCCAAAGGTATAAAGTTTATAAATTTTGGATTTAAGAAACTTGAGATATGATTTTTCAATAGCATCGCACAAAATTGGAGAATATTCTGTTCTTCAAAAGCTGTTCTTGCTTTCATTTCCAACTTCAAGTTGGAGTAGTAGAACCATTTTGAGCTTGGTTTTATAATTGGAGTTGAGATAACTTGGTTGATTTGGAAGTGTTTTCCTTTGAATATGGTAGTTTGGAGTAGTGGATCTCATGGCGCTTTACATACTTGATTTTAAGATTTAAAGGTGTGGCCGGAAGTGCTCCTGAGGGAAACACTTAAACTTGTTGCCGTGGTGAGTGTTCCAACTGCGTGTTTCGTGCTCATTGTTGCTAGAAATTGTTAGGCACATGATTTATCTTTTCATAGGCAAGTGTGTACTTTATCGCATTTGACCTAATTCAACTAAACTTTTGATATCTTGTTCATGCATGTACCAGCAATTTGATTTACAAGTAACCTATATCTGGACTTGAAATACTTGAAATGCTTGAAAACATGATATGCTGAACTTACTTGTGACTTGATCTTGTCTAGACGAGTATGCTTTTATGTGCAGTCGACCTTCGTGAACTTGAAATAATTAATCTTGCATACGAACTTGCATGTTTATGTGCATGGTTGTAGACCGGCTGCATTCCGCTTGCAGCGGGTTGAACTGTAGACCGGCTACATTCTTCTTGCAACAATTGAACTAAGCTTTTGGACCCTTATCTGAGACGTCGGATAAGTGAAAAACTTAGGTTACTCATATGTATGTGTAAATGTAGGTCGGTAACGACTGAATTGAACCCTCGTTGGACCTCTTGCTTTAGACCAGTCTCAGAGTGGTCGAGTAAGTTGGACAATCTTGGGTAAAAGACAAGTTCCTAATCTGTTTACTCCTGACTGGAATTCATGACTTGAACTCTGATATTTCTGAATACTGATCGTTAAGTGACAACTAACGTCTCCAATCATTAACTACATGTGCGTTGGATAACAACCAATGACTCCACTCTTGAATACCTAAATACTTCGGGCTATAAGCCAGATCTTAAATACCTGAATATCTGGGGTTATAAACTCAATCTAGGGCTAGTTGGTCGAATCGAGCCAGCAAGGGTTTGGTCGAGAAGATCGACGAATTTTGGATACTTCTTTGACGTTTGGGCTATGCAGGGGGATGATCGGTGGACGGAGATTGATGTTTAGTGGTGATCTACGGACATTATATTTTATTGGTTGACGGAGAGTTAACAGACCTCGGACAAGCTACTGTGGAACCTGCTCTTGAGAGTGGACTATATCCTTTGACATGAACGTATTCTTTATCGTATACTTTTGCATGATCTATATGATTACCTTCTTTATTATACACTATACCATGATCAATACGAGCATGACTAGTTTTCTGATATCCTGTGAATGATATCATGCTTGTTAGTTTACTTGCCTGTTTTCATAGAACCTCACTGGATTTTTTCCCCATTCCATAAATTTATTTCCTTATAAGGATGAGAACTTGAGAGTGGAAATTGGAAAAGGTCTAGATTTCATCTAAGTTTCTTAGTTGCTCATGTGAGCAATCCATAGATGTCTAGTTGGCTTGATTTTGATTTTTGCAAGTTTGACTCCGTGACTATATTTATAGATTGTGTAGGCATTGGAGATCCATAAGTGTATACATTGAAGGTTGTAATTGATATCGCTTTTATTATTGAGGTTATTATTTTAAATTTCATGATGTGTAACTGAGTTCTCACGAGAGTTGGGCAGGCGGTCCTCCAAACCCTTGGGTATGCTCTAGGGGAAGGTGTGGTCGTCACAGAGAAGGTGAGGATCTAAAATATTTAGATTAAATTTACATTTGTAATGTACAAAAGAGATGGAGATGACACCAATTCCACCATGGCAGACATACAAAAGGCATATAATGCATGGTGGTGTTACTTGTCCCTTAGTTTGACCATCTAATGTCCTTTTGAATCAAAGAAACTAGTTTAGAAATAAAGTACACAATCATCCACATTTAATAATAGTATATTTATTTATTTATGTTGATAAATGGTTATGCATTGTGAGGACTCATATATTTATTTCTTAATTTAGTCTATTTTATAATTATTTGTTTTAGTGTTATTTAATTTTATTATTTATGCATGAATTTTTCTTAAATGGTTCTTTTATCGCTAATGCTTTGAAAGTTTTTCGAAAGTCGCACCGACGAGACTAATTGGAGATTTGTAGAATTAATTTTAGACTAGTAAGTATGAGTAATTGTAGTGTTAGAGGAACTACCTTGGAGAGTTAGTATTTAAGTGTAGCAAACAAGAGGAAAATTAGTAGTGCAAGACACTATTTCGCTACTATTCGAAATTGACTTTTTTCACAAATAAATGGCTAGCTTTCCTTCACCTTTTCACCACAAAAATTGAAACATTTCACTCCCTCACTCTCTCTTATTCTCGGCTGAACAAGGAGACACAAAGGGGGGAAAGAAAATTTCATCTTTTGCTCTCCAATCTTGCTCAAAGATCTTCATCCAACCATCAAAATTTTGGGTTTTTGCTCTACCTAGAAGGAAGGTGCAATCTTGTGGTGATTTTTGGTGAAACTGTTGGTGAAAGTCTTGCATTCAACTAGGGTTCAAGATCTTGAAGAGATAACAAGTTCATCCTTCTTTGCTCTTTAAATTTTACAAAAATTAGTGGTTGAATTACATGGGTTTGAAACCCTAATCAAGAATCTAAGCTAGAGGACTTGAGGAAAACCCTTGTTCCTTGCTTTACATCCTAGGTAGTGGTCTTGAAGTGGCCTTTTAGGTAGTGGACTTGAGGCTTCGTGCTTGTATTGTTGTTGATTTTGCGATGTATGGCTTGATATTGGCTTGGTAAGTGGAGAGAAATTTGAAAGAAAACCATGGGGAGTGCTGGCTGAAAATTTGCTACTTTGTTACCTTGCTTTGATTTCGAATTTTGTTGCTTATATGGCTGTTAAAATGCTTGTTATATGTTGTATTGTGTGTGTGGAGACTATCTTTCAAAAATCATTTCAATTGGTTGGATAAAACTTGAGTTTTGAAGAAAGGAAGAAAACTGGAAAAGCTACCCAGGTCAGCCGACCAGGGATTCTTTGTCTGTGTATAAATCTTTGTATAAAAGTCAAAATCAAGTGCCGTTTGTGGCATTTGAAACTAGACACCAAGAGCTTTTCTAACGGTATAAAATTCCCCCTACTAATTCGTTTTGAGTAAGCCGTACGGAACCGGTAAAATAGACTGATTTACTTCACCTGTTTACCCGAGAAAATCATACAACTGCATCTTGTGGCTCAATTTTGTCCCTCTTGTGAAACGAATTTGAAAACGATTTCTTCTGATGATTTATAACATTTTGAATCTAGTTTCCAATGCCATAAACCATTTCCAATTTAGACTTGTGTAGAGTCAGTTATGGCGTGATTTCAAAATTGTGTTGAAACTTGGTGACTAGAAATCTGTTGAACAGGTTGCAAACACCAACCTTCTTAAAACTATGGTATCTTACTGTTCGAAAGTCCAAATTGAGTTCTGTTTATTGCATTTGAAACTTAACTTGAATTTCTTGATTCAATTTCTATAAATTTTTCCAAATTTCCAAACATTACTGAAAATCAAGACTGGTTCTGCCCTAATTTCATGAAACAGTAACTTTGAACTGAGATTTGAATGATTTCTAGTTGGAATCTGGGAAAAGTGTCTTTTGGAAAGTTTTATTACTATGAATATAGTTTTCAACAGTGTAAAGTTTCCAATTTTTGGACTTACCAAACTCAAGATCTGATTTTCTAAATATTATCGCGTAAAGCTGAAAATTTCTGATTTCTTAAGAAATGAACTTTTAAGAACTTCCAACTTCCTTTTGAGATTGATAGTCCGTTTTAAACTTGATTTCATGGATGATACAAGTTTCTCTTGTGATTTTAAATCCTCATTTTTGAATCTCGATTTTCGATGAATTAAAACTCTTTTGAGGCGTTGTTTAAGTTTTAAGCAATGCATTTTCTTCTTTGAATACTAAGTGGTTTAGGATTCCGTGAGTGGTGGTTGGTTAATATTTTTTCAGGTGCTCAAGAGGGTTTCAAAAGGAATCCCGGTGCAGACAACTGAAGGACTTATTTGCTCACTTACTTTTGAATTGGTGAGTGTCAAGTGTATGACTTGTTGCTTAATACTTGAATGGTTTCTTGTTGAATAAGTGAATTTGGACTTGTCGAGACGAGTGTGTACTTTATCACACTCGTTCTCTTTTACTTGACTTGATGATTGACTTATTTGTACTCGATAAATTATACTTGTACTTGTGGAGACGTCCAAAACTCATTGGCAATTCTTGCGACTTGAGCCAACATGGGATTGGTCGAGAAGTTTGGTGAAACATGAGAAAATTATAAAGCTTGATCTTTTGAGATCTTGTTTGGCATACTCGAATAGTATTGCCTTTTCAATTTGACGTTCGGTCCCGGTAGGGGGTGTAACGGTGGACGAAAATTTGGTGAAAAGTGGAGTCTACGGATTTGATACTTGTTCGATTGACGGAGAGTCAACGTGTGATATTTTGGATCAAGGCCTTGACAAAGCTATGTGGAGTTAGCTCCTGAGAGCTTCCGTATCTTTATTGATTGTGTTTTACTTGCCTTTGTGAATTACTTGAATTTTGGCTATCCATCTTGTATAAGGTTTATTGCTATTTGAACTTATTTGTTTGCGTGCTTTTCTTAGCCTCACTGAGCACTAGCTCACTCTCATAGTTTGTTTTCCTTAACAGGAGTTCGAAATGGAAAGATTTTTGGAGAAGTTGACTTGATTACCTTTTGATTAGAATTTGGATGTAAATGGTTTAGTCAACTTTGGATGGTTGTATTTTTGGAAAATTTTGATGTACCTTTGGAAACTTTGTGATGTAAGACTTGAATGATTATATAAGAAAGCGACTTTTCTTATATTGACTTTTATTATTGATTGACTACCTTTAAGTTTAAAATTTGTCTCGTTTTGAGCCTTGGCGAGAACTAGGCAGGCGGCCCGCCGAAACCCTAGGATTCGCCCTAAAGAGAAGTGGGATCGTCACATGCATGCTATATATTTTGATGAGACCCACTTGAACATACTTTGTCTAGAATCCTTTTAAGTCAAGACTTAAGTTGTCTTCCATTATTACAGTTAAAATGCAATTATGTTCGAATTAACTTGTTGAGTGAGCCATGAGGAGTTTTAACTATGAGATGAGATGAGATCTTAAAGTAATGGGCATGACTTAACTAAAATTTGTACTTGTTGAATACATTCAAGGTCATAAAATTATAGAGGCAAAGATTAGGTAACACATATGACGTGATTTATCAAGAGTTGACAACTCAACTATCTAGAAGTTACAAGAGTTGTAATTGGTAATAAGTACTTATCTGTTGAAATTATTTTGATTTTTTGAGTATCCTCAAAATCAAAATAACTAAATGGAATTATGGCCCACAAGGAATTATAAATTCCCGAATATATACTTGGGAGCTATGAATTTGAATAAAATAGTGGGAGCAAAACCAAACTTACTTTTTATGTCATTTTTCTTGGTTTTGTTTTTATATGAATAACAATTCTATTTTATCTTTTCTACCTGTTATAAAAAATTATGTGTAATTACATATTATTCTCGATATATTTAATATTTCCAATTTTTGGATTCATAAAGAAAATTCAAAAATGTTTCAAGTGAAATTGGCTATATCTTTTAAGACCTTGATACTTCCAATCATGAAAGATGGTATGAAATTAATAGTGAATGCTTTCAATAAACATAAAGGAGATGATGATAGTGTATCATGGTTGCTTCCAATATCTCCTATGTTATAAAGGGTTTATTTTCTTTCACCATGATTAGACATCTTAAGAGTTGAATGATGAATAATCAATGTTTAAGATATATGAAATCCTTGAACAATAATTTCATTACTAGATGACAAGAATTTCTCTAAATAAATGTTGATTATTTATTAGAGAATGATTAGATATATTGGAAAATTAGTTCAATCAAGTTTTGTTATAGACTATAAGTCAAGTTTTGACTAAAAGGATGTCACTTATCAAGAGTTGACAAGGTACATCAATTATGAAGAGTGTATAAGTTAAAATGTTTTGAAAAGCAAGCTTTATGGCACAAACTTTCATTGCATGGTCTTAGCTTGAATAAAATGGCAACTTTGTGAAAGTTTTATTTTAAGTTTATAATTGAGATTAACTAGTATATTTACTTCCAACTTAAGTTCCTTGGATATATGAGATATCGGATATTCAACATACTATAACTTAAAAGAAGTAAGTTGAAAAGAAGGATAATAAGTATTTACTTTTATGAAATAAAAGTTACTTCATTAAAATGTAGCAACAAATTATCTTTCTTAATCTAATGGACTTATTTTAGAACTAAATAAATGCTATTATTTCTTATACTTTACTACTTTGAATAATAACTGCTCAAAATGGATAGGTATGCATTTTAAGTACAAACCCAATGTAAAGGGTTAAAGGGTTTGAGTATAAAGTAGAGAAATAAAAAGGTGAGCGTATTAGAACACCTAGATATGATCAAGGTGAATAATACTTGATTCGAGATGAAGTATTGGAACATCAAGATTTGATCAATGTGGAGAATACTTAGTCCAAGAGTTTCAAAATAATCTAAAGAAGAATAAGATTTTCAAGTAAAATTTCTCTTAGGTATTTCAATTTAAATTGAGTAGACTAGATAAGGAATTATATCTTATGAGATAAGATGTACCATGCAATTTTACCAAAATAATTTTCGGGTTTGTCCTAAATAAAATTGCTTCCTATACATTAAATCTTGTTCCATATATATTTTTATTCAAAATATATCATATGAGATATAAAGTGTTAAAGAATCCAAATCTTTGTAAAAGTTTAAGTTGCCCTCTACTTATGTAGTAGATGTAATCGGACAAGTTGGAACTAAGATCCGATTAAGACCTTTCTGTGGAGTGTCCTTGAGAAATAAAGGAAAAAGAAAATTAACGAAAATGAAGAAGAGCAAATTTACTCTCTCTACTTCATTAGTTTTGATTTCTTCTAACTCATAAGTTTGAGTTTGCTCATCTTCTCAAGGAATATTGCAATCTTCTCCAAGAGTAAAAGTGTTTTTCTCTAAAATTACTATTTTCTAGATAAATAGTTTATTCTAGATAAAGTAATGGAAGTAAGAGAGAACTTAAAATTTGAAAGACTTTCAAGTGCCACAAAAAGAAGTTGAACAAATGCATGGAACCGGGACTTGCATTTTATGATGATACGGCGCAGTGAAAGCTCCTAGAACAAGGGTTTTATAAGTCATAGAAATATAGATTTCTTATGAAAAATCATGATGTTTGATCTTGGTGTTCCTAATGACTTATAAATAGATTTACAACTTATAGAGATGATTAAGAACCACAAATCTAAAATGGATTCCATATTTGACAAAAGGAATTAACCTTAGTCAATCTGCCTAAGGGTATAAAAACCTATTAGGTGCAGGAGAGTCTTTAGAATAAAGATTAATATGGAAGGTAAAAGTGTTACCTACAATGCATGATTGGTAGAAATGTTATCATTAAGGATAAGCAATTATTTTTAAAGAAATGTTCTAAGTAATTAATATGTTTAAATTCATTTAAATTTTCTTACTTGCTTTAGCTTGATATACGGCATTGCAAATAGATGTTAAAACCACTTTTCTTAAATGGAAACAATAAACGGTTGTGTATGGAACACATCTCAAAGTTTTTTACATCTTGTGTGTCAATAAAGCAATCCTCTAAGAGTTTTATCATTCATTTTGATGATATAATCAAAGAGTTTGATTTTATTAAAAGTGTAAATGGGCTTTGTCGCACCCCATTTTTTAAATAAAAATAAGTTTTTGATTTTAAAAAAAATTAAAGAAAAAGGGCCCTAAATGGGATTTGAAATATGCGACAATTTGAATCCAAAATAATAGTTTAAAAGGGGGTTTTTTAGAAAAAGAAAGTCACTACTTGGTATTGAATTTAGGTGTGCTAAGTCACCCAAAATATATTTTTAATGAAAACAAATAAAACCCTTTTAAATGATTCCAGGTCTTTGAAAACGAGATAAAAGAGTTCAGGAGTTACGATTGAAGAAAGGGAAGACAAAGATTTGATCAACTCAAATTTAAGGCATCCTTTCAACCTAAACCAAAGTTAGTTATGAGATTTAGTCAAAAAATTTTCCTAGTTCTAACCTATAAAATTTATCACATTGGATGTTTCTATATAAATGTAAACCTAGACCTAAGGGGTATCGAGAGGGACAAGAAGTCTCTTCAAAATTTAATTGGGTGCAAATCACATGAATTGTGAAGCTCAAAAATGATCCCTTGAAGAGGTCATCAATATGTAAAAAATGAGACTTAAAAAAAAGATATTATGATATATAGATAAATATACATGACCTAGAAGAGGGGAATGCAACATAATGGATATGGGAGACTAAGATTCGTGACTCAATTTTCTTCTTATAGAGGGGTAATAGCGTGTTAAGGTTAAAAAGCCATACTTGTCCATTCCCATATTCGAAAGGGTGACTTGTCTAACCTAGTCAAGCAAATGGACTAACTTACTTCTAATTTTCTAAAATGAGATGCAATTCTAAATGATATGCTTCAAAACATAGAGGGTAAAGGAATAATAGTAGGGAAAATATCATGCAAATGATAAAAAAATTCTAAAATAGAAAAATATGCGTGACAAGAAATGAATCTAACTTATAGACAGCCTAAGGGTCTAGTGTTTGAACTAGTTCACTTCTAAAAATTCTCACTAACGTTGGACTAGTAAGGAAGTGGAGGAGAAAAGCCACATTATAGAGCGTTGAACTAATGTGGTGATGACATGCACTCATTATAAATAAAGTATATAGACCATAATTAAAGCAAATAAACATATAAAGCATATAGAGCACAGAACACATATGCATAATATTTAAGATGCAAAACCCTAGAGAAATCGGGATAAAACACATAAGCACATAAGCACACAAGCACATAAGACCTAACTATTATATTGAGAGCCTTAACTACAATCTAAAAGGGGAAATATAAAATAATAATCATATCTAACCTATCTATAACATTTATCAAACTAATTACATTTTTTACAAAAATAAACCTATCTATTACATTGAATATCCAATTACATTTCTTGCACAAAAGAATATAATCTATATATTATAATTTGGGCATTCAATTGCCTCCAAATAATCACAATATTTAAATTAAAACAAGCATATTATGAATAAAAGTTTAAAATAAATAAATGAAAAAAGAAAAAAAAACATAAACAGATAAACACATAAGAGCACATAGGAGCATATAAAAAGAGTTTTAAAGAATAATAGAGACTTCCTCCCTTGAAGTAGTGGCTAAGTGGGAAGATGGAAAGTTGTCACTTTTCCAAAAAATTAGCAAACGGATCAAGGTACTAATTTGATTAAAAATAAAGACCAAGACTTAATCTGAAAATGCAACATTCCAAACAAGGCACAAATAAATCAAGGAATCAAGAGAATTTCAGAAAAAAGGTAAATTTTTAGGGACTAAAATGCAAAAATCAAAAGTTTTTAGGGTAATGGTGCAAATTTATTAAAAATTAGGGGTCAAAGTGCAATTTATTCAAAATTGATTTCACTAGTCTATTTTTCATAACACAATCAGATTTACAGTATTTAACTACCTAAGACAAATTTTTAACCACCAAAACAAAGCCATTTACATTAATTTTCTAAAATTGCCAAAATTGAAAACCTAAACTAATTCATGTTATTTAAATCCCAATTTTTCTTTCAAAACTAGAATTAGCTCACCAACAATATGTATGAAATATATGAAGTAAACCAGGGCTTTAAAAGGGAGTGATTCATTCATTTTTCACAATTTTTGGGGCCATATTATAATTATACAAAAATTTGAGGCCAAATTGCAAATATATTTTTCATGGACTTGAATTGGCAAACAGCATTTCATGAATTTTCCCGATTTTCCGCATCATTAAATACAAAAATGTTCAAAATTCAACCAATAAAATAAAATAAAAGAATTTCAACCCGATTCACAAAACCCATCCCAATTAAACATACCATAGACTAGGGTTTTTAATGTCTTGACCCAAACAAAACTTAACAAGAATCCAATGTAAGAACCCAGATGCCCAAACAAAAAATAAGGACAAGCCCACGTATAAAAATACTAACAAGCCCAACATAAAATAATCTCTAGCCCAACTTTTAGCCCACAAACACAATTAACAACAACCCAAACATCTTGAAGGATAAAAACATAACAAACAAACAAAGAAAATGGAACCAAATAAAAGAAATGAAGGAAGAAAAAAGCCGATGAAGTTTCTGTCGAGTTGACACGCTGGAATCTGGAAAAATTCTAGCCAACATGGCCGAAATCTCACCGTAATTCATTTTTAAAGGTCTTAAAGGCCGAATCTTGGCATAAACATGTTATCTACAGTCTCATGAGCTCATTAAAGCACCAAACCAGTCCATTAAACTTCATGAATCATAAGCAAAACGAGATCTAAAGTGCTAACCCATGGAAACTCATGTAATGGCTTAAAAATCACATGCGAAGCATTAAATCAACCAAGAGAAAGCGTTATAATTACCTAATGATGCTTGAGGACTCAAACCAACATGGAGAAACTTGAGAAAAATGCTCCCAAATGCAGAGAACAAAGCAAACAAGTTCTTGTCGTAGAGGTCCAAGTGCTGACGAAACTACAACTTCGAGCTGGAATTTGAGGGGTTTAGGGACCTTTTTTCAAGAAATTTTCAAAACAAAAGTTGCTCTCCTACAATCACAGATGATGTAGAACAAAGATCTCACTTAATAGACTTCAGATGAAGTCAGAAAATGAAGATGAACATGGCTGGTTCGTTAGCCCTGTTTTTATTTCTGTAGAAAAGTTTTTCGAGAAGGAAAGTTTAGGTTTTGATTCGAGAAATATATGATGGTTATCAAAGAAAATTTTCAACATGAAAGTTATTACCCTATGTTGAACGAAAACTCAAGAAGAAGAAATAACTAAAAAGTACCTATATTGAAAGAGAAAATTGCATCTGAACTAGGCTGTTTCATCAACCCTTTTCCAGAAAATATTTTGCAGAAAAATACCTCTCCCCTTTTTTCTCTTTTTCTAGCTTTTGCTGGTTTTGCCGCTTTCCTAACTCTCTCCCCTCTCTCTAAGGACTCATTTTACAGCCTTTTAAACGAACCAACAAGCTAAAACCTAAAAAAAATGCTGAGATGGAACAAGGGTTTGTTGGCTTCCTTTGGTCTTTCAGATCCATTTTGACAGCTGTTTCTTGCTGGATTTTTTGGTGGTGAGGTGTTCTAGTGCTAGCTAATCTTGGGGGAAAAGAAAACAGGAAGAAAAAATGAATATAAGTTGCCAAAAAATCCAGTTGTTTCTCCGTACCATTTGGTGGTTTCATTCATGTAGGAAGAAGAAAGCACGTGTGCAGTGCACGCGCGTGTGAGGCTACAGTTTTTTTTTTTTTTTTACAAAACACATGGGCTAATGGGCCTCTTTTCCTCTTTTTTTTTTTTTCCAAACTTTTGTTGGGTCTTGGCTTGGGCTTTTGTGGGGTTTTGGCTTGGGATTTTTGTTTGAGTTTTGGGGGGATTTTTGATTGGGTTTTAGGAGGAATTTGATTGGGTTAAAAATAAAGGAAATCACAACTATTTTTGCAAAATTTGAAAATCCCATTTTTCATTTTCTTTTATCCTAAAAAAAACAAAATGATTATTTAAACAATAATAAAAAAAATAAAGATACAATAAAGCTAAGATTAAACAAAATTTTTGGGAAAATTTGGTGTCTACAGGTGTGAGGACTTGCAAAATTCTTCATATTTTCTTAAAATTTCCTTTTATTTTGAATAAGTTACTTTATAATTTCTTTACTACTAAATTACTCCCTCAATAGTTATAATAAATAATAGAATTAAGAGTTTTACTTTTAGTTTTATAGTTAGGGTAAACTAGGGTTTTTGCGTATTTTGGTAGTGTGAGTAATTGGTAAGGTGTGTGTACTAAATTTGGTGGTTAAGAGTGAGTTTTAGATAAGAGAAAGTGTGTTATTAGAAGTGCTATTAATAAGTTAGTGAATCATAAGTTAAAACACAAGTACGTGAGAGTTAAGGAAAATAGGTTTGAATCGACGTGCACCGTTTGCTACCGATCGAATACACTACTTGACCACTACTTTCTTACCCTAATCCTCTTGGTTTTATTTCAGCTAATTAGCCCCTAATTAACCCCTAAAGCAGCCAAAAATCTTGACCAAAGAAAAGGGAAAAAGAAAGCAAATCTTGAGCGTCAAGTGGCGACCATCCAAGAGGATTTGACCAAGATATTTTCCTTTCTTCTTATCTTCCATTTTTGGCTCACCTTCTTCCTCATTTCTTCATGTTGGCTGAGAATAAAGAGAGGGAAAAGAGAGAAGAAAACTTGCCATTCCAACCTTGATTTTAGCCTTGTTTGAGTTGAATCACAAAAACCAAACCGATTAAACTTGCATCTTGGTGCTTAGGAAGCTAGCAGTGGTGAAAGTTTTGGAAGAAATAGCTTGGTTCCTCACTTTCAAGAAGGATTGGTAAGGTATAAGTCTAAAACTTCTTTTTATCTTTCCTAACCATGCTATAGAAGCTTTGAATCTTGGACTATTATGGATGATTTTCTAGTTTTGGGTTGTTTAATGAAAATTTCAGCTAGGGTTTTATTTTTTCCAGCTTTGATTGTATTGTTTAACTAGCAAATGTTGGTATTGAACTTGGATATGGAATTTGTGAGGTGATTAATGGCATGATTGTGACTTTTTAGCATTAAAAGATGAATTTCCAGCTTTGATGATAAAATTTCAGATTTGGTAGTGGTTGAATATTTGCTAGAAATGAGTTATATTTGGATGTTTTTAGCCTAGATAAAGAGCTATCTTGATATGTTTATTGGTGGTGTTTGAATTGGGTTGATTTGAGGAAAAACATGAAACCTTAAATGGCTGGAAAATGGGACAAATACAAAGAGTATGCTGCCCAAATTTTCATTCAAGGGATAAGTGAGTGAACTTGGAACTTGAGCAGTGATTCGGGAATGAGTTGGACTTCGGTTGTCTAGAGTATTCAAGTTTCCTTTAGTAGAGGTATATAAGTTGAAATTTTGCCAAAACTCGTACACTTTAAAAGGCGAAAGTAGCAACCGTTATAAATATGTTTTCCTCGTCTTTTAGACCAAGTTGCGAACTTAAAAAGTTTTAATCGCTTCCTTATCAAAACCAAAAGAGCTAGCATGAGTTTTCTAGGGTTTGATAAGTAAAATGAATACTACTTAAATGAGTTTCATTTACTTGATTTTCTTTAAACGAAACTCCTATATTTTGAACCCTAAGTGATTTTAAACCGTTAAATGGTATTTTATCGCAGATTTGGACTCCAACCAAGGAGTTGCACCTGAACGTGGTTTTGAAAAGCAATAAGTCATTGGTGAGTGCTTCCAAGTGCATGATTGAACTTGATACTTGATTTAAATGCTTTACCAACGTGATCGGATAATATTTGATTGGTTTGGTCGGGCAAGGGAGTACTTTATTGCACTTGCCCTAATGTGATATATTCTTGTTCATTGGTTGCAATTGACTTAATATACATGTATATAACTTGAATACTATCTGGAATTCCAGAAACCCTGTGGCTAGTTAATCGAGTCGAGCCGGCAAGGGCCTGGTCGATTAGATAACGAACCCTGGGTCTCTAGTTTTGTCGAGTGGAGTGTTATCTTCTCGACTAATTGGTATGCTCGAGTATTACCACCAGTGTTTATCTTGGAGTTCGGGCCTGGTAAGGGGTTTGATTGGTGGATGGAAATTGGAGTTAAATGGTGAACTACTGGACTGGTTATTTTACTTGAAAGTTGACGGAGTGTCAACTACTACTTGATCAAATTATGCCGGAGCTAGTTTGCAAAAGTGACTGTATCTTTTTACTTGACATGTTGAATACTTATTGATTGGCTATACGAAGTGTTATTGCTCATTTTCCTGACTTCTTATGCTCGGTACTTTGATACTTTCACTTTTAAATAATGGTCAACTTGCTACTTGGATCTGCATGACGTTTTGGAAACTCACTGAGTTTTAGCTCACTTTATTAGTTTTGTTTTCCTTACAAGGGGTATGAGTGAGGGCATGAGGCTGGTACAGGCTAGCATTGTCTAGTTTTTGAAATATTGGCGATTGTACTCGCGCTAGTGCTCAATTAGGGTTGAATGTATCTGGAACTCAAATCTTTTGTTATGTTTGAAACAGAAATGAATGTAAATGTATGTTCCAAGTTGGGAACTGTTATTTCATTGACTCTTGAGATTGTAAACTATTTTATTTGAAATAAGTGAGCTAGTCCTGATGAGAGTTGGGCAGGCGGTCCACTAAATCTTGGGATACGCCCTAGAGGGAGGTGGGGTCGTCACAACAGGCCTTATATTAATATATGATTTAGTAGGAGCTATTATTAATTTCATATTATATATGTAGTTAACATATTATACATGGAAAATATAAATCGATGCTCCAAAACTATAGATACATCTGATCAAGATTTTCTGCATGATATAAAGGAGAAGCAATCTTCTCTTCGAGAGTCAAGATATACAGTGATGACCATGATTTTTAGGGCTTTCAAAATATATAGATAAGAATTTAAAAATGTTTGGCATGAAGTGATCTAAAAAGGGGTTTTTATCCATATTATATAGAATAATCCTTTCAATGTACTAGACTTATAGTTTCCTTTCGTCCATGAAGAATTAAAATTGGAAGTTCGAGAATATACTTGTAAACAATCTTACAAAGATAATTCACAAGTAATTATGCATTTACTTACAATATTAATGTTTTGTGTTGAAAGAGTTTCAAGCAAAACATAGCTAAAATTTCTATAATTAAACTTTAACAAGTTGCTGCTTGAGAAGTGGCAAAGGGAAGTATTTGGATCTACGACTTCAATTTTGACCTTGGATTGGTTCTCTGCATTAGAAGTCCTTTATCTTGTATTGTAACTATAAGGGAAATTTACTCTAGCAAAGTAACCAAAGGTCTCATTGTAGATCCATGGACTTGTTAAAGTGTTACCACACGATTTGGTGAAATCATTGGTAAGAATAAAGGTGGAAATAGAAAGAGTACCTACGGATGAAGCCATAGTTGATCCGTTTACTAAAACTTATCTTAAAGGAAATATGATGGTCGTGTAAGCTCATTTGGTCTTGGACTTATGAGTAATTGGCTTTAGTGCAAGTGGACGGCTAAAAGTGTGTATGCCCTAAAGGCAATCAATTTCTAGGGTTTAATATGCACTTGAACTATTTATGTTATAATAAATGATATATTTAACATATTGATTGTTTATATATTTATATTTGTAAGATAAAACTCTTAGAGTAAGTCTGATCAATGAAATCATAAGAGTTATGATGATGAGATTCATTCGATGATAAATAAGGTATATTCTTAAATATCTCTAGTCAAAGTATTAACAAGAATTGGCATTGTTAATACAGTTAGACTAGCATATACTATTCCACTTTTATATGAGAAATAACAGACCTCATCTACTATGGTGTGTGAGATACCTAAACTAGTATATGGGTGCTTGATAAGATGATCAAGTTCACTAGATCGATCCATATAGAGATATCCTTTAAGTGCCAAAGGATTAATCTCTAAGTGATATTTGAGGAAGTGATTCTTAGACTTAAGTTATCATAGTATCTTAAATACGGACGGTTATACTTTGTTTGCTATACAATTGCTCATATAACAGGGAATGCTCACATCATAAGCAAATAGGTATATATTTGAAGTATGAAATGATGGCGAATAACCTATAAGAATTTACCACCTCTTATGAAAAAAGAGTTATCTTATGTCTGATAACTTGTAGAAGTATAACTCGAAATTCTTAGCGCTAACTTGAAGAGTGTTAGAAAGTGTTTCTAAGTACTTATTCATTGGACTTACATTTTGGCACAGGAAATGAACATTAATCACACAATGGAATAGGGACAACTTATTCCAAAACTAATGTGAAATAAGTGTGGTAAAAAGATATTAATTACATAGTAAACATTCACTGAAAGATGAAGTCATCTACTTGACTTTTCTTATTATTTGGTTGATCATAATGCATTGTTAGATGCCAATATTGATCTATAAAAATGAGTTGATTGATTAATGGAATCAATAATAATTTAAAAGAAGTTTAAATTTATCTAGTTCTTATTTATTAAGAATTATAACTCATACTTATTGACAATGTATATAAGAACCTAATGGGTCATCCACATTAAGAACTTCTTTATCTGATTAAGAGAATTTCAAGTAGGGACTTAAAAGATAAGTTTTATAACTTATAGTTTAATTTGTGAGACAAATTAAATTTGAGAGACTTATAGTACAAATAAATTTAAATCTTCCAAATGCAAGAGTTGTATTAGAATAAGCAAGCTATATCCTACTGGAAACTGGATTTCAGGTTTCCATAAGGATATGACCAATTTATTTGTCTATAAATACTCATCATGCTTTTGCTAGAAAAACTAATCGACACATATATTGTCTTGTGAGATTTTTGAGAAAAATCTTGAGAGAGAAATACCCAAAATTTATCCAAGAAAATAAGGAAAAAATTGCATTTTTTGTTTCTCTCATTGAGGCTGGTTTTTCATAGTGAAAAACGAGGGTTTTTCTCAACTAATTTGTGTGAGTTGTTTTGGCAATAACTAGCACTAATCTAATTGAAACTAATTCAACCTAGGAAGTTTTAGTTAAGGAGGTTTATGTCGATGACTGTTAGAGTCGGATACATGTGTGGCTACATAGATTACTTTACCATCCTTGGAGCTAGATCTCCACCAGTTCAAGAAAATCTTTATGGGTTGAGATAATCTTCTTGAACAAACTCAATATCTCATGGATTTAATCAAAGGTCAATCTACTAAAGGAAAACAAAATTATTAAATTTTTCACTATGCATGTTTCTATGGTTCCTTATAGAAAGAGAAGTTGAGAAGAATTGAAAAAAAAAAAAGAAAAATTAGAAAATTAGAAAAAATATTGTAATAGTGAACAGTGGTATTATAGTGTGAACAGTACTGTCCAAAGGTACTATAGCATGTGACTAAGATTCTATAGAAGCACTATAACAAGAATGGAAAATGCTTTCTGAAAAGTTTCAGCCATTCGAAACTTGCTCTTGGCCACCTAAACACATTTAGGCCAATCGAATCCCCTGATGGCTAGTTTTTAACAACTAGTAATTTGGTCGTTGGAGCTTCATTTGGAGCACTATTTTCACCTATAAATAGCCCAAGGACATCCACATGATATAGCTTTTGTCTTGTGAATGTAATCTAATTAGAGTAGAGAGATTTAGTGTGAGAAAGGGTGAGCCTTATTCTTCGTGTACAAAAAAGATTATTATCTCACCTAAATTGAAGACACACTTAATGAACAAACATCAAAACTTGAAGAAGTTTGGAAGTCGGTGTAGGCACCAAGGAGGGTGGCCGAGCCATTATAAATCTTTGAGTATTTCAATCCCTTATTTTTTAAATTTTTTTTTGTCATTTTTGTGCTATTAGTTGATTGAATTTGATTGTTATATACTTATACTATTATTTTCTCAACACTTGTGTGATTTTTTTTTTGGATTTGAGCGAAGTTTTATTTTGAATTTGAAAAATTGTAAACAACCTAATTTAACCCCTCTTAGATTGCTCTGAATCAATTTTTTCTGTCACTTACCTCGTAAGAGATGAAAAAATCCCTATATTATGCCATCTGTGTGTGTATCTTATATATATATATGTATATATTATATGCATATGTGTCATGGGATTCCACTAACAAAAAAAAAGACAAAGAAAATATTCGAATTAGCAAAAATTCATTCGAGAGAAAATGACAAAAAATTTGTAATAAGTGACATCTGAATGTGTGATTATAAGATTGGGTGATTGACTTTGAATTTCTAACTATAAGGAAATGGAATACAACTTCTATTAATTTCTTAAATGGGAGAATTGATGGAGAATAGATGAATCAATTCTCCCATCTATTCTCTAACTCAACATAATTGGGGTATTTTTGTTTGTTGTGGGGTGAGGGGTTAAGTGTCATGAAATAAATGTTAAGGGATAAAGTGAGAATCAAGGTGTACTTTAAGGAGATAAATTATAATTATCCCTAATAGAAAAAGTATGTTTGTCTAAAATTTGTCAACGTGTTGAGTTGACTTAACTATGGGGGGTAAAGCGATTAAAAGATAATGTTAGGAGTTAAATTGTTAGTAGTGTCATAATTTAAGGGGGTAAAGCGATAATAGCCAATTGCAAACTCAAAAATTTCAGTTTTCAAATTTTGAATTTCAGTTATGAGTTCACGCCCCTAAGTTGATTTGTTTGTACAAGTACATAACTCGAATTTATAAAATCAACTTGGTCTCTTCTAATAAAAATCTTACAAGTTCCGAATCTACGCCCTTCCACCATTAACTTGCAGGCTCCGAAAATATATACAAGAATATTAATCTAACTACTGGTTCCTTCAGAAATGCCAAATGCTCACTTTACTTAATGAGTTATCCAAGTTTAATAGCTTAATAAGATTATATGCCATGTTTTTAGTAATATACTTTAATTATTCTCAACAAAATTAGAGGGAAATCTTATGTATGCAGGTAAAAAAGCAAAAAGTTAAGATTATACCCTCAAAAAAGTTTGAAAGAGAATGTCTAACATAAATTAATGGCTATATACTATTTTAAAAAAAAAGGTTTGCTTAATTTGTGTCTGAAAATCAATAATCTGTAGGACCATTTGTACGGCTAGAATTGATGCGGAACATGTTGATTAAGGTTGTTGGGTTTGTGAGACTTGTTCAAGACAGTCCATTGTGCTTGATAAAAGATATGCAAAATACTTTGAATAGCCCAAAACTTTGTGATATAGTGAAAGTTTGGGCCAGTGCTATTCTCTTACAACCTCATGCTGTTATAGCTGAAGTTGAAGGCTTTGGGTCCATCCTCTGACTATTTATTGATTCTTTGCCTTCTTTCCTTCATCATTTTCGCCTTGCATTTCAACTTCTTCAATCCCATTTTAGGGATTTCAATTTTGTTTATTGTACATCGTCTTAGACTTATAGTGACTGGGTTTTGGGTTGTTCTTTGTGTGTCCTTTATCATGTAATCCATCATCACTTCAAAGTAAAGCTTAGTTGTACAAACGTGTGTATCAATTGACTACCAATAAAACGACCAAAATTTCAGAAAATCATTCTTTAAAAATTTTATATATGTTCACCATCAAAATTTTTGTCTAATATATACATTTTATTCACTAATAAAAAAGGTACACAATCTAGTAACTCTTCAAAAAACACGTCATCCAAATGAGTCTAGTATTTGAAGTTTAGGTTTATTTTTATCTGTAGGTGCAACAAATTTAGTGTAGCTACTATTGGGACCTTTCTCATTTTGGGCATGTTTGGCTTTGTTATCCACTTATTAGAAAAAAATTCTTTGAAAAAAGAAATCTAAAAACTCAATGCCACTCATCTTAGTTCCAAAATTATAATCACTTCTTATGGTGATATAGGGAGGTATTTGTTCCTTCATTTAGGAATTTTTTTTTATAAGGAAGAAGTACTCCTTATTTTATAACTTTTTATTTTGTCATGTAATGGAGGTTTGGTATATGTCCCCCTTCTACTTTATTTACTTGTTTATTAATAAAACAAAGGGTTGGCAATTCCTTCCTCGTGTACGGAGTTTTGCTTGAAAAAAAAGGAGGCATTTTGTAATAACTTACAACTATGACTATGAGCAAGTCAATGGAAATTACTCCATTTTGACATTGGCTTATGAAGTCCCAAAAGAAAACAAAAAAAAAGGATGTCCTTCAAGGTCGCTCAATAGAAGTCATTACAGCAATATGCAGATCTTGGAGAAGTTAGTAGTACTTAATTACCCAGAACCCATCTTATGGTTTTCAACTTTATCTCCTCTTTTCTGAAAGTAGTCATGAGACATTCATTGATATTTTAATTTACAAATAAGATGCTTCAGTATACTATTCATTTGCTTCACTTATCCCAAATGATGTTTAACACTATTACCATATATCATACTGTACCAAAAGTAATTAACGCATAAAAGAAAAAGATATCATAAAAAGTGAGTAGTTTATTTTTCAAGAAGTTTTGAATTCAAAATTCTCCTCCTCTCTCCCCATTATTTAAGTTTCATTCCCTCCTTACTAAGAAAAATTAAATAAAAAAAGGACCCCTAGAATTCTAGGGCTCAGTCTTAGATCTCTTCCCATAAGCCAGTTGTCACACGTGTGGCATAAATGATTGTGAAGCACCAAAGCCACCCTAAGTAATCATTTCAACCATTCTTAGCATAATAAAATAAACACATAAACACAACTATGTTTTTTCTTTCAATTTCTATTCTTTATTTTGTTATATCTAATAATATTTTCAAAACCCCTCAATTTTTTATTAAAAAAGTCTCCTGTCTTTTTACTTCTGCTGTGTTTTCATAATCAATCAGTACATATCCTTCTTACCAATCTAGACATACCAATGCTTCTTGTGAAAGAAAGGGTTTTTTTGGTGGGTCATCCCGCTCGTGCGATCATGCGAGGTTTTGGCCCATAGCCTTCCAGTAGTCCCACAGAAAAGGGGTAAAAAAGTATATACAAAGGACTAAAGGTCCTAAAGGAGTGCCTTTGTCAAGCTCGAGAGGGACTTCACTGTAAGGGCATATTTCCATTGTACTACAATACACATGAAAGAAGACATTTTTGGATTGAGAAATAAATATCTTTTTCAGATTGAAACCCCCAAATTTTGGGTGGATACAATGTATTTTGTTCTTAGACAGTTATTTAAAAAAAAAAATTCAAGACCTTTAAACAAATGGAAAATTTTTGGGCAACCGGTTTTTGCTCAGTTTGGATCCTACTTCTTCTTCTTCTTCTTTTTTTCCTTTAATTAAGTGTATACATAGTAAATAAAAGAACCTTTTTGGGAAATTTTCTAAAAATTTAAGCCAAATGGCTCCCATTTGGATTAGACTGGATTTTGACTCAGATGGGATTGGAATCTTGTAACTGTCCATGCTGTGACTAATCGGCTCTAAATAACAGTTTTACCAAACATCTTAACATCTAATGAGAAATTTCAAAAGATTCTGACTATAATTGTGAGAAGTTAAAAAGTGAAGTTTGACTAAGTGCTGTCAGAATAAGGTCAATTTGGTTGGGTTGTTTTCAAGAAAATGTGACTTTAAGAACACATTTACAGTAAGCACACTAAAAATATCTGAAAACACCCAAAAAAATTTTAAAAATAAAAAAAAACTTCAGCAACTCTTCAAAAAAAAAAAAACCAACCAAATGGAGTGTAACCTTTTTTCTTTTATTTCTGTTTTCCAAGGAACTAAAACTAAAATATAACTAAAAATATTAAATATCTATATCTAGTATACATATTCTTGACCTTGAATTGGTACATTAGGCATTCAAAGACTGACCTAATACTAATAGGACATTCAAACTTGACCCAATTAGCCATTAGGTCCCTCACGGGTAAATCAATCATTGCTCAACAAACCATAAAGAATCCTCATCTCAAAAGGAATTTAAAAAGAAGAAGAAAGGAAAAAAAAATAAGAAGAAGAAGAAGAAGAAGAAAGAAAAGAAAAAGCAGCATCTCTTACACCTCCTCAGTCCTCAGTTCTCGCTTTGTCTATTTATATAAAGCAATTTGCTACTACTTTGGGCTGCTTACTCAACTTCCCCGTCCACAACAATGGCTTCAGAGAAGGTTGAAACTGTAATTGCAGGGAATTATGTAGAAATGGAAAGGGATGAACAGGGCAATTCTAGCTCTGCTAAGAGCAAATTTTCCAACCTGCTTTGGCATGGTGGTTCTGTCTATGATGCATGGTTCAGCTGTTCTTCTAACCAGGCATTTTTTTTTTTTGACAAATTATTCATTTAACTCTCCTCAACAGTTTTGTTTATCCAGAAATGTAGGTTGATTAACTTGCTGACAACAAGTTCTTGTTTCTTTTATAGGTTGCACAAGTGCTGCTTACTCTGCCATACTCATTTTCCCAACTGGGAATGTTATCTGGGATTATATTCCAGCTTTTCTATGGCTTGATGGGAAGCTGGACTGCTTATCTCATTTGTGTTCTATACATTGAGTATAGGACTAGAAAAGAGAGGGAAAAAGTCGATTTTCGAAACCATGTAATCAGGTATTTCAATAGTCTGCTGCGTTTGGTCGGTCATGAAAATCTGGATTCTCACAATGAGTTCTGGAAAATTTGATCCTTAGTTAGGAAAGAAAGGCATCAACAAATAAACCATTCATTGTTCTGTCTTGCATGATTTCATAACTTTTGCAGTATTCATTAACTCAACTAACTGTGACAAATGCAGTGGTTTGAAGTTCTTGATGGTCTACTGGGAAAGCACTGGAGAAATATTGGCCTATTTTTCAATTGCACATTTCTACTATTTGGATCTGTAATCCAGCTAATTGCTTGTGCCAGGTAACAATTATTTGCTATACTAATTTCCCTGATTAATGAATATTCTGCACATCTGATCAATTTTCTTATCAAAATTTCAGCAATATCTACTACATCAATGATAATCTTGACAAAAGAACTTGGACATACATCTTTGGAGCCTGTTGTGCCACAACAGTGTTCATTCCTTCATTCCACAACTACAGAATTTGGTCATTTTTAGGCCTTCTCATGACAACTTACACAGCATGGTATCTCACCATTGCTTCTTTTGTCCATGGACAGGTATAGATATTGTCTTAAAATCTAATTCAGATTAATAAATAAATAAAAAAACAAGAACTAAAGTTTAATTTTGGCTTGATCACTTTTACCATGTGGCGGCCTTATCTCAAGATTGATTAGTCATAAAATTTTGACTAAAAAACTAATTAGTTTTGGCATGTCCAGGTTGAAGGAGTGAAGCATTCAGGGCCAACCAAAATGGTTCTCTACTTTACTGGGGCTACAAACATTCTTTACACCTTTGGGGGCCATGCTGTAACAGTGTGAGTTTTTTTTTTTTTTTTAATTTGCATGCTGATATATAAATTATGAATTTTTTTTGCATACATAAACTGTATTTGCAGCAATTTGTAGCATGATCTGACTATAGATGTAGCTAGTAGACATATAATTGCTAGAAACCCTTTTCAGGAATGGGGACATGCTTCCTGAAATACTGGTGCCAGCACCTTTTTATCTTCTAAAGAAATAATTTATTCACTTGTGATGATCTGAACTTTATGTTTCATCCTTTTTGCAATATTGCAAGAATAATTTGTGTAAATTGCTCTAAACACCTTTAAGATTTGTAATAATTACAAAGACCACCATCCTTATCTGGTTTCTTATATTATTATACCTCCCTTAGATGCAAGGTCATGCAGCATAATGTTGGTTACAATATGCTTTTAACTATGAAGTTGCCCTTGGAGCAATTTGAGGAGATGGTGCGTTTGGACAGGAGATTTTTAAAAAAAAATTATTTAACATAATGTTATAGTACTTTTTGTGATGTGTTGCATGTGAGATAAAAAAAAGGTTGGAAATATAAAAAAGTGATTGAAAATGTGTTTATGATGCAAGCAAAATAATATTTGTTTAAAATTAGGTATCCAAATTGCAATTTTGAGATCTGGAGGGCAATATTTTGCCAGACCATTATACTTCATCCTAATAAATAGAAAAGATAAAAAGGGGTAAGTATACTCAATCTGTTGAAAATGAACATACAAATAGCAGTAAGATGATTGAAGAACTAGAGAATTTTTCTTTTTACAGCAATTGATTATACCAATCTGTTAAAATTTCTCAGGAATGTAAACAAATAAATAACAAATGATATGTTTCTATCTTTTCTTTTTCTTTTTCTTTTTTTTATTTTTATTACTTAATAAGAAGTGTCTATTATTCTTATGCTTTTTAATTTTTTTTCTTTTCTTTTTCAGAGAGATAATGCATGCAATGTGGAAGCCACAGAAGTTCAAGTTAATATATTTGGTGGCAACAATATATGTTCTAACCTTGACATTACCATCAGCAAGTGCTGTGTATTGGGCTTTTGGAGACATGCTTCTTAACCATTCCAATGCCCTGTCTTTGCTTCCTAGAACTGGGTTCAGAGACACTGCTGTTGTGCTCATGCTCATTCATCAGGTTCATGTCTCACTGATCTATCTAATTTTTCTCCTAGATATCATACCTTTAAAAAAATATTTATCCCAAGAACTATATTTATCTAGTTAGAAAAGCTACCTAATTAATGAATTTGGGATTCAAATATACATAATTTTCTTTCTTCGATCCATTACAGTATTTTTTTTTTGGGTCCAAATTGCATTAAACAGCCCTGTATTTCAATCCAACATCAATTTGCCACTAAATTTATTTTATGTCACTTAACCCCCTTGTGAGTAAAAAATGACCCTCCATTTTGTATGATTATAGTGCTTTTAATTTCTCTTCCTTCTTAATTATCATTTATCAAATCATTTTCTTTTTTTTTTCCTTATTCCTTTCCCTTGCCTCCTACAATATTCTTGTGGGCAATTTTTTTTCTTTAAATTTCCATTATGCTCTCTGAACATCCTCAATAATGAACACTATGGGAACAACTAGATCACTCCACTAATGCAATGAACACTAGAATAAACAACTTGTAGTCCATTCCGACATTCTTATTTCCACAAATAGCGTTAGTAAGAAGTTTTCCTCCCAATATTAATATTAATTTTGAAAATTCTAATACTTGCAGTTTATCACATTTGGATTTGCATGCACACCTCTGTACTTTGTTTGGGAGAAATTTATAGGAATACATGAAACGAAAAGCTTGTTCAAGAGAGCACTTGCAAGACTGCCTGTGGTTATTCCAATATGGTTTTTGGCCATTATTTTTCCTTTCTTTGGTCCAATCAATTCCACAGTTGGATCTCTTCTAGTCAGCTTTACAGTCTACATAATTCCTGCTTTAGCCCATATGGTCACTTTCGCTTCAGCATCAGCCAGAGAGGTATGACAAATTCTTTTTACTTCATTTCTTTGACACTCGAAGAAGATATTTTAACTAAACGGAATGATTAAGGTTTATGAGCTGCATTTTCAACAATTTTATAGGAAAACAGTCATTTTCCAAATTTTGATGGTAACATAAAATAATGGCTTGATAAACTTGAATTGGAGGTATTACTTTCTATTAAAAATAAAACGTGCAAGTTAGCTATTTAATATTTCAATTGTCTCTCTTTTGTTAAGAGATATACGTACTAGATCCCGATAGGTGCTAGTTAACATACCTAATATAAGTCTAATTTATTTTTTAGCTTCTTTAGATTTAGATATTTACCTAAGTCGCTCTTGAGCAGTTTGCCATAGGCCGCCATTAGATCAAGCCTGTGTTAATTATTGTCATGACATTGTTCATGCCTCTATACTACATAAATATTTAGACTATTTATATGAGGTACAAAATTGATTTCAATGGTCATTATAATTTCCCTTGGGATTACTGTTTTGTTGGAGACCAAAAAATTGAGTTGAATGCTTTTGTCACAGAATGCTGTGGAAAGACCACCAAAGTTCCTTGGAGGATGGGCTGGCTTGTATTCAGTGAATATTTTTGTGGTGGTATGGGTTTTTGTTGTAGGTTTTGGCTTTGGAGGGTGGGCAAGCATGCTAAATTTCGTACGCCAAATCGATACCTTTGGCCTTTTCACAAAATGCTACCAGTGCCCTCCAAGAAAAGCATGATCAGTTATGTTACTTTTCAAAAAACATAAAGAATCAAGGCAAGGAATCTAGATAAACCTGTGTTGATCAAGTGTGTAAATTGATTGGCTTTGGAACATTTTTTGCTTTTTTTTTTATTACTTTCTTATTTTAATTTTGGGGAAGAGCTGGTTAACTTGTGTGATTGTTGTATTAAAAGTGTGACTCGACTCCCGCTATGTTTAAGGGATTTTATGCAATTAATAGTGTTCATTTAATAATGAATTTTGCCACAATTTCCATTTAAAAGAAAAATTATTACAACCATCCCATGTGATATGTATATCAATTAATCTTTAATAGTCCAAAATAAAACAAATCCTGATCACAAATGCTTCCTTCTAGAAACATTTTTCCACGTATTCTATGGCTGCTGTGCCATTCAACAAAATGAGTTGACCCAATGACTAGGGGAAGGTGCTTAGAATTCTCTAAGCTGTCGAGTTTAGATTCAAATCTTGGATCTAACAATTTGAGTGGAAAGGAGGTGAAGAGGGGGTGAAAAAAAAAGGATGAAAGATATGGTTGGTGGAACAAGGGAGACGAACCACCAACTAAGCTTCCTCTTTAAAGCAATTCCGTCTAATCTCCCTTGAAATTGCTTTGAATTATAGAGCAATCGGAATATTAGCGTGCCATCAAAACTCTTATTACCTCCAAAAGGATTTTGAAGTCTGAAATACTAAAAGTTTGTGTCACGCTCCGAGCCTGCACTTAATAGGAATGTTAGATTCATTGTATCTCCAAGGTTTGTTTCCAGGAATCCTAGACATCATATTCCTGAGTACAGAAGTAACTAAATAACAAATTTTGGAACTTAACCATCGTTAGAAGCACAAAAGAAACATTAAAACCAAGGAACCTATTTAATGTGTCAATCGCATGTTCATTAGGTTGCTGCTGATTTACCTAAATTTGGAATCTATCGAAGCTTCAGAGTATAATATTATCATTTTCCACATTCCGTTAGATTTAATGATTTTCTCCCATTAGTGCAGATATTATGGAATAAAAGTACTTTTTTACTGAAAAAAAAAAAGAAAGAAAGAAAGAGAAGAAGCTATTCAATGATCCACATTTGCTCTGGTATTCAAAATGACAGTAATTAGTCTATGGTCAACAAGTCTTATCTCCACTGCTCCTACACAACCATAATATATTTCACTGAATTCTTTACTTTGTTCAATGGCATAGCAGTAGAGTTGACTCATGATTGTCCGATGCTATTGCTACCGGATAAGCACAACACCCCAATTACTGCAGGGTAGCACGAATTTGCTGTTCTTTTCACAGGCAATTACCAATCAATAATGCAATGCTGACTTTTCCATCGTTCATGTGCAATATGCTGCCGGCTTTTTCTATATACCATTGTTGTCTTCCTATTTGTTTTTCCTCTGTTGTGTGGCGGCCGAGGGAGGAGGGATTTACAGTTGCACCTTGCATTGCTGGTTTTTTCTTTTTGACGGCTAGCCAACTCAGATAAGAGCTGCATTTCCGATGTCTAGAGAGGGCTAGGGTCCACTGAAACGAAAGCCATGAGCTCTTGATCATGTTCCATGATATCCATCTCTTGTTGATCCAGAGTCACCCATGCTTCAATTCCATCGCCTAATCTGGTTTCCATCAGAATGATAAGATTCATGAACACTGGAGCATTTACTGCAAGCTACTGACCCAAATAGGCTTTCCCCAGCCAAAATCGATCTCATAGAAACCGAATCCACACCAACTGCTGAACCCGAGATAGTCCACCGCTGCTTCTTTGGACCCAAACTCTCCGATCTCTTTCAGGGATTTCCGCATTAGGGCTGGTCCTTCATTCCCGTGCATCTTCTTGACATAGTCACTGTTGATTTTTGATATGGAATACTGGATTTGATCTGCCAGGGCAGGCATTCCCTTGTCTTGGTTCACCAGGCATCTTGCGCCTGATATCCAGATGAGGTTTCCAATGGAATGTTCGGAGAGTGTTGGAGCTGCTCTGCGTCGAAGATTCACGACGTGCGTAAGCATAGAAGATTTTCTGTAACCAGAATTGGCTTCCGAGGCAGCCATGCTGCATTTCCAGAGGAAAGCAGAGATTGCTTCCACCCGAGTCAGGCATCGAGCACCTGAGCTCGTTGCCATGGCTCTCAGGGAAGCTATTGATGCAGCATCGAAGACGAATCTCTTTGTAACAGACCTTCCTACCTTGAATGACGCCCCCCACATCGCCAGTGCAGAGTCTTTGAGCCAAAAATCTGTTGCAGGGAAAAGAGATGAGGCTATAAAATTGGGGCCAGCATTTTCCTCTGCTCCAGTAGCCGTCGCGGCCCAACTCTTCAAAAAAGATTTCAATGCTGCTCCATCTAGAATTCTGTGGGAAATACAAAGACCAATTACGATTCCGCCACATTCAAAAACGTTACTTGGATATTAGTCACCGCGAGTTCCTGCCATCGGTCCAACAGAACCAACATCACAAGGCAGAAATTTGCATATCAACTGAAGGTCAGGTTTACTCAAGAATTGGAACAGATGACAATCAACTTTGGTAGTAGCAAATAAGCCCCCTTATCGTTGCATTCGATGGATAATCATCTTTGATTGGTTCCAGCAAGAGGGTAAAAGCTAGCTAAGTTTTCGATAATGATTGCTCAAGCTTTTCGACCCTTTTGAGGATTTGAGGATAACTCGCACCATTGTAGTTGGGATAAAATAGGACTATTGGTGCATAGGGAGCAGGAATGAGCTGGTCCAACAAAGAAAGCTTGAAGATTTTGAGATGGCTTGGTGTAGGAGAAGAAGGTTTTACAATCACTTGGGAAATGAGTGCACTTCCATTTCTATCTTGATTGTTGCTCTGCCAATCAAGGCAGTAGAAACTAGTGTTATATGAACTTAGACAGTTTGAGCACCAAGTACTTATATTGCAAAGTTCACCACTCACTTAGAGATAAGATCACTCAAAAGTATTTGTTTTTTTTTTCTTTTGTTTATTCTTTTGATTGTGATTACTAGCATTTAGATTAATTATTGATTATTAGATGCTTTATACTTTAGAAATTGTCTGCATTAATGTCAAGCGAGGAATCTGCATGCTCTCTAGAACATCGAAATTATTGCTCCGGTTCTTGGCGCGTGCATAGGAGTCATTTTCAACTCATTTTCAAGGCTTCCATGTTCAAATTTGTGCCACGGCAATTATCTCAAGGTTAATTGCCATTTGATCAGCTCTAATAAGAGTCCCTCTCTACTTCTCCTCTTTTCTAACTTCTCTCCGTTTCGTCTCCTTTTCTCGAAGGCTTTTCTCGTAGTGGGGAACTGCAGCGATTTATTTTATTAAAAAATAATTTTAAATTTCTTGTACTTTCACATCTATTTATAAATTTTTAAATCTATTGTATTTATTAAATTGTAGATATGTAATTTCTAATGCATATTTAACTTGTTATTAGGACAATGATATATAACAAATCATGCTGGACGATTTTGAGTAGTCCATTAATAAAACTTGCTTTATATATAATATATATATATATATATAACTCTAATAAGAGTCACTTGACATGTGTATGAAGTTCAACTATGCTCCTAATCATGGCCTTAATCAGGTGGTCCTGCCGCCTAGAACTGGATTTATTATCCAGCATTAGTCTTAAAACGGTCCAAAGCATCTAATTAATTAAACCATTCTATCAAATCAGTTAATACTCTCCTAATTAATTACCTAGTGCTCAGGCCAACCAACATGACACAGCTGCCGTTACAACACAAGCATGCTACTGTTTTCCTTGACATTTTAGTAATTGTAACTGTTACATCACAATAATCATGCTCATTAGGCTTAAATAATTAAGCATAATCACTTTCCAAAATGCTGGGTTTGCTGCCTTCCACGTCCAGTGTTATGGACCGTGTTACTGGAAATAACCAAGGATCTATCATGCAAGATTTCTTTAGATTATACACCTAAAACGATGTCGTTATTATGTGAAGAGAAATTTAATTCAACATGATGTTTTTATTATAAGTTTTTGGGTTGTGAAATTATTGAATTTAATTCTTACTCAAGTAGTAAACAAATTTGTGGTTTAATAGCTTTAAAACGTTTGTATTATAGGAGAGATATTCCATAAATTGGTTGTTTAGAAGACAATATGAGTGGGGACAAGAATTTTGCATAATATCGACGGGTAATGTAAAGGAAAACTTATACTTTTCCGAATTGAGGGGGGTACAATTATGATAAAAATATAAATAATTTTAATAGTTTCAAGACTATTCTTTAAAATTTATAAAATTGCTCCCCCCCCCCCCCCCCCTTTCAACGAAGCGTGGCTCCACCGCTGAAAGCAGGTGTCAAGTGCATTGAAGTTTTCTTTTTCTAATACAGGCGAGTTAGCCTAACATGATTCCAAAAAACTTCAATCATTTCAATTTGTTAAGCCAAAAAAAAAAAAGAAGAAAGTAATATCCACACCTAAATATCAAACCAATTTCACATGAATCTCAAAGATCACGAATTGAGAATTGAAGCAGCAAGTAAATATAGAATGTGTGAAATCTCAACGAAGAGTTTCTTTTTGTGAATTCTAGCTACCGTGACTTTAATCCTAGTACCTTTACATTGTTGAAGCAGAGACAAAAGAAAACATAGAAATTAAAAGTTAGCTGAGATGTCAGTAGTTTTTCCAGCCAAGAACAGCAACATGTCTAGGCTCTTGTTGTCTTGTGTACGGCGGCTTGTCCATTCCAACTTGGTTGTGTTTTGGTCAGTACTCTCATCTAGTCATCTTCTTTAGCAAAAGAACCCCAAAAAAAAAAAGAAAAAGTTTCATGATTTCTGGATAGGTGTCCAAATTAATTGACTAACATGTCAAGAGATAGGGACTCTTGTATGTATATGTGTAAATCTTTTCTTCTCCTTCACCTTCTGGCAAAAGTTGTAAACAATCAATTGAGTTGAAAGCTCTGGCTGTGGACTTGTTCCAACAGAAGCATCTAAATAATGCGGTGTAGCTGCCAAACTTGACTACATCGCAGCTTTTTACTTTATCTGATGAAGGACAAAAGTTTGAATAATCCAGCACAAGATAGGTGAGGCTTTCTCAAGAAATTGATGTGAGAACTTGACAGTTCTTCAAGGGGTTAATTACACTTTGTCCCCCCAAACTTTGGACGATTACCCACTTCAATCCCTAAACTTCAAAATAAGACACTTAAGTCCCTAAACTTATAAATACCTCCTACTTAAGGAAAATTGTTAACAAATTCTGAATGCCGTTGGTGGTCGAAATGTCCTATTTTATAAGGGTTTAGGGATTTAAGTGTCCCATTTTATAAGTTTAAGGACTTAAGTGGAAGGTATTTATAAGTTTAGGAACTTAAATGTCCCATTTTAAAACTTAGGGATTGAAGTGGGTAATCGTTCAAAGTTTGGGGGGACAAAGTGGAATTAATGCATTCTTCAAGGCATTGTTGGAACTTGGAATTTAGTGAAGAAAGATAAAGAATATATCTTGTATTTGGCTTTTATTTATCTCTCAATTGTTAATTCTTGAATTACACTGAAAAAGCTTTATCTTATTCTGCATGAGATAAACGTGAGAATTTAAGTAAATAAGTTCGTACTGGTTTAGTCATCACGATGATTGTTTTCTTTAGGTTTCCATAGGAAATGAGGCTCTTCAATTCCAATTCTGTCCAGCTGTATAAACTGACAATATATCAATGTAAATCAGTATAATTTTGATATAAACGAAAATTATAATTGAGTTGATATAAAATTCACAACTACATCAAAAATATATTAGTTTATATCGAAATTATGCCAATTTATGCAACTAGACGAAACTGGACAGAATCTCAAATGGAGAAGCCCCTAATCCGTTTCCATACTCTGTGTCTGAAGTACTTTATTTAATTTACCAGATGCACCAACCTCGGGATGCTTTACTCGTAACCCCACAGTGTTCCGAGGTGGAGATTTAACCTTATTCTGTGTGAGATTAATGGGAGAAAAATAAATTTTCTCTTCGTTATACTGTCTTTGACATGATAAGTAAATCAATTGAGATTTTCAATGTCCCTTTTTTTTATGTTTGCTTTAACCAAAATTTTAAAAAATCCACAAAAAATAATGATTAAAAAAAAGAACTTAAGTTTTGTCTGTCCTAGGAGTTGGCAAAAAATTCACAAAAATTAAAATATTGGATTCAATCAGATCCATGAAAGATAGTATAGATTTGTGCTTAGTTATAAGAGTATGTAGGGTGTAAACGAGGCAAACTAAGCCAAAACCTCAATTATTCAAACTTTTTTATTATTTTAACAGGCTTGAAGTTATATTCAAATTTTATTTGTTTATCTATCGAGCAAAACTTTAACTTAGTCGAGCTTAGGTAGTTTGAACATTTTATATATAAATCTAAAATATTATACTAGGAGCCAAGGTCAAATTAAGTTTGAAATTTTATCTTTTTTTTTTTCAACAAACGATAACATAAGTTTGAAATTTTATCGACTGCAAAATGTTGTTTATATTGATTTGATTAATCAGCGAACCAAGTTCAAACTAGCTCTATTCGAGTCGAGCTCGATACAAGTATCGAACATGTTGGTTTGACTTTCAGCCCTAATGGTAAGCAAGTCCGTTGCTTCATAATGTGTTATTGGCAGTGTTTTAAGAACTGGACCGGATCGGCCGGTTCGACCAGTTGAACCGCGAACCGATCATGAGACCGGTTCGATTCTATGCTATAGTAGAAATTGTCCAAGAACCGGTCAAGACCAGTCATAACCGTCAAACCCGGTAAACCGGGTTGAACAGCTAATTTCCGGTTTTTTAGTTTCCCTCAATATTTTTTTTAAGTTTTTAAGTTTTACAAAATGTGGCTAGCAAGAATTGAACTCAAGACCTTTACTACACAAGACTAACATAATAACCATTGCACCATCACATCCATTAAGTTTTTTATCATACCACATTTATATAAAATAAATCTCCATCTTTCTTTCCTCCGTTTTCCCTACAAAATCTCGTGCTCTCATAACTTTTTTTTTTATAATTTTCAACTCTTTCTCTCTCGCCTCTTTTCTTTTGTCACCCCTTTTTAATCAAACCTCTTTAGTTTTAATTTATTGATATTTTCTTCCATCTTTTAATTTTGTTTTTGTCTATTAAAATTTAAAAAAATAATTGTTTTTCGTTAACTTTAAAAACTAATTATTAAATGCTACAACCACTCACTTTCATCTATTTTTTTGCTTCTTATCAAGTTTGCATCTTTTTTTTCAATTCTCCTAACTTCCTCCAAATTCCAAACTCCAAACTTTTTTTTTAAGATACAATCTCTAAATCTCAAAAACGTGAATTAAAATTTAAACTCATAATGTCTAATTCCCATAGACGTGAATTTTGTATAATTTCAAAATATTGTGATATTTTTTGGTTGGATTTAAGATTATTTTTTTGGTAGATATAATTGAAATTGAGTTGAAATTTATTTGTTTCAACTTATAATTTAAAAAATTATTTTTGAAAATCCAAGTTTTTTGAAAATATTAAACTTTTCATTATATAAAGTTTTAAATTAGTCCATTGGATGTCTTATTTTGCGCATATATATATTTATATAAATTATTTTTAAAAAATTCATTGAACCAGGGTTGAACCGGTCCGACCGGTTGAACCTTGACCCGAACACTTCACCGGTTCAATTAACAGTCCGAGTTTTAAAACATTGGTTATTGGCACTTTACAAGTAGTGTTAGAACAGTCAAACGGTCCGGATTAATAGGAGCTCAACCCACCCAATAAAAAAGCAAGAAAAAGTGCTTTAATTAGACTTTTGCTTCTTTTAGTCACTAGCTAGTACTACTACTTGAGAAAAATAATGGGATAAATGATTCCCGTAGCCTTTGAACATTTTGTATGCAAATATAAAATATTATACTAGGTGTCAAGGTCGAGCCAAGTTTGAAATTTTATCAAATGCAAAATGTTGTCAGTATTTGGTTTAATTAGTTAAGGAACCAAACTCAAATTAATTCTACTTGAGACGAGCTTAATACAAGTATCAAACAAATTGATTTGACTTTCAACCCCAAAGGGCAAGCAAGTCCGTTGCTTTGTAATTTGTTATTGGCACCTTACAAGTAGTGTTAGAATTGTCAATTGGGCTGGATCAATCAAATCTCAACCCACTCAATAAAAAAGCGAAAACGGGTACTTTAATTAGACTTTTGTTTCTTTTAGTCACTGGCTAGTATTACTACTTGAGAAAAATTATGGGTTCCCGTAGCCCCCCAACTTTTAACCAATATTCTATTAATTAGTCCCTAATCTTTCAAAAGCAAGAGAGATAAGAGTAGCAAAGAGTAAACGCATAAATACCAGATTTAAACATTTACCATGTGTGTACTATCGTAGTCTAACAATAAAGTTTTATGGGTAGATCAGTTAAAGTGTGAAGCAAATCATTGCTCCCGACGATTTCTTCCAAGGTTAACTCTTGAGCGTGAGTTGCATTTTTGCATGCTTGCAAAGCATGTCTATTGGCATCAGGCTGAATAATGTGAATCCGAAATTCGTTTGCGGGCAAGGTCTCAAAGTGTCTTGTCTGTGAAACCCCATATTTTTTTTATCCAATTGTTATCATTATTACTCAAATGTCTAACATATAAATAAGTAGGATTATCAAGAATTTTATTCCTAATTAACTACATAATAATGTGATAGTGGTGTCCAAGTTAGTGGGTGGTTAGATATCCACATTATACTGAAGTTTTACAAGACTTCTAACTTCTTTCAACCACTAGAGATGGTGGGTGGTAAGGCACCACGTTTGCTAAGTCACCAGACCTATTTCTGATCTTTTTACCAACTCACTTTTATCTATTCAGTTTATAAGGTATGCTTATCTAAAAGCAAAAGAATTAGGAGGAGTTAGAAAACAGTTTTGCAAGAATGGTGGATAAAATAGTAGTAGTGGGAGTCGATTAAACAAAACGATTTTTCCAAGGTATTAAACCACTACTCAACAATTTGTTTCTTTCCTTAACTCCATTTGTCAAAGACCAAAACCCAAAAGAAAGAAGTTGTGTGGAGGCAATTATACTGAATGAAAGGAGGAATTATGCAAAGAGAAGACAGAATGCAACATCCCTAAGACGTGATCATGTGAGACTATAGATTTCGTTAATATTTCTTATACTTATTTTTTTCAAGGCCTTGAATTCGTCATTATAAGCATTAAGCATGTCTGAATCAAAGTAAGTTTTACACATAAATAGGCTTTGGAAATTCCTCTTCACAATCAAGACTTGATTGGCTTCACGGCTGACTATATGGAATCTATATGTTATACTTCTAATTGGAATCATTAGACTCTTTGTCATTTAATATTAGTACTAATACCTTACTTGTGTCAAAAGTCGAATTGACCGAAACCTGTAAACATGAATTTGTCATGCGTTATTCCAATGGGTTCTCTGGTTCGAAAACACAAAAAAAAAAAAAAAAACTTTCATCTTCACACCCTGAACAAGTCTCTGACTCATAATTTTCTGATTTATTCATTTTATGAATTTCCTTTGACCTAGACTCCACTGGAAATTTATCTGGATTTGTGTCTGCCATTAGAGCTTTTTAGTTCATAGTCCGTCATATTTCAATTAATGTTGGCTGTCAACATTTCATCTTGTGCTGCTAGTTAAAAAATAGGGAAAATGACCTGTTTCATCTCTCACATTTCATAAAAATATTCTTTTCGTCCCTCACTTTTAAAATGAAGCAATTTCATCCCTCACATTTAAAAATTAAATCTATTACATCCCTGAGCCCAATTTTCAATCTAAATCAAACTATCCAATAACTCAGTAATAAATTTCGGAGATAGAATTGATAGGTCACTCGGTCAATTTCATCATATTCACATGACATTTATCAAACCAAAAAAATAAATATTATAACATAAAGGCCATTATTTGTCTTGGAATAGTAGGGTTTTTCTTTTGGGTAAATCTTTTCATGCACCGTTAGTATATTCGCTTGTGAGTCTAGATGTGTATCATAAATACAAATTTTGGTGTTTAAATTTAAATTGAAATGATATGGTAGGTACATAAAACTATCAGTGTATACAATGACAATGTAGGAATTCAAGTTGAGTTATATTCAAGTTGAGTTAACCAAGTGATCTGCCAATTATACCTCCAAAATTTGTAATAAGGTTGATAGGTGGTTTGATTCAGATTGAAAATTGGGTTCAAGGATGTAATAGCTTTAATTTTTAAATGTCAGGGACGAAATTGCTTCATTTTAAAAGTGAGGGATGAAAAGAATATTTTTGTGAAATGTGAGGGATGAAACAGGTCATTTTCCCTAAAAAATAAGAAATTTTAAGGCTGTACATGTACTAAAGTCAGGCCTCGGGTTCGGACAAGTTAGGCACAACCATTGGATTTTATTTGGTTTTTCTGCCTTAAAAAAAGAAAAGAAAGAGGCTAGGCTGTCTGGTCGAAGCCATGGAAATACTAATATATTAGATAAGCAAGTTCAAAAAAAAAAAAAAGATAAGAGCTAACGGACTACAAAATCTTGGTAAATTTTGGCCCTCACGGTTAACGGCTTTTAATTTGATTGTTTATGATGTTGACTATTGGAATTGTAGCTTTGAGGGGGAAAAAGAGTTGGAGGATTAATGAATAGTAGAAGAATAGATAAGGAGAAAAAAAAAAAAAGAAGAAGAAACAATCTTTGTTAAACAGCCTAAAACATGACTAAATTTCTTTGGTCTCCTCATATTTGAATCACAGTTGCAGTGACGGTTCATTAGTCACTAAAGTTGATGTTGCAGACTTAGTTTTAGTTTTCAAAGTTTTTTTTTTTGGGCAAATTACAGAACAGCCTCTAAAGTTTGGTACACTTAAGTTTGGCCTAAAGTTTGGTAATAGGACTGACTATTAACTAAATGATTTCTTTTCTTTGAATAATTCCAAGTCTGTTACAAAACGTGCAAAGTTTAATTGAAAACAATAATGTAAAAGTAAGTCCAAATTTATAACAATGACCCAATTTTAACTATACATCTCTAAGAATTTATTTTACAAGACTCATGTTTGACTAAATGAACCAATGACGCTTTTAAGAGTCTAGTCAAATTGTAAACCCAATAAACAAGGCTCTTTCATGGATGGACTTAATTCAGTGGTAAGTTTGAACCCTAATTTGGCCTAATCTAAAGCTGACCTGTTTCTACAGAAATAATTAAATTAATAAATAATGCTTATTTTAAGGACAACAAATTATGGCACTTTCTAGAAGGGGCAAACATTCTATTTTTAGGAAGCTATTCAAGTATATTTAATAGAAAGTCTAGACATATTTTATAGCGTTGCACAAGAAAGAAATAAGTGCTTTGAGAGTAAGACATGATAACTAATTATGGTATACATGTTTTTGACAATAGATTTGAAACAAGTATAAGGCACAAGACATTTTCAAGTCAGCAATTTGAGATAGGTGGTGCTTACCACTTATGTGCATGCCACTCGCTTTCAATAAAATATGTTTATATAATATATGAAATGGGATGACAAATGTTTTTAATTGATGTATGCATGTGGTATAGTGTGATCGAATTTGCAAATATATATAATATATATAACTACATGATCTGACAGGGGAGTAAGCACTAATTACTGGGCATACGTCGCTCAAACCACATCTCTTTATTTTTTTTCTTGCAGATCAAGAAAGCCAGCTCGTGTATGTTTAGAAGATAAGTGAGAGAGGTAATGTTTAAATTCTAGAAAGTTAAAGTAAAGAATTTTGTAGATGCAATTTAGTGAAGTGTATGTATTTTATTAGTATTTGTAAGTTTTAAATTTTAATAAAATTTTGTAAATTATGATTATGATGCCTTGTATTTATGGGAGTAAGATCTCGTAGATGCAGAATGCCACATTGCAAATCCAATCCAGGGATTCGGATTTGGGGTGTGACATTGTGGCTATTTGCATATAATGGGATTGCTTCCAGATTTGGATTCCCTTGAATGTGCCTTAAAACGTATGTATATTGTAATAATTGGGAACGTCTTATCTGCTATTTGATATCTTCTAAATGTTTTTGATGAGAAAGTTAAATGTCATATTCTAAAAACTAATTGAGGAAAATCATTCAAAATGTCTTTCATATTTCGTCAAATAAATTTTTTTGTTCTTCACTTTTTAAATGTTAATTTCATGTTTTTCACAAATTCAAATAAGTAAAATTTAGTCTCAATCCAGATTTTCAATCATTTTTAATCCTAAATCTATCATGTGACTCATAATGTTGTCATTTTTTGGATGCAAAAAGATAAGTTACCCTTTGTAGTTAAACAAATGATCTAATCTATATTCATTTTTGCCTCTAAAAAAGTAGAATCTAACTTGATGGGTGTTAAACCACCAAAATTAAAATTCCTACTCTAAAAACTTAAATTTAAATATAGTGGTGAGTAGGGTTGTTAACTGACTAATAAAACAATTAATGGAAATAAATAGGAATTAAATCAATAATAAATACGATTCTAGCCAAAGGTGCAATTTTTCAGACACGGTTCACACAACTGATAATAGATGCAAGAATAATTTAATTACTCATTAATAAATTAGTTATAGTCATCAACAAGCTCTGACAACCAACTTTTCCTTAGTTTATCGATAGCCAAAGTACAACTGTTAACTATTTCCCTAACCAAGAGACAACCCTAGGTGCGATTGTAGGATTTAATTTTCTGATTGCATTAAAAATTAGAAAAGTCCAACGCTAACCAACAAACATGTTACGAGGGTTTGTGTAAGTTAGATTGTACGTTTCTCTAACATGGGACCAATCACTTTAGTCGCCACTAATATTAACCAATCAAACAATTATAGATTTAATCAATTAATATGACAGTAGATTATTAGGTTAATTTGAATATTCGGCCCATGATATTCAAATAACGAAACAATCATAAGAAATTAAATCAAAAAACGTACAAATACCAATGAATTAAAAGAAACAAATAAAAATTAATTTGATTTTACAAATGTTTGGAACCGCATCCTCAAATTGACCTTCAACTAAAAAGAAAATTTAGCTACTCATCATTGAGAAAAATCCCAACGCAAAGGTTTGATGAGTCACTGGATACATGCAGCTAAGGAAAAGACAAAAGAAGAACTGAGGTGGTCGATTCTTTTCAAGAAGAAAAAGAATGGAGCCTTTGTTTCTTTCCTTTCCGAAGTACTAATCAACTATTAGCTAGCCGACCCAATTCCTCCTTAGTTTTAGTTTTTAAAATAAAATAAACCTCCTACGTGGAGAAGGAAACCCTAAAGAGATAATGTCAATTGTTTCCTAATTAAAATAATCTATCTAATAAGGAGAGAAATTCTCTTAATATTCACCCAATCTCTTGCTCGGAATCCGACTTGGATTAGGAAACTTCTACATGCAGGAAAATCTCGAACCTCCGGTACTTGACAGCAATTCTTGATTGCACCCACATCAAACTGGTAAAGAGTTTTCTAGAAAATTGCCCCAATTAACCATGTTTTGCTCACTTTCCTACAATTAGCACCATTAACTAAATATAAGTAGAATCTATCAATTAATACAACATTTGGCTAAAATCAAAGGAAAAATAATCATAAATTTAATAACAAAAAAGCAATGTATCATAACTCAAACTATATTTAGTTTTTCCTAAAAATGTAAGACTTGCCCTGATCCATATTTATTTTTGCTCCCAAACAAGCGGGATTTGAATTTTTTTTACCTAAAAGATTATTACATATGAGTCACATGATGATTTTAAACTAAAAAGTGGTCGAAAAACTAGGTTAGGACCAAATTTTATTGATTTAAATTTATATGGGATGTAAAATTAATATTTTAAAAGTAAAAGATGAACAAATTAATTTAGCAAAAATGTGAGGGATGTTTTAAACAAATTTTCCTTAATTTTAATGTCTAAGCCAGATGTGAACCCATGCAAAATTGCACGGGATACTTGTTGGTTTAATTTTGCTTGGTACTATGTAGGATGAAAAAAGATACTATATGATTTTCAAAAATAATGGTCAAACCATATGTATCTTATAGCTGCGGTTATAGTAATTAAAAGAGGTTAGTGAAAGAAAATCAAATTGTACCTAGAGTGTCAAACACACGAAAATTAGTTGTCCTTTGATAAATGAGTTAGTCAAGCAAATAAAAAAAAATATAACTTATATTTGAGCAGATGATAGAAAAATGATTAATTACCCAATAAAACAATTTGAAGCAATAGTATCTTTAATTAAAAAATGATTCTTTATTGTGGTCCAAACGCCAGTCATTAATCTCTTGTTTAAAAAAGCAAAACATGATAAATCAATGCCTATAATTAAAGAAAATTATGGGATATATATATGCTGAATTTCTTTGTTGCCATTACAACTATGAAATTTTCATATGCTCCAAATTCCATTAGTGAAAAAGTTCCATAGGTAGTCTCGATCACATTCTCAAAATCTTCCTCAATGATTTCTTTGCCATGATTATGATATGAATTCCAATATCGAAGCAACTCACGCATATGACCCCCTCAGAAGGATGGAAATGACCCCCTCAATAGCATAAAATTTTCTTTGATGTCTATTGCTAGTGTAAAAATATTGATCCTGAAAAAATAAAATTCCTAGTTCAAATGCACTACTGATAGGTTAGAATTTGTATTCATGTTATATAAATATTTGGTGCCTAAATTGCTTGATTTGAATCATAATGAGGACAGAAGCTGCCTAATTTAGTGTTGTATTTGTTTTTATAGGAGAAGGGCTGAATATGAGAGAATATAAATTGAAATTGCTCGAAAAACTCAAGCTCGAGGTGGAAGATCAAACTCTAAGCAATTTTCTGTTCAAAGTCCGCCGTTGGTCACCAGAGGGGACTCTGTGCTGGACATCTGCTAAAGTTTGATCATGAATTGAGTAATTCAATGACCAATGCTGGTCTTCGTGAAGAGATGATTTTCAGGATCAACAAGCGGTACCGAACTGTTGGAGTGTTCTCCCGAAGTGGGTACTATTTCACGGAAGTCACCAGTTCAAATTATAAAGGTAGGGTTGAATCCCCCGATTTTCCTCCAATGATCTAGTTAGTGTTGATAAGGATGGAAATTAAGGGAGTTTTTAGAGAGTAGTTCTTACAGAGTATTTTTTTTGTTGTGTTCCCCTTTCCGAGTGAGATCTCCGTATTTATATGGGACAATTGGGAAGGAATGACGAAAGGATCCAACTTCCTAGGATTTGACAGACTGAACATGTCAGTCTGTCTTGACGAGTCAGTGTCAGGGACAGGTCCTATCAGATGTCCTGTCTTTCTGCGGGTGTCAGTCTGTGACCTGATTTCGGTCGTCCTATTAGGCACAGTAAAACGCCATGGTAGTAATCACGGTGGCCGAGGTGATCGGGACGGATAGTGGAATCCCGGGTGTGCTGGCCTCAACTCGATATGACGAGACCGAAGTGAGAATTAATAGAGCTCTATTCAGGAGAGGGAGCCCAACTTAACGAAGTCGAGTTGAAATGACCACCCTCAATAAACCCCCCAAGCCTCGGGAAGGAACGTGTTACTTGTTGCCTTCTGGGGCTTTCGTGTGAACACAGCAGGTCATCCGCGTGTCAGGGTGATAACATGTCAACTATAAGCGAGTAGGATAAGACGAGGGGTGATGAGACGGCCATTAGACATAATGGCAGCGTGGAAGGACGTGTGACAGATAGTCAGAACGACGATTGGTCATAAATGAGGAGAGAAGGCACGTCCTTGGGGAGCTCGAAAGGCGCTGTTCTTTCGTCTCCCACTATATTAGTATAAATAGGGGGTCCTCCCTTGCTATTTACTTTTTACCACGATAATTTAAAGCATCCATTAGAGCAAACATCCGAGGTAAGAGCGAGTATTTGAAGTGCTTCAATAGCTTATCTCAGACAATTTTTCTTCTACAAACAGTAAGTTCATCCCCTCTTCTCACCTCTTCTTTTCGTTAATATGGTTCGGATAGCCTGTACACACAAGTAGACAGTCAGGCCGGACTTCACCACGGCAGAGAGGCCCGATCCGGTTGAAGAGGAGGAAAGTGCTTCATCCAACTCGGGGGAGGAAGCAGCCGAGGTGTCCAGCGAGGACGAAACCTCACAGGATCAGGGCCAAAAGGGATTCGAGGTGCTGTACAACGATACCCTCAGATCCGAGATGCCCAGGGATGATGGAGGTGTAGGAACCGACCACCCCTCCAGACCTCTCGGTTTAGATTTAGGTCAACTCCCCTCGTTCAGCAATGTAATCGGCCAAACTGCGGCAAATGAGGTGATCCGCAAGTACCCCTTCCACCAGCACTACAGCATCTATCCGTCCAGAACGACCCAGACAGCCGGGTTACCCCCGAATGGCAGCGTGGCCGTCTATGGGAACCAATTGAAAGTCGGGTTGAGGATACCCACAATAAGGTTCTTCCAAAACGTCCTTAGGTACTGGGGTGTTAGGATCACCCAGTTAGTCCTGAATGCAGTTCGGATCCTCATTGGATTTGAGATGCTCTGCAGAGTGCAAGAGTTAGCTTCCACAATCAACCTCTTCCACCGCTGCTACACCATCAAGAACAGCGGAAGTGACAAAGGCTGGTTCTATTTTGACAACCGAAACAAGAGCGTCCCGAAACTAATGGTAGACGCTCCTTCATTAATAAAGGAATGGAAGCGCAATTTTATTTTCGTCCCCACCGAGGACTTCCCCAGGGAATTTTGGTGGAGGCCGTCCACTGTGGCAAAAGATCCTTTCCCCGATCAAGTCGAAAAAGAGAACTTCCGCCAACTCCTCAGGTCGGGTCTCAAAATCAACAGTTGGACTTATTCTGAGCCGGTCCTCGTAGAAGGTGGGATCAGCCGAACCCTGATCAATTAGAATCACCCCCCTTACTTCTCTACTAAATTTCAGAAGCACTGTACTTTTCAATTTATAGCTTTGTTTGTTTCCTTTCCATTGATTCTAAGTAGTAATCCTTTCTTCTTATGCAGTGGTAAGAGTGTCAGATATGATAACCTCGGGTACAGCCGCAGTGGCCAAAAGACAACAAAAACGAAAGGCTCCTGGTGAGACCTCGGGTGCACAGAAGAAGAAGGGCACCCCAGGTGTCTCGACCAGCACCCTACTAAAAGTCGTTTTCGAAAACACTTTTCGGGGTTCTGTCATTCTAGAAGGAGTGGCCACCCGAGATATAACTGTTGCCGCTTCTCCTCCTGGCCGGGACAAGAACGCCCAACCCACCAATGTGCCGGTCATTGGGTCGTCACTCTGGAACCTGCATCATGTGCTACCCCATCCTGCCGGAGACAACAAGAGGCATCACGGCTCACATTGGTATCCAGAGTGGGATATCAATGTCAATAAACAATGCAAGAACTCTCGCGTCACCCACCATCTCTTGGTTCATTCAAACTTGCCAAGAGACCACAGTTATGCCAAGAAACTAACATCTACCGAGCTGACGCAGAACGCTTCGATCGTTGGGGTTCTACTTCTGCCTTCCTCTCCGAGCTGATGCAACGATATACGAACATGGTCGAGAATCAGCCACCTGCCGAGATCTTGGATAAAGTTTCTCTGTTGCAGAAAAAGTTGAAGTTGACTGAGGAAGAGAAGGCTCAGCTTCGCAAGGCGCGTGATACCGCAGTGGGCGAGATGGAGCAATCCGAGATCACCATGAACTCCTTGAGGACTGCCCTAGAAGAAGAGAAGAAAAGGTGCCTTGAGGAGGAGCAGTCTTCTCGGGAGGCGGTAGAAAAGACTGGGAGCTCGACTGTGGAAGCTTTCCGCTCTTCCGAGACCTTCACTCATGAGCTCGGTGAATTGACGCTGTTGAAATTCATGTTTGGATACATCTCGGTTATCCAAGATGCAGCTCCCTTCCTCTCTTCGGAACAGCTGGGCTCGTTTAAGGATAAGGCCAGCTATAACGAGAATGTTAAAGAGCTGTGCGATTGCATGGCTGAAGGCATCCAAATTGGAAGGAATCTGACTGGGGTGCGGGAGGAATTCAACGGCGAAATGGCAGACTTCGAGCTGATACTGGAAGGTGGTGAACTCGGTGAGACTGCAGAAGAAACCGGTGCTACGGAGGGCAAGAGTTCAGCTGAGGCAAGGAACTCTTAGAAGAGCCCTTGGCCTCGACATTTTGTACTTGCAACTTTTTATAACCTCAATTTTTAATATCAATCACCTATTCTATTTTTATATTTGTTTCCTTCTTTCTTCTCCTATTATTTCTACTTGTCCCCTTATTTTCTTTAACAACACGAGTTAGTGATGTTAAGAAAATAATTAAATAAATAAAAGACATACCACAAGTAATTCTAAACAAAATATAAGTAATTTATGGATAATACAACTTAACCTTCTTGACATGCCAAGTTCTGGGTACTAGAGTACCATCTCGATAAGTCAATTTACAATAATCATTTTGATTAGTCTCAACTACGCGGTACGGCCCCTCCCACCTCGGAGTTAGTTTGCCTTGGGGCTCGAATCAGCTGACTGAGTTCTTCCGTAGGACAAGCTCTCCCGAATTGAACCGAAAGTGTCTGATGCGGGCATTGTAGTAGCTAGTCAGGATATTTTTGTACAAGACAACTCGAGCTACTACAACATCTCTCTTCTCCTCGACAAGATTGAAATCTATTCTTCACTCTTTTATATTAGTCTCGGCGGCGAAAGTCGCCATTCGAGGGCTCAGGGTGAGAAACTCGGCGGAAATCACTGCTTTGGACCCATAGGTTAAGGAAAATGGAATTTTCTGAGTAGCGGATCTTGACATGGTTCGATAAAATCACAACACGCTAGAAAGTTCGTCTATCCAAGAGAACCCAAGTTGATGTAACCTGATTTTAAAGTCGTGGAAAAGTGTTCAGTTGAAATTCTCGACCTATCCATTGATTTGAGGGTGTCCCACCGAGGTAAAGTGTTGTCTGATCTTAAAGTTCTCGCACCAAATCTTGAATGGGTTGTCCACGAATTATTTCCCGTTGTCTGAGATGATGACTCGAGGCAAGCCGAAGCGACATATGACGCACTTCCAGAAAAACTTCTGGATGGCCAGGCTAGTTATGCTTCTTAAAGGTTCGACTTTAACCCATTTTGTAAAATAATCGACAGCAACCATTACATAGGCATAGTTGCCTACGGCTCTAGGGAAGGGGTCGATAATATTTGTCCCCCACTGCTCAAAAGGTCATGGGAACGTGATGGGAACCATGAGATTAGTTGGTTGGCGGTATTCCAGAGTATGGTGTTGGCAGGAAGGGTAGCAAAGGATTAGAAGTTGAACATCTCGTCGGATGGTTGACCTTCTTAACCAACATCTGGTAGGCAACGTAAGCGCCGCACAGTCCTTCATGTATATCTCGAATGGCGTTTTTCCTTTCTCAGTGGTGGCACACCGCAACCACGGGTCGAAATAGGATCGCTTGTATAGATGGCCGTCGCGGAGTGCATATCGGGTCGCCTTGCGTTGAACTTTTCTCGTTTCAGTTTTGTCATTCAAAAGAACACCCTAACCTTAGAATTTGATTAGAGAACTCATCCAGATGTCCTCCGAGCGTACAGGGCAGACCTTTCCCTCGAGGTACCTCAGTTCGGTTAGAACCTCCACGAGAGCCATCTTGTTGAGTGTGGAGAACGAGGTAGAGACTAATCTAGACAAGGCATCAACCCGCTTGTTCTGGGACCGAGATATTTTTTGAATTTCAAAAGACACGAAATAGGCCGCTCATTGGAGGATTTTAGAGAGGTACCGCTGCATGGTTTCCTCTCTAACTTCATATTCCCCCAACACTTGGTAGACGACGAGTTGGGAGTCGCTATAAAATGAAATATGCTGAGCACCAAGCCGCCTAGCTAATTGTAAGCCCGCAATGACCGCTTTGTACTCAATTTCGTTGTTGGAGGCGGTGAAATCGAATCAGAGGGCATATGAGCATGCAACTCCGTGAGGGTCATCGATGAGCAATCCAACTCCACTACTATCATTGTTGGATGACCCGTTCACGTACAAGGTCCACCTCTGCGGCTCGGCATCATCCGAGGTGGCTTCTTGGCTCACGAAAAAAGTGAATTCAGTCAAGAAATCTGTCAGAACCTGGGCCTTGATGGTAGTCTGAGATTCATAGGTCAGGTCGTATTCCCCTAACTCAATGGCCCACTTGGTGAGACGTCTAGAAGTCTCGAGGACGCGACAGGATTTGCCTAATGGGCTGATCTACTCTCAAGCGCATGCGATAAGTCAAGAAATAAGGATTCAACCGGCAGGCTGCGTGGACCAAACCAAACACGAGCTTTGCTGCTAGGATGTATCGAGTTTTCGGCTCGCGGAGGATTCTGCTAACATAGTAAACCTGTACTTGGGTACCATCGTTTTGTATTAGCATGGCGCCCACAACCTCCTCAACAGCAGATAGGTAGAGATATAACGTCTCCCCGGTCCGTGATGAAGTAAGAGTGAGGAGGTGATGCAAGTACTTTTTCATTTGTTCAAAGGCCTGCTGGCACTCTTCGACCCAGGAGAATTTATCAGCCTTCTTCAACACTTTGAAGAAGAGCAGTGCCTTGATAGCAGACTGTGATAGGAACCGGTTCAGAATTGCTAACCATCCTGTTAGTCTTTGTACATTTTGAGGATTCCGAGGTGAAGACATTTTTTGAGTTGCCTTTACCTTATCAGGGTTGCCTTCTATATTTCGGCGCAACATAAGATATCCCAAGAATTTTTTCAAAATTACGCCGAATACGTACTTCTTGGGATTCAGCATCATTCGAGTGTCAAGGAGGATCCCGAGAACCTCTCTCACATCGGATAGGAAAGCCGAGGTCTCCTTGCTCTTCAGGAGGATGCCGTCCACGTATGCTTCAACATTCTTACCTATTTGAGATTTGAAAACTTAATTAACCAGTCGTTGATACGTTGCCCCGACGTTCTTCAGTCCGAAGGGTATAGTGGTGTAACAGTAGACTCCCTGATCTGTAAAGAAGGCCATTTTCTCCTTGTTCTCTTCGCTCATTTCTATCTGATGGTAGCCTTTAAAAGCATCTAGGAAGCAGAGGACTTTGTAACCCATTGTCGAATCGACTAAAGTATCGATCCTAGACAGCGGATAACAATCTTTTGGACAGATCTTGTTCAAATCGATGAAATCTACACACATTTTTCACCCTCCAGCATCCTTCTTGACCATAACAGGGTTGGACAACCAGGTAGGATATTGCATTTCTTTGATCATCCGCGCCGACAAGAGCTTATCCAGCTTCTCGGCTACGATTTTGTTGCGTTTTGTGTCGAAGTGCATCCTCTTTTGCTTAACTGATTGTACACGTGGATCAACATTCAATTCATGCAGCATAAGTTGGTGGGATACCGCCACAACTTGCTCGACAGTTCAGGCAAAGACATCCTGGTATTTCTTGAAAAGATTAACCATCTCGTTTTTGAGGGGCTCGGGTAGGTTGGTGCCAATGCGGATGGTTTGATCAGAATTTGAAGAACTCAGATGGAATTATTCTACCTTATCTCCGGTCTCTAATCTTTTAGGCTTTCCGGACTGTTGAGAATCTATACATTCTATCGAAAGAATATTGGATCTCTTACCCTCGATTTTCGGCTTGGCCATTGAAGATGAAACGACCTGCAGGGTAGCGAGATAGCATTCTCTTACTGCACAGACATCACTGCTTATTTCGACGATGCCTGCAGGAGTTGAAAATTTGAAATTTAAGTGGTACGTTGAGTACACAACCTGTAAAGCATTCAAGGTGGGTCGACCCATAAGCAGATTATAGGAGAAATCAATTTTGACCACGACAAAGTTAACAGAGATGGTTCGACATCAAGGATGGCGTCCTACGGTCACCATTAGTGTAACCATCCCTTTTGGGTGGACTACATGTCCCCCGAACCTTACTAGAGGGGTTTTAACAAGAATGAGCTGATCTCTAGTCAATTTTAGACTTTCGAAAGTTCGGTAATACATGACATCTACCGAACTTCCGGGGTCAACGTACACTTTCTTTACTATATAATTGTTGGTGAGCACTTCAATCACCAGAGTTTCATGACTATTGGAAGCGGCCTGGACGGGGTCACTCGGGCCATACGTAATCGTCTCGGTTAGTCGTGAACTCGTCTCGATCTGGTCCGAATTGACTTGTCTATAGGTCTTCTTTCGAGAGTTCTAACTATTTTCTCCTGTCGGATCTCCTACTATGGTGTTAATGACCCCGACTATGTTTGACTCATAATCGGGGGACCTATCTTAAGGAGGCTTTCTCGTCTCCCTAAGATCCTCAAGGGTTCAACAGCTACTCCCTGTCCCCTGTCTATTCTCTCGCCGCTGGTCAGCTCGGTTATCTCAATGGGAGTTATCCTTGTTGCGGTCTCCATCTCTGTGGACGAATTGTTTCAGGTACCCTCATTTGATTAAATTCTCTATCTCCTTTTTGAGGTCATTACAGTTCTCAGTCTCATGTCTGATATTTTGATGGTACAAGTAGTAGAGATTGGAGTTCCTCTTTTCCCGCTTCCCTGTCATCTTGGGGAGAGTTCGACCAAAGTGATTCTGTTTCATTACTGTCAGGATGTGTGACCGATTGGTATTCAGGGGAGTGAGTTCGGAATTAGGGATAGACTGATTGCCCCTGGCGATCCTGTCAAAAACGTTCCGGCGATCATAGGAAGAACTTAGCGCTCCTCCGCTGGGCCCTTGATCGCCTCGGCCAGTTTCTTTTTTCTTCCGAGAGTCATGACCTGCTCGCATAGCTTGAGCTTCCCTCTTCATGCGATTCAGGTCTTCACTGTAGATTCCCTTGCCTACCTTGAGCCACAGGTCTCGAAGTGTCCGGGAGTACTTCCGATACACCTCCGTGTTGAACATTCCGACGACCAACCCCTTAGTGAAAGCGACTATAGTTACATGCTTATTTGGATCAGATATTTGCAACGCTCTCCTCATGGAACCTTTGCACGTAAGAGCGAAGAGATTCACCGGGAACCTGCTGTATGTTCAAAAGGTAGGCCGAGATCTTTGTCATCGGTTTGGAGGACACAAATCGGTGGATGAACTTATTCACAAGTTCACCTAGGGAAGCTATGCTCTTAAGTTCTAGATCCCAGAACCATTTTCGAGCGATCCTCTGTAGGAAGACTGGAAAGGCTCGACAAATGATTGAATCGGGGACACAGTATAATCGGAAGGCAGAGATGAAGGCATTGAGCTGATTTTCAGGATCACCTCATCCATCATAAGGGAACCCTTTCTTCGTTAATATCGTCTGTGAAGGGCGGCACCCTCATATAATCCACCTCTAACCCCCTTGGGCGTTGAGGTGCCTCCGTGGAATGCTTTCCCAGGAGACCTTGGGTAAATGCTTTTGAGTTGAAAGCTATTTTGGAAGTGAACCTGGATGAGGAACGCTTGAAAGGTCTATGAACAGGATGTCTATTATCCGACTCCTTCTCCGAGGGGATCTCGGGAGACTTGGCTGACCTTCTCTTGGAGGATTCAACTTTCTGTTTACCCTGTCTCTTGAAGTACCTCCCAAATTCCTCGAAAATATTTGGGTTCTCAGCCACAAACTTGGCCATTCGAGCTATGATTTCTCCGTTTTTCGGCTAAGCCTCTTGAGATCCCTGCCCTTCAGAAACATTTCTTGTTGGCCTGCAGCACTTGGCTCAACCCCAATGGTGAGAACCTTTCTGTTCTTAGAACGCATAGGCTTCATTCTTTGATGTTTTCGAGTTCCCATAGATGGCTCCAATTGAAGAGATGATTTTCAGGATTAACAAGCGGTACCGAACTGTTGGAGTGGTCTCCCGAAATGGGTACTACCTCACGGAAGTCACCTACTCAAATTATAAGAAGTGGTTGAATTCCCCGATTTTTCTCCGATGATCTAGTTAGTATCGATAATGATGAAAATTAAGAGAGTTTTTAGGGAATAGTTCTTACAGAGTATTTTTGTTGTTGTGTTCCCCTTTTCGAGTGAGATCTACGTATTTATATGAGACAATTTGGAAGGAATGACGGTAGGATCCAACTTCTTAGGATCTGACAAACTGAACATGTCAGTCCGTCTTGACGGGTCAGTGTCAGGGGCAGGTCCTATCGGGGTGTCCTATCTTTCTGCGGGTGTCAGTCTGTGACCTGATTTCGATCGTCCCATCAGGCACAATGAAACGTCATGGTAGTAATCACGGTGGCCGAGGTGATTGGGATGGATAGTGAAACCCCGGATGTACTAGCCTCAACTCGATATGACGAGACCGAGGTGAGAATTAATAGAGCTCTATTCAGGAGGAGGAGCCCGGCTTAACGAAGTCGAGCTGAAATGACCACCCTCACTTCACATTGGTCAAGGCATCGGTTTTCGTCGAATTTTCACATGTGCTCACCTCTCTTCCACTTTAAGAAACCTATTCCTACTGTTTTGGACTGTTTTGGACTAGTAGTTGAGAGGGCTATAAATAAGGGTCATTTAGAACATTTTTAGGGGTTAGAAACATTAGGCAAACTTTAGTTCATTCTTTTATATCTTTTTCATGAGAGATCAAGATCAAGGCACAAGAATCAAGGAGCAAACAAGATGGAAATTAGAGCGGCAAAAATTGAGAAGTTTTCTACTCTTTATCTTTAATCTTGTATTATTTCTTGAATTCTTATTGTTATTCATGTCTATGTTGAACTAATTTAATTCCACAACCAGGGTTATGTGAATGAGTATTGGTTAACTATTCTATTTAAATTCTGGATTTTTGATTTGATTTATCTATTTTGTTTTAATTACATGTTTATACTTAGTCATCATAGACATTCTTCTAGGATTTGTATAAACTGAGAAGGGATATACAATCAAGCACTAAATAGATAAATACACTTCCTAAATACGAGAGTAATTTGGTGTTTATATGATGTAAATAAAATCACTTAAGATCCTAAATGGCTCGAATAAATACTTGTGATTTTGACAGAAACGTGAGATTTAATTGAGCACAATTTAGATGTATTGAGAGATAATCTAAAGTACTTTTATGTGATATGTTCTTGGCATATTAAGAAAATATTTGGATAATTAATTTAAGTTCTGAAACAAAATCTGACAAATTCTAGTATCTTGCCAATTGTTTCTCCAACATATATTCTTTGACTCGATTGTTTAATTTAATTCTTAGATAGTGAATAATAAATTCCTTGAACTTCACTTTTATCACTTTCTTTAATAATTAAAGTAGGAAAAATTAACTCTTTCTTGTGGGTTGGATCCCCGAAATTCTCCAAGTAATTTAATTACTACGGTTGGCTCTATACACTTGCAGAAATCGTCATCAAGTTTTTGGCATCATTACTAAGGATGGTAGGGTGGTAAAGTATGAAGCATTCATTTCTACTAAATTTTTGAAGTTGAGGCATAGTTTGCTTTTTTACCAACTAAATCATAATATTGTGCCTGCTTCTAGTAGTAAGAATATGATATCGGGTCTCTAATTACTATCTCACGGATAAAATGGAGTTTGGGTTAGGAGACATTGTCGGTGTTCCATTTGCTACTATCATTTTAGGACTATGACCAACGCCACTTGTTACAATCGGAAGGACATGGCTTTGCCTTATTCTTGTCTCTTGACTTTATTGTTTTAGCATTTTGGTGTAGATTTTCAGGATGAGCATAAGCTCACTTTTCAATAGCCCAAATTTATGAATGCCTTTGCCAGTACGCGCATTGCTTACTCATCGAATGCTGATATTGAGGATGATGATCAGGAGGCCGAGTTTGACCAATAGGGGTCACAACATAGAGCTAAGGAGGGCACATCTCAGTAGTCCTAGAAGCCTTCCATTCGTGATCTATTGCATACCGTTTTAGCTGAGGTTTGTGGGACATGAGAGTCTATGAAGATGTTAGAGAGGGAAGTGATGGGTCTAGAGGGATGCATGATAAGCATTGAGGAGGAGTTGACTGTATGGCATCCATATCGACAGGATCTCTTTTGACTTGTTCTTTTTACTTTATGTCGTTTAGCTTGTGTTCCTGTTTTTGGGATTGGTGGTAGCATTTACTGTTTAGACATTTATAATTTTATTTCTTTCTAGTGAGGATTATTTGGTGATGTTTTAAGTCCTATTTGTAGTGTTTTCTTTTCCTTTTTGTTATGGAAGGGTCTCAATTGAATGGTGTACTTCATGGATGTGGTGTTATTGCAGTCGCGTTTTGACAAGCATATGGTGCTCCACGCTACTTTACATTAGGGGAGCTTTACTTTCACCTCTTATTGTTTTTCTTTCTCAAATAAATATATTCTTATGGCTATGAATTATGTTTTGAAAATGAAGGGAAGCAATTGCAACACAAACTAATGGTGCTAGGGTTATTATAAAATTTACAAAAAAAATATTTTCTCTAAATTTTGTACACCTCAGATAAGTTTTAGTGATGAAGGCACACACTTTGTAGTAAGTCCTTAGATATATTTTGCATAAGCATTGAGTTACACATAAAGTTGCTACGCCCTATTTTTCTAAAAAAAAAATGTCAAATAGAGGTGCCTAATAGAGATCTTAACAGAATTCTTAAGAAACCAATTAGTACTTCTACAAAAGTTTGGTCCATAAGGTTGGATGATGTACTTTGGACATATATGACAATATATAAAATAACTATAGGTTTGTCATCATATAGGCTTGTGTTTGGTAAAACAAGTCACTTACATATTGAACTTGAGCATAAGGCTTATCAAACAAATAAATTTTTGAAATTTGACATGAATGCTATGGGTAAGGCATCTTCAACTTAATAAGTTGGACGAGCTTCGATTGCAAGTTTATAAGAATGCAAAACTTTATAAAGAATGCACTGAATTCTTGCATGATAAATATATTTTTGTGTGCAACATTGATGTTGGACAGAAGTATTGCTATATAACTAAGGATTGAAACACTTTTCCTAGTACATTGCAGTCAAGATGGTTGGATCGTTGTGTGGTGATTCAAAATTTTCCTTCGGGTGTGGTGGAAATTGCACATAACACAAAGAGTGCTTTCAAAGTGAATAGATGAAGGTTGAAACTATATATTGAAGGTGGATTTAACCAACAAAAGTTAGCAGCGGATCTTCGAGATCCACCATGAGGAAATCCTAAAAGCAAAAAGTCAATCTAACGACCATAAACTTAAAACTACTTCTAGCCTTTTTTTTTTTGGTTTGATTGAGTTTTAAAGAGATTAAATTGCTTAAAAGTGCCGAAACCATTGGTTTCTTGATTTTCTTATTTTTTTTCTTGGTTTTTTGTTTATCTTTTGAGTCTTTACTTTGTTATTTATTTTGAAAGCAACCACGGTTTCTATCAAGTTTTATGGTGGAAAAGCAAAAGCAATCTAGTTATAAGTCAACTTGTTGTAATGGAAGATGATATGCATATTAGAGATGGTTTGTTTACCCTCCTTGATTTTTGATACTTCATTATCATTACAGACTATATTAGGTTTTAATTAATCATGAGTGATTAGTACGCTTTTATTTGTTTGATAGATCTAGAATGATTTAAGTGCTTTTGATATAATAGCATTGGGGTATTTAAAATTTTTTTGAAAAATTTTATGTCTTCTTAAATTCTAACTCAAGTTTCATATATACATATACATACATACATATATATACATACACACATATATCTATATATACACATATATACATACATATATATATATACATACATATATATATATATATATATATATATATATATATATATATATAATTTTGCATGATGATTGAAGAGGATAAGTGAGAACTAGTTGCCAATTGGTTCATTTGAAAATTTTATCTTTGTCATGAATGATAATGTTTTTGAGTAGTTTATAGCCATATTTTCTAGTGAATTGTGACTATTTAGTGAAATATCATGTGAATTTAATTGTTCAATACATGTTAAAACTTGCTTTATTACATCGTAAGGCAAAGACTCGACAGTCAAGGTCAACCTAAAGATGATGTTAAAAGACCTTCTTTGAAATGTTTGAGCATTTCAAGCCTACCTTTATTCATTATTCCATAGTGTTCCTATTGTACTTTACTGTGAAGAATAGAGAGAACCATGATTCGACTTCTCTCATAAAATCTTATTTACTACCCAATCAGCCTAACTAGTAGTACATTTATGTTGTCCTAAACGACCACTGTAAGAGAGTTTTAATTGCTCAATTTTTGTTTACAAAGAGAAATAAGGGTAGAAAATGATAATTAGGATTCACATAGGAGTATTTGGCATTCTGAATAGCAGTCATTTCCCTTTGATTTGCTGCATCGATTTGCACAAAAAAAGAAGTTGATAAGGTCCATGACAAAGAACACATTTCTCAGCTTGTCAATCCCTATCTGTGGCATCATCCAAGTTAAAAACACACTTTATTCCTATCTCATCTCATACTCATACTACAAGTCTTAGGCTTGCCAGATCTAGTAGGGAATTGTTCGTCTATTTTATTCAATTCCACATGGATTGACAGATTGTAAAATTCAGTAACGTTTCATCGACACTCATCCTCGTTGCTTCAAATTATGAAAACTTTCATAGAGGTCCATAAGATAAGTCACCTGGTAAGAACCACTTCCATAGCTTGAATTTCAGTTCCTTCTAAGTCTAAATATACTATTTTTCTTATCGATCTCGCTGCACTTCTATTTATTTTCACTTTTGAAGTGCTATTTCCTTCAATTTCATCTTGACAAGCAAAGCTTATGATCTTCAGCCACGGGTTTTCTTTCAAAATAGGTCTCCAAGGAAGATTTCCAATCATGAAAATCTTTGGCATGTATGCTATCAAAAAAATTAGAAATTTTGATATTGACCATGGAGTTTAAGTCCAATGCTCTTGTCAATTGCTATTCAAGTCTACCATGATCAAGTTGTAGATTATGTACAATGCCATGAATGGGGTTGACATTCTCTTGATCCTCTTTTTCTTTCTAGTTACCCCCTTTCTGTGGGTTTAAGGGCTCATAATCATCTTCTAATGACCCTGCTTTAGCTCTTGCATGACTGTTACGCTCCAAATTTTGAACGTATTATGAAAGTTGCTCGATCGTTCTTCACATTTCCATTATCTCATCTTGTCGTTGGTAAGTATTTTGTTAGCCTAAACTCAAAAAATTTGCAGAGAGCTTTCAAGCTTTAATTCTCCTTTACTCTTGCCTTAGTTGGAAATCTTAACATTTCTCCTATAACTAGATCTTTCTAATTCTAGTTAGCCTTGCTACACACAAATTGAGATATATGCTTTTAAAAAATAATTAAATAGCATGTGTCCTTGAAAAAAATAAAAAATCAAATAGATATAAAAATTGATTTCTTTTTTCGAAATGCAAATTTGTAGCATGTTTGAATTGCAAGCCAAATTGAAGGATATGTCTTGACCACGTAATCTATGATCATGGCCTTCAATTATTTAGGCATTTCTTGAGCAAAACAAATAAAATAGTTACAATTAGATAAACTAACCTTATTAAACTTTGTAATACAAATTAATTTTATTATGCATAACATGTCATTAAACTTTTGTTCTTTTTTTGATGCTACATATAGCATATATTTACTTTATGAAATTCGAGTAGCATATCAATTCGAAAAAAGCTGAAATTTGTTAGAATCCAATAATAATGCATATTACTATAATAAAACTTTTGTAAATTATTATTATTAACCTTTTGAGTGTTAATAAGCTTATTATTATTTTTTAACTAAAAAAATTGAAAGAGGAGTTATTATATGAAATGAGTATAGGGTGATAAATGATACTTTTATGCATATTCTACTACAAATGTATTTCAAATGCAAAATAAGTTCCTCTATTATGTCATGAATTCATCTACGTCTTTAATATAATGCAAAAATGTGAGAAGAAAATAATTGATATGCATTACAAGACAATTGATCATTTACTTTGAATTATTTAAGTTCATAAAGATTGTTGATTAACACAAAATAATATATTGTTAATATATTCAATATGCTTCTGTTATATATGTTAATATAAATCGATGATAAGTACGCCAATTATGTCTTTTAAAATTTTGAATATGACTTTTTTATTTTTTTAAATACATCTACATCTAATTATTACCAACAACTTGAATTGAACAAGTTTCCTAAATAAATAAATAAATACAAACATTTCCGACAATCTTTCCTTCCAAAAAATTCATCATTTGCAATATGTACTATTCTTGCTGGATATCTGCACATAATCTTCAATTCATTCCTACGCCATTAATATCATAAAGTTACTAATACCTGATATTTCAAAACTTAATCTAGTACCGTAGTATAGTGACTTTGAAGTTCTTGGGATAGCTTGTTTCAAACCAAATGCTGTTAGCATAAAAAAAAATTTCATGCAGCGGAAAATATTAAAAGTTCCCCAAACTATTAAACTAGAAACCACCCAATATAATTGATAAGAGTATTGTGACAGCCCCACCTTCCCCTAAGGCGAACCAAAGGGTTCGGCGGACCGCCTGCCCAACTCTCGCCAGGACTCGTTCACTTATATCAAAGAAAGTAAGATAAAGCCTCGAGAATAAGCGGAAACGAAACCCAGACTTGAAACATATACTTACATTTATCCCAAACTCAACCAATTACATAGTCCCAAATATATATACAAGCTCCGCATTCCCAATATGCTCAATCTTCTCCAAGCACTAGAACGAAAGCAAAAGCCAAAACAATACAAAAGACTAAACTATACTATACAGGTCTCTCGCCCTTGCTCGCAACCCCTGTTAAGGAAAACAAAAGACGTGGAATGAGCTAAAAGCCCAGCGAGGTTCTATATACTCAACTAGCAATTAAACAAGGACATTAGCACGTAACAACAAGTAATCCAGATAACATTTACAATATAAAGCAAGAGTAACACATTCATTAAAAGGATACGTGAAGCCATTCGTTCGTTCGTTCATCGACCATCCATTCCTTCAATCATTTAGAAAAATTTCATTTGTCATTGAAAATCCCTCCGTCATTCTTGCTATTCATTCGTTCATTTCGTTCTTCCCCTTCTGGCCAGCGCACTGGCCAGTCCTTCCCAAACTTCATGGTCATACTCGAGTATACCAAACATTCACATTAACTCAGAGTCACTAATCGCCCGACCGAGTCCGCTTCTGGCTCGAATCGACCAGTAACAAAAGGCAAGGGCCCAGTTCAGCCAGAAGGCTTACATTCATGCACAAGTAACATTTAATCATTCAATCATTCCAATTTCACGTTCATTTGGGCCGAGTGCGATAAAGTACACACTCGCCTAGTAAAAATCATTTTTGCAATCATTGAGAACATTTAACATTTAATCAAATATTTCAACTAGCCACATAGTCAATGAAACATAACGTATATAGAACACTCACCTAAACAAGTAAAATTACGTCCAAAGTATCCCTCCGGATATCAACCTTGGTCACCAAGAAATCCTAATAACAATCATGAGAGAATATTATGATTCAACCATCAAAATGTCCAGTGAATCAAAGAAAATTCGAATAAAACAAGTACAAGGGGGAAGTATAATTTTTTTGAAAGTGAAAAGGGTACATTTTGATCAAAGGAATTGAGTAACTAAAAGTTTTCCCAAACCAACCATAGAATTAACCTCAAAAGAGTTTTATAAAATTTTATCGGAAAATTTGGAACAGTGCCACGTCAGAATCTGGCCAGAACTTGGCCGGCTACACGGCTGGATAATGAACAGTAGTTTTTCCTCATTTTTCGTAAAACGTGTTTTTGGCTCAAAACTAACACATTTGCAAAGAATTAATGTATAACAAGTATCTTGGTTAAAAATCATATGAGAAAGGTAATTAAATACCTTGAATTCACACTTTAAAACCTTGCGCGTTAAAATTAGGTTTTGTGGCCGAGAAACCCTAGGCCACTCCTTTTGTTTCGGAACGAAAATGAACACGTATTTGAAGTTCGAAACTCGACAATTGGAACCAAACATTATGGTACAAATGGAAACGTACAATTGCAAGTAAAATGGCTCACATAACACTACTCAAGTGAAACTAAGAATGTCTAAGCAAGGAAGTTCAATCGCATTCCAAAATCACCTTTCAAACCTCATTTCCATTCACTCAAGTTCAAGAAAATAAACGGACAGCATTTCCCTTTGTTTTTCCTTACTTTTCCATCCTACAACCAACCACAAATCATACCATTCAATCACAATTTCATATACAAACCATAAGCTATCAAACACCCTTAAAATGCAACCAATTGAAGCTTTACAGCCATCCAAAACCAGGCCCAAATATTCCATCATAACTCAGTACACACAACTCCAATTCAGTTGATTCCAAAGCCATATGAAAGCTAAGATACAAGGCTACAACTCTTAAGAAGGCATCAAAAGCTAATTCATTCATCTTCCCAGCCAAAAGAGCCAATTACAGAGGCTGATTACCATTCTCGGACAGAAACAGGGCAGCAGGGGTAAAATAGTCATTTCACAGGCTACAGTGCTCCGATTGAGCTGAAAGTTTACAGGCTTAATCTACATTCAATTCTCTACAACTTTCATGTTTTGAGCTAAGTCCAATTCGGCCTCCATCCTGACCGAACAACACTGATCAGATTAGGGCAGAAAAATTCCCAATAAATCAGAAATCTAACCAACTCTCCACTAATCCACAAAATCATCCATTAATCATGTTAGCAAGCCACCATAGGCCACTAATTTGCAACTATTGGAAACAAAAAGGATGCTCTTAGCAACCTTACCTTCAAACCTCAAAGAAAGTTGGTAGCTTAGACTTCCTCCTCCCAAAACAACTCCACCAAGGCCTTCAATTTCCCTTAGCTAGCACTTGTATGGAATAGATTTCAATTTGGTCGGTTAAAACTCAAGATTTGGCCAAGATTAGAAGCTAGAAATGGAAGAGGTTTTTCCTTGTTTTTCTCTTCATAAGGTTCGGCCAAGGCAAGGGAAGAAATGAGGGAATTTTGGTCAAATTTTGGTTTTGGTAAAGGTGAGAAAGTTAGGCAAGTTTCCTCCAATCGGTTGGCGACACGTGGCGTCCTTTAGGTTTTAAGCTTATCTTCCCACTTCCAATAATTAGTCTACCTAATTAACCTCTAATCATCTCCTAGCACCTTGGAAAATAATGTCACTTAATATTTCATCACTTAATCGGCAAAATTATATCGCACTAGCGGGCCCCACATCGAACAAATGCACTTCAAGTTACGCACACTAACTTGTACTAGGAAAATGATTTAAAAATTGTACTTACTTGTAAAATGTACAAAAAATTTAATATTTTCAAAGGATAGTATAAAATATAGGCAAAGAAATAAAATAATACTTGAAAATGTGAAAATTTTCGGGTTCTCACAAGTATACTAAGCCTGCAAGGCTTTGATTGATAATTCAAGGACCGAAGGAAACTGTATCACTCAGGTTAATCACATTCAACTATCTAGCAATTAGTACCAAGACTGTGGATAAGTAACAATTAGAATAATACAGAAGGTCAAGAGATTCTAAAATATATTCAATGATGAATCTGATTTTCTCAACTACAAACGTCAGACTTCAAGTCCCTAAATAGAAAACCATAACCAAGAATCCTATTATAATTATAATACAAATATATGACTCAACCCTATTTTCTGTACCTATTGTGACACCAATTTAATATAGTTATCAAATAACAAATCAATTTCTAAAACTATTAAAATTCTAAATATGTTTGGTTTAAAATATGTCAATAATGCCTCCCTTAAACCAAGCTTTCCAAACTTTCAAGTTCAATTCCATCACGAGTAACAATTTTTATGCAAATCTATGTCGTAGTATAGTTAACGTGCAACTCTAATTTGTAATTAATCTTTAATTTCTTCTTCATGCGTTGAAGTGGACAAAACTTGTATTTTGCATACAATTTTATTGTTAATTCTACTCAATCAAAAAAGTCATCCATATTAACCCAATCGCAATTAGAGCCACCATAATAATAATCCATGTAACTTTCAACTAATAAATCATGCCTTTCATAATTTTCTTTATGGCAATAACTTTCACCGTAAAAATTGTTAATAGATTCAACTCTCTAAAAATATTGTCATGCACGTCTTTATTCAAATCAAAACTTTCACTAACAATTTTTTTTCATTTTCATCCACAATCAAACTAATGCATTCACCAACAATTTTTTCTTCATCAATCACCCCAAATAAAGTATACAAATCATAGTTTTCAACAATATAAAAAAATTCATAAATACTTTTTTCATCATCAACAAACACGTCTTCTTTCAAATTAATTTCACATGTCAAATCAAGTTTTGACTTATGATTAGATTTATATAGAAATTCCATCATCAAAATATAAAAGAGATCTAACCAAAACCATTGAAGTGATTGGTAAGAGATGATAAACCTTTTGTAATACTTTTCAACTATTAGAATAGTGTCGAAAGATGGGAGGTTCTAAATATATTGAATAATAAATCTAATTTTTCTCAACTAGAAACGTCGAATTTCTAGTCCTTAAATTAAAAAATATAACCATGAATTTTATTCTAATTATTATACCAAAACACGACTCAACTCTATTTCCTAAATCAACTATGACGTCAAATATAATATAGTTACTAAATAATAAATCAATTTCTAAAACTATTGAAATTCTAAATATGTTTGATTTAAAATATGTCAACAAATGTCTATGTCTCAACCGCTTCCTCGTCGAGTTAAGAATACATGAACTACTATAGTCGTTAAATTGGATCGGGTTGGGGAAATTTCCTTAGAACTCTTCGTCTGTCAGAAAGTCTTACACTAACTTTACAAACAACATTAGTATCACCACCTTTTGGTTCTTCTGATAGAGTTGAATAAGCAATAGTTTCTAATTCCTTAACTGTTATATGATCATCATCATACTCTTTTTCTTCATCTTTTTAAACTTTTTCTTGTGCTTCTTGAACTTGTTGAGGACAACATTATCGCAAAAGATTCAGATGGTGATTCTTGAGAGTGCCATCCATGAATTGTACAAGATTCTCTAATAAAGTTTGGGTTGAATCATTCCATGCTAGCAACCCAATTTCTGGCCCATGGCATGGCCAACATCATGATAAGAGGAAGAGTAATATCAATTTCTGAATCTGTTAATAATTTGTAATAAGTTCAAACTTTTCAGTCTTCTTTTGTGTCATCATAAAACTGCCATAAGATGAAGTGGTTGTTTTAATAGTTTCAATAGCAACTTCATTGGCCCATATATCGCAATTAAGCAAATGAGAGGTAAATTTTTCCATAAATTGCATGTCTATCAGAAGCCATTTGTTCTATACTCGCGTAGTTTCTTTTGCCATGTGAAAAGGCTCCCTGATACTTCAACTCATATGGAGAGCGATAAAATTTAGTAAGATTATCTTCAGAGGTATACGCACTAGACAATGATGATGTTATTGGTATTGGTGTCGGTTCTTGGTCTAGTTCCAATTCTGATTTTAGCTGTAGTTTTGGTTCCAATTCAAATTTCATTTTATTTGGGTTTCCGTTTCTGTTACTCCCTCTCCTTGATCATGTCTATAAAAAAGCTGAAGAGCTTCCTCAAAATCCCAACTTGTTGCATGAAGAAACTGATGAGCAATGTAGGTATAGGAGATTTGGCTGCAAATGATTTCAAGAAACAAGTCGACCAATTTTGCTACTTAGCAGAAAATAAATGTTCATTTTCATCCATCTTCTTTTGTCTTTATTTTTCACTCTTTAATTTATCTCAATTCCTATATTTGTTTTTCTCACAACTAAATATGTAATGACATACTAAATTATGTGTAGACAGTATATTAGACCAACAACTAATAAGATTGCTACTTTGATTGTGGGTGAGAAAATCCTTCTTCTTTTGTCTTTATTTTTCTCCCTTTAATTTATTTCAATTCCTATATTTGTTTTTTTCACAACTAAATATGTAATGACATACTAAATTATGCGTAGACAGTATATTAGACCAACAACTAATGAGATTGCTACTTTGATTGTGGGTGATAAAATACATAACATGAATCATTGAGATATTATCTTATACAAATATAATAAAATTTTGAAAAGAATTAATGAAATATAATCATATGTATCATTCTAATACTAATTATTGTTCCTCTATGGCACCGATAGATGGTCGAAAAGTATTACATACATTCCAATTTTGAGTAAATTCAGAATCATATTCATAAGTGAATTTTATGCATATTGGTTATAATTTAGAGAGTCAGAAAATGAAATTATTTTACAAGAAGGACTTTATTCTGACAATTTATCTTCGATTATTGTCCACAAATTAAATAAGATAGATTAAATTATAGATTGTACTAATTTCTTTTACGGATAGATCTTTACTAGCGATTAGAAAATGTCATGATTGCGAGTGATGTTGATGTGAACATGCAATGGAAAGGTTTGTATTACCTTCATTTTTTATGGGTGAATCCTGTAACATGATCCAACATTATTAGGGTATTATAGTTATATGTCAAACTATTAGCCCATTAAACTTCTTTGTCATGCTTTCACATAACCAAAATTCACAAAAAAATCAAAGAAGATTTTGGAAGATTTCTTGATCAAGATGTAGAGGATCAACTTAATATTGTTATAAGGATATTTTGAATTAAATTCGAATAAATGATAGATGACATTAAGATAAATAAAATCTTTGGAGTAGCTAGTTTTATTTTAAATTTTATACCATAGAAGTATTTTTACTATATCCCTTAATCTATAATTATGCTACTAATTAATTCTCAATAACTATGGGGATTGTCAAATATTTATGTAAGAATTTCAAAGCTTGAGTCGTCTCATTCGAATATAAGTCTAATATATGCACAAGAAGATAAGCCAATCACTCCTGAAAATATTGATTAGCTTGTAGAATTTCTGACAAAAATGAATGTCTATTACTTTATAAAACTGTCATGATTCATTGGTCTTGCATTATGTACAATTCTAATATTTGTTGCATGATTGATAGAAAAGTATTCTAAATACTATCTTGAAAAATTGCAATAAAGTAACAATTGATAAAGATAGTTTTGTGTCTTATAGATGTAGATATGACCCCAAAAACATTATCACCATTAATTGTGTTGAAATTGAGAATTGGTCGATAGTGCCTTGCAACCGATATTATTTTGTAATATGAGATACTCATATAAATATAAAATAATATGCACATTTAATGTTGTTGAAGCACATGGTATTTCGGATCTCTATGATATTCTCCAGGTGCGTTTCAAGGACATGGGAGTGGAGTGGTACTCGTGCCCAAGATTTTACACTTAGCTAGTGGGTTGGAAGACGCCGACTAAGGTCACTTTAGTTAGGTGGATCCCTTCGATCTCGACATTATTGAAACTGAACACCGATGGTTGTTCGCTGGATAATCCAGGAAGGAGTGGAGGTGGGGGGGCGTTGAGGAATAGTGCGGGAATATTCTTGTTAGGTTTTGCGGGTTATTAGGTGAGACGTCGAGTTTACATTCAGAATTGAAGGCTTTGTTATTTGGAGTTAAGCTGTGTGTTACGAGAGGTTTCTGTTGTATGCACTTGGAATTGGACTCTTTACTTCTGGTCCAAATGGTTAAGGGGGTTAGTAGGTGCCCATGGGGATTGCAATGAGAGCTGGATGAATTGTTTGCTTTTCGGCATTCTTTTCATTCCATCACTCATTGTTACCATCAAGCGAATGTTCCTGCAGATCGGTTATCTAAGGTTGGGGCAGAGTTAGGTTCTACTTTCGTATACGATTCGTTCTTGTGATTGCCATGGTTGGTTCGAGGAGACCTTAAACTGGATAGGCTAGGGTATCCTAATTTTCATGCCTTTTGAGGTAGTGAGTGTCGGAGTTATTGTACTCGGGGAGGTTTTTCCCCTCTCTGTAACTGTATTTTATTAATAAAGGGAAAAAGATTATTTAAAAAAAAGAAACACATGTTCAAGTATATATATATAAAGGTTATGATAGAGACATAATTTTAGTTGTTCAAAATAATGTTGAAGTTTAAAATAATAACCAATAAAGTTATAGAAATATTGATGAGATTAAAGAATATCTATAGTAGATATGTTTTTACAATCAAGCCATATTGGAGGATATTTAAATTGAATTATAAGAGTAATATCCATCAGTTGAGAGGTTTTAATATCATCCACCAAATCAACAATTTGTGATATTTAACAACCATAATCATTTTTATAATGTGGTGAATCATAATGATGTATGTTATATCATATTAACGCAGTGATTTGAAACAAATAAATAAAACAGGCAAAATGCAGTGATAAGCTCATTCATATATATTGATTAACTATATTTTCAGAGTCACTAATCTAGGGTTTGTCAAACATATGCTAGGGTTTGTCGTTACCCTATGCCCCAAGGCCGCCGGCTTCTTCCTCTGCGAGTCTCAACCGACCTCCGGGAAAATATTTTGTTGATATAGTCTTAGCAAGTGCCATGGCTTCTTCGTGTCCTGACATTGGTTCGCTTGGCTTGCATCGAGGAGAATCGGCTCTTGTGCTCTCAAGACAGGAACTATCAACTCTTGCCGAACCTTACCAGAACATGCTGATTGGAAGATTTACATATAACAAGCCTCCTATAGAATCTATTTGTAAGTTTTTCATTTGCTTTGGGTTTGAAGCGATCCTACTTTGTAGGGTTATTGGATGCTCATCATGTGTTGATTCGCCCTTCGGTCAAGGAGGATTACAGAAGACTCTTCCTTCGTAGAACATGGTTCATCTTAAACTCTCCAATGACTATCTCAAAATGGACGATCAATTTTAGAATTAACCAGGAGTCTTCCATTGCTCCTATTTGGATCTTATTACCAGGGCTACCTTTGCCATTTTTTGACAAGAAATATTTATTCAAAATCGAGTCACTTATTGGCAGACCATTACAAGTCGATTCTGCAACGTCAAGTCTGAAGCGTCCCTCTATAGCTCACCTTGTGGTTGAAATTGATCTTGCAAAGAACCCAATTAATCGCATTTGGATAGGGGATGAGGATGGTGGTCACTGGCAGTGAATTGAGTATGAAGAATGGCCGAATTTCTACAATTTCTGCGAAAAGATTGGGCACTCAGAAGATGACTGCTTCAGGAAGAATCCAAAGCTCAAGTCTAGTTGGCTGAACGAGAGGGGAGGTAAATCTGTAACTCCAGTGTATGTGCCGAAATCTCAAACGAGAAAGGAAAGGAAGTAGTTTCATCTTAAGTAATGAGCGCAAATTTGTTGGCAGTGGATCCAAAGGACAAGAAGGGTCTATCCTGGGTTTTACAGATAGATATAGAGGGTGGGAAACCTTTCTCTTTGAACCCTCTCAATGAGGTTACTGCTTTGCGGAGTGCCCTAACAATTTTGGAGTCAGGGATGCTCTCTTCTTATGTGCAGATGGCTGCTTTGTCTGGGTCGAGGTTGGATAGCGAGGATTCTAGCAAAACGCAGCAGCAGAGCGCTATAAGGCTTGGTAGCAACCATAACAAGGTAGAAGACTCTCGTGCTATCCAGGATAAGGATTCGACGCCAGTATGTATAATGAACAAATTTGTGCCTTTGGGAGACTTGGATCAGGAACTATTAAATAGCAATCATGAAAAGGCTGAGGAATCTCTTGCTATTCAAGACAAGAATTCTACGCCAGTATATAGAAAAAGGAACAAATTTGCGGATTTGGGAGACTTGGAACAGGTTCTAGTTGAGGTTTGGCTATTAGGTCGCAATCATTCTGTCGACGCTCATCCTTCGTTGCTATCTCCACTTGTTAGACCTGGCCGTCGCAGGAAGTCATTGAAGAGAGTTAAAGACGTGCGGGATTCAATACAAGTGCTCAAGCCATTCCAAGCTGTAATGAGCCACTAGCTTCAGTAAGCGGACCTGATTGACTCGCATCTTCCGTGTGGGGCAGTCATTGATTTAAGAGATGCGGAGCTATTTGACGAGCGTGGGGTATACACATATCAATTATTTCATCCACAATCAAGTTTTATATTTATAAAATTTTAAATACTCCACACGCAATTTTTCGTAAGTATACGAGTCGTTTATTGAGTATAGGGGTATTAGTTGTCGATCCCACAAGGAAGATTTTCAATTGTCGGTGATTTTCAAATTATTTTATTATTTAGACTATCACAAGTACAAGAAATTAAATCTACACTATAAAAGTAACAAAAATACAATAGAAAACTCCTAAAGGAATGGAATTCCTTGCTACTCATGCAAATGACATTACCGGTTAAGTGAATGCTATTATCTTGGCTAGTTATGGCATAATTTCCTAATGTATGTGAAACTTACTCTTATAGTAAATCAATTATACTTGTAACTTAGTTATACCTACACTCGTGGTTATGAAATTAACTACAAACTCATTTCTTCTTTGAAATTACATGAAACAAGTCACTTAAACTACAAAGGTATACCTCTACTCTTGTAAATGTACTCCCTAAGTTTATCGCTTCCTTAAACTAGTATTAAATTCTAATTTTCATTGCAAACTTAACACCTTAAAATTATCACAATTTATGGCCGGTTAATCATGATTAACTAAGCAAAAGTGATAAATAACTTGCTCAAAATAACATCACCAAATAATCAAGTAAATATCACTAATAAGATATAGAAGGTTCATCCATACTCTAGGCATAAACTTTAACTAAACATAAAGAACAAGATCCAAACTTATATTATAGTTAAACATGAACTTAAATACAAAAAAGAAAGTGATAGGAGAGAAGTCACCCTTGTGACATGAGCTCTAACTCTCCATCTTTGCTCTTCAAATCTTCATCCAAGTCTAATTACAAATACAAGAAGGATAACCAACTCTAACTATACTATAATAATGAATTAAGAAAAACTAGTGAAGACTACATTTTTTGTGAATTTCTCTAACCTTCCAAAGTTGTGAAAATGTGTTTCTAAAAACTGCTATTTATAGAGAATTCAAGCACAAGGTGAATTGTTTCTTGGTTGGCAAAGTTAGCTTTTGAACTCATCAAGAGTTATTCTCCAAGTTTCCACACTCTTCTTGGTCAGATACAATCAAAATTCTGAGTTGTAGATGAGTTGGAAAGGTTGTGTGAATGTAAAACAAGTTGCAAAGCAAGTTGCAGCAAAAAAATTAGAATACGCGACCTTAGGTCTCGTATTGCACTCCACATTTTCTCCTTTGCAGGTTTGCACTTTCTGGACAGAATTTATCCTTGCTCTGTTTTTTTGCTAACTTCAACTGGTATTTGCTTGATGATGGAGACTGAACTAACTCTTGCACAAAACATGAAAGTTGTAGCCTTTTGAGTTATCTTTCCAATGCATTAAGAATCATCCAATTTGGAACTCTATGGACTGATAAATGATCAAAATACCCTCAACTAGTCAGAACTTTGTTTCAACTTTTGACAATGAAAATGCACTTCTATATTTCGAGTTTTTGACAAGGAAAACGACTAAACTGGATTTCGCTGTCTTCATACCAAATGTAGATCTATCTCTTACCTTCAAAATGATTCAAGAATCACCTCAATCAACTAAACTGAATTTCGATGTCTTCATACCAAATGTAAATCTATCTCTTAACTTCAAAATAGTTCAAGAATCACCTCAAACAAAAGCTTGTAGCTCACAATATAGCCGAAATACTAAACGGCGTCAAAGGTGGAAAACTTGCATTTCATCCTTTGAGTATTTTGCACTTCCTGTCTTCTTTTTTATCACTTCAAATCATCATCAATCATTCAATTATCTTCTCAATTCATGCCATTTGATAATTGAATCATTAAATCTACAAAAACATGAAATTTTCACCATTAAAATTCATAGAAATGCAATTTCTTTCACTTTAACCACAAAATGCATATTTTCACTAGAAACTTAGTTAATTATCTATAAAACTAAATAAAATATACTAAAATTAATTAATAAAACACACTTAAAATACTCAAAATATGCACTTATCAAATTCCCCCATACTTGAACTATTTGTTATCCTCAAGTAATGAGACATACAAATCAACAATGATTCAAAATTTTGAAAATAAACATATGTGCATAATTCAACTTTATTTCCTCAAAATAAGGTAAATAACCATTATGCAATCACTCCATTAAACTCAAATACTCATAATATCAAGTAAAGAAGAGTCAATTATACCATAATTTTAACTAGTTCAACTCAATTTCTCATCCTTACTCAATTTTACAAGCAACTCATATAGTCAATAAAAATACTTCCTAAACTCATGATCATTTTCTTATTCAAATTTAAAGAGGGATTTATTCATATAATATATCTAAATATTACTGAAGTTGTGAAAGTATTTTTTGACACGAAAATCAATATTTTTAGATGAAGATCGCCGGTTACTCAACACTTCACATTCTCAAGTTATCTTGCATACTCTTCATTCTAGTATTATTTTACACAAAAGTCGATATTTGTAGATGAAAATTCATGGTTACTAAATACAAGAACCATTGGAGTAGAACAAATCTTATTTTCTTTTTTCTTTTTTCTTATTTTTTATTTTTTCAAAGTAAAAATAATAATTAGTCCCTCAAAAGTATAATCATGAGAAAAGTATTACACTTATTGACCATATTAATCACCTAACTATACAAAATCAAGTAAAGAGAAGAAATTTCATCAAATTTGCAAAATTTTAGGCATAATTTTCTCCACTTTATATGATATACTTTCCTACAAATGCACAAATTATAATCACATAATAATCATTTTCAAGTTAAATGAGAAATGAAGTTTTTAAATCACATATATTTATATCAAAAGTATAAAGAATTTGAGTTACTAATGGTGTGGAACTTGTTACCCTTGGATAAAATTGAAAAAATTTGAAACTTTTTGGGGCAATTTTGTAATTTTGGACAAGATTTTGAAAAAATTTTGACAAAGTTTCCTCATATAAATGGACAAAACTCCCTACCAACAAATCCAGTTTGAACAAATTAAAGCATAAGAAATATTTCCAAGGCATTCCAAATTATTTCAATCACAACCAACATATATAATCTCAATTCTCCTCCTTACACTTAACATGAACATTATCCTCGATGTGTAAAAAGAGAAACCAAGATAAAGAAAGTAATACTCCCCTATGTTACGATTGATGCATCATGAAGTGTCACAAACCGTTGTTCGCTTATCTCCATAACTTTGTGAGTTCCATTGGATAACCATTAGTAATAGAAACCTAAGAATTGAAAAATGAGAAACAAAGGTGATAACAAAGGCATTAATAAACATAAAATGGCGATCTGTAACTCTATGTCTTTGTCTTGGTGATGTACCCGTATAAAATTGACAAGAAATTTCTCAAGGTACAATAAAACACTTCAGTTCACACATTTTTCACTCCTAAAATTTCACAAATTACTAAATTCTTCACATATTCAAAATTCATTATCCAATCAAGCTCTATATGAAGATTAAGCAACCAAATTATCCAAAATATCACCATATAATAAATTTAGACATGTAAGCATCATAAACAAGTCACATTTTAGCAATTTGAACCATCCAATTACGCTTAACAACATTCCAAATTCAAGTACTACATTGATAATAAAATAGGAATGTGCATAAAGTGAAACATTGCATAGATCATCACATTCTCATATTTAATCATCTAAACATGCTTAGAGATGCTAAATAAGTATAAGGGAGCTTATATACATCAACAAATAACATCACAAATTCACCATCCAAAGTGTATCAATAAATTCAAAAATTATGCAAATGGTGAATGTAAAATACCAAATTAATTTACCTCAAATTGGTGGAGTGATGTTCGATGATGCAAATGATGCAAAAAACTATATGAAAATCACCCCAATTGACCTCCAATGATTTAGAAACTATGAACCCAAGCCTTAAACTGATTTTTAAGTTATTTTTCTTGGATTTTAATTAGTTAAAAAGGTTCTATGAAGGTCAAATGATGTTTGGTTGATGATTTCTTACAAGGGAATGGTGTATAAGAGGAGATTGATGAAGTATGTGTTAGTGTGTGTGAGAAAACATGAGGTGAAGAAGAAGAAAGAAAGGAAATAGAACCTACGTTTTTGCTTATTTAAAAAGGAACCCTAAAATGCGAATTGAAAACGTGAGCTTGAGGTTGCATTTTGAAACTCGCATTTTCAGTTGAAAAATTACAGGGTCAAATACGCAGTTCATGAAAACGTAACCACGTTTTCTTCTTTATTTTTGTAAAAATAAATACGCGACTCATGAAAACATGACTTGAAGTCGCATATTTGTGAGTTCGCATTTTCTTCATTTTGCAGTTTTTCTACAGAAATTTCTTAACATTTCAAAAATTATGTTTTTACCCCAATTACTCAAAATGCATTCTAGATCATTCTTTCATCGAAAATATCAATGCATGCACATGAAAATGATCAAACATGCATTTTACCCCTTTCTAACGAATAAAAAACAACATTTACTCAAATTAAAGGGTGGAGTTCCTTGATCAACATTTACTCGCATTTTCAGTTGAAAAATTGCAGGGTCAAATATGCAGTTCATGAAAACGTAACCACGTTTTATTCTTTATTTTTGTAAAAATAAATATGCGACTCATGAAAACATGACTTGAAGTCGCATATTTGTGAGTTCGCGTTTTCTTCATTTTGCAGTTTTTCTACAGAAATTTCTTAACATTTCAAAAATCATGTTTTTACTCCAATTACTCAAAATGCATTCTAGATCATTCTTTCGTCGAAAATATCAATGCATGCACATGAAAATGATCAAACATGCATTTTACCCCTTTCTAACGAATAAAAAACAACATTTACTCAAATTAAAGGGTGGAGTTCCTTGATCAAATTTCACCTTTTTTTATCTCAAACGGTCACCTTTACTTCTATTTCCAATACCTGGAAAAGAAAAACAACAAAACAAGTCAAACATATAATTTAAACATAAAATCACATAAAATTAACATAAATAACAAAAATATTGAATTTCCTCCCAATAACTGCTTTTCTTTATAGTTCTTGGTTCGACTATTGAACCTCATTTTTTAAGGAGGTTTGGTTAATGAATAATCCACTATTTTAGGTTGTGGTGGATCATTAAAAGATGATTTAATAACAAAAGTCACGTGTTCTAATAATGTGAGAGGTGGAAGTGACGTACCTATTTCAAGTGATTCATAAATATTACCTTGAATGTGCATCATTTGAGTACTCATCAAAGGAGATGCCATGAGGGTTTCTTGGATAACAATACCTTTAGAACCTATACTTTCAACACACTTCTCAAGAGGGATTATCAATGATTCGTTAAGACTCACCTCTTGAGATTCAAGATTAGCTCTAAAGGTAGTATTATGTGAAATGGACTCTTTTTCATTGAAACACATAATAGATTCATCATTTTCATCAAAATGCAATCCTTATTCACATACAACATTTCCATCATTCATGCTAGGGTCATTTTGCATTTCGTTAAAAGAAATAACTTCACACAAAATATGTAATTGTTCATGTATTCTACCAAAGTGAGAAGTTAATTCATCTAACCTTTCTTCAATCCTAACAAAACGATCGGATGTTGCATTAGCTAGTTTTTCTATAACTAAATCAAATTGATTAGCGGATTTTTCTATGCCTAACTCCCAAGATGCATTAGAATTATTAAGTAATGTTTCACTTTCTAATTCTCAACGTGAAAATGTATTAGCTAACCTTTCTATTGCTAATTTTCAAGATGATTTAGATTCATATTAGATACATTCAGTTTGGTGGTCATATAAACAAGGAGAAGCACTATTAGCACATTGATTATCCCAATCATAAGCATAAGAATTGCCCCATTTAGGATCATATTGATCAAAATAAGGATTGTAATGTCCAAATTTATCAAAATAATCCACATTTTGTATTTGCCTACATGTATGAGTAGCATGATAACCTCCACACAAGTCACAAATCATAAGATTAGAATTAAAAGTATTAACATTTCTCTTTTGTTCAATCTCATGCATAATGGTATCCAATTGAACTTTTAACGGTATAAAATCAAATTTAGTCTTTAGGCACCTTAAACTATCTTAGAAAGACATACCTTCGTTAATTTTTTGGTTATCTCTATCCATGAAGGTTTGCACATGGTAACCATTTGTTATCGATTTTTCACTTCTTATGCATTGTCCCTCCATGTATTCTACTTTTCTTGAGTCTCTAAACATGTCTTCAAAGTAATTTAAAAACACATTTAGTCAAGAAGAATAGATGACTCGACACATATAAAAACAAGACACTAAACATCAAATAAAAGACTCAACAAGACACTAAACACAACAATTACAAGAAAAATAAGTAAAAATGTCTAAACTATTAAAGTTATTTTTAGGACCGATATTGAGCAAATCTTACTCGACAACGGCATTCAAAACTTGACGAGCGCGGGATATACATATATCAATTAGTTCATCCACAATTAAGTTTTACATTTATAAAATTCTAAATACTCCATACGTGATTTTTCACAAATATACGAGTCGTTTATTGAGTATAGGGTTATTAGGTGTCGGTCCCACAGGAAAGATTTTTAATTACCGGTGATTTTCAAATTTTTTTATTATTTAGACTATCATAAGTACAAGAAATTAAATCTACACTATAAAAGTAACAAAAATATAATAGAAAACTTCTAGGGATATGGAATTCCTTACTATTCTTGCAAATGACATTACCGGTTAAGTGAATGCTATTATCTTGACTAGTTATGGTGTAATTTCCTAATATGTGTGAAACCTACTTTTGTAGTTAATCAACTATACTTGTAGTTAAGTCATGCCTACTCTCGTGGTTATAAAATTAACTATAAACTCATTTCTTCTATGAAATTATATGAAACAAATCACTTAAACCACAAAAGTGCACCTCTACCCTTGTAAATGTACTCCCTAAGTTTATCGCTTCCTTAAACTAGTATTAAATTTTAATTTTTATTGCAAACTTAACACCTTAAAATTATCAAAATTAATGGCCGGTTAATCATGATTAGTTAAGCAAAAGTGATAAATAATTTATTCAAAATAACATCACCAAATAACCAAGTAAATATCACTAACAAGATATAGAAAGTTCAACCATACTCTAGGCATAAACTTTAACTAAATATGAAGAACAAGATCCAAACTTGTATTATAGTTAAACATGAATTTAAATACAAAAAAGAAAGTGATAGGAGAGAAGTCACCCTTGTTACATGAGTTCTAATTCTCCATATTCGTTCTTCAAATTTTCATCCAAATCTAACTACAAATATAAAAAGGATAACCTACTCTAACTATACTATACTAATGAACTAAGAAAAATTAGTGAAAACTATATTTTTATTTTTTTGGTGAGTTTTTCTAACCTTCCAAAGTTGTGAAAATGGTCTCCAAAGACTACTATTTATAGAGAATTCAAACTCAAGGTGAGTTGTTTTTTGGTTGGCAAAGTTGGCTTTTGAACTCACCAAAAGTTGTTCTCCAAGTTTTCACACTCTTTTTTGTCAGATACAGCCGAAATTCTGAGTTGTAGATGAGTTGGAAAAATTGATTAAATGCCAAACAAGTTGCAAAGCAAGTTGTAGGAAAAAAACTAGAATACGTGACCTTAGGTCATGTATTGCACTCCACGTTTTCTCCTTCGTAGGTTTGCACTTTCTGGACAGAATTCATCCTTACTATATTTTTGTACCAATTCAACTGATAGTTGTTTGATGATAGAGACTGAACTAACTCTTATGCAAAACATGAAAGTTTTAGCCCTTTGAGTTAACTTTCCAATGCATTAAGAATCATTCAATTTGGAGATCTGTGGACTGATAAATGACCAAAACACCCATAACTGGTCAGAACTCTGTTTCATCTTTTGACAATGAAAATGCACTTCTGTATTTCAATTTTTTGATAAGGAAAATGACTAAAATAGACTTTGATGTCTTCTTACCAAATGTAGATATATCTCTTAGTTTTGGTTTAAGAATCACTTCAATCCAATACTTGTAACTCAAGATATAGCCAAAATATTAGAAGGTTTCAAAGTTGAAAAAATTGCATTTCATCCTTTGAGTATTTTGCCCTTCATGTTTTCTTTTGTATCACTTCAAATCATCATCGATCATCTAATTATCTTCTCAATTCATGCCATTTGATGATTGAATCTTTAAATCTACAAAAACATGAGGTTTTCACCATTAAAATCTATAGAAATGCAATGTCTATCACTTTAATTACAAAATACATATTTTCACTAAAAACTTAGTTAATTAGCTATAAAACTAAATAAAACACACTAAAACTAATTAATAAAACACGCTTAAAACACTCAAGATATGCACTTATCACTACTTAATAATCTATCTAGAAAATCAGGACGTCCTGTCAACTACAACAAAAATTGCAGCAGCTACTAACTCAAGCTAGGTCCTCTTTATTTCTTAATGATTAGTCCGTTGAATGTGCTTGTGCGGAATATATGGGAGGTTTCTCGATCAGATTCACAAAGATTTCTTCGTCATTTGTGTCTTCAAAATTGTGTTCATTTTGCTGTTTTATTAGAACCCATGATAGGTGTTGATCATTTAGAGTCTATTTGTCATTTTCTACATTTTACAAGAGGTTAGTCTTTTTTAGAGGGTAAGATCGGGGTATTCTGGAATGATGAGTTTCTATTAGTTTTTAGGAGGTAGGTGACCAGTTGGTGCATGTCACTGACCTGAGTTGGATTTTCGTTGGCCTTGGCGGTCTATGCAAAATGCACAAGGGTGGGCAGATGGGCGTTATGGAGAGTTATGCTTGAGGTGTCCAATCAGTCATTAGGACAACGGATGGTTGCTAGGGATTTTAATGTCGTCTCCAATATTAATGAGCGTTCAGGGGGTATTCCTCCGGATGATCGCAACATGGAGGAATTTAACGAGGGCATTTTTTATTGTGGTTTGGTAGAAGTAGATTTTAAGGGATCACAGTTTTACCTAAACGAATGGTACTATATGGCATTGTTTAGACAGAACCCTTGTTAACGAAGCATGGTCGAATATATTTGGAATAACCAAAGTGTCTCATTTGGTACGGGTAGATCAGATCATGTTCATCTGCTTATCAAGTGTAGGCAGTGTCAGTCACCGGGTTCAGCGTTTTGGTTTCTCAATGTATGGAGAAAGCATCTTGGCTTTCTGGATGTGGTTAAGGAAGCATGACAAATTCTGATTTCCTCGGGAGGAATGGGTGATTTTTATTATCAATTACTCAACACTAAAGCAAAACTTTGCTAGTGGAATTCACAGTGTTTTGGTAACATATTCAAATCTGTGAAGGATGTAGAGGAGAAATTACGATATTGCGATAGTGCTTTTTAGGAGTGGCGTGACGAACTAGCCAAGATCAGATTAAAGGAGGTTAGGGTGGTAAACGCATGGGCATTAGCCATTGATGTCAAATTCTAGAAACAAAAGTCTAATATAAAAAGGATTCAAATGGGGGACGCCAACACAAAGTTCTTTCACTCCGTGGTTAAATAGAGGCGAGGCGTAAATTTTATTTCTTGAGTTAGAGGAAACAATGGGCCATGGATCGAAGATGAGGTTGGAATCAAGGAATCAGCTACTCAATTTTTTGCTAAGCTGTTTTCATTGAAGCGTAGGGGAAGGGTTGCTCCAGTGTTGAATTTTTCCCTTCCTTTGCTGAGCCAAGAGGATAATGACTTCTTGTAGAAATTGCCATCGATGGAGGAGCTGAAGGATGTTATATTCTCTATGTTAGCAGATAGTGCCCCAATCCGGATGGTTTTGGTGTAGGATTCTACCAACAATATTGGTCGATTATCGATACGAATTTGTTGGTGTGTGGGCAAGGATTTTGTTGATTTCTGGTATGATCGTTGGCTGTTTGAAGTGTCGCTTGTAGATTTGGTTCCTCTGACGAATCCCCCACATATGTTGTTAGCAGAGTTCCATGATGGAGAAGGTTGGAAGATCAATCGCTTAAAGGAATGGGTGCCTGCTAACTTAGTTCGCTAGATTTAGGAGGTTCAGCTATACTCAGAGCAAAAGGATTGTATGGTTTGGGTGAGTTCGACATCAAGAAGTTTTTCAGTTAAGGCTGCATGGAAATTTTTTAGACAGAGACGTAATGTATCACTAGTGGATAAGTTTATTTAGAGCAACTGCCCCTTAAGGTTTCCTTTTTGTGTGGAAGCTAATTTAGAGTCTGGTTCCAATAGACGTTTTTTTGCAGAAATGAGGCTTCTCGATGGCATCTCGTTGTTCGTGCTGTTTTATGACTGAGGAATCAGTAATGCATTTGTTCGTGACTAGTCTTGTAGTTCAAGTTGTGTGGAGATATTTTCGAGGCAGATTTGGTATCCTAGATGCATCAAGCTCTTCGATTTCAACAACATTGGTGTCTTGATTTTACTCTATTTCCCTCGTGTCTGTGGGTCACATAAGAGCAGTTGTGCCACTGTAAATAGTGTGATTTATATGAAAATTGGGGAATAGGACTTGTTTTGATGGCACTACTTTCCAGGTGCGAGATGTGATTGCTATAGTTGAGAGATTTGTTGAACAAATGGGAATTGCTAAAGTACTGTCGGCGAATATGTTTAGGGGAGACCTGGATGATCCTTGGGCGCGATGGGTGGTGTTTGATAAGTAGAAGCGGAACGAGGTAGCAATGGCTTGGAGGAGGCCTCCATTACATTTCTTTATGCTAAATACTGATGCAAGTGTCTCTCAAGACCATGCTTATGGGGTGGTTTGTTGAGAGATACGGATGGTAGACTAATTTTTGCCGATTATAAAGAATTTGGAGAAATAGATGTGCTATCTGCGGAAAGTTTATCGCTATTGCATGGTCTTCAATTGTATTCAATGAAATTAAGAGAGAAATTGGTGGTGCAGGTAGACTTAGAGCCTAGTTCTTCTGGTTACATCAGGAATGGTAGCCAAATGACCGTTATGTAACACTCTGAGACGAATGTGGGCTATGTTGGATTTCTTTTCTACTTGGGTAGAGCATATAGTTAGAGAAGCTAATTCTTCAGCGAATATGTTAGCAAACTTTTGGTTACTCTCGGAATTCTTTTGCTACGTCAAATGGCCAGCTTCCCGGGAGGATAACTGTAAAACCCACGTTTTTTCTCAATTTTTATTTTTGCTCAATTAAGTAAATGGTGATTTTCCATAGGTAAAAGAAAAAAAGAAGATAATTGTAAGATAGGTTAAAGGATAAATTTGGGGTTAAGGAAGAGATAAGTTAAGATACTTAAAGTCCTCAACCCACCTAACCACCAAATAGTGGGTGGTTGTAGGGTTTAGAACTCCTATCAAAATAACACAGGGAAATAACATCGTTCCCACTTTTCATTTGTCTGCCTCCCCTTAGAATAAGAAACATCTAGGAATAGAGGAGAAGAAGAAGACGTTGCCATCGAACAAGCGGGCAATTAAGCATCTAAACCTGTAAGTCCCGAAAGCGCGTTAAAGTTTTTCTCTTAAATCGTATTAATTCCATGAACTATTTTAGAGATTTTATATATATACAGCTTGCGATATATTTATGCCTGCATGAAAAATTTAGGAAGATTCATATTCGGATTTGTAAAAATAGTGTATTAAATTGTAATTATGGGATGAATAGGGTTTACCCAAATCTATTGAAAAATTATAAAAAAAAGAGGGGGAAGGGGAGAGCAACGGCTTGTCCGCTACTGCTGATTGTGCGCCATTGTTGAAGCTTTAGCTTTAGCAATGCGAAAAAAAAATTGGAGGAAAGTCTCCAGCAAGTGGCCGACGACATTGACCAAGTAGGAAAGGTTGGCCGAGAAAAAAAAAACAAAGGAGGGTCATCAGACCCTCATCTCTTCACAAGCCAGAATGGCGGCCAAAGGACCGACCAAAAAGTGGAAAAAATTACGAATAAAAAAATCATAATAATAATAATAATAATAATAGAATTTGAAAAAAAAAGGCAAGCATATTTGGGACCAAAAATATAATATGGGTTTAGTGAATGTCCAATAATTAAATTTTAGGTATAATCAACTCACCTTTTTGGACTAACGTAGGAACTAAATTTCAAGACCCAACCTAAATTAAGTGAATATTTTAAAAGATTTCGCCAGTCGGGCTTATTTAATTAGGCCTAAGATATTTAAATAGAAATCTAAGACATTTTAATCTATCACTATTAGATTAAGTTATACAATATAAGATAGGTTTTTAGATTTCTTTTAAATGCTTAAAATAATAACAATAATAATAACAATATAGATATAGATGAAGTAAATTAAAGATAAGAACGAAAATAAAATGAAAATATAAATACAAGTGATGTAAACTAAGACAATAATTATAATAATAAGCCAATATATATACATATAAATAATAATAACACATGTCACGCCCCGAACCCGCACACGCCCGTCACGTGACGCCCGTCGTATCCTCAAGTCCTGCTCAAGAATACAAGGCAACCTTTAACTAGACTAAACTTTATAAGTACTAAATAGTATAACTAAAGAAAGTGCGGTACAAATCTCAAATGAAAGGTAGTCTACGAATATCCAATAAATTCGTACATTTATTCTCACCTAAACAACGAAAGCAAAGCAAATAAAATTAACAACTAGAAGTAACTAGCCTACTAACTTCTGTTCACTTAAAAACTAATAAAAGTCATCCTCAGGGTTTTCTACGTAAATCAACTCATACTCTTTAGAATCTGCAAAGATGGTAAAAAGTAGGTTGAGCGACAAATCGCTCAGTAGGTAATATATACCCCTCTGTTGGATCATGTACTCATAACTTTATAGATACATATATAGATATAAATCAAATCATTGGCACATCGTTCACATCCATAATAATGAAAGTAACGTTGTTTATAAAACAATCAGTGGTAACGAGTAACAAGCAATTTAAAAACATCTTATGGATAACTATACATGAAAAATCATGAAGTCATAAATCATCTCATATCCATTCATAAGTCTCATCATATCAGTTCATAAATCATTCCATATCAGTTCATAACAAATACATGTAATGATCGACTACTGAGTACTCAGCCTAGAGATTTAACCCCTTCTAGGTGGGCGACCAATAGGTTTCATGACTACCGATTGGTCTCATTACATACATGGGTCAATCGGCCGAACTCTATATCAGGCTACCATGACAATTAGATAGGACTATAGCCCCTACCGTTTATTCCATGACTGTTTTGAGATTTACTTGTCATAAATTCTTTTCACACGTCGCATACATAATTCTTTGATTTCATAAAAGATACAACTCGTTTGGTATATAATTACATATCAAAATATTTCAAATAAGTCACATGATCCATTTTCATATAGTAAAAATATAACTTTCATAAATATTCAAGTAAAGCGTTTAATCAAATACATTTCGAATCAACACAACAAAATATGATTGCCAACAAAAGTTTCATTTTGCACCTTTGAAATTTCAGAAGGGTAAGCACCACCTACCTTTGTCTGACTACTCGAGTAGGGTTATATTAGATCTTTTAAACTTGTGTCGTACCTATCAAATGCATAGGTTTCCTAATTAGTTGATATTTCCTGTATATGCATAAATATACAAACTCTGAGCGAGTCGGAGATTCATGTCTAAACCATTATATGAACCCTAGCAGCATTTTCCTAAATTGGACGATTTCTATTTTTGAAAAGTTTCCTAAATTGGAAAGTTTCTATTTTTAGAAAGTTTCTTAATTTGGAAAGTTCTCCTTTTTGTAGAGTTTCTTAATTTAAAAGAAAACAATTATTCATAATCATATTTATTATCTTGACTATTATCTTACTATACATATTTATAATTTATAATTATTCATTATTATTATTGTCCTCATCGTAGCTACTTTATTTTATTACCATTTATATATATTTGTTAATTAATTACTATTATCTTTCGCTTTATTTTCCACTTTTGTGTGTGTGTATGTGTTATTATTATTTATGTATACATGTACCTATATATATTGACTTATTATTATAATTATTGTTTTAGTTTATTACACTTGTATTTATATTTATATTTTCATTTATATCCTTAATTTATTTCCTCCATGTCTATATTGTTATTATTCTTCCTATCATTATTTTATTAATTATTATGTTCTATTATTATTATTATTATTATTATTATTATGATTTTAAGCGCTTCGTTTAACAATCTAGAACCTATTTCACATTGTCTAAATTAACTTAATAAGATTAGATTAAGATGTTTTAGATTTCCATTTAAGTATCTTAGACGTAATTAAATTAAGTATAAGTTTAAATAATTAATCTTTGCTTCGAAAATTATCTTTAGGTTGGGTTTTGAAAATTAGTTCCTATGTTAGTCCATAAAGGTGGGCTAGTTTTATCTAACATTCAACTATTGGGCAATAATCAAACCTATACTCTATATGTGTATATTTATATATATATTTATTCCAATTCTGAATTTTTTTTCTTTTGGTTAGTCCCATGCGGCCAACCATCTTTGACCATGGTCGCCAGCACTTGCTGGCGACATCTCTTCCCCTTTTCTTTTTCTGTTTTTTTTTGGTTGCGTTGCTTTTTTTTTTCTATAACTTTCCAACAGTTTTGATAAACCCTATTCATCCCATGATTAAAATCTAATACCCTATTGCTACTAATCCAACTATGAAGCCTCCTAAAACTCTTATAGAAGCATATATATCTATATATATATAACACAATACATATCCGTAAGATTTCTAAGATAATTAATGCAACTAATGGAACTTAAAAGAGAAGTTTCACGTGGGTTTGGGACTTACAGGTTAAGGTGTCTAGTTGTTTGATTGATTGACAGCGACGCCTTCTTGTCCTTCTCTACTCTCTGACGGTTCTTGCTCTAAGGGGAGGCAAACAATGAAAGGTAGGAAATATGTTATTTTTTTTCTTTGTTGTTTTGATAAGTATGCTAAACCCTAATAACCACCCACTAGTAGGTAGTTTAGATAGGAGTTTTAACTATTGTCAACTTTCACCCTATGTTATTTCATCTTACCCCTTAATTAACCCTTTAACCTAACCTACAATTATTTTTGCTTTTGCCCATAATAAATTACCATTTAATTTAATTGGGCAAGATAAAAAAAAATAAGCCCCAAAAATCGTGGGTTTTACATTCTACCCTCTTACAAAAAGTTTCGTTCTCGAAACTTACGTACCTTGATACAAAAGATAGAGATATCTATTTCACGTGTCTTCTTCTAACTCCCACGTTGCTTCTCGCGGTGTATGATTCGTCCATTGCACCTTCACGTAGAGTATGGGTCTTTCTCCTTAGAACTTGATCTTTCCGATCCACGATCCTCAAGGGAACTTCCTTCACTGACAAGTTCTCCCTTACCTCGATGGGTTGATCCTCTAAAATATGATTTGTGAGGACTCATGTTTTATTCTTAAAATAGTCAATTTTATAATTATTTGCCCTAATTATATTTAATTACCCTAGTAGTGCATAAATTTTTCTTAAGTTTCGATTTTTCGCGCGCACGTCGTAAGTTCGCGTATTTCGCATTGGAACGAATAAGTGGAAATTTAAGAAATTTATATTAGACTAGTAGGAGTGAATAATTACCATATTAAAGGAAATACCTTGGAGGATTAGTACATGAGTGTATCAAACCCGAGAGAAAGTGGTAGTACAAAACCTCATTTGGGCACCATTAAGAGTTGACTTTTTTCCCAACACTTATGACTACTATTTCATTCTTTCCCTCCAAGAAAACCAAACCACAAAACACTCCTCACTCTCTTTCTTGTTCTGCTAGCCAAAGGAAAGAAAAAAGATCTTGCACCATTTTACTTCTAAATCTTCACCCAACTCCTAAACACTTTGGAGATTAGTTTCATCTTGGAGAAAGACATCATCTTGAGGACTTTTGTTGGAGAGTTTTCGGCTAAAAATTTCTGGTTTCATCTAGGGTTTCATCTTGAGTTTTGAAGGTATAAACATCTCCACCAAAGCTTTTACTTTCTTGTTTCATTTCTTGGTTTTGAACCTTGTAGCTTCCTTCTTGTTGTTGTTGCTTGGATTTGGTTGGTTGAAGTGGGCTCTATAAACTCCCACCTTAGTTAAATGAGGGCTGCCATGATATTTATGTGTGTGTTAGTGTGTTTGTGATGAGTTTTACTAGAAGAAACTAGAAGAGGAAAAAGAAAGAGAGAAAATCGTGAGAGGATGTAAGCTGGCCGAATCTGTCTTGTTGTTATCTTGATTGTATTTCAAAATTTTGTTGGTTGTTTGACTGTGAAATTGATGTATATATGCGGTATATTGTATGTGCAAAATGCCTTCCGAAAATCATGTCATTTGGTTCATCAAAACTAGAATTTTCGAAACTGCAAGAAATTTGGAAATAGTCATCCGAAGGCCTGAACAGTGTATTTTTTATTGAACATAACTCTTCGTACAAAGTCAAAATCAAGTGCCATTTGTGGCATTTGAAACTAGACATTCTTAGGTTTAAAACGGTTTAAAAATCACTGTTTAGTTCATTTTGTGTGAACTGCAGGGAACTGATAAAGTCGGCTGTTCTGTTCAGCCTGTTCATTCGAATGGAAATGAGAAGCTGTAAATTGTGGCTTGAATTTGAACTACTTGTGAATTGATTTTGGAAATGTTTTCTTCTGATGAAATGAATTATTTTGAACCTAGTTTCCAACGCCACCAACCATTCTTAATTTGAGTTTGTATAAAGTGAGATATGGCCTGATTTTTAAATTGCAGCAAAACTGGAAACTGGAAAGTTTCTTCCCTCTTGCTGGCCGAATGGTCAAACTTGTTTTGGAATGTTTTGTTTCGAAAAATTTGATGTCAATTACCTCTAAATTTCTCATTGGATATTTATGGAACCTTAGTTTCAACATTTGAACTAATTGAGGTTGATTGTATGGGACAAAACGTTTGAAAAGGAAAGAGAACTACGGACGGCAGATTTGCTTTGAAAATTTCCCTAAATTTGACTATTTTTTTAACTGTCTTCCCACGTGAGTTTTTGTGTGAAATTTTGTAGAAATATAGGTCACATATGAAATATTTAGTGTACCAAATTTGGTATATTTTCAATGCTATTTCGATGGCTAAATGATACTTCAAAGATAGCTTTTCAAATCTGGAAAATGACTGAACAGTTTACAAAACGCGACCGACTTTGAACTGATGTATCTTGATATTCGAAACTCCGAATTTAGTTCTGTTTATTGTGTTTGAAACCTTGTTTAGAAATCTTATTGTGCTATGAATTTCAAATGCTAATTCACTTTCTGTGAATTATTCCGAATTTCCAAAGTTTGCTGAAAAACCAAGACTGGTTCAAACCTGTCTTCTTGGAACTGAAACTTTGAGCTCAATTATGAATGCTTTCTAGTTAGAATCATGGAAATGTGTCTTCTGAGAATTTTTAGTACTCTGAATTTAGTTTCTAATGGTATAAATTTTTCTATTTTTGGATTTATGAAACTTGAGATACGATTTTTCAAAGTAATGTCACTCTAAACTGGAAAATTTCTATTTCAACCAAATTACTCCTTTAAGAACTTTCCACCTTCCTTTGTGAGTGTTGGACTGTTTTAAGTTTGATTTCATGGTTTAATACAAGATCTCTTTGGAATTTTGAACTTTCATTTCAAATCTTGGTCTCCGAAGGTTAAACCTCTCTTGATGCAATTACTTGGTCATATAACTCTCTTGGTTAATGGTACTTCTCTTTGTACTCAAATTAGGGACTTCAACCCCTATTCTTATGGTCTTGATAATTGTACTAGAGTTGGCAATTATACAAGTATTTTAAAACAATGATTTGAAAAGTTTCTTGTGAAGTTAATTAGTAATGTTCGGAATGCTTTGGCCAAGCTTCCCAATAAATATATCAATCTTCCTTGGTTTTCGTGCCAAAACTTAGAGATCTGTTTAATCTTCAACTTGGAGAATCCTGGACATGATTTGACTTGGATCAATGTATTCTTGGGCATTTTCAAATGCTACCCTCGTGGATTAAATTATTAAGTGATATTTGCATTCGATTTGAACGCGTTATCTCTTAAGTGAGAGTAACGGGAATATTACTAGACCTTAGTTGAATACCTAGGTGAATTGTAATTATACATGTCTCAGGTGATCAAAAAGATCCCGAGGAATTCGTTTGATCTTGCCTCGCTCTTGTTTTACACTCTTGATTTCAGTGAGTGTTCCTTATGTGTTTAAGTGTTAAGTGCTACTTATAATTGTTTCTACGAAATTTTCCACCGTTTTAAGGCAAGTGTGTACTTTATCTCAATCAACCTACTAAAATGACAAATTTCTTCCATTTAACTGTGAATTTCTACTGTTTACCGATTTATTTGATTACTTGCGCATGTTGTAAGTTCTTAGTTGAATTGGGCCCTGCCCTTGGTTACTAACCTGCTCGAACCAGGACTGGATTTGGTCGAGTAGGTTGGAACCCTAGGCCACCATTTCGGTATACTCGAGTATTACCACAGGAGGGATAAGGTGATAACCAGACAAACTGGGGGAATTATTGGAGTTATAAGGTGCAGTTGACTGAAACAGTTCCACATGAACACCGTATCCTTTTAATGTGTGTTTATTTTTGTAAAATGATAAATGTCTCATTTTAATGTGCCAATATGAAATCTTGAATCGTACATGTGTTATGCTCAATTTACTTGATTTATTAGAACCGTTTAAGTGTTTTGGAACCTCACTGGGTTGTTTAGGTCATTCCACGCTTTTGTTTTCTTTAACAGGGTTCAAAACTGAGAGTGCCCGTGAATAATATTAGGTTATTTTCTTTTGAAAACTTTAAATTGTATTATAGCAGATGACTGTAGTACCTATTCTCTTGAGTTGTATTTAAGTTTGAAAGTTAGCAAATTTTAAGTATAAATATTTTGGAATTCTTTAAATGTATATTGAAATTATTCAAAATATTTCTAATTTTTGAATTATGGATTGTAGTGAACCCCGACGAGAGTTGAGCAAGTGTTCCACGGATACCCTAGGATTCGCTCTAGAGAGAAGTGGGGGCGTCACATGGTTTCGGTCAGATACATACTTCCTCAGTTGGGAGATATGGAAAACATTATGTATTCTCGACAAAGCAGTGGGGAGAGCCAATTGATACACTAGAGGTCTAACTTTATCCAATATTTCGTAAGACCCTACATACATTGGACTTAACTTGCCACTTTTTCTAAATCTTATCACTCCCTTGGTAGGGGATACTTTCAAATATACTTTTTCTCCAGGTTGAAACTCTAAAGGTCTCCTCTTTGAATCCGCCCAACTCTTGTTTCAGTCTTGAGCTACTTTTAGTCTTTCTCGAATAAGTTTAATTTTCTCCAAGGTTCTTTCCACCAAATCGGGGTCAGTGACCAGTTTCTCAACTATTTCATCCCAATATAGGGGAGATCTACACTTTCACCCATACAACGTTTTAAACGGTGCCATACCTATACTGCTATGATAGCTATTATTGTACGAGAACTCCATTAGTTTTACCAACCTATCCCAACTATCCGAAAAGTCTAGAGCACAAGCTCTGAGCATGTCTTCCAGTGTGTGTATGGTTCTTTCCGATTACCCATCAGTTTGAGGGTGAAAGGCGATACTTAATCTCAGGTCAGTTCCCATAACTTCTTGATAGGTCGACCAAAATCTAGATGTACCTTTCATTGTCTATCTCTCCTTAGAGCAAGAGCCGTCAGAGAGTACAGAAGGAGAAGAAGGCATCGCTGTCAATCAATCAGATAACTAGGCATCTAAACCTGTAAGTCCCAAATCCACGTGAAACTTCTCTTTTAAGTTTCATTAGTTGCATTAATTATCTTAGAGATCTTACTGATATGTATTATGTTATATATATATATATATATGCTTCTATAAGAGATTTAGGAGGATTCATAGTTGGATTAGTAACAATAGGGTATTAGATTTTAATCATGGGATGAATAGGGTTTACCAAACTGTTGGAAAGTTATAGAAAAAAAAAAGAGAGAGAAGAGAGGGGAAGAGCAGCGGCGGCTGCCGCTGTTGTTGCTGCTAAGCGTTGCCAAAGCAATGTAACCAAAAATAAGAAAAAAAAAGAAGGAAAGGAAACGCCGCTAGTGGCTGGTGACAGGGGAAAAGGTTGGCCGAAAAAAAAAGGGGAAGAGAGGCAAAGAGCAAGGTTGGCCTTTGAGGCCAACCAATGAAAAAAAAAAAAGCCACTAGTAGTGCTGGTGACAAAGGCTCCATTAGAAGGGTTGGCCCAAACCTTTCGACCAACCAAAGGAAAAAATGATATTAATAATAATAGATTCTGAAATATATATATATATATATATAGTATGGTTTAGTGAATATCTAATAAGTAAATTTTGGGTACAACCAACCCACCTTTTTGTACTAACGTAGGAACTAAATTTCAAGACCCAACCTAAATTAAGTGAATATTTTAAAAGATTTCGCCAGTCGGACTTATTTAATTAGGCCTAAGGTATTTAAATAGAAATCTAACACATTTTAATCTATTACTATTAGATTAAGTTATACAATATAAGTTACGTATTAGATTTCTTTTAAATGCTTAAAATAATAACAATAATAATAACTATATAGATATAGATGAAGTAAATTAAAGATAAAAATGAAAATAATTACAATAATTATTTTACAAGTGATGTTAAATACAAGTGATGTAAATGAAGACAATAATTATAATAATAAACCAATTTATATATATATACATATAAATAATAATAACACCTACACATGCCCAAAAATGGAAGTAAAGCAAAAGATACTAATAACTAATTAACAAATATATATAAATGATAATAAAGATAAAATAGTGACAACAAGGACAATAACAATAATGATGAATAATAATAAAATAATAATAAAAATATATATACATATGCATAGTAAGATAATAGTCAAGATAATAAATATGATTATGAATAATTATTTTCTTTTAAATTAAGAAACTTTACAAAAAGGGAAACTTTCCAAATTAAGAAACTTTCTAAAAATAAAAGCTTTTCAATTCAGGAAAACTCTGCTAGAGTTCATATAATGGTCTAGACATGAATCTTTGACTCGCTCAGAGTTTGTATATTTATGCATCTATAGGAAATATCAACTAATTAGAAAACCAATGCATTTGATAGGTACGACACAAGTTCAAAAGACCTAAGGTAGCCCCACTCGAGCAGCTAGACAAAGGTAGGTGGTACTTATCCTTCTGAAATTTCAAAGGTGCAAAATGAAATTTTTGTTGTCAATAATATTTTGTTGTGTTGACTCGAAATGTATTTGGTAAAATGTTTTACTTGGATATTTATGAAAGTTATATTGTCACCATACGAAAATGGATCATGTGACTTATTTGAAATATTTTGATATGTTATTATATACCAAATGAGCTGTATCTTTTATGAAATCAAAGAATTATGTATGTGACGTGTGAAATGAATTTATGACAAGTAAAACTCAAAACAATCATGAAATAGACGGTAGGGGCTATAATCCTGTCTATAATAGTCATGGTAGTTTGGTATAGAATCTGGCCGATTGACAAGGTCATGATAATCTGGTATAGAGTCCGGCCGATTGACAAGGTCATAATAGGCTGGTATAAAGTCCGACCGATTGATCCATGTATGTAATGAGACCAATCGATAGTCATGACACCTATTGGTCGCCCTCGTAGAAGGGATTTAATCTCTAAACTGAGTACTCAGTAGCCGGTCATTACATGTACTTGTTATGAGCTGATATGAAATGGTTTATGAACTGATATGAAAAGACTTATGAATTGATATAAAATGATTTATGACTTTATGATTTTTCATGTATAGTTATCAATAAAATGCTTTTAAATTGTTTGTCACTCGTTACTACTAATTGTTTTATAAACTACATTACTTTCATGATTATGGTCGTGAACGGTGTGCAAATGATTTGATTTACATCTATATATATACCTATAAAGTTATGAGTGCATGGTCCAACAGAGGGGTAAATATTACCTATTGAGCGACTTGTCGCTCAACCCACCTTTTACCATCTTTGCAGATTCTAAAGAATATGAGTTGATTTACGTAGAAGATCTTGAGGACGACTTTTATTAGTTTTTAAGTGAACAGAAGTTAGCAAACTAGCTACTTCTAGTTGTTAGTTTTGTTTACTTTTGTTTCCGCTGTTTCAACCCAAGAATAAATGTACAAACTTATTGGATATTCGTAGACTATCCTTCATATGGGATTTGTATCGCATTTTATCTAGGTATATTATTTAGTACTTTTAAAGTTTAGTATAATATGATGTTGCCTTGTATTCTTGAGCGAAACTTGAGGATACGACGGATGTCACGTGACTGACACGTGCAGGCTCAGGGCGTGACATTTTTAGTCGTATCAGAGCCTAGGTTATATGGTCTGGGAGTATAAGAAATTATGTTTGGATATTAATGATTTTGGAAATTGAAAGGAGATGGAAAACAGATCAAAGGAAATAAGAGATTCTTGTGACATTTTTTAGTGGTATTAGAGCTTAGTTTATATGATCTGAGAGTATGTGAAATGGCGTTTGAGATATTAGGGGTTTTGAGAATTGAAATGAGATGAAAAAAAAGGAGGATTAAAAGAAATAAGAGATTCTCGTGATTTTAATGTTATCAAAGTTTAGGTTATGCGATCTAGATGTATGTTGAATGATGGTTGTAATATTAGTGATTTTAGGAATTGAAATGAAGTTGGATGAAAGATTGCAAAATAAAAGATTTCCATAATATTTAGTGATACTATAGCCTGGGGTACGATTTACTCTTTAGAGGAAATACACACTAGGAAATGATCAATTGCGACTGAATAATAGGCTTGAAAATTTGCATGTGTGATTTAAGTTGAAATGGTACTATTGGTGTTTATGATATCCTTTTATTGGATATGATTTTGGTAGTATATTCTAAGTTTAAGATGTCGAACGTGTAGGAAATATTATATATATTTGAAGTATTGTTTGCAGGAAATTGAAAGTATCAAGGAATTAAAGTACGCAGCAAGCGTGATGGATTAAATAAAGAGACTCAATTTGAGTAGTGTAAGATTAATTGCACGCTGGGTGACAATGACATTGGAGGTTATATTGACTTATCTTGACGTGGGCTAAGGTTTCACGGGTGAAACTACTTCAAAGGATGAAGAATGAAATGCTGCAGACCTTTTCTATTTGCAATAGTGCTCTATAAACAGTGTTCTTACCTAGATAGAAGTACTACTGATGTTGCTACTATTCTGCTCTAGTTGAACTATTACCACTACTGGTGACAACTAATAGGTGTATGGTCTTATCCCATTCAAATTGATATAGTCTAGTAGTAGTATTTCTTCGGTGGGAGATATGGCCAAGAGTGAATAGACTTGTCTCTTTTTGAGGTTTACAGCGATTAGATCTAATGCCCCAAACAATTATTGAACTAGCTTATTTGCATTATTACATCGTACTTAGTTAATAAATATGTTAAAAATTCTTAGAATACATAATCTTATATAGTTCTTGTCTTAAAAAAATTTTATTTCGTGAACAAATGTTAATCAAGATTTTTTGAATAAGTATCTTTATCAAATAAGTATAATTTCTATAAATATGTATACACCAAGATACATAAATTAACAATAAAAAAATGAATAAACACCATAAATAATTATATCTTATAACCCTATACATAATATTTTTATGATACTCATCCAATCTCAAAAAGAGGTATAGATAAATGTGTTCTACATTAAAAAAAATCATATCATATTGAAAGAATCTAACAATAATTCTTGATAAATTCTCTTCGTACTCTAAGCTCTAATGGTGTAAAAAGTACAATTAACTAACTTATGAGTTTCAAACACTTCCAGGTTTCTAAACTTGTATGAGTTCGAAATTCTACGCATATATAAATACTTTACCAAAGTTATGATAAAGTTATGATATTAAAATATAAGAATTTGGCGATAATTTTTGTATAAAATTTTGTGTGTTTTGGCATGTGTTACCGTAATATGAATATGTGTTTTGGAAATTGAATTGAGGTAAAAAAAATTTGATGATCAAAGGAAATAAGATTCCCATGGCACTTAGTGGTATGACAACTCAGGTTATAGGATTTGGAAATAGGTGTCATGCTATTTGAGGTATTATTGATCTTTTTTTTGTTGGAATTTGAAATGAGATAGATATGAGATTTTAGAAAAATAAGAGATCTCCATTATCAATTACAAACACAGGAGGCAGGAACCCATATATCGAGATAATGATTACTTTTTGTGATAGTGGATAAGTAAGTTGTGATAGAATGTATGACAAAAGAAGAAATGGTAATATTAGTGTTTATGGCATCCTTTCTATATGTTGATCTCTATGGAGCATTCTAAGCCAATATTTAAAATACCAAATTTGTGACAGATATTATATTTATCTGAGCTATATAAATATGAAGATGGAAGGCATTGAGAAAAATAAGAGTGCGCAGCAGAAGTTTAATGGAATTAAATAAGGAAATCTAATTTAGACATTGTAGCAATAATTTCCAAGATCTATTGCGAGAGCATTGGAAATTTTGTTAACTTATTTTGATGTGTATGTCTTTTAGGTTTCGAGGACGAAACCTTTAAAAGGGGAGAGAATGTGATATTTAGTCCAAAAAAAAAATGAATTGCGAAAGTAGTGTCAGATTGAGACCCTAGATTTATATCTAAATTTTGGTCAACTTTCCAAGAGGTTAGGGCGATTGATCTGAGATTAAGTATCACCTTCCACCCCCAAACGGATAGGCAATCGGAAAGGGTCATAAATACACTAGAGGACATGCTGAGAGCTTGTACTCTAAATTTCTCGGATAGTTGGGATAGGTTGATGAAACTAATGGAATTTTCATATAATAATAGCTATCATCACGGGATAGGTATGGTACCATTTGAAGCGTTGTATGGACGAAGGTATAGATCTCCCTTATATTGGGATGAAGTAGGTGAGAAGTTGACCACTGGCCTAGATTTGGTGGAATGAACCTTGGAGAAGATTAAAGTTATTCAAGAAAGACTAAAAGTAGCTCAGGAGCGAAACAAGAGTTGGACGGATTTAAAGAGAAGACCTTTAGAATTTCAATTGGGAGAAAAGGTATATTTGAAAGCATCCCCACCAAGGGAGTGATGAGATTTGGAAGAAGTGGTAAGTTAAATCCAAGGTATCTAGGACCTTACGAAATACTGGAGAGAGTTGAACCTTTAGCGTATCAACTGGCTCTTCCACCTACTCTATCGAGAATACATAATATTTTTCATGTCTCCCAACTAAGAAAGTATGTGTCAGATCCGAGCCATATTTTGGAATATCAACCCATCAAGATGAGGGAGAACTTGTCAGTGGAGGAAGTTCCTTTGAAAATTATGGATTGGAAGGATCAAGTTTTAATGAGAAGAATCATACCCCATGTGAAGGTGCAATGGACGAACCATACACCGCGAGAGGCAATGTGGGAGTTAGAGGAAGACATGCGGAATAGATATCCCTATCTTTTGATCAAGGTACGTAAGTTTCGAGGACGAAATTTTTTATAAAGGGAGTAGAATGTAAAACCCACGTTTTTTTTCAATTTTTATTTTTGCTCAATTAATTAAATGGTGATTTGCCATAGGTAAAAGAAAAAAAAAGATAATTGTAAGATAGGTTAAAGGATAAATTGGGGGTTAAGGAAAAGATAAGTTAAGATGACTTAAAGTCCTGAACCCACCTAACCACCAAATAGTGGGTGGTTGTTAGGGTTTAGAACACCTATCAAAATAACACAGGGAAATAACATCATTCCCACTTTTCATTTGTCTGCCTCCCCTTAGAGCAAGAAACATCTAGGAATAGAGGAGAAGAAGAAGACGTTGCCGTCGAACAAGCGGGCAATTAAGCGTCTAAACCTGTAAGTCTCGAAAGTGCGTTAAAGTGTTTCTCTTAAATCGTATTAATTCCATGAACTATTTTAGAGATTTTATGTATATACAGCTTGCGATATATTTATGCCTGCATGAAAAATTTAGAAAGATTCATATTCGGATTTGTAAAAATAGTGTATTAAATTTTAATTATGGGATGAATAGTGTTTACCCAAATCTATTGGAAAATTATAAAAAAAAAGGGGGGGGGAAGGGGAGAGCAACGGCTTGTCCGCTGCTGCTGATTGTGCGCCATTGTTGAAGCTTTAGCTTCAGCAATGCGAAAATTTTTTTTGGAGGAAAGTCGCTAGCAAGTGGCTGGCGACATTGACCAAGTAGGAAAGGTTGGCCGAAATGAGAAAAAAAAAACAAAGGAGAGTCATCAGACCCTCATCTCTTCACAAGCCAGAAGGGTGGCCAAAGGACCGACCAAAAAGAGGAAAAAATTACGAATAATAAAAAAATCATAATAATAATAATAGAATTTGAAAAAAAAGGCAAGTATATTTGGGGCCAAAAATATAATATGGGTTAGTAAATGTCCAATAATTAAATTTTAGGTGTAATCAACTCACATTTTTGGATTAACGTAGGAACTAAATTTCAAGACCCAACCTAAATTAAGTGAATATTTTAAAAGATTTCGCCAGTCGGGCTTATTTATTTAGGCCTAAGGTATTTAAATAGAAATCTAAGACATTTTAATCTATCACTATTAGATTAAGTTATACAATATAAGATAGGTATTAGATTTCTTTTAAATGTTTAAAATAATAACAATAATAACAACTATATAGATATAGATGAAGTAAATTAAAGATACAAACGAAAATAAAATGAAAATATAAATACAAGTGATGTAAACTAAGACAATAATTATAATAATAAGCCAATATATATATACACATAAATAATAATAACATCTACACATGCGCAAAAATGGAAGTAAAGCAAAAGATACTAATAACTAATTAACAAATATATATAAATGATAATAAAGATAAAATAGTGACGACAAGGACAATAACAATAATGATGAATAATAATAAAATAATAATAAAATATATATACATATGCATAGTAAGATAATAGTCAAGATAATAAATATGATTATGAATAATTATTTTCTTTTAAATGAAGAAACTTTACAAAAAGGGAAACTTTCCAAATTAAGAAACTTTCCAAAAATGGAAACTTTCTAAAATAGAAACTTTCCAAAAATAGAAGCTTTTCATTTTAGGAAAACTCTGCTAGGGTTCATATAATGGTCTAGACATGAATCTTCGACTCGCTCAGAGTTTGTATATTATTTATGCATCTATAGGAAATATCAATTAATTAGAAAACCTGCATTTGATAGGTACGACATAAGTTCAAAAGACCTAAGGTAGCCCCACTCGAGCAGCCAGACAAAGGTAGGTGGTACTTACCCTTCTGAAATTTTAATGGTGCAAAATGAAATTTTTGTTGTCAATAATATTTTGTTGTGTTGACTCGAAATGTATTTGGTTAAATGCTTTACTTGGATATTTATGAAAGTTATATTTTTACCATACGAAAATGGATCATATGACTTATTTGAAAATATTTTGATATGTTATTATATACCAAATGAGCTGTATCTTTTATGAAATCAAAGAACTATGTATGTGACGTGCGAAATGAATTTATGACAAGTAAATCTCAAAACAGTCATGGAATAGACGATAGGGGCTATAGTCCTGTCTAATGGTCATGGTAGCCTGGTATAGAGTCCGGCCGATTGACAAGGTTATGATAGTCTAGTATAAACTCCGGCCGATTGACCTATGTATGTAATGAGACCAATCGGTAGTCATGACACCTATTGGTCGCCCTCCTAGAAGGGGTTTAATCTCTAGGTTGAGTACTCAGTAGCCGGTCATTACGTGTACTTGTTATGAGCTGATATAAAATGGTTTATGAACTGATATGAAGAGACTTGTGAATTGATATGAAATGATTTATAACTTTATGATTTTTCATGTATAGTTATCAATAAGATGCTTTTAAATTGCTTGTCACTCGTTACTACTGATTGTTTTATAAACAACGTTACTTTCATGATTCTGGTCGTGAACGGTGTGCAAATGATTTGATTTACATCCATATATGTACCTATAAAGTTATGAATGCATGGTCTAACAGAGGGATAGATATTACCTATTGAGCGACTTGTCGCTCAACCCACCTTTTACCATCTTTGCAGATTCTGAAGAGTATGAGTTGATTTACGTAGAAGATCTTGAGGACGACTTTTATTAGTTTTTAAGTGAACAGAAGTTAGCAAGCTAGCTACTTCTAGTTGTTAGTTTTATTTACTTTTGTTTCCGCTATTTCAACTCGAGAATAAATGTACGAACTTATTGGATATTCGTAGACTATCCTTCATATGGGATTTGTACCGCACTTTATCTAGTTATATTATTTTGAACTTTATTGGATATAATAAAATAACAAGATGTAGGATAAAATAAAAATAGAGAGAAGTAGACAAAAGTAGTGAACTATTCTTTTAAGCACTGAATATAACAAAACTAAAAGATTAACCTCTAAATATAAAAGAGGTTACAAAATTGATTGTATAGGAAAACCAAACCGTCATCTATACCAACTCTTTTATCTTTGACGGAATTCAATAGACATAGGAAAACTTAATAAATATAGGAGAGTTAAATGGACATTCATTCCCATTTAATTGTTTCATAACATTAATGACCAATTGCATGATTACATAATTTTTCTTGAGCTGATTTTTTAACTTTAAAAGAAACTATGTTCATTACTACCAAACTTGGAATATTGATCCCACCAGGGTGCATGGTATAGGATCATTACTTTGACTAGATCATTCATTCTCTTTCACAGTGGCAAAGAAAGAGTTAAGAAAGAGTTTATTGCCAAAATGGAGGTAACGGTGGAAATGGATCTACTAAGAATATTTAAATTTTTGTTTTGTAAAACTTGAATTAATATTTATTTATTTTTTTGGTTGTTAATCAGGTGAAGCACCTTCGAACAAAATGACGAAGAATGATACTCTTCTCAATGGTCCAAGTCTTGACATAAACAAATATGGGTGAAAAAAAATATTGAAGCTAAGCATCATTCAAAAAGGATATTAAATAGGGACGCTTGGGTTATGTGGTAAGGTTGGAGGAGTTATAAGTGAAAGGTATTGAATTCAAGTTCTCAAATTTACCAAAAAAAAAAAAAAAGATACAAAACTATGGCGTAGGCATGTATACTCTACGATGAAACAACTAAACATTTGTATGTGCACATATACAAAAGTGAAGAAAGGATCCCAAATTAAGTAGATTTGTAATAAAAAGATGTTAATTTATTTCCAACTTTGCTAAAGAATTCTTGCCCCTTTTCATTTTCTGATATGTTACAAAACTATCCCAAAATTTGAATTCAGTACCATTCAAAAATTTTAACCAGATTGAAATAGATTTACCTTTTTCCTCATTCACATTAAACATAAATACTGAGCACGGATCTACAAACTAGTTTGCCACCAAGACCAACCCCTTTTTCTTTGCTAGGTCACTAGCTATGACAAGCCAGACTAACTTGCTATTTGAAATATCTTCTTTTGCTTCCTTTTGGTCTTTTGGAGTGGGGAAGTTTAGTTATCCAGAATCCTGGCGACCCCTTTGAAGAAGACCCTTCAACCATTCAGCTAATACTTGTCGTTGAAATATTATACATCAAAATAATTAAGATATGGCTCAATTATTGGTCTTTTTCATTTTGATTATTATTGTTCTCAAGATATTTCTATGAATTGTTTGGTAAATAATTCTTTGTCCTTCGAGGCAATGGTCATCGAAGCTATAAAAGGAGGGAGTAAACAAAAAGAACATCCTTTTAGTTTGACAATTTTTTTTAACCTCCCACAGTTATCCATACCTTTCTGACCTCCAATTATCATATCAAGATTTGAACCTTAAACTTAATAGCAGGAAGGACTTTAAGAGCCCTCCCCTGACTACATGTTAGTTTGATTTAGTTTTATATATGATAGATAGATTATACGGATCTTCTCACGAGCAGGATCAACCTTTGGCTGAATGGTAAACAAAATGTAATACCATTTTGTATTTATTCAGGTGTTTGAAACCTTGAAACAGATTCAAGTTAGACTACTCTCATATTTTCATGATCTTTTTCCTTTCAAATTCAACTAGGTCACACTTTGTGGTCAGCATCAAGCTCTAACAATAATCAAATAAACATACAAATATGATGATATTCAGAAGGGATAATTTCAGAAACATCCTTTGAGGTTTCTAGCAATTACAGATAGCTCCCCTCAAGTTTCAAAAATTACACCTACCTCTCTTGCTTTTAAGGTTTATATAACAATATAGACCCAATAGCCTATAATTTTTCACAAATATCCTAAAATACCCTTCTTCAGAGAATAAGATAAAACAAAACAAGGTTTTAATCTTTAATTTTTTGTACGTGTCATATTCACTAAAACAAACAAAGTCCAGTGACTCCAACTAATCTCAAAATTCATTACTTGCTAATTTTTGCCTCATGCAACTCACTACCACCACTACCAATACTAAACTAAGAAATACCCCTATGTCCTTAAGAACATAATTCATCATTGCTCTAGCATTCTTAGAAATAGAGACAAAATTCTACCTTTATAGTACAACCACAATCAATAGGTAAACAAAAGAGAGAATCAATGAGTAATTGCTAGACTTTTTTGTTTAGCAAATATAATAATCAATTCTTTATGTTCCAACTCTCAATTTCATTTTTTTTCCCTATATCACTGCCACCTTTTTCATCTTCCCCTAGTTTGACAATAAAATCCACAATTTGCACCTTGTTAATTTGGTAACTTCAATTGGCTAACATTTGTAAAGAATAAAACTATTGGGGAAAAAAAAAGAACGGGTCTAAAATTTTTATAGTAAAAAACAGACAAGAGGACAAAAAAATATGAATAAATTTTAGAGATGGTAAAAAATTGATAGTGGTATGGTTGGTAACAATGGAGCGCAATATTTGGTGAGAGGGAGAAGCGGTTGTAGGAGAAAAAGAGAAAAGAATATGAAAGAGGGAGGAAGGGCGGGAGGAAGAGATGAAAATTAGAAAATTGATGGAGATTGGTTTTTGAGATTAGAAAATGACAAGTAGAATAATAAGAAATATTTTTTGGATTTAAATGTCCCTTTATGAATTAACTATTAAGTGGAGGATATTTTAGTCATTTGATTGGACTAAGGGAGGTCTATGTAATTATTGAAATCTCAGGGGAGCCAAATGAAATTGTCAAAAACCTCAAGGGAGGTTTCTGAAATTATCTCTATTAAGAATTAACAAAACCATGAGATTATTATATTTTAGTATGTATAAAGTTATTGAGTGGTGTAAACTGTTGAAACTTGACTTGGTCCAGCTTTATTTATACTTTCTTTTTTGAGAATTTGTTAAGATCATACTTATAAGTGAGCTTGGTAACTTTTAATTAGAATAATAATCTTTTAGAAATATATTTTAGTATATTGAGTAATAGCTCATTGAGCAAGTAACGTTTATTTTCAATTTTATTTTCCTTGCTTACTTGTTCTTCTTCTTTGGAAGCACAAATTTCCTTTTCCCCAAACTCCTCGATCCCCTCTTTTCTTTTTGTGTAAATTTCAGCCCTCCCCTACTAGAAAATATTTTTAAAAATGTAAAAAATAAAACAAATGCAGGTTCTGTAGTATCGCAATATTAATTGCATGGTATAGTTTTTTGTCGAAGATGGATTGATTTGAAATTAGATAGATCAATTGCACGTCCGTGAGAAAAATTTTAGTGATTCTTACCTTAGTTTGTACATCTGTTATGTCATTATGTACATACATATTTACGTATATGTACATTATTTGGAGCTACTGTAACTTATGAACTTTTCGAATCCAAAACTTTTCCTCCCATATTTCATCTTTGACTTGCAAGGGACCAGACAAAGAACTTGACAACAAAATCAGTAGTCCATATCCACTTTTCCAATAGTAACAAGCTAGTTACAAGTCAGATAGAGCGTCTAGAAAGCAAATATGGGTCCTCAGTTTGGTGGATATCATTGTAGGAACTGAATGAAGTTTGGTCAAAAGCCAATTTGGATGATCAATACTTTCTGGTTGAGGCATACAATCATAACTAGAATCCCTGCCCTTTTCTGATCCCAACCAAATTCCAGTCATCATGAAACAGGATTAACCATTGGCGGGGGTTTTAGGCTTTTTTTTTTTTGGCAAGCATGATTAAAATAGCTAATTAGAAATTCTAAACTTCAGCAATGGGATGTCTAGGTATCAAATAGTATTACAAATAAAGTAGTTTGTGTAAATGTAATATGTTGAACAGTAGAATGCTTTAATATCCTTTCAGCAAAAAGAAGGGGAAAAAACAAAGGGAAAAGACTATGCAGATGAACTATCATAGATTGGATAATGAAAATAGTGTTTATAAATTAATATTAGAACAATAACAATAAGGGTAAAGTACGTCACTTGTCACTAAACTTCTTGAAAGTTTCATTTCGCCCACGATATTTATTGATCAATTTGGTCATTCCATCTATTTGCTTGGCTAAGAGAGAAGAACTTGCCGCACATGAGAATACGCTACTTTTGCGGGTGCATATTGATTAGTTTGCAAATGAAATGCGACATTGGAAAAGTTGGACACAGACTCAGTACAGCTGTATTTGTGTGGTTTTGTTCAATCATTGTATACGTTTAAAGTTTTGGCGTATAAATATATTATAATGTTGTATTAAATATATGTTAAATATTTATTTATGTACATCACTTTTACTTCAAATCTAATAGTGTAATATAATTGTATACTAAATAATATAAAATGTACAACAAGTGGACCAAACCATACCAAACTCGAACAGTACTATGTCCTCTGCTGGAAATGTTCACTGACTGGCCGCATAGATTATTAAACCCTATCAGGAAAAAAATTCTTCTAAAAAAGCTGCAACAATAATGATTCTTGCATTCCTATTTTTCTTAGGAAAACAATAGAGGTGTTTTAGTGAGAAAATAACTGGATTTATATTTCTAAAAAAAAGGAGAGAGAAAAAGGTGAAAGTTATAGAGTCATGGAAACACTTTTAACAAAATACTGAAATTGGTGAATACGTTAAAAAAAAAAAAGCAGTCATATTTCAAAATCGTTTTTAAAAAATTTCTTTTTAATTCTTCTTCGCCCTGTTCACTAATCTACTGTATCCCTTAACAGTGTTCCCCTAACTCTTATTTTTTTTAGATTTTCATTCTTTTTTTTAAAAGCATGTGCTACTCAGTAATTAAAAATATCAAATGTCCCATTTCGCTGTCCACTATATTATTTTTTGAGTAAATCTTATATACACTGACAGTGTATATACTATCATCGTTTGATTTATAACATGTGTGCAAAAGTTGAATTTCAAATTCAAATTTTGTATAGTTGTCATTTATCCAATACTAACAGTGTATACACTGTTAGTGTATGAAAGATTAATCCTTATTTTTACACGTAAAATGACACATGCTCCTACAAATATAGTGTGCGACTCTTGTGCTGTAAATTTTTCTTTAACTAAGAAAAATATAGTTCGCGACTCTTGTGCTGTAAATTCAAAGTGATTTAACTAAATACTTTTTACCAGTTTAGTGGGTGAATTGACATGAAATATAGTGTAATCAATAAAATGAGATTTTTGAGAAGTGCCATGACAGGTGATGCACTTTACCCTCTAATAGTTTTTGTTCATCAATTTGCCTTCTAAAATTTTGAGAGAAGATTATTAAAACAAATGCTACAATGCTATTTTCAAAAACAGCATTGCTATACTAAGCGAAACATCAACACGAAATTTCAAAGCAAAAATATGGGTCTTAAAATTAACGTCATCCGTAGAAGAGAGAAAAAATAGGAAGTGTTTATAAAGTGAGACATCTTCTTTTTAATCTTTCTCACTTAATTCATTTAGTTGTAAGCATATTTAATATCTTTTTCCTTAAAAAAAAAAGTGGTAAATACTCTTCATTTCGAGTGATTAGAACTAAAGGTCGATGACCCGAATCCTTGCACGATTCTCCGAATCCTTGCACGATTCTCCGAAGTGAACTTGCAACTGCTTCCAGGGGACCAAGATCAAAGTAGGACCAACATATCATCATCTTTGTAGCTATCAAAGATAAAGTTGGTCTTGTCGATAAGATAATGTCATCTAGCATCATATTGTGTGGTTCATTTTTTCAGTATAATGAATGGATCTCCCACTTCAAAGCGAGAAAATGTTTTGACCAGCCAATGTGGTTTTCAAGAGGAGCAAAAGTCCAGATAATCCATTGATCTTTTCTTTCCCAGACGCAGACACATGCATGCTTCTAAGAACCCAATGCCATTTCCTTCATGGGTCACCACAACCATTAAGATCACCCCATGTGATGTTTGGAAAATCCTTTTATTTGGTCAACATATTGTGCTAAAATATCTTCACAATCCACGTGACAAATTATTTTTGTATGTTAGAAAGCCAATCACGTAACTATATTATATCAATTAGTTGCTAAATTTGCACAATTTAGATTGCAAGTTTTCACAGAAAAATTTTCTCGATACATTTTTCAATTACCTTTTTATTTCACATACATCACATCACCACAATATATTTTTCTACAAAAATTTGCAATGCAAACAAACTCAACATTTTTTGTATTCATGCAACTAACAATTTAAAATAGTTCAATTTTTTTAAAAAAATATTTAGTGTTGAAGAGAATAATATAACCTGAGATTGTACGACTCACAAAAAAAGTTATGAGTGTCATCTAATGCATATCAAATGGGATATTTGTAAACATTATTATATATATGTACACACACGCACTTTTTGTTTTGTAATGATTTAGGTTTAAGTTTTCTAGTTACTTCACACCATTTTCGAGGAACAACAACTGATAAATTATGTGATTTGGACAGCCAATCAACTAGTTAATGAGTAATAATTTACATGATTTTCATTACCTCACCCTCATAAAATTGAACATAAGTTGTTGTACTCATTCGAATTGTATGGTTATATCTTACAGAATCCAAATCTTGATTAATGCAATTTTTGATCACTGAAGATAAGGTACACATGGAGATTGACCCCTAATGGCTAAACATACATGACATGCATGATTGCTAACAAATGTCATTGATGTGAGAATGTGTCTTCAAGTGTTGAACACTTTCGACTTCGTCTTCATGCTTAGAATGGACCTATGGAAGACAACAAAAGATACATAACAATATGTTTGTCTAAAAATTTTTGAATGGAAAGTGTGTTTGCCATATGGTTGTTCTTACTCGATAAATGTTTTTAAAATGGTTTTTTACAAGTTGCAATTATTTAGGAGCTATTTGGTAGCATTTATGTTTAGAGTTTTTCTATTTTTGTTTGTATAATTTGATTAAAAAAAAAGTCATCTAACTATTTCAGATTTCAGATTTGCGAGAGTGAAACATTTCCTTGTTAATTGTAAGTTTTGGATCATATAAGCTTGTTAGAATAGTCATTTTTTGGGGTTGACAATAATGGTTATATCTTACTTATACTAAAGTAGAACTCAATTTGATTTCATTGCTATAATCTTATTATTAAGAATCTTGCAAATGTACTTAATTTTAGGAAAATTCTGTGATCCCTTTCATGTACCATTCCCTCAACTCGTATCTCTCTCTGAAGATAAATAGTTTAATTTTTAACTATTTAACAATATTTAATTTAAGGGTCAATAACACTTCTTTTATCATCCAACGGTAAATTTTATTTATGAATATGATATATAAAAGGGACTGTACACCCTAACTTTTAATTCTCTGAAATTATTAATATTCATTGACTAACGAAGCCCACTTTGGTCTAGGTATGGGCTTCCTTTCTTGGGCCCAATAGTACTCAGCTCTGGGTTTAAACAAATAAATCTAGCAAGTAATTACGCCTAATGTTTTCGATGCAAATTTTATGCATTGACATGCTTACCAAAATATGAGACTAAAAGATAGAGATCATACCAATTGACAAATGTTGTTCTCTATCTAATTTTTATAAAAATCAAAATCAGGTGTTCTAATGGGTAAAATTTAAGCTAAAATTTGTACAAAACCCATCCAATTTGTCAGGCCCAGATCCATGCTGAAAATCTAATAAACCTGAAAGAAAAAATTCATACCCATAACTTGTGTGGTCTTTGTATTTATTGTGTACCCATAACTACAAAGGATTAATTTTCTATACACTTTCGTCATTATATTTATAATACATAATTTAAATTTAAATTTAAAATTCAAAATTTGCATATGTGTTTGCATCCAATTGTGATAGTATATATAAGATTAATTCAAATACAAATACAATTCTTAATGACATCCCACTATTTATATAGTGACAATCACATTATCTTCTTCACCATTTATTCTAATATCGTGAAAAATAAAAGATAGTACGAGTGCCAGTATGAAAAGGCAGGATGACATTAACATTTCCAGGATAGTAATTTCTATAAAAATAATTGAAAGCAAACATGTATCCGAATAATGAATTTATATGTGTATGATTGAATCTTACAATGGATGAAGGCGGTATGATCTCTGCTTTCTATCTTTCAATTGAATGCCAATTGCTTGGAGATTTGTTATACAGGTTTTATTAATTTGTAGCAATATAGATCTGGACATTATGGAAGATGAGTTTGAGTCTGAATATGGATCCAACTCAACCCTATAGTTGTCTTGCATGATTTTGACTAGAAGTGGCAAAATGGATATATGGTTGATAAATGGTTTTAGTTAAATGGATAGTGGATCAAATTGATCCAATCCAATTAAAACCATTTAATAAATGGATCTAAATGGATGTCATTTAAATGGATAGTGTAAATCATGATCCATCCATTTATCCATTTACTCTCCCGAATCCTAAATTTAAGATCCAAATGTTTTTTTTCCATAAAATACAGATCCCCAAAGTTCTATCCTTAAATCACCTAAAACCTTTTGGTAATAACAAATGCTTGTACTACTACTCTATTTCAGTTCTTCATAAAATTAGTTTAGTTCCAAGAAAATTTAACTGCTGTGGTCAATTTAACCTTTCATCATTAGTTTAAGTACCATTTTGTAAAGTAATGAATAATTAAGAACTTGACTACATTTTTATAACTTTTGGGTGAATTGAATACGGCTTTACAGTGAAAAGAAATTTACTTCAAATTTTTTGCACTCCTATTCAAGAGGGATGCCTTGAATAAAAGTGGAGTTCTAATAAGAAATCTTATGTTAATTGACAAGTAAAATATTTTCATCACGTGTGCACGTAATACCTAAAAATGTATGAAGCTCCTTATTATACCATTAGTATACAAGCTACCTTATATTACTTAGTAAATTAGGTGTATTTTTTTTTTGGATAGTTGGGTTGGGTGATAAGGGGAGAGAGATTGTAAGTATGAGAATTTGGATTCAAAACCTTCCACTTATTTATATATAAAAAAAAAAAGAAGGTGTCATTTATGTATCTTAACCAATGTTGCGAGGCACTCGTTAGAAAAATTCTTTTTATAAATAAAAGAATTAAAAAAATAAAAAATTATTTTAACTGGACCCACCAAAACCCATCAACGGCCGAACATTGCATCACATGTCGCTATGTCACCTGATTGGATCTCCCCAAGAAGAAATATCATCTGATTGGAAGGTGTAACATTGTATAATTGCATCCTATTTCACCTTAACACAGCTCTACCCAAATAAGTGGCCCTCTTTGGTAATTGGGCCCACTAATGCTTGTTACACGTACAAGTGTCACGTGTCCAGTTATTAGACTGCAAGAGCGATACGGTTCAGCTCTGATTCACTCAACTAATGAAAACAAAATAAGAAAATCCACCCAAAAAGATTTGTAAGCACTAATTAGCTCCTAGTCAATCCTATCTAGGTTGACTGTTTTTTAAGTTAAATGGATGTATATGGATGACATGGATAATCCATTTAAATCCACCAACATAATTGGATTTAAATGGTTATCCATTTAAAACCATTAAATTTATATGGATCATCCAAATCCATTTAAGGTTGGTTTATATGGATGGATTGGTGGATATGAATCCATTTTGCCACTTCTAATTTTGACTTAGATGTGGGCTCGGTTAGATGTGGTGTCATAATTTTAGACCCAAATCCTCCAAATGCTCACGCATCTCGCCTGTGGTGCAGAATGTGGAGGCTCAACTAGCCAAAGACAACGACCATCAGGTTAGCAACTGGTGAAAGCACAAGAAGAAGGGTGGAGACAGGTGGATGTGCAATGAGACTGTAAATCAGTGATAGACCAGATTAGGAAATGATAATGTGTTAGTGGAAGATATTATAGCTCTTGCTAACACCTTTTGTAAATGTTCCTTTTCCTTCTATTACAAGAGGAGGGAATCAGAGCAGTCATGAGGTGGAAAAATTCGCCATAACCTTTGTTATAGTATGGAGTGGAAAGGATCTTTCCCCCTCGGGCTCAGTAGAAAGGCACAGGATGATCTACGGGTAGTTACCGTATAAATGTACATATCTTTTGTCCGTGTCTTTTGTATTTTTTTTAAAATTTTTTGTAATAGCCAATCCAGTACATGGAAAAGAGGTATCAACTCCAAAATTTTATGAGTAAATTTTATATATACTGTAGTATGATTCTAATTCTATAGGAAAGGTAGTACCCAAACACAAGAATTAGAATTGGGGACCCAATTCCAATTGAATTGTGTGTGCCTCCCGCTTTTACCTTTGCCGCAGCTTCTATTGCCGTCACCGCCGTCGCCGTCGCATCCTCTCGTCCTCACTTTCCTTCTGCTCCTTCAATTCTCAATTCTCGGCAAATTTAGGGTTTATGATGGTATATTCACGTTTAAATTTTTTCAATCAAAGATTTGATTTTTTTTTGGGTTGTTCCTCTGATAATGTTTGCCATTAATGATATAAGTTTACTACTATTTTTTTGCTTTTAATTCAACGTTGGGACGAGGATAGAAAAAAACGTAGCACTCTATTGCCCTGTTCTTCTTTATTTCATTTTAATTAGGTAGTGTGGTCCTAGTTTTTAGAGATCATGAGCTGATAACAGAAATCCCAACTAAAACCCATCTTCTGCTTAATGCTTACCATAACTATACGGGATCATGTTGTATCATTTTGTTCTGCCTCTTCAGACTTCATTTCCCTAATGTATTATTCTTTTTGTGACTATTGGCCCTATTCTTATTTACAAAGAGGCTTGTGATCAGTTTTACTTGTCAAGGTATTGAAGATGCTTCTCAGCATTAAAATGATATACCGGCAGTAAACGGTCCATGGTGAATGAGTGCTACGATTTCTGTTATCAGCTCATGTGATCTCTTAAGGCTTATTTTAATTAGTTAGTGTGGTCCTCATTTTATTCTTCTTTTGCTAAGTTATGAATTATGATAACCAGTTTATTTCTTTTATCAGTTATTAAGCTAGTAGATCGATCTAGCCTAAAAATGATAGTAATAAAGAAGCTAGCAAATCATTTGTTGGATACAGAAAGAAAGCCCGAGAAGTATGAGTCTCGTCTTCATTTGCATTCCATATTCAATTTGTCTAAACATGCGATTGTCCCACAAAGTTATTTCTTCTTTTGCTGGCTAAGAATGTCCATTCTGCTTGTAAGCATGTGATTGTTGACTTTTACATTTTTGCTGGACTGATCATGACCTATACTTTCTTTAGGTGGATTGTGAGGTAATTTGCTTTTATCATTTGAATCTTGCCTTTAGGTCTCTCAATTTGCGACTTAAAGGTGCAAAACATGTTGTATATGGCTTGATGATTGTTTGGTGTCGATAGACAACTGGACCCTTAAATATAGCAGCAAGTTGTGAGGATATATGATCTTCAGCATTCTTTGCAAAAGGTCAAAGAAGCTTTCTTGTAGGGACTGGAGCAACTTCACTTGCACAACCATGTGATTAATATCATATTATTTCACTGGATTTACATATGGGTTTATGCATGCATAATATATGTTTATACATGTGGATTTGTGTACGTTTGGCCACACACCTTTCTACTGATAATTTTATCTTTAAAAATCAACGAATTGCACAAGATGAGATATTTATTATTTGTTGGTAACAAGTGATGCAGGTTATTGTTCAAAACTACTGTTGAAATTTTGGGTCAAACGTGTCTGCATGAAAAAGGCATGTTAATGTGGTCTTGTTAAGAAATACTTGAGACTTCATACTTTCTTGTTTTTATTTTGTGAATAGTTACTTTCTGTAAACAGGTTCATCATTGTCAAGAAGCTTTGCTTTCATACACAATGAACTTTATCTTGTTGTCTTGTTGTTTCTTTTCTTAAAGAAAAAACTTGCTATCAGGTTAGGGCCCGAAAGATTTTGTTCTTAGGACAGCTTGAGGTAGTAACAATTTGACTTATCAAGTGTTTTTTTTTCCTTTTAACTATTGGTTGTCCAACATTACAGGCAAGTACTTTCTTGTTGATGCTGGTTATGCGAATAGTCTCGGTTTCTTAGCTCCATATAGGGGAGTTAGATATCATCTTAGTGAGTGGTCTGCTAGTGGGAACAAGCTTCAAAATTTTAGAGCTATGCAACCTTCAACATTCGATTGCTCGAAATTTGATTCAAAGGACATTTGGTTTGTTCAAGAAGCGATGGGCCATTTTGAGAGAAACATATTTTTTTGATGTCAATACTCATGTCATGATAATTAATGCATACGCCATCCTTCATAATCTTATTCGAGTAAAAGAACCAAATGATCCTTTATTGGATGAGGTTTGTGACGACCCCACCTCCCCCTAGGACGTACCCCGAGTTTAACGGACCGCCTGCCCAACTCTCGTCAGGATTCACTCACACTTAACTCGAGAATAGATACCACGACTATAGAAAAGGAATGAAACAATAATTTCAAACATAACATATACATTGATGTTCAAATCCAGTTACAAGACTTATACACGTCCAAATATGTTAAAGTGTTTACAATCCAAGTACAATCAACCCTAGTCGGGTGCTAGTATGAGTATAATTGTGAAATTCAAAAACTAGACTACGTTAACCTATACAAGTCTCATGCTTCGCTCGTACCCCCTGTAAGAAAAACAAATGGCGCGGAATGAGCTAAAAATCCAGTGAGGTTCTAAATAGCAAGTTGACCATTATTTAAAAGTACAAATATCACTGTAGCAAAATAGCGAGTATAACACGTTCATAAAGTGAGCAATAACACTTCAAATAGCAAATCTCATAATGAGCGAGTGTAAAATTTGTTTCTAAAAGAAACAATAACACTAACGAATAATAATCAGATTATAAGGATACAAATGGCTCTCAAGAGTCAATTTCTCGTTGCTTCACCAGAGATTGATCAAGTATTAGTTGACACTCCGTCAACTTTCGAGGAACGTAACCAGTCCAGTAGTACTTCATTTCACACCAATCCGTCCACCATTCAACTCTCTTACCGGGGCCGGACACCAACTAAACACTGGTGGTAATACACGAGTATACCCCATTATCAGGTCCGAACACCAACTAAACACTGGTGGTAATACTTGAGTATACCGATTAGTCGAGAAGATAACACTCCACTAGACAACACTAGATACCTATGGTTCGTTATCTAATCGACCAAACTCTTGCCGACTCGACTCGATTAACTAACCAGTGGGGTTTGGGTTCCCAAGTAGTCGATGAGATAACATTTCCAATCGATTGAATTAAGATAAAAGTATGGAAACGGGAATGAGAGGTACCTCCCACTCGGATCGAGTGTGGTACATACTGCCGCTCCGCACTTACAAGTCAAGCACAAGTATATCAAGTCGATTGCAACAATAAACAAGTACATATCACATTAGGACAAGTGCAATAAAGTACACCCTTGTCCGATCATACCAATCACATTTTATTCGATCACATTGGTCAAATATTGAAAACAAGTGTCAAGTTCAATCAGGTATTTGGAAGTACTCACCAATTATTTAGTGTTTGTCAAAAATCACGCTCATGGGTAACTCCTTGGTTGGAGTTCAAATCTGCGATACAATGTCATTTAAAAGCTTGAAATCAACTAGGGTTCGAAACTTAAGAGTTTCGTTTCAAAAAGATCAAATAGATGAAACTCATTTAGATAGGGTTCATGTTCTGCATCAAACTCTAGAAAATTCATGCTCGCTCTTTTTGTTTTGGCAATGAAACGATTAAAACTTTGGAATTCCCATTTGAGTCGAAAAAACGAAGAAAACGTATTTCTATTGGTCGCTACTTTCATTTTTTTTCAAGGATATGAGTTTTGGTCAAATTTCAACTTATATATCTCTACAAAAGAAGACTCGAATACCTTAGACAAATCAAGTTCAATTCGTCTTCAAATCTTTACTCAAGTTGCAAGTATATATTCCTAACTCTTGAGTGAAAATTTGGGCAGCATGTTTTTTGTATTCAATTATTTTCAAGTCATTTATGGCTTCATTATTTTTCTCAATTCAGTCCCAAAGTCACAAACAAATAATCTTACCACAATAGCCTTTCACTAGACTCAATGTCATTCAATTACAAAACAATGCTTGCAATGCGACCGGAACTAATGTTCAAGACAAATAACACAATAACAGGTTTGACGTCATGGCGTTTCGGTCATAACCCAAGCTACACCTATCAGTTTGGGATACACTTTATACCGTTTCGAAACTAAGACAGAAAAATACAAGTCTTATGAAGACATTGACAGCCAATTCATTCATTTTCAAGGTCAAAAGGTGCAATCTCAGAGAAAACACAAAACTGTTTGCAGAACAGTACATTTGGCAGTCAGGGGTAATTTAGTTATTTCACATGCTACCGTACTCCGATTGAGTTAATATTTTGTAGGCAGATATTTAACACCATTTTCTACAACTTTTATGTTTTGACCTAAGTCTGATTCGACCTCTAACATAGACGAATTAAGCCGGTCAGAACAGAACAATTTGGTTTCAAATTTCTGAAATTTGGACTTTTACTCTAGAAATTCATATCTATCAAGTACTCTATCAACAACACCCTCAAGTACTAATTCAATAGTATCAATTGATAGGTAGATAACCATAATCAAATCTGAAAATGTAAACCCTAACTAACATTCCACTATATCATGCACAACTCACTAATAACCGTCAAAACCCAAGATTAAAAGTTTCTATCCAAACTTTAGCAAGAATAAGAAGAGAAAAAGGAAAGACAGCCATGGTACCTTCCAAAAACTCCTTGTAGGTGTGAAACCAAACACTTTCTTCCCAAACTTTTACCACACACACAACTGCCTAAACACAAAAATGAAAGTTTAATCGGTGTAAATTTTTTGTTCCAATTCAAACAAGTAAGATCAAGGTGGACATGGAAGGTTTCTCCTCTCTTGTTTTTCTCTCCAAGAATTTCGGTCAATATGAAGGAAAATGAAGACAAATGAGCCAAGAAGAAAGGAAAAATCATTTGGTCAAAATTCCATGGATTGCCAATAAGTGTCAACTCAAGATGGCTTCTTATTTTTTTCTTTTCTCCCTTTTCTTTAGTCCAAAATTTTGGCTACTTTAAGAGATATTTTAGGGCTGATTTTGCTCAATTAATAATAAGGAGTTTAAGGTAATAAAGTAGTGTTCAAGTGGTGCACTCAATCGATAGTAAACGGTACACGTCGGTTCAAGCCGTTTTTCCTTGACTCGCGCGTACTTGTGTTTTTACTTATGGTTCACTCACTTATTACTATCACTTCTAATCATATATTTTTTCTTATCTAAAATTTAATTTTAACCACAAAATTTAGTACACACACCTCACTAAGTGATCACAAGGCCAAAATGCATGAAAAACACACCAAAAATCCTAGTATGCACAAAAACCACCTAACTAATGCCCTTCCTTTAGAAAAATTATAACTTGAAGGTGTGAAACCAAACACTTTCTTCCCAAACTTTTACCACACACAACTACCTAAACACAAAAATGAAAGTTTAATCGGTGTAAATTTTTTGTTCCAACTCAAACAAGCAAAATCAAGGTGGACATGGAAGGTTTCTCCTCTCTTGTTTTTCTCTCCAAAAATTTCGGCCAACATGAAGGAAAATGAAGACAAATGAGCCAAGAAGAAAGATAAGAAGGAAGGAAAAATCATTTGATTAAAGTTCCATGGATTGCCAACAAGTGTCAACTCAAGATGGCTTCTTATTTTTTTTCTTTTCTCCCTTTTCTTTAGTCCAAAATTTTGGCTGCTTTAAGAGATATTTTAGGGCTGATTTTGCTCAATTAATAATAAGGAGTTTAAGGTAATAAAATAGTGTTCAAGTGGTGTACTCAATCGGTAGTAAACGGTGCACGTCGGTTCAAGCCGTTTTTCCTTAACTCGCGCGTACTTGTGTTTTTACTTATGGTTCACTCGTTTATTACTATCACTTCTAATCACACGTTTTTTCTTATCTAAAATTTAATTTTAACCACAAAATTTAGTACACACACCTCACTAAGTGATCACAAGGCCAAAATGCATGAAAAACACACCAAAAAACCTAGTATGTGCAAAAACCCCTAACTTATGCCCTTCCTTTAGAAAAATCATAACTTGAGTTATAAATATAAAAAATTCATACAACTTGGCCTGTTAAAAACTAGATTTCAAATGCTAATAATCTTTAGAAAACACTTCAAAGAGATTCAGTTCATAAGTTGGTCCAAATTGAGTCATAAACTACTACAACATTCCTATTGTTACTTGTGCATGGCAGAATTTTTCAGTCAACTTTGCCAATTTTCTGGAATTTATAGAAATTGAATCAAATTCTAAATTTTACATCGTACGAAAATCTATGAGTTTAGTTTCAAATGCAACAAACGGAACTCAATTTTGACTTTTCTATACGAAATTATAGCCAATTTTCCAAACTGCGCAGAGCCTTCTGCGAAAATTTCTAGATTTTCTGACAACTTGAGATTATGAAACTTTTCCTAACAAAATTCACTCTCTTGACCCAAATTCAACCATTAAAGCAACCATGAATTAAAGGTAAGTGAGTTCACATAAGAGTTATAAAGACAAGTAAAATTTTGGGGTCTCACACTCTCTCCCCCTTAAAAGAATTTCGTCCTCGAAATTCGAACCTTTGCTTGCACAAAACTTGATGTTACAGAATTTTTCTCCAATTTCTAAGTGGCATTGTCTTACTCATAGTACTGCCACAAACTTACCTAGAGGAAAAATCTCACCGACGTAATGGCTAAGTTGTATGCTAAAGAAGTTCAATGAAGGTGTCAAATTGTTCAAAGTGATATAAATTTAAGAATTCGATGAAAAGGAAAATTCATAACTATGAAACTTGGTTACCACTCTCGCCTACCGTCCATACCTCTTTTGAAAATAGACTTATAGGTATAAGTAAAATAAAATAGTTATAAAATTCGATAAAAACATTTCCAAATCATAAATACCTATGAGTTTCAAAAACTCTCAATTTCGGTACGATATTAATCAAACCAAATTTCTATACGGTATCATAGAAGGGTAGAAAATAGAAAATAAATAGTCAAGCAAGAGTTAAAATGAGTTTAAAAGAAATACATGTGTAACCATAATCAATCGTAGCAAAATCATAGAGACATGGAACAAGGAAACACAGGTACGGGAGAAATGAAACAAACTACAATACTAGCGCTTTAACGTTCACGACGTCCACAAACTAGCCATCATTCCTAGAAACCCTAGCCAGACATGCATGAAACCAGTCCATGACGACACTCATTGCTCCACTTTTCTTGACCAGTTCGATCTCAAATCCAATACTAGAATCTTTCACGCCTTGACGTTTATCATCCAAATTTATCTCAAGTTCAATCGAGATATAAGACCCTCATTCTAGTACTCTCCATTTTTGGTACTCAAGTATAAGAATCCGATAATAAGATAATTCATAATTCGAATCGACCGGTCCCAAGAGTAAATCACCCCTACTAGAGATTTCCTAACAGACGTACATATCTAATGTCCCCAACAATACACATTTGTTCGACACTTAACAAGCCAATCCCCACAGTCCGAGAATCTCTCCCGGCACGAGATCGATAAGAGATCTGATACCATCTGTGACGACTTACCTCCCCCTAGGATGTACCCTAGATTTAGCGGACTGCCTACCCAACTCTCGTCAGGACTCACTCACGCTTAATTCGAGAATAGATATCACGACCATAGAAAAGGAATGAAATAATAATTTCAAATTTAACATATACATTGATACTCAAATCCAACTACAAGTTTATACACGCCCAAATACGTTAAAATGTTTACAACCCAAGTACAATCAATTCTAATCGGGTGCTAGCGCGAGTATAATTGCGAAATCCAAAAACTAGACTACGTTAACCTATACAAGTCTCACGCTTCGCTCATACCCTCTACAAGAAAAACAAATGGCGTGGAATGAACTAAAAAATCAGTGAGGTTCCAAATAACAAGTTGACCATTATTTAAAAGTACAAATATTACTGTAGCAAAATAGCGAGTATAACACATTCATGAATTGAGCAATAACACTTCAAGTAGGAAATCTCAAAATGAACGAGTGTAAAATTCTTTTCTAAAATAAACAATAACACTAAAAATAATAATCAGAATATAAGGATACAAATGGCTCTCAAGAGCCAACTTCCCGTTGTTTCACCAGATTTTGATCAAGTATTAGTTGACACTCCATCAACTTTTGAGAAACGTAACCAGTCCAGTAGTATTTCATTTCACACCAATCCGTCCACCATTCAACCCCCTTACCGGGTTCGAGTACCAACTAAACACTGGCGATAATACTCAAGTATACCGATTAGTCGAAGAGATAACACTCCACTCGACAACACTAGATACCCATGGTTCGTTATCTAATCGACCAATCTCTTGCCGGCTCGATTCAATTAACTAGCTAGTGGGGTTTGGGCTCCCGAGTAGTCGATGAATAACATTTCCAATCGATTGAATCAAGACAAAAGTACGGAAATGGAAATGAGAGGTACCTCCCACTCGGATCGAGTGTGATACATACTGCCGCTCTGCACTTACAAGTCAAGCACAAGTATATCAAGTCGATTGTAACAATAAACAAGTACATATCACATTAGGAAAAGTGCGATAAAGTACACCCTTACCCGACCATACCAATCACATTTTATTCGATCACATTGGTCAAGTATTAAAAACAAGTGTCAAGTTCAATCAGGTATTTGGAAGTACTCACCAATGATTTAGTGTTTGTCAAAAATCACGCTCAGGGGTAACTCCTTGGTTGGAGTCCAAATCTGCGATACAATGTCATTTAAAAGATTGAAATCAACTAGGGTTCAAAATTTAAGAGTTTCGCTTCAAAAAGATCAAGTAGATGAAACTCATTTAGATAAGGTTCATGTTCCGCATCAAACTCCAGAAAATTCATGCTCGCTCTTTTGTTTTGGCAATGAAACGATTAAAACTTTGGAATTCCCATTTGAGTCGAAAAAACGAAGAAAACGTATTTCTATTGGTCGCTACTTTCATTTTTTTTTCAAGGTATGAGTTTCAGCAAATTTCAACTTATATATCTCTACAAAAGAAGACTCGAATACCTTAGACAAATCAAGTTCAATTTGTTTTCAAATCTTTATTCAAGTTGCAAGTATATATTCCTAACACTCGAGTGAAAATTTGGGCGGCACGCTTTTTGTATTCAGCTATTTTCAACCATTTATGGCTTCATTATTTTTCTCAATTCAGTCCCAAAGTCACAAACAAATAATCTTACCACAATAGCCTTTCACTAGCTCAATGTCATTCAATTACAAAACAATACTTGCAATGCGACCGGAACTAATGTTCAAGACAAATAACATAATAACAGGTTTGACGTCTTGGCGTTTCGGTCATAACCAAGTTACACCTATCAGTTTGGGATACACTTTATACCGTTTCGAAACTAAACAGAGAAATACAAGTCTTATGAAAAATTGACAGCCAATTCATTCATTTTCAAGGTCAAAAGGTGCAATCTCAGAGAAAACACAAAACTGTCTGCAGAACAGTACATTTGGCAGTTAGGGGTAATTTTGTTATTTCACATGATACCGTACTCCGATTGAGTTAATATTTTGTAGGCAGATATTTAACACCATTTTCTACAACTTTTATGTTTTGACCTAAGTCTGATTCGGCCTCTAACATAGACGAATTAAACAGGTCAGAACAGAACAACTTGGTTTCAAATTTCTGAAATTTGGACTTTTACTCTAGAAATTCATATCTATCAAGTTCTACCAACAACACCCTCAAGTACTAATTCAATAATATCAATTGATAGGTAGATAACCATAATCAAATCTGAAAATGTAAACCCTAACTAACATTCCACTATATCATGCACAACTCACTAATAACCGTCAAAAACCAAGATTAAATGTTTCTATCCAAACTTTAGCAAGAATAAGAAGAGAAAAAGAAAGACAGCCATGGTACCTTCCAAAAACTCCTTGTAGGTGTGAAACCAAACACTTTCTTCCCAAACTTTTACCACACACACAACTGCCTAAACACAAAAATGAAAGTTTAATCGGTGAAAATTTTTTGTTTCAACTCAAACAAGCAAGATCAAGGTGGACATGGAAGGTTTCTCCTCTCTTGTTTTTCTGTCCAAGAATTTCGGCCAACATGAAGGAAAATGAAGACAAATGAGCCAAGAAGAAAGATAAGAAGGAAGGAAAAATCATTTGATCAAAATTCCATGGATTGCCAACAAGTGTCAACTCAAGATGGCTTCTTATTTTTTTTCTTTTCTCCCTTTTCTTTAGTCCAAAATTTTGGCTGCTTTAAGAGATATTTTAGGGCTGATTTTGCTCAATTAATAATAAGGAGTTTAAGGTAATAAAGTAGTGTTCAAGTGGTGTACTCAATCGGTAGTAAACGGTGCACGTCGGTTCAAGCCGTTTTTCCTTAACTCGCGCGTACTTGTGTTTTTACTTATGGTTCACTCGTTTATTACTATCACTTCTAATCACACGTTTTTCTTATCTAAAATTTAATTTTAACCACAAAATTTAGTACACACACCTCACTAAGTTATCACAAGGCCAAAAATGCATGAAAAACACACCAAAAAACCTAGTATGCACAAAAACCCCTAACTTATGCCCTTCCTTTAGAAAAATCATAACTTGAGTTATAAATCTCAAAAATTCATACAACTTGACCTGTTAAAAACTAGATTTCAAATGCTAATAATCTTTAGAAGACACTTCAAAGAGCTTCAGTTCATAAGTTGGTCCAAACTGAGTCATAAACTACTACAACATTCCTATTGTTACTTGTGCACGGCAGAATTTTCAGTCAACTTTGCCAATTTTCTGGAATTTATAGAAATTGAATCAAATTCTAAATTTTACATCGTACGAAGATCTATGAGTTTAGTTTTAAATGCACCAAACGGAACTCAATTTTGACTTTTCTATACGAAATTATAGCCAATTTTCCAAAACTGCGCAGAGCCTCCTGCGAAAATTTCTAGATTTTCTGACAACTTGGAAATTATGAAACGTTTCCTAACAAAATTCACTCTCTTGACCCAAATTCAACCATTAAAGCCACCAAGAATTAAAGTTAAGTGAGTTCACATAAGGGTTATAAAGACAAGTAAAATTTTGGGGTCTCACACTCTCTCCCTCTTAAAAGAATTTCGTCCTCAAAATTCGAACCTTTGCTCGCACAAAACTTGATGTTACAGAATTTTTTTCCAATTTCTAAGTGGCATTGTCTTACTCATAGCACTGCCACAAACTTACCTAGAGGGAAAATCTCACCGACGTAATGGCTAAGTTGTATGCTAAAGAAGTTTAATGAAGGCGTCAAATTGTTCAAAGTGATATAAATTTAAGAATTCGATGAAATGAAAAATTCATAACTATGAAACTTGGTTACCACTCTCGCCTACCGTCCATACCTCTTTTGAAAATAGACTTATAGGTATAAGCAAAATAAAGTAGTTATAAAGTTCAAAAAACATTTTCAAATCATAAATACCTATGAGTTTCAAAAACTCTCAATTTCGGTACGATAATAATCAAAACCAAATTTCTATACGGTATCATAGAAGGGTAGAAAATAGAAAATAAATAGTCAAGCAAGAGTTAAAATGAGTTTAAAAGAAATACATGTGTAACCATAATCAAATCGTAGCAAAATCATAGAGACATGGAACAAGGAAACACAGGTACGGGGGAAATGAAACAAACTACAATACTAGCGCTTTAACGTTCACGACGTCCACAAACTAGCCATCATTCCTAGAAACCCTAGCCAGACATGCATGAAACCAGTCCATGACGACACTCATTGCTCCACTTTTCTTGACCAGTTCGATCTCAAATCCAATACTAGAATCTTTCACGCCTTGACGTTTATCATCCAAATTTATCTCAAGTTCAATCGAGATATAGACCCTCATTCTAGTACTCTCCATTTTTGGTACTCAAGTACAAGAATCCATAATAAGATAATTCATAATTCGAACCGACCGGTCCCAAGAGTAAATCACCCCTACTAGAGATTCCTACCAGACGTACATATCTAATGTCACCAACAATACACATTTGTTCGACACTTAACAAGCCAATCCCCACAGTCCGAGAATCCTCTCCCGGCACGAGATCGATAAGAGATCTGATACCATCTGTGACGACTCTACCTCCCCCTAGGATGTACCCTAGATTTAGCGGACTGCCTACCCAACTCTCGTCAGGACTCACTCACGCTTAATTCGAGAATAGATATCACGACCATAGAAAAGGAATGAAATAATAATTTCAAATTTAACATATACATTGATACTCAAATCCAACTACAAGGTTTATACACGCCCAAATACGTTAAAATGTTTACAACCCAAGTACAATCAATTCTAATCGGGTGCTAGCGCGAGTATAATTGCGAAATCCAAAAACTAGACTACGTTAACCTATACAAGTCTCACGCTTCGCTCATACCCTCTACAAGAAAAACAAATGGCGTGGAATGAACTAAAAAATCAGTGAGGTTCCAAATAACAAGTTGACCATTATTTAAAAGTACAAATATTACTGTAGCAAAATAGCGAGTATAACACATTCATGAATTGAGCAATAACACTTCAAGTAGGAAATCTCAAAATGAACGAGTGTAAAATTCTTTTCTAAAATAAACAATAACACTAAAAATAATAATCAGAATATAAGGATACAAATGGCTCTCAAGAGCCAACTTCCCGTTGTTTCACCAGATTTTGATCAAGTATTAGTTGACACTCCATCAACTTTTGAGAAACGTAACCAGTCCAGTAGTATTTCATTTCACACCAATCCGTCCACCATTCAACCCCCTTACCGGGTTCGAGTACCAACTAAACACTGGCGATAATACTCAAGTATACCGATTAGTCGAAGAGATAACACTCCACTCGACAACACTAGATACCCATGGTTCATTATCTAATCGACCAATCTCTTGCCGGCTCGATTCAATTAACTAGCTAGTGGGGTTTGGGCTCCCGAGTAGTCGATGAGATAACATTTCCAATCGATTGAATCAAGACAAAAGTACGGAAATGGAAATGAGAGGTACCTCCCACTCGGATCGAGTGTGATACATACTGCCGCTCTGCACTTACAAGTCAAGCACAAGTATATCAAGTCAATTGTAACAATAAACAAGTACATATCACATTAGGAAAAGTGCGATAAAGTACACCCTTACCCGACCATACCAATCACATTTTATTCGATCACATTGGTCAAGTATTAAAAACAAGTGTCAAGTTCAATCAGGTTTTTGGAAGTACTCACCAATGATTTAGTGTTTGTCAAAAATCACGCTCAGGGTAACTCCTTGGTTGGAGTCCAAATCTGCGATACAATGTCATTTAAAAGATTGAAATCAACTAGGGTTCGAAACTTAAGAGTTTCGCTTCAAAAAGATCAAGTAGATGAAACTCATTTAGATAGGGTTCATGTTCCGCATCAAACTCTAGAAAATTCATGCTCGCTCTTTTGGTTTTGGCAATGAAACGATTAAAACTTTGGAATTCCCATTTGAGTCGAAAAAACGAAGAAAACGTATTTCTATTGGTCGCTACTTTCATTTTTTTTTTCAAGGGTATGAGTTTCGGTCAAATTTCATCTTATATATGTCTACAAAAGAAGACTCGAATACCTTAGACAAATCAAGTTCAATTCGTCTTCAAATCTTTATTTAAGTTGCAAGTACATATTCCTAACTCTCAAGTGAAAATTTGGACAGCATGCCCTTTGTATTCAGTTATTTTCCAACCATTTATGACTTCATTATTTTTCTTAATTTAGTCCCAAAGCCACACACAAATAATCTTACCACAATAACCTTTCACTAGGTTCAATGTCATTCAATTACAAAACAATGCTTGCAATGCGACCGGAACTAATGTTCAAGACAAATAACACAATAACAAGTTTGACGTCTTGGCGTTTCGGTCATAATCGAAGCTACACCTATCAGTTTGAGGTATACTTTATACCGTTTCGAAACTAAGACAGAGAAATACAAGTCTTATAAGACATTGACAGCCAATTCATTCATTTTCAAGGTCAAAAGGTGCAATTTCAGAGAAAACACAAACTGTCTACAGAACAGTACATTTGGCAGTCAGGGGTAATTTTGTTATTTCACATGATACCGTACTCCGATTGAGTTAATATTTTGTAGACAGATATTTAACACCATTTTCTACAACTTTTATATTTTGACCTAAGTCTGATTCGGCCTCTAACATGGACGAATTAAACAGGTCAGAATAGAACAATTTGGTTTCAAATTTCTGAAATTTGGACTTTTACTCTAGAAATTCATATCTATCAAGTACTCTATCAACAACACCCTCAAGTACTAATTCAATAATATCAATTGATAGATAGATAACCATAATCAAGTCTGAAAATGTAAACCCTAACTAACATTCCACTATATCATGCACAACTCACTAATAACCGTCAAAACCCAAGATTAAAAGTTTCTATCCAAACTTTAGCAAGAATAAGAAGAGAAAAAGGAAAGACAGCCATGGTACCTTCCAAAAACTCCTTGTAGGTGTGAAACCAAACACTTTCTTCCCAAACTTTTACCACACACACAACTGCCTAAACACAAAATGAAAGTTTAATCGGTGTAAATTTTTTGTTCCAACTCAAACAAGCAAGATCAAGGTGGACATGGAAGGTTTCTCCTCTCTTGTTTTTCTCTCCAAGAATTTCGGCCAACATGAAGGAAAATGAAGACAAATGAGCCAAGAAGAAAGATAAGAAGGAAGAAAAAATCATTTGGTCAAAATTCCATGGATTGCCAACAAGTGTCAACTCAAGATGGTTTCTTATTTTTTTTTCTTTCTCCCTTTTCTTTAGTCCAAAATTTTGACTGCTTTAGGAGATATTTTAGGGCTGATTTTGTTCAATTAATAACAAGGAGATTAAGGTAATAAAGTAGTGTTCAAGTGGTGCACTCAATCGGTAGTAAACGGTGCACGTCGGTTCAAACCATTTTTCCTTAACTCGCGCGTACTTGTGTTTTTACTTATGGTTCACTTATTTATTACTATCACTTCTAATCACACACTTTTTCTTATCTAAAACTTAATCTTAATCACGAAATTTAGTACACACGCTTCACCAAATGATCACAGGACCAAAATACACGAAAAACACACGAAAAACTCTAATATGCACAAAAATCTCCTAACTTATGTCCTTCCTTTAGAAAAATCATAACTTGAGTTATAAATATCAAAAATTCATACAACTTGACCTGTTAAAAACTAGATTTCAAATACTAATAATCTCTAGAAGACACTTCAAAGAGATTCAGTTCATAAGTTGGTCCAAATTGAGCCATAAACTACTACAACATTCCTATTGTTACTTGTGCATGGCAGAATTTTCAGTCAACTTTGCCAATTTTCTGGAATTTATAGAAATTGAATCAAATTCTGAATTTTACACCGTACGAAGATCTATGAGTCTAGTTTCAAATGTAACAAACGGAACTCAATTTTGACTTTTCTATACGAAATTATAGCCAATTTTTCAAAGTTGCACAGAGCCTCCTGCTAAAATTTCTAGATTTTCTGACAACTTGAGATTATGAAACTTTTCCTAACAAAATTCACTCCCTTGATCCAAATTCAACCATTAAATCAACCAAAAATCAAAGGTAAGTGAGTTCACATAAGGGTTATAAAGACAAGTAAAATTTCGGGGTCTCACAAGGTTGATGCCGAGATGCGAAGAGTACAGCATGAGGATGAAGATGAAGATGAATGGAAAATGAAGATGAGGAAGATGGAATGGAAGATGATGGTCCAAATAATGATGGTGTCGTAAGTGCTATTAATGAGAATTGAATTCGAACAATACTCCCAATCAGAGAGTGGATACAATTTAGGAATGCTCTAGCATGAGTAATGTTTGTTGACTATCAAATTAGACAAGACCATCATGTAAGTTGAAGTTTGATAGGAACTTATTCGGGCTTAATTTAATATTAGAATGGCCATTTATTGAAGAATAGTAGTAATGTTTAATTGTGCTTTTCTTTCTCTTTTTCTTTTTTGTTTAAATCACTTTGTTTGCGTATTCATCTATTGAAATTTCTTGTAAGATGCAAAGCTCAAACATTTATAATAGGTACAAGTTATGACTTCCCTCCCCAATTTATATAATAGAGTAGGTTTTTAATTTTCTAAAATTGAAAGTTCTAAACTTTAAAAAAAATATCAAGGTTTTTAATGTGATAAATATTATCTGCCTTTTAAGTTAGAATATATAATTATTTTTTTATTTAATATAATTTAATTAAGAATAAAGGAAACAAGAGTAATATATGTTTTTTTGCAAAAAAGGAACAAATTGTTTTTTTTTCTTTAAAGCTTTAATAACAATTAGTTAAATGCAAGAAAAAATAAATTGTTAAAGGCACTAATTGATTTTTTTCTTTGAAGCTTTAGTAACAATGAGCTAAATGTTAAAAAAATTATTCCATAGGAAAAAGAAAGAAAAGAAAATTTTTATGTAAGCAAATGTTAGATGGAAACAATTCTAATTCTTAATGAATTCTTTTCGCATCCAAACAAAGAATTTGGAATTCCAAATGAATCCTATATCAATTCTATGCATTTCCCAAACAAAAGAATTCCAATGTTTTGGAATTCCAATTCATAGAATTCTAATTCTATAGAATTCCAATTCCAATTCCAATTCTATAGAACCAAACACACTCTAAAGCTAATCCTCTACTAACTTTACATATAATTTCATCACTCTAATGCTCGAGTTTGATTTTTAATTTTTTTTTTGTCAAACAGCAGTACACATATGTACAATAATATCTATAATATCTTTACAATAATAAAACGTGTGTGTAGTTCAGTTGGTGTTAACTTGGCGTTAACATGGCAACAGAAAATGGCTGCAGAGTCATCGATGAATACGGGTATAAGTTACTTAAAATTAGGATCTGATATACAATTGCTGGCTAGGAATCTGAAGGCATTGAGCAGCAGAGGAGACAGTCGAGAGAGTTGAACTATCAGGGCAAAAGAAGAGGAAAACAGAGGCTAAACATTGGTTGGATCGAGGAAGTAGAAAAATTACAGAATGAATCCATTGCGTTGCAGCAGGACAGGAGACGTTTGTTGGTTAGAGGCCATGTGAGAAAGATGCAAGATCAGGTGGCAGCAATGACTGACCAAAGTCGAAATTATTAATGTTTCCCGAAACCTACACCATGTTTTTTTAATGATGATAATTACTAGTAGCCCAACTGGTAACTCAACAATATTACGACCATTAACCCGCATATGGTAAAATGAGGGCAAATATCTAATTAGATGAGACTCAAATGCAATGTTATGGTCTTCAATTCATGACGATTGACTTGTCATCTTTCTAAATTTCCAATACAAGCATACTCATATTTTTGGCTATGTTGCATTTCAAAATCTTTACTCAAAATGACCACTGGCACTGGCATTTTGAATGAGTTGTTTTTCATTTCTTTTGTGGAATATCTAAACATTTGAAATATTGAAAATATTAATGTGGTGTCAATGATTAATTGCCACACGTGCTAAAATTGGTGGTTTATAAATTTGGGATTGTTACTAGTTAAAAAGTCTCATTGCTGACGTTAAAGTTACAAATCTTGAACTTTGGTACAAAGCAACATAGTTGAAGATTATGTCACAGTGATGGTATGCACAACTAAGGGCCCCATTTGATAAAATTGAAATTTAAAATCTAAATTTCAAATTATAAAAATTAAATGCTAATAGCTTTATGCTTAAATGATCAAATAAGTTTTCTAAAAAAATTTTTAAGTCTCATTCATGCTAGCTTACCGGATTGAGAAATCCAATTCTCTGTAATTTGAATAGAGTTAAAGTGCAATTGGAGAAATGCAGCAACACAACTTGTGTAGGATTATTAAACCAAATCTTTTTAGGATTTAGTATGTTGTTTAGTTTTGATTTACTATTACTAGCATGTTTCTGTAGTTTAAATCCCAATAAAATTTTCCAAATCTTTTTAGGATTTAGTTTGTTGTTTAGTTTTGATTTACTATTACTAGTATGTTTTGGTAGTTTAAATCCCAATCAAATTTTGGTACTTGGTAGTCTATGTAAAAGACCATAAGTCTTGGTCTATCGATGTAAGAGAGAAAGAAAGGATTTAGAAACATAATAAAAGACTTCAGTTCTCTCTCTTCTTTTCTTCCTTTGGTCTCAAGATTTATTTTTTCTTCTTGTAGTTTCATTCATACAAGAAAGCCTTGTGGTTTATATTGATTATTTTGTGGACCTACGTAATGGTATTAGAGTTATGTTTATTGGAAGACATGTCTGCATCAACTACATCATTTGTGTAACGGCCCCACCTATCCCTACGGCGAACCCTGGAGTATCAGCAGACCGCCTGCCCAACTCTCGCCAGGACTCACTCACTACTACAACTAAAATAGGTACAACCTCAAGAATAAAGGAAATAACAATTACCAAGTTGGGAAAGTACAATTACATTCATTTTTGTCTCAAACATCCATACAACCCCAAATACATCAAAAGATTGGCGTTCTACATACATTTCACCCTAATCGAGCGGCTAGTGTGAGTACCATTTCAAAACTTCAAAACTAGACTACTTGTACCAGTCTCACGCCTCGCTCGTACCCCCTGTAAGGAAAACAGATGGCGTGGAATGAGTTAAAAATCCAATGAAGTTATAAATAACAAGTTGACCATTATTTAAAAGTGCACGTATCAAAGTAGCGAACATAACAAGTTCATAAAAATGAGTAATGACACTTCAAGTAGCAAATTTCAAAATGAGCGAGTGTAAAATTCTTTGCTTTTAAAATGAAACAATAGCACGATAAGTACTAATCATTCCAAAGGATAAGGATACGGATGGCTCTCAGGAGCCAATTCCCGTTGCATCACAGAGATTGATCAAGTAGTAGTTGACACTCCGTCAACTTTCGAGTAACGTAACCAATCCAGTAGTATTTCATTTCACACCAATCCGTCCACCATTCAACCCCCTTATCGGGCCCTAACACCAACTAAACACTGGTGGTAATATTCGAACATACCGATTAGTCGAGGAGGTATCACTCCACTCGACAACACTAGATACCCATGGTTCGTTATCTAATCGACCAAACCCTTGCCGGCTTGACTCGATTAACTAGCCAGTGGGGTTTGGATTCCCAAGAAGTCAATGAGATAACATCTCCAATCGATTGAATCAAGATAAAAGTACGGAAGCGGGAATGAGAGGTACCTCCCACCCGGATCGAGTGTGGTACATACTGCCATTCCGCACTTACAAGTCATGCACAAGTATATCAAGTCGATTGCAATAATAAACAAGTACATATCATATTAGGGCAAGTGCGATAAAGTACACCCTTACCCGACCATACCAATCACATTTCATTCGATCACATTGGTCAAGTATTGAAAACAAGTATCAAATTCAATCAGATATTTGGAAGCACTCACCAACAGATGTAGTACCTTTACGGTTCATGTTCAGGTATTACTCCGTGTTTGGAGTCCAAATCTGTGAGAAAATATTGCTTAAGAGCTTTGAAAATTAACTAAGTTTCGAAACTTAAACGTTTTGTTTAACGAGAATCAAGTAATTGAAACTCATTTAGAGAATATTCGTAAAACTCTTGCTCGTTCTTCATAATGTGAAACTTTGAAGCAAGTATACTTGGAAATATCATTTGAATCGAAGAAACGAGAAAAACGTATTTCTATTAGTCATAAATTTCATTTTTCCAAGGTACAAGTTTCGGCCGAATTCTAACTTATATACCTCTATAAAAGAAGACGTGAATATCTTAGACGATTCAAGTGATATTCGTTCTCAAATCCTTACTCAAGTCGCGCGTACCTCTGCTTAACCTCGAGTGCAAATTTGGGCAGCACGCCCTTTGTGTTTACCTAGTTTCCAGCCATTTATGACTTCCTTATTTTCTCAATTCAGCCTCACAATCACACACAAGTAATGTTACTAACATAGCCCCTCCATTAGGCTCCAAAATCATCCAAGTACAACACAAGTGTAATAATACAATCGGAAAGCAGTTTTGAAGGCAAAACGCTAAACAGCAAATTTGACATCTTATAGCATTTTGGTCACAATTTAAGCTACGTTTATCGGATTGGGGTGAACCTTATACCGTTTCAAAGCTAAAACATAGATCTACAATTCTCATGAAGACATCTTAACCCATTTCTCACCCTAACTAGGTCAAATTTACCAAAATAACCCCAGATTTTCCAGTTCGAAACTCCCTGTGAAATTCAACTAGCAGTCCTGATTCATTCAATCATATCTCAGCACACACAACTCCGATTCAGGTAATTCCAAAACCATTTGAAAGCTAAGATACAAGCCTACAATTATTAAGAAGACATTGACAACCAATTCAGTAATATTCCCGGTCAAACTAACCAATTACAGAGGCTGATTATCATTTTTGACAGAAACAGGGTAGCAGGGTAAAATAGTCATTTCACAGGCTACCCCTGCTCCAATTGAGTTGAAAATTTACAGGTATAATATTCATTTAATTCTATACAACTTTCATGTTTTGTTCTAAGACTAATTCAGCTCCCAACATGTTCGAATTTTCAGACTAATTTCGGATAGAAATCTTGACAGAAAATGAATACTTGAAGTTCATTCAACTTCCACCCAATCAAACGAATTTCCAGCCATCCAAATCAGTTTCTAGCTAATTAGATTCAACTTCCAATCATCAATCATAAGTTGAGTTCTATAAGTCCAAAATTCACAAGGCTAGCACCGTTGGAAACCTCTGTTGAAGCGGATCGGAATATATTATTACGCGAAAAGTAACTATAGCAGATAAAATAAGTAAAATGACTAAACGACTCATGCAAAGGCGCGAGATGACACGAAATGACTCGAAGCGAAAACGGAAATGGAAACGAAACGGAAACGGAAAACACCTAGTGCAAGGTGCACTATGTGCGCGATCAGATTTGACACTTCCTATGATTTTAATCATAACTCAATTTATGATTATCGGATTAGAGTGTACGAGGTGGCGTTTCGAAGCTAAGACAACGAACTACAACTTTCAAGAAGATATCAAAGGCTAAATCCAATGTTTCAGGGTCAAATTCGGCTGAGACAGTAGCTGAAGTGAACTGCCTCAAGAAGTTAACGGTTATGCTGGACAGTTTTGCCGGTTATGAACGTTTTAACCGTTTCATGTGCAAAACTTGGTCAAACGACCTAAGAATTTATAAGTGGATAGAAAATACTATGCTTGACAACTTTTATGAAGACACTTTTAGCTAACCAACTCGGAAATGCCCCAGATTTAGCAAGAACAGTCCAGCAAATGATCTATCGCAGGCTGAAAACAGGACATACTCAAACAGGCATAACTCAACATTCAAAAATCCGATTCAAGCGATTCCAAATGCGTTGGAAAGCTAAGAGATAGAGCTACACCCTTTGTGAAGACCATTTCTGCTCAGATTTACTCCTTCCAGGTCAAAAACACGAAAAAGTCTCAGAAGTTTCAATCTCAGGTTCAAACTCAGATTTATAGACAGACCAGATTCAGACCATATCTCAGTGCACAAAGAACCAAATCAAGAAATTCCAAAACCGTTAGAAAGCTAAGACAAAGGGCTAAAATTTCATGTTTTGACCCAAGGCTGAATTGCAAGGCATCAAGACGAAACAGAGCCTCAAACATGCTGAACAGACAGTCCCCTGTTCCAGATTCAAGAAGAAATGTCGATTCATCGCACGCACATTAAACCATTCAAGCATGCATTTAAACACACATACATGCACATGCAATGGCGCTATAATCTCCCTCAAATGCACGACCCAAGCCACCCGACCAAACCTCAAACATTTGGCGTACTTCATGAAACGTCCAACGATTATAACAAATGCATTTGTACCTATCAAACCATCCACATTTAGCATCCATCTCACCATCTAATCTACTAATGTATTAAACCCTAAACCAAACCCTAAACCTAGTCTAAGGTCCGAACCCTAGCCCTTCTCATTTTACCAAATTTTTCATTCCACATGCATCCATTTCTTACACTTTAGAACTAAGACTTCAATCTAACTTCATTTAACACCTAACTACCCTATCTAACCATGAAACTAATCCAACCCTAATCTCAAGCTCATGATGGCCGAAAATCAAGGAGTCAAAAACATCAAGTTTATCAACTAATTCTTATGTTTAAGTGATCACATGCACCAATTCACCAGAATCATTACCAATTCAACTCATACTAACACCTATCCAACCAATTCTTGTCTTTCACTTTGAAAATCATGAAACCCTAGCTCTCTTTTAAGTGATGGCCGGATGTCTTGAAGCCATAATCATCCACATTAAACCAACAAATCACAAGAATATGCATGAACAAGAACTAATTTCACAACGACAACAAAAAAACAGAAATTTCAGCCATCAATGAACATAATCTTCCTTAAGCTGGCCGGTTGAGATTAACCCCAAAATCATGAAAACCAAACCATGAAATCATCCAAACAACTAAGGAATATCATTAACAAAGCTCAAACATCAATTAATTCCAGCTTTAAGCTCCCAAATCCGAATTTCCAGCAAGCTAGAACAAGATATTTACCTCAAGTTGAAGTTGTGAACTCAAGTTCTTCAAGTTCCAAGTGCCAAATCTTCTTCCTATTTTTCAAGCTAAGATGATCGGTGGTCAGGTGGATGAAGCAGCAAATTTTTTCTAGTTTTTCCTCTCTTTTCTCCCTTTGTTCTCCACGGTTCTAGCTGGAATGTTTCAGTTTCAAGGCTGCCCGATTTCATGCTAGCTGAAAGCTTAAATGCTAAGCTTTTCCTTAGGTGTTGTTTGGTCAAGTTGCTAAACATTTGGGTCAACAATATCAAGCTTCTTTCTTCTTTTTTTTCCTTCTTTCTTTTTCTCCTAGCTCACGGCAGCTTGTTCTTGGTGTTGGCTTTGTTTGTTTTGTCTTATGTCCTACTAACTTAATAGCTAAGTCTATTAATAGTAAAGCAAGACAAGAGATGGGTCATGGGCTTGGGTAATTAATGGGTTGATGGCTTAGGCTAATGAAATTAAAACTTAAAGGCCCAACACTAAAACTCTACTTGATCCAATGTAATTAACCCATTGGTTTACTAACTTAATATCCACTTAATGCACTAACTTAGTTTAATTAAAACTTAAGCACACTAACCCAAGGTACTAATCACTCGAACCCCGTACTAAACATGCATGCATGCATGCACATGCAATCACGAAAATATTAATTGGTTGAATTTAATTTAAACTTCAAGGTTTAGTTTTGAAAGTAGGGTTTTAATGATTCAATTAAATTTTCCACTTTTGGTATGCAAAATACCTTTTCGAAAATTAAAACACATGGTAAAAATACATTTTTCACACAATAGCTACTATAATTATCCATATTTAATTTATTTGAGAAAATTAGGAATCCGGATCTCACAATTTGTACCAAGTCATATTATGTGTAGTAAACCAACAACCCAAAGGCTGTTGGTCACCATCAAGACTTTGAGGCTTGATGGGGTAGGAGGTCAAGGGTTCAATATGCCACAATTGCCATAATATGTGTTTTTTTTCAAAAAATTCATACAGATGCGTAGTGCATTCATTTGGTTTGATAGTATTTAGTCTCCATTAATCCTCGTAGGCCCAATTGGATCTCCCCTTAAAAAAATTTACCTGTGTAGCCAAAAACTCATAGAGAGAAAAGATTTCAGTTTGGAGAACGCAGATGAACACTCGCATATTATGACTCTGTGTGCCAATGGATGAAGTTTTCCCTACGTCGGTTCTTAGTTGCTGTTAAATGTTAATTAATGATAATGACGTAAACCTAAGCCATATTATAACATACAATTCCACTAGACTAAAGCATTCTCGATTAATATTAAAATATTCAATATGAAGTTAAATATTTTAAACTAACTACCTAAATAGAAATAATAAAATTAAAAACTAAAGGTTAATATTTTTCATGAGACAAAAGTTAAGTGAAGGGGACAATCACATTTTTCTAGAGTTGTAAGGGGAAAGGAGGCCAAAGAGTGGTTCTAAATGAAAATCAGTAAAATTTTTTAGGGGTCACAAAAGGTTTTGGCAAAACTTGGGGTGTGGCTCTGCCCCAGAAAATAAATCAAATTAATTAGATGACAAAGTCACAATAATTTTGGGCTTAATTATATATTATCAATCTCACGTAATGGTCCGTTCACTAAATTTGTCTTTGTCTCAACAAGAGAGGATTAGGTAGGAAATTAGGAAAGATCCTTCACGTCAACAACTATGTAATTATTTTAATTTCAACAAGCGTAAATTTTATAGTATTTTAGTTACTGCGGACTTTGAATAGGTCCCTTGTTACGTAATTGCTGGTTTAAACATAGATGATTGACTAAATACAACTGTTCTGCGTCATGACCTTATGTTCCACTGCATCAAGTGTAGTTGGCAGAGAAGGCGTGGATACAACATGCTTCCTCCAGTCACGCCTTTTCTGAGCTTCCTGTAGGTAAAACTTGATAGCAACTTGTCAGCAAGTCATGAATAATAATGCAACCATATGGCTCCTTCCAAGAAGCTACACTATTAACAGGCCTAAATATATAATTATAAATCTGTTTATAAAATTCCTACTTGCACGTAGTTTTACTGTTATTTTCCTTGTACTTCCACATCTCTATGACTATGGGGCGTCGACACGCTATTCATCGTCAACATCCACATTTCTATTTTTGTCTCTCCCATTGATTTTGATTGCATTCTGTCATTCATTCATCTCTCTACATGAAAACTAGTCCATAATATAGAAGCCTTAATTAACAGGAAAAAAAAATTCGTTACATTTGCAGCTTTGGAAGCTTATCATCTTTCTCAACTTCATCCAATCAAGCATACAACTGTGGGCTCAGGATTTTAATTTCCTAACATTTCAAGGTAACCAGAACTTGTTAACTCCTTTTTTGGCTCTTTTTTCCTTCTCTTTTTGTTCATAGTCTGAATTTTTCTGTCGTTGAAGATTTTTGTTGCTTTTGCTTCATGATTCTTTAATCTAGAACGCTGTACAGCCTACACTACTCTACTGTCACCCCTAATCTTTATTCTCCCTCTCGACAGCATTAATCCCATGTCTATTGTTGCATAATTATGCATAAACACTGCATCAGCACGTAAATTTTTTCTGACACAATTATTTGAGCAATTTGCTATCTAATGATGTAGAACAAGACTCTGCGTCTGGCTGGAATTGATCCGCGTGCAGAAAAAATAAAGGGCCTTGATTTTTTCTGGAAAATCACTTTTTTTTTGTATACTTGCAAAAAATAAAGGCTAAGATGTACACACACATACACATGCGTTGCACGTGTTTATCTTCAATCGACAATCATTTTTATCATCTTAAAATCAAAGAGCCTTTTTATCGTATAGGTACTCATTTGTATTACCTCTTTTTTTTGTATGGCATGTCTGTTAAGTAATAAAAGCTATTTAAGAAATCTTAATCATAAACTATCCAGCCTTATGGTCCAACTTTTGCATGCAAAAGAAAGTAATCAAATCAAGCTTACGAGTCTTTTTTTGGTTTATCTGATATTGGAATTTTTTTTAGTAATTTTTTGTGATTATTACGTAAAGTGATACTTATCTTCTAGGCCACAGTCAATATATACACTCACTTAATTACTTTTAGAAGCAATTGTACTCATTACAAATAGTTTATCTTTAGCATTCAATGATTCGGCAAATTATTTTTCTGTTTTCTATAATTTATCTTTAACGTTCAATGATTCAGCAGATTATTTTTCTATTTTCTTCATTATAGAATCAGCGATTCTTTTTGCTGTTACATGTTCTAGTTTTCAATGCTTATCATAATTTTCATTCTGATTTAGAATTTAATCATCACTACTAGTGTGTTTCCTATAGGAGTTCCAAATTATGTTTCATCTAACGTGATTCTAGTTTTGTTGAAAAGTGATACATAGCTATATTTTATTCACTCAAGACTACATTAAATACTCAAAACAAAATTTACATGTTCTTTGAAGAAAAACTGGGATGTGTAAGAAGTAAAAATCTCACAGAAAGTCTTTGATTATTAACTTCATCAACTTAATTCTCTTAGAAAAAGCAATGCTTCCTAGACTTTTTCCTCAATGCCTAACTCCGTGGTATAAAAATTGCAACTTGTGAATTGTAAATAGAATCTAATGTACAATTAGCACAAATACCAACTTTTTATTTACTTTATTTCTTTAAGCCACGTTTTTAATTTTTATTCATCCTTTTGTATGACTTGTCTTTCTGGTTAATTTTAAATCTTTTCATTTCTAGTATAAGTTTTGGCTTTATCTGCTCTTCAGTTTACACCATAGTATGCAACATTTCCTAAATCAAGGTAATTCTCTAAATTTTAGTTTAGGTAGCCATATCAATCAAAGAAAAAATCATTAACAGATCCTGATAATATGTTTCTCTATAAGCTCATGATTGGCTGCCCTCACATGAACTAAATTGAGAAAATAGTCACTAAAAGTTTATCTGAATCCTTCTGTGGTGACATATGTGTGTTGCATGTTCTATACTTGTAGTGAAATTATAAATTAGAAAACATTAATTGTATTACCTTTTTTACTAATCGCACTCTCGGCTGTCACTTTTTTCTTATGGTTTTCATTTATTACATTATATGATAAAATAAATGGTGAAAGTGTGACTAACAAAAAGTGAAGTGAAATTAACATATCTCAAAAAAAAAGAAGGAAGCTCTCACTGTAGAGAGAGTAAAGAGAGCAAGGGTGGCTGAGATTGAATAATTGACTTTGTTTTTTGTACAAAGATTCCAACAAGACCACAAATAGCAAACCCAATATCACTATCTTCAACGTTTTCTTGTTCAATATTAATTCCTTTATATCATTGAAATGTTGACTAAAAGTTGAGGATACCAATATGTAGGATCCAACATTGAAACAGCTAATTGTTCAGTTCACAATTTTCCAAAGGAACATCACGATTCTTGTGCTGCCTTTATTGAATAACGTTATTGGTTGATAACTAGACTTCTTAGAGATTCTCTTGCACTTGATAGGTAAGGGAGTTCGCTAGAAAATAACAATGGAGGCACTTGGGAATTTGGCATTAAACAGAGGAAGGAGGTATATCAATTTGGATGATAGTCTAAGGTCGCTCGAAAGGAAGTTGCAAAGATAGGCGCCAGGAAATCTGACTTCGAGTTGCAAGTAACAAATGCAGAAAGATCAGGTACTAAGAAAAGGAAAAGGGAGGTTGAAGATTTGGTTTGAGGAGGTAGCAACAGTAGAAAATGAATTTGGTGCATTGAAAGAGAGTATACAAGGGGGGTGGATTTCTCCAAAATGCAATTAGTAGTGGGGATAGAGTGGTGAAAATGGATGCAATTGTAGAGCAACTGATGGAGCAAAGTAAGCATTTTGATGGGCTTTTGCTAGAGGCTTCGAGAGCAGAGGTGAGCCACGAGTGACAACAAAATTATTTGGTGAAATGTTTGACAGAGGTTTGAAGGCAATCTGGGCGTGGGTTGGTCATCGATAGCATCTCAAACATTGGGATTTTTGGGATGGGAGGTGTGGGTAAGACTACGTTGGCGAAACACATCCATAATCATCTCCTTGAGAAAACTCAATTCAAGGTTTATTGGATCACTGTCTCTCAAGAATTTAGCATCAAAAGGCTGCAAGATGACATTGCCAAATGCCTGAGGCGTGATTTGTCATCCGTGGATGATGAGGATAGCAGGGCAGCCATTTTGTCCAGGGCATTGGTGAAGCAGTCTGTCCTCATACTTGATGATGTTTGGCAAGAATTTTCTTTCGAAAAAGATTGGAATTCCTCTTGGTGCAAACAAATGCAGAGTGATCTTGACTACTCGGTCACTAGAATTATGCAACAGGATTAGCTGTCAAAGGGTAGTTGAAGCTAAAACTTTGGCTACAAATGAAGCTCAGGATTTGTTCAATCATACACTTGACCCTAAGACAGTGCTTCATGGAGATGTGGAAGACCATTGCCAAGTCCATCGTGAAAAGGTGTGCTGGTTGCCTCTTGGTATTATCACAGTGGCTGGATGCTTGAGAGGTGTGAGCGACATCTGTGAGTGGAGAAATGCATTGGAACAATTGAAAAAATGTTCAGTAGGGCATGATGAGATGGAACGAGATGTGTTTCCCATCCTGGAATGGAGTTTCGACCGCTTGAATGAACGCCAAAGGAATTGCTTCTTGTATTGCTCTCTTTATCCGGAAGATAGGAAAATAAAAAGAAAGGAACTAATAGACCTCTTTATTTGGGCAGAGCTGATGGACAAACAAAACTCAAGGTCAAGGTCAGAAGCATTTGATCAGGGTCACACGATATTAAACAAACTAATAAAAGTTTGCTTGCTAGAAAAAACTACAGATAACGATGGGGGTGACTGTGTGAAGATGCATGATTTGGTCAGAGATATGGCACTAAGGATCACGAATGGAAACTCCAAACTAAAGATGAGAAGAGATGATGTACCACGATTCTTGGTGAAAAGCCTAGGGTGGGAAGAAAAAGTAACACTGGAACAAAAAATATGGACAAAAGATCTCCATGCAGTCTCCTTTCATGCACCTTCTCCATATGAAATTCCAGAAATAAAAGTTCCACCAGCCTGGGTCACCAAATTGTCCTAAGCTCTCAACCTTGCTTCTTCCTTATTTTTCCATAAAAAGAATTCCAGATTCATTCTTTCAGCACATGTGTGGACTTAAAGTTTTGAATCTCTATGCGTGCAAAGGTATAACAAAGTTGCCGAATTCTGTTTCAAACTTGGTGAATCTCATTGCTTTGATTTTGGGGAGCTGTAAAGACCTCCGATTTGTGCCACCACTGGGAAAACTCAAGCAATTGAGGGAACTGAACCTATTCTGGACTAAGATTCAAGATTTGCCTCAAGCTTTGGAGTCATTGGTCAATCTCGAAAGGCTTAACTTGGGGAATTGTGCAGACCTTAGATCTGTGCCGCCACTGGGAAAGCTCAAGCAATTGAGGGAACTAGACCTATCTTGGACTAAGATTCAAGATTTACCTCAAGATTTGAGGTCATTGGTCAATCTCAAAAGACTTAACTTAGGAAATTGTGCAGACCTCAGATCTGTGCCACCACTGAGAAAGCTCAAGCAATTGAGGGAACTAGACCTATCTTGGACTAAGCTTCAAGATTTACCTGAAGGTCTGGAGTCAATGGTCAATCTCGAAAGTCTTAACTTGGACAGTTATCAGCCTTTCAAAAGAATGATAATACCAAAAGGGACATTTTCCAAATTGCATTGTCTGCAACGGCTAGTATTGCCACCCTATGGTACTGTACAAGTTATGATCCAGCAGTGTTGAACCAATTAAAAAGTTTTGCAGGGTGTTTATGCTTTACCGACTTCTATAAAATCTCTCGGTGGCCGGAGGACTATTATCTTTATATCAATGATGACTACTCATCTTTTGATGACTACGTTTCCCCGGGCAAAGGTATTGGGGATCGCAAACGATTGTATTTCCATCAGTTGTAAGTTGGGCATAGGGTCGAACTATCCTGTGCTACTGCTGCCAAGTGATATGAAATGTCTAATACTCAAGGAATGTGTCGGGCTGAGCATTAGGTGCTTGTCAGATGTTTTTAAGAATTTTACAAGTTTAAACAACTTGTCTTCTTTTGGATATCAGGAGTCTGGATGGAGTAGAGTTCCTCTGGCAATTTTCCTTTCCTGCTCCATGTGATCAGCAGGTAGACTCATCTTTTAGTCCACTAAGAAATCTGAAAGAGCTAATACTCGGGAATTTGCCAGATCTGGTGGGTCTCTTTTTTGGGGAATCAGAAGCATATTTGCTTCCACCTGGCACCTTTTCTTTCCTTACGTGGTTTTGGATTTACGGATGTCACAACATGAAGCGACTATTCACAGTGCAGCTGCTGCAAAATCTTGAAAATCTAAGAGGATTTCTCGTCGATGATTGTGAAGGACTAGAGGAGATAGTAGCAGATAACAATGGAATAGGACAAGGAGGAGGAGAAGCCACCTCCACTGTCATCCTTCCACATTTAATGTTGCTGTATCTAAATAGACTGCCACAACTGAAGAACATTTGCAATGCAGCCATGATCTGCGATTCAATTGAGGAGATTGGAATGTTTCATTGCCCAAAGGTAAAGAGGCTGCCTTCGCTTCTTCCCACCATCAACGACCAGCCATCTCTTCCCAGCACTCTTCGTAAAATCAGGGGAGATAAAGAATGGTGGGAATCATTAGAGTGGGACAATCCTTGTGCCAAAAATGCCCTTGACCCATATTTTACAACACAGCTGTGGAGTCCATTTCTTTGTTGCAGACCACGTGTTTGATCAAAATCCTAATCGGTTCTCATGTACGTGTTTTCTCCCATTCCTTAAATGTTACCCACTATCCCCTTCCTTTGAGCTTTTTTTCCCCGAAATGATCTGCTTCTCCACCAACATAGAATTTGCTATTGTGTAGGAAGCGATATTAACACTTACCATATTGAGTTCAAGTTTTTTTTTTTTTTTTTTATTTTCTTGAGGTGCAGAACTGCTAGCATCTTTTGAGTTATTCTGATTGGAATATGGATTTAAGTACATTAATTTCTCTCTCTTTCTTTCTTCTTATTTATTTTTGAGTTCAACATAATTATAAATTTCGCTATGTTATTTTCTTTTTTTCATTTTAAGCTGTTGCATGTTCTGTGTTGTGTCTTTCTCCTATTTCTCCTATTTCCTGCGGCACCGAATTGCGAACTGCACCCTTTCTTATAGCCGTCCATATAATTTACTGCATACAATTTTTTAACATTTTTAAATTTTTCTATAAATCTAAATATTTTATTTTCTTTCTCTTGCTTTCTTCTTGTTTGTTTTTGAATTTAGTGTCTTTATTAATTTATTCTATGAATGAGCTGATCTCTATGTTATTTTCTTTTTTGCATTTCCTGCTATTGAAAGTTGTCTTGTTTTTGCTCCTCTCTGAAGAGGCTCTCTAGATAAAGTTACAGGGTATATATGTTTTCAAATGTTTAAATTCCAAATTTCATATTGAGAGCCACAATAAGTTGGAAGGAAGTAGAATTACAATGTAATTTCCATGATTGTACTTGCGTCAGTATCATGGATGAATTTGCTTTGTGTTTCTAACTATACTGATCGAGTGTTGTTTGTCAATATTTCTCAGGTTACTAGGTAGCCATAAAATTGCTGCTGCAAGAGAGGTGATGTTGCCAAAAAAAGATGTTAATTGAAGCTTTGTCCACCAGCGCCAAATTTCCTTTCAATACATGCTTCTTCCTTAACTGTATTACAGTTGCTATTTTTCATCATGTTTAGCTTTCTATTCCTGCCTAGATGATGTTTTCTCCATACTTGATTGTAACTGGAGCCGTGATACAGTTTTTTGTGACTATTCCTTGATTATCGACAAAATTGTTTAGGGTAATATGACAATTTTTGGTCATATTGTACTCCCAGAACGTTTTTTCACTCTTTCAATTTAAACCATTCTATGTATGTGCTTTTTCCTGATTTCCATTTCAAGCAATTATATATCCAATTCCACTGGTAATTCTTTAGCTAAATCCTTTTCATTGGGGTCAGAATAACATTCAAATCCCTTCTCGAGTTAAGTATCTACATTTAGAATAAATGAATGGAAGAATCTTTTACATCAACTTTTCTGTGTGACTTGAGCCTTTTATATCTGACTTCTTTGGCAACAATTATCTATGAACATATCAAACTTGAATGGAATGATTTTTTTTCTTTTTCAGAAACAAATGTATTAAACAAAACAAAAATGAGATGGAGTTTTGTCTTGCAAGAGCCATGCTCTTGTATGTGTCATCTGATATGGTATTGGCTTTTGTTGTGAAAAATCAGAGTATGTTTGAGATGGCCAGTAAAGCAAGCATCAACTTGCTAATCTGCAGTCCTGTAATTTATGAAGAAGTAAAATCGAGGTTAACAACTTTCAATCAAGGAACAATGATAACTAATTATTTTCCAGTTTATAGTTGATTGATTTTGAGTTTGAGCCTAATTCAGAGTCTTCACACCACAAAGAACTTAGTTATATGCAACCAATAAAGAAACAAAAGACGAACAGAAATTGGTGTAGGGCAGGAAATATAACTTCAGTTGCTGTACGATGAGGTAAAAGAAGGAATGTGGTTTCAGACAATGTAAACATATCAGCTAGTGATTCACCTAAAATTATTCTTCTAATGAAAATGATTAACAAATCTCACAATGTCTGGACATCCATGTTTTTCATTGTCTTAAGGGGTCAATGGATCATCTTTTAGTGCCAAATGATCCAAAAAGAAGGATAATATCTGTTAAAAAAAGGATTACTCTATTTAGTGAACTTAACTGAACGCTAGTTGATTTCATTTCCATAAACGAAATGACCTGCTATTATTAATAGAACATCAGCAGGTACTCCTACCTTGTTGAGCAGATGTTGCTGTGGGAATCTCAGAAAGTATATTACTTGCATCATAGAAAGTCAAACGCTATGAGAGACGAAAGGAATAAGGAAAAAACAAGAAAAAGAAGAGAATTTCTCAAGTAGCTGGCTGCAGTCTCAAGATAACAAGCCATAAGCTGCATAGGACATTATTACATTATCCAACAAAGAAAAGAAACTGCTTGCGTACTTGTGCTAGTTTTGTTGCAGGAAGAAGCAGAAACCAAAGGACCAGAAGCCAGAAGGTGAAGGAGCTACAACGTTATCATTGAGATTGCAAATAAATCCAATTCCTGAACTTCCATTGAATGTTACATCTGAAGGCAAGCTACCTAAGAGGCAACCAAATTCTGGAGAACATAAATGGTAAACTAATCAAAGGTAAGACAAAATTGACATTCATTGCTAAATTAATTTTTGTAAAGAAAAAGTCTGATATCTTATAGGTCAAAACATATGATGAAAGATAAACGTTATTTATGATATTGAACTATCTGTTGAAACTATTACCTTTTGAGTCAATTGCTGAAGGAAATCAGTTCTCAGTAGATTGCACACCATGATGATCTGCAAATTTATGGGAGGAAAAAAAAATCCCATAAGTAATGTTTGGAAAAAGTGACCTAAAGTCATATATTTGAAAAGATATAAGGGAATGCGGACCTTGAGGTGAGAATTCCTTCAGCTTTATATGACAAAGGTTATACACATTGCTGATATGTTAGCACTCTGCAACTTCATACCAAGCAAGGAAGCACAGTTTACTACTTGCAAGTTAGTAATAAAGATTTGCTCTTGCAAGTGAGACATATAATTCTCCATGGCATTGCAGCAAGATGTCTCATTATTCACTTGATCTCCACAGTCTTTAGAAATTTCAGCAATATCTGGAAATACCAATGGGCAGGCTAATCATAGAGTTGGATGACACCAAGATCAAGATACTCTTGCTTAGGTGAATTATCGAAGTTTATCATGCAAATCATAAAGATGCAAGGTGCATTTCTTATTGTTTTTCCTAGTTACCTTTATTTAAGCGACAGCTAGAAAGTCCTTTGAGTATCTGTTTGCAGAAGAAGGATTAAGCTTACTGGCAAGCCATCAAAGCACGATATTGGAACAGTCCCTTGTAATTGCTGATTCATCAGGCAAGATAGAATTGTTACTCAATTTTTTTCATACTATAATTGCCGAAAGATAGGTTTTTAGCTGCAGCTGATAAGGTATTCTGGCAAATTCTGTTGCGGCACTCTATAGTGGTATCAACATCATCGCATGTATCTAGAAGTTTTGACGAAGCCAGAATGCTACCAGCCAAGAAGCTGAAGTGAGATTGCTTGGACCTGTTGAGCATATCATGCTAAGATTCTCATTGGCACCTCGATTTTCCACGTTCCAATATAGCTTAACGGTCCCAGGAGAACTACAAGGCTGGCCTCATATTGAGGACAACAAACCACATTTGCAAGATATGGAGCTAGGGAAGACCAGTAATCAGTTGCTGTGACACTCAATATAATTTCAATCGAGGAAAAGTTCAACATACAAATGCCTTGAAAAATCAAACACAAACAATCAACAATTAATAACAACCTCTTACCTATGTGAACATGAAGACTGAAGCAACTTGAAGATTAGAAAGAGTTTTTTGGATGAATGAATGTCATTGAAACTTAGCTATTCTTCTGCTATTCTACAACAAATTCTCGTCAATCACAAGACTTGATACAATCAGTTCAGATGCCACTCTGTTACAGAAATTTATTGTTTTATGTAACAATGTACAAGCCCTATGATATTGCTAAGAAATGGTAAAACCTCACCTTCATGAAAGACCACTTATTCTTAGTTTGAATTTTATTTCAGGTTTCTAACATGCTAGGGATATGTTGAACTGAAATTCCATAACTAGTGGGCTATTTTGGTCAAAAAGAAGGCCTTGTTGTGAGGACTCGTAAAATTTATCTATTTTAACTCCTAATTTTAGCTTATTTAATTATTTATTTGGCCAAATATTCCGAATATTATTTTCTAACCTTTTTAGACCTAAATACATGGATTTATAGCTTGGTTATATTTTTAAAGTGACTCGTTTCGAAATTTAATTTTTGAAAGCTCGTTAAGTGTGAATAGTGACTGCACGTTTGGAAATAATAATCGATTCGAAAGTACAATAGGTTTGGAAAATTGGAGACTTGTACATTAGTTCTAAAGTGGATAATTTTAAGTTTAAATACTCAAGTGATAGTTAGTTATACTATCGTTATAAGAATTTCTTAGAGATTTCGCCTTATCGCGCGCAAATCGGAAGTTCACGTTTTCGCGCGCGCGACTAATTGGAGGATTTTAGAAATTATTTTTAGATTATTAAGAGTGAATAATATTAGTATGAATATAAGTGCATTAGAGGTTTAATGCACAAGTGAAACGAACTCGAGAGGAATCGAGCACGAAACACGCGCGTATGCGCGCGGGGAGAAAGTTGACTTTTGGATCACTTTTGGCCAAACACTTAAAGCTTCTCAAGGAAGCTTCTTCATCAGCCACGGTACTTTCATTCTTGCTCAAAGAACAGCCGTCCAACCTCAAGGAGAAGAAGACCCCAAACCTTCTTCATCATCTCACTCAATCTTGCACTAAATCCTCTCAAATTCATACCACAACTAGCAAATAACTTGGAGATCATCTTGGGCTAGGAAAGGAACTTCATCCTCACGGTTTCTTGGAGCAAAAAGGGGCCAAAAAAATTCTGGTTTAATACCATCTAGGAGGTAATGAAGATCCAACCCTTAAATCTTAGCTTTTGTAAGTTAAATTGCACTTGGAAGCTTGTAGCTTCATGTGGGTACCTCTATATTGTTGGAAATCTTGTGAGTGGGCTCTATGAAATCCCACAATGGACTTGATGATCTGATGTGATGATATTGGGTGTTGTTTATGTTGATTTAGTGGTTAAACTAGTGATTATAAGTTGAAAGGTGGAAAGAAAACTCAAAGGAAACAAAAGGGAAGAAGGGGCCGGTTCTGCCCTGCCTTTGCCGCGCCCCTTGGTGCAGATTTTTGTGGTCCAATTGACTTGATTTTGATGTAAATATGTTGTATAGGTTGTGTGGAATGTTTCCACCAAAAATCACTTGATTTGGTTGGGTAAATGTTTGGATTTCGAAAATTTTTCGTGGCTGGAAACGTGTCCAGAGTTGTTCTGGCAGCGAATTTTAAATGACTATAACTCTTTGCTCCGATGTCGAAATCGAGTGCCGTTTGCGGCACTGGAAACTAGACATTCCCAGCTTTCCAACAGTATAAAGTGTAGGTTCTAATTCGACCCGAGTGATCTGTACCAAGCTTGTAAAGTCGACTGCCCTGTTCCACGTTTTCACAGAGAACTCTATTTTTAGCAGCAACTTGATGTCCAAAACTGACCTAGTTATGGACTGATTTTGAAACTGATTTCTTCTAAGAAATTGTAACCTTATGAATGTAGTTTCCAACGCCACCAACCACACTCAATTCTGAGTTGAATTGAGTGAGTTGTGGCCGAAATCCGAAACTGACTCAGAGGTAGAAAACCCTCTTTTGGCTAGTTAATACTTTAGCTTTGATTTGGGACTTGTTATTTCGAATTCTTGGTGCTAACCACCTACCAAATTGCACCTTGGATGTTTCACAGACCTTTTCTTCATAAATGAATGATGTTTGAGAAATTTCATTGACCAAATGTTTGGGAAAGAGAGAAATATAAATGCAAGGCAGATCGCCTTAGAAATTTTGCAAACTTTATCGACTTTGTTCACTAGCTTCCCAAATGAATTTTTCCATGAAATTTGGTAGAGGGATAGCCCTCATATGGTAGGATAATACTACAAAATTTAGTGTCATTCCGAGTCCGTTTCGAAGCTCAACTAGAGTCGCAAAGTTTCAGCTTTAAATCTGGAAATTTGCCCAGTGAGCTTCGTTTTTGCACCAACTTTGAGCTACTATATCTTGGTGCTCAAAACTCCAATTCTTGTTCCGTTTGTTGGATTTTAAACCTTGTTTGCAACTCTAATTGAGTTCCAAAATTCAAAGGCTAGATCGAATCCTGTGATTTTTACCGATTTTCCAAAGTTAGCGAAAAACCAACCTCAAAACTGCCTTGTGGGCTTAGAACAGCAACTTTAAGCTAAATTCTGAATATCTTCCGTTAGGAATCATAGAAAAGTGTCTTCTAGGGACTTTTAGTACTTTGGAAGAAGTTTCCAACGGTACCAATTTTCCAATTTTGGACTTGTAATGAGTGAGATACGATTTTTCAAAGATCGAACCTTAAATCTGAAATTTTCAAACTCGACGGGAATTGAGTTTTTGAGACTCTTCCCTATCTTTCAATACTAAATGACCATTTAGGACTTGTCTTCATGAAGTAAATCAGTTTTTCCTTGTGTTAATAAACACTACTTTTGAATCTTGAATTTTGAGTTAGTGAAACCCCATTCCATGGTATTTTCTAGATTGTACAAGTGTACAATCCCTCTCTTGATAAGAAAGGATTTTCAGTGATGGTGTGTGATAGATAACTATTGTTTGCCCAGGTGCTCAAGGAGACCTTCACGAGGATCTCGAGGGGAACACCTAAAGACTTGTTTACGCACTCACTCTCTTATTTTGATTGGTGAGTGTCAAGTGCATGAATTTGTTGCTAAGTGGTTAACTGTTTCTTATCCGTTATGTGAACTTGAAATTTTGAGACGAGTGTGTACTTTACCGCACTCGTTCTCTTTCAAACGAGATTATATTCGTATTTTGCTGTGTGGATTCATATTCGATTTGTACATGGTAATATGGATGTGATTTGTATTTGTGATTCGTATATGTAATTCGTATTTGTGATTCCTACTTGGAATCGTCGATTTGAGCGTTGCTCATCGACTTATATTCGTATTTGTATCCGTATTCGTATTCGTATTCGTATTCGGGGGACGCCCAAACTCGTTGGCTAACTTTGCGAATCGAGCCAGCATGGGCTTGGTCGATAAGCTTAGCAAACCATGAGATATTCGTAGAGCATGATCTATTGGAGAGATCTTGCTCGGCATTACTCGTGCAGTATTGCCATGATATACTCGAGTATTATCAAAAACTTTGATGAGCGGGCCCGGTAAGGGGGTGTAATGGTGACGGGATTTAAAGAAAAGTGGTGTATCTACGGATTTGGTACTTATGTGGTTGACGGAGTGTCAACATGAGATGTGATCAAGACTCCGACTCGACTACGTGGAATTTAGCTCCTGAGAGCTACAGTATCCTTGAATTGTTTCTGTTTACTTTTTTTTTAATGTGAATTATTCGAATTTACAGCTTTACCTACTATGAAATTGTGGCTATTTGGATTACGTGTTTGCATGTGTGTTTCTTGGCCTCACGAGCGTTTTGCTCACCCTTTAGATTTGTTTTCCTTAACAGGAATGGATCGGAGAGAACTTGAGGAAAACCCTTTTGGATGTACTTTTGTATTAGGGTTTTCGATGTACATGACTAGACTCTGGGTTTTTGTATAAATTGGGATTGATGTATATTTTGGGAATCTAATGTAAGATTTGGATGATTAATGCATTTTGTATTCGTGGTGTACTCTTGAATATTGGTTATGGAAGCGATTTCCTTCATTTGGCTTGTATTGTTGGTTATTTATAGTTAAGCTTGATTGGATTCGTTTCGAGTCCTGGCGAGAGCTGGGCAGGCGTCCCGCGGATACCCTTTGGTTCGCCTTAGGGAGAAGTGGGGGCGTCACAGTTGGTATCAGAGCACTAGGTTAGAGATCTATATGGGAGACCTACTAGATACTTTACCTTTAAGACCTGAAATAGAATGACTTAGTGAGATATTCAAGTGACACTTGGGCAAACTAGTGGTTAAGTTAGGCATGCCGTAAGCGACATTCATGCGAGTTAATGATTAAGTTTCTAACCTGAAAAGTGTGATTGTTTTGCAGGGATGGATAATGAAAATGGGACTCCTGCAGCTAATGGAAATGGCCATGCGAATGGTCATGCTAACGGTAATGGACACGTAGAGCCTCTTAGGCCCATCTACTACCGAGTTCTTGGTGGAGGAGCTCGAGCACGTTACTCACCTGATACTAGATATCCCCGATGCCCGTGTAGGTTGACTTTTGCCTACCCGAGCTATTTGGTGCTAGCTTTGGACGACGAGCGTCGTCAGTTAGTGGAGCTTAACCGAGACTTGCAGGCAGAGGTGGACGAGCTTAGACAGATGGTGGGAGCTCAGGGCGAGAGGATCGCTGAGCTTGAGGAGGTTATTGAGGGGGAGGTAGCTACTGCTGCCGTTACTCGTGAGGAGCTCCAGAGTACTAGGGCTCGACTTACTAGTTTAGGTCAGGAGGTCCGTAATCGGGCTTCCGGGATCTTAGCTGATGCCACTAGGATAGTGGACGAGGTGATAGATGTTGTTTCCGAGCTCTGATCAGGAGGAGGATCGGGAGGAGAATCCTGAGGAGGAGATTCCCCCTGGTAGTCCTACTGTGGACTAGACCCTAGTGATTGACCCTCTTTTGACTCTTTTGACCCTTTTGACTGGGATAGCTAGGTTAGCTGGGGTGATGCGAGTGCTAAGGCCATTGTATTTTGCATGACTGTGTGGCCTTCTTTTGAGGCACTTGTTTTACTTTAGTCTTGTATGACTAAAAGTATTCTTATGGCACCTATGTGCTATATTTTTTGTGATTGCCCCCTTACTTGCTAACTGTATGAACTTGAAGTATTAATGAATGTAAATTATTGTTATCTTCAATGTTTGCCTGCTTGGTCCTTGTTTCGATCTTTTCTTATATAATTGATTTATTTCTTGCGTTATGCACGTCTAGAATAATGGAAGGACTAAGACGTGGTCGAGGCCGTGGGCGAGGAACTAGACAGGCCCAACCTCAAGGGAATGACCAGGGATCGGCAACTGGACCGACCCAAGGACAGGAAAATATAGAGGGAAATCAAGTGGCTACTGCCATTAATAGAATGACTGATATCCTAGAACGCTTAGCTGATAGGCAAGGTCCTGGACCGCTTAACCAACCTGGGGGACAGGATAGAGGAGAGGATAGAGCCTTAGAGAGGTTCTTGAAGTTCAACCCACCTAAGTTTACTGGTGAACCCGATCCTGAGGTAGCAGAGAATTGGTTGGAGAGAATGACTAATATATTTGCTGCCCTAGATTATACTGAGGATAGGCGAGTGAATTTTGCTGCATTCCAATTTGAAGGAATAGCTCGTGCTTGGTGGGATCTGATAAGGGGAAAATGGGAGAGAACTCAAACCCCTTGGACTTGGGAGAATTTCACGAGGGAATTTAATGAGAAATTTCTTCCACCCTTAATCCAAGAAAAGAGGGAGGATGAATTCATTAAGTTGAAACAAGGGACCCTTAGCGTAGCGGAGTATGAAGGAAAATTCACTAAACTCTCTAAGTATGCCCCAGAATTGGTGACTAATGAACGGAGGAGGATAAGGCGCTTTGTACAAGGACTTAATGTGGAAATCCAGGAGGGTTTGGCCGCAGCCCAAATCTCTACATTTACTGAAGTCTTAGAAAAAGCACAGAGAGTCGAGAGTGCAAGGCTGCAAGTCAGAAATTTTCATGCTAAGAAAAGGGGCACTTCTAGTAACCCTTCGGGACAGGCAGATAAGAGTGCCCTACCTTTTAAAAAGGGAAAAGGAACGGGTGGAGTGGAGATATCTGACACACCAAAAGGGACTCAATCAAGAGGAGATCGCAATGGACGAGGTCAATCGAGAGGAATACCTCCAAGTGGTCAATCTGTGGCTCCCCAAGTTATTTGTGGTTATTGTGGCAAGCTCAACCATACGGAGAGTGATTGTTTTAGGAAACAAGGAAAGTGCTTGTATTGTGGCAGTACCGAGCACCAGATATCGAAATGCCCAACCGTACCAAAAGAAGGAGGTAGTATCCAAAGGCCTGAAAAGTCAGCCGCTAAACAGTCTAGTGCTGGAGGAAGTCGATCTAAGGCACCAGCTAGAGTTTATGCATTAGGCTATCAACAGGTTTCAAAGTCTGCTACGGTCGTTGAAGGTATGATTCTTGCTTTTATCGTCTATTTGAGGTTCTGAGTGATCTTAATACAATTCATACTTTTACAAAATCATAGATTCATAAGATAGAATCAAAAGTTTGACTACAATGTAGGTGGATAGAAATTGTGAGATATGGATTAGCGACTGTAAGTTACTGATTGATCCGATAGGCGCGACTATTAAGGGGTATGATATTGTCCTAGATGTGAATTTCGAGGACGAAATTCCTTTAAGGAGGGGAGGATGTGAGGACTCGTAAAATTTATCTATTTTAACTCCTAATTTTAGCTTATTTAATTATTTATTTGGCCAAATATTCCGAATATTATTTTCTAACCTTTTTAGACCTAAATACATGGATTTATAGCTTGGTTATATTTTTAAAATGACTCGTTTCGAAATTTAATTTTTGAAAACTCGTTAAGTGTGAATAGTGACTGCACGTTTGGAAATAATAATCGATTCGAAAGTACATTAGCTCGCTGAGGCCATTGTATTTTGCATGACTGTGTGGCCTTCTTTTGAGGCACTTGTTTTACTTTAGTCTTGGATAGAAAGAATTCCAGATTCATTCTTTATGCACACGTCTGGACTTGAGGTTTTGGATCTAAGTAACTCCGAATTAATAGAGAAGTTGCCTAATTGTGTTTCAGGCATGGTATGTCTCACTGCATTAGTGTTGAAAGGCTGTCAAGGACTCGACTCTTTGCCACCACTGGGAAAGCTGAAGCAATTGAGGGAATTGGACCTAACCTAGACTGATATTTAGGATTTACCTCAAGGTTTGGAGTCATTGATCAATCTTGAATAGCTTAACTTGAATGCGTGTTTCATCTTTAATACAAAAGATAATACCAAAAGAAACATTTACCCAATTTCACCATCTTCAACTACTAGTATTGCCAACCTATGGTAGGGTACAAGTTAATGATGCAAAAGTGTTGAACCAAATAGAAATTTTCACTGGCTGTTTGCCTTTTACAATTTTCTATAAAATCTCTAGGTGGCCAAAATACTATAATGTTTATATCAGTGACTTCTTGCCTAGGAATCGGATTAGCGACTTAAATGAATTTGACAATGATATTTGGTATCGCGAAGAACTATTTTTTCATCTATTTAACTTGGGTAGAGGATCGAACTATCCTGTGCTGTTGCTGCCAAATGATATGAAATGTCTAATATTCAAGGAATGTGTTAGCATGGGCATAAGGTGCTTGTTTGATGTTTTAAGAATTTTATAAGTTTAAATGACTTGTCTTATTTGGAGATTAGTGGTTTAGATGGAATAGAGTTCCTCTTGCAATTTTCCTTTACTCCTACTCCATGTGATCAGCTAGAAGTCTCGTCTTTTAGTCCATTGTGAAATCTACAAGCCCTAATGCTCAACAATTTACCAAATTTGGTTGGTCTCTTTTACAGGGAAATAGAAGCATATTTTCTTCCTCTTGATACTTTTTCTTCCCTTACAAAATTGTGGATTTCTTATTGTCACAACATGAAGCAACTATTCACAATGCTATTACTGCAGAACCTTCAAAATCTTGAAGATTTAGAAATTAAGAATTGTGAACGATTGAAGGAGATAGCAGCAAATGACAATGGAGTGGGAAAAGAAGGCATCCAATTGACTTCAACTGAAGCCACCACCACTGTCATCCTTCCAAAATTAAGGAGGTTACACTTGACTTGGTTGCCACAACTGAAGAACATTTGCATGGCAACCATGATCTGCGATTCAATCACGGAGATTGAAATGTTTGGTTGTCCAAAGGTAAAAGGTTGCCTTTGTTTCTTCTCACCATCAACGGACTACCATCTGTTCCCAACACTCTTCACAAGATTAGGGGAGATAAAGAATGGTGGGAATCATTAGAGTGGGAAAATTCCTACGCCAAAAATGCCCTTGACCCGATTTTTACTACAACAGATTGTCAACGGAATCTGATGATCCCCCTCCTTCTAATGTTACCAAGTATCCCCTTTCTTTGAGCTTTTTCCCTAGAATGATCTGTTTCTCCACTGGCATAGAATTTGTCCCTTCCTCTAATGTTACCAAGTATCCCCTTTCTTTGAACTTTTTCCCTAACATGATCTGCTTCTTCCATTAGCATAAAATTTGCTATTGCATAGGAATCAATATTAAGTCTTTCATTGTTGAGCTCAAATTTTTCTTTGTCGACTACCTTTCTGGCGGTGCAGAGCTTCCAACACCCTTTTTTCAATTAATTTACGTAATTTACCACATATAATGTTCTTTCTCTCTCTCTCTCGAGTTTGTCTGATGGAAAATTGGATTTAAGCACTTTATTTTCTCTATCTTTCTTTATTCTTGTTTATTTTGGAGTTTAATGTCATCACAAATTTTCTCTACTTTTTTTCATTTTATGCTGTTGAATGTTCTCTGTCTTTCTGTTTTTTTTTCTAGAGAGGCTCAAGTTCTTCTCCACTAACTTCCTTTTGTTGTATTCTTAATCCAACGTTGAACTTATATGTGAATAATTATATGTTGGAAACTGTCAAATAAAGTTAAATCCAATGAAAGTGATCAAATCTGATTTGGATTTTAATGTATCTAATAGGACGTGACCCTTTAATGTGTAGAGATTTAAGAGTAATTTCTATTTCTATGATGAGTTGAAATAGGAATCCAAAAGATAACAGGAATGTTATTTATAGATATGGTTATGGTCCCCAAGTCATACGTATTTTTATTGTCGTATTTTTTAGTACCACAAAATAACTCTTTCTTGATATCTCATCATCAAGAAATATACTAGAAAGAAATTAAAGGGTTCTCTCAAGGATTGGCAAATATGTGTTGACCTGGAAGGCCATCCCAAATTTTTAGGGATTCAAATAACAGTTTATCAATATGAATCCAGGTACGCTTCCGCAATTTTACTGTTAATTTATTTTTAATAATCGTCATATAGAATTTGGATTTAATAGGTGATGATTTTCACCAAAAGTTAAATATAAACAACCACGCTAACCAGTGGTATCAGAGCATATTATGGTTGATTATTAGGAAATAATTTGAATTCAGTAATTCATAGTTTTTTCAGTAATTCATAATTAAAAAAACTATGATTAATTCAGTTTTTTGTTTGCACGGCCAATAATTTTGTTCCGTGGTTGTAGTCGTGTTCATGATTCAACTTTGTGTTGCGGTTTCATGTTTTGGCTTTTATGATTTGTTGTTTTCATGATTTAGTCGTGTTTCATTACCATTCGTGTTTCGGCCTTCATGTCGTGGAAGTCAACATGCATGAATAGAGATTTTAATGAAATTCATGTGGTTACATTGAATTCAGTAGGCTCCACGGATTATTAGACATCAATATATTGTTTTGCTATGATTGCTATAATGCCAACTCACGTCGTTGACTCATTGATTCATTGTTTCGTGTCTTCGCCATTGATTGTTAGTTTCGTGTTTCATTGTTCTGGTGGTCACGTGGATTCCACCATATTCGGACTTTAGTTGGTTGTACTATGATACTTTGATTAGCCAACTTTTTATGTATAACCAAATTTGAGATAAAAACCTTGTACAAAGATCTAGACTTCAATTTGAATCTTTATAGATTGATTTGATTAATATTTGAATTTTCTTTTATTTTGGCTTCTTTTTTAAGAGCCAATATGCATATATTTATGTTAAGGAAATTAGGGTTTCTCTAATTTGAATGAACCCTAATAAAGTTAAACAAGACATTTAAACCTTATAAAGTCTATAAGATTGTTCCATTAAATATATCTATTTGGATCTTTTCAGTTTTTCAAAAACTATTTTTTCAAATACTATAAAAATTTTTAAAAAGTACTCTAAAAGGTACTACGAAAAGTAGTCTAATTTTTTTTAATGTTTAAAAACTATCCCAAAATATATTTTAAAAACTCTACTACTCTTAAATATTTCAAAACATTTTCTAAAAATATTCCAAAATATATTCTAAAAACTCTGTTACAATAAATTTTTTCAAAAACACTCCTAAAAACAACTAATTCAAACGGAATTTGAATTTTGGCAATATGGCATTATGGGATTATGGCATTCAAACAAATTGGATTAAGGCATTATGGACTTCAAGAAAATTTTGAGTTTAAATGATAAATTTAGGTCAAATTATGAATATGGGCTTTTGATCCATAAGTCTTAATCCAATTTGATTGATTTGACCAGATTTGTCTGATTGGACCATGTTTGACCACATTTTTATCAGAGTTGACCAAAGTTGACTTTGATAAAAAATTTTATGTAATTTGTATAATTTTAAATTTGAATATTAGTATGATTATATATATTTTGAAATAAATTAATTGAAACAATATGCCACCAAAGTGACTTCTATTATGAAAATTAATTTATTTTAGAATATAACTAGTTGGGTACTTGTAATTTTGCAAATATCGATCGGTTCAAAGGAAGGTCAATATTTAACAAAATTGCATGTGCTTTTGTAGTAATAAATATGTGATAATTATTCATTTACCTATGAATAATAAATTGATTCAAGAAAAATTTATTTTTTTACATATTATTATTGTCAGTGTTTATTACTGCGTCAAGATATCACTTAGAAGTTAATATTTTTGTCCAAAAATAAAATATTATTGGAACATCGGTATCTTGAGATGGGGTTACCTTTATTTGAATTTATTATTAGTTTGATCTATGTGAGTTTGTTTTAATTATTTATATTTTCTATTCAGTTGCAAATGATCTTATGAATATTACTATCAACATCAATAATGTTCCTATACTGAGTGGCACAAACTTCAAATTCTAGAAAGAAAATTTCTTGATAGTACTTAGAGTAATGGATCTTGACCTTGTGTTAAGAGATGATTTTCTCCCACCTCTTACAGATCAGAGTACATCTGATGAAAAGAGAGATAAGGAAAGGTGGGAGAGATCAAATCGTTTGTGTCTTATGATCATTAAAAAGGTCGTTCCAGAAACATTCAAAGGAACAATGTCAGAAACAATAGCAACCGTTAAAGAGTTCCTTCAGAATATTGAATAAAGGTTTATCAAGAACGAAAAGACTGAAATTATTACGCTCTTGACACACTTAATTTCAATGAAATATAATAGTAAAAATAATATCAGAGAGTACATCATGGAGATCTCTTATCTTGTTTCAAAATTAAATGCACTTAAATTGGTACTTTCCGAAGAGTTACTAGTACATTTGATTTAATATCTCTTCCTACACAGTTTAACCAATTTAAGTTGAATTACAATTATCAAAAAGAGATTTGATCTCTAAATGAACTCATTTCACACTGTGTAGAAGAAAAGGAAAGGTTGAAACAAGATCAGATAGAAAGTGCTCATCTGGTCTCAACCACTAATAATTAAAACAAGGGACTTGAGAGAAAGAAAAAAAAACTACAAGTACAGCACTACAAAAGAAATCAGTTAATCAGGAAAAAAATAGTTATTTCTTCTGTGGAATTGCAGAATATAAAAAGAAGCATTACACCAACTATCACGCTTAGCGTGTTTAGAAAGGTATGTTTCTTAATTTTGTTTGTTTTGAGGTGAATTTAACTTCGGTATCTAAACACACATGGTGATTAAATTCTAGTGTAACAATTCATATCAATGTGTCTATGCAGGGTTGGCTGAATTTTTAAAAACCTAATAATAATGAAAGATATATCTACGCGAGTAATAACAAAACAGTTCAATTTGAGACAATAAGGATTTTTAGATTATTGTTAAAATCAAATTTTATTTGGATTTTAATGAAACATTTGTTGTACTATCTTTTTTACGAAATTTAATTTTTATTTCTGTTTTGCATAAATTTGGTTATTTTTATTTATTTGAAAATGAAAAGTTTAAATTATTTCATGATTCAAAATTGGTTGATTTTGATTTTTTAATGCACTACGAAAATCTATATTTAATTGAGATAATTGTCTCATTTAATGAATTTCTACATTTGAGTACTAGAGAAATAAAGAGTAAATTAACCAATGAGAATTCAGCTGCATTATGGCACAAGAGATTGGGACATAACTCCAAACGGAGAATGAAAAGACTCGTATCAAATAAAAATTTTGATCTTTTGAATTTTACAGATTTTAATGATTGTGTAAACCATATAAAGGGGAAACAAACTAATAAAAGGAGATTTGAAACCAATAGGTTCTTAGACGTCTTAGAACTTATACATACAAATATTTGTGGGTCATTTCTTACATCTGCTTGAAATGATCAATAATATTTTATAAATTTCATAAACGATTTTTTAAAATATGACTACATATATCTCATTCTAAAAAATTACAGTCACTAGACGTGTTCAAAAATTTTAACGCTGAAATTTAGAATCAACTCAACAAAAGGATTAAAAGCATCAGATTTGATCATGCTAATGAGTACTATGGTAGATATGACGATTCAATTGAATAATCTCCAAGACCATTTGCTAGATATCTAAAAGATTGTGATATCGTCCCATAATACATTATGTCGGATTCACCCACTATGAATGGTGTAGTTGAAAGACAAAATAGACACTTAAAGATATGGTAAGGAGTATGATATGTCATTCTAACTTACCAAAATCACTCTGGGGAGAAGCACTTAAGACTGCAACATATATTCTTAATAGAGTTCCAACTAAATAACTATCCAAATTTCTTATGATTTTTGGACAGAAAAAAATCCAGTTTGAAGCATTTACATGTCTAAGGATGTCCAACTGAAGCAAGGTCTGGCCAAATGAAAAGAAATTAGATTCAAGAACGGTTAGTTGTTATTTTATTGGATATTTTGAAAGAATCAGGAGTTACAAATTTTATGATCACACGACTAAATCGATTTTCGAAACAGGAAATGTCATATTTTTTGAGAATGTCGAATTTGAAGGAGAAAATATAGTAAGGGATCTTGTCTTTAAAGAGAAATATGTCAATATTCCAACAGGTTATCCTTGATCTGGCTCAAGATCTCATTCATGACCTTGATCATGGCATAACAAATCGACACAATATCAAAGAATAAAATGTTATAGAAGAACAAACTCTCTCTCTCAAAAAATCAGTGTCATTAAGAAGATCCACTAGAGAAAGGAGAAGTGCCAGTCCCAGATAATTACATTATTTTTCTCAAAGAACATGAAAATGACACTGGATTGATGGAAAATGATCCAATCAACTTCCGTCAAACCATGAAATTTTAAATTCTCAAAAATCGATCGATGCCGTGAATGAAGAAATTAAATCTATAAAAGGTAATAATATCTGGAATCTTGTCCTATTGTCAGAAGATGCGAAACATATTGGTTGTAAATGGATATTTAAAATTAAGAGAGATTCGAAAAGCAATATGAAAAGATACAAAACTCGTCTTATTGTTAGAAATTTACACAAAAAGAAGATATCGACTATAAAAAAACTTTCTTTCCGGTCTTTCGAATGACTATTTAAAATTATCATGACATTAGTAGCATATTTCAATCTTGAGTCACACCAAATGGATATAAAGACAACGTTTCTCAATGGTAATATTGATAAAACAATCTATATGGCGTAGCCAGAAAACTTTGTAACGAGAGATCTAAAAGAATATGATTTATAAATTTAAAAAAATTCATATATGAGTTTAAACAATTCGTCTCGATAATGGTATTTCAAATTTCATCAAGTGATCATCACTTTGATTTTGAGATGAATTTAATAGATGATTGTATATACCATAAGTTCTGTGGGAGTAATATATTTTTCTAATATTGTATGTTGATAACATTTTACTTGTCAACAACGATATAGGGCTATTGCATGAAATCAAGAAATTTCTAATTAAGAATTTTGAGATAAAAAATTTGATGATGCATCTTTTACGTTAAATCTAGAAATACATTGAAATCGCTCTTGAAGTATTTTGAAACTATCGTATAAAAGGCTATATCAAAAAGGTTCTAAAAAAATATGACATACAAAATTATAAATCAGATGACACTCCTGTGACTCGAAAAGATAGATTTAATCTCAACTAGTGTTTTAAAAATGCTTTTAAGGAAAAAAATGTAAAAGATTCCTTATATGTCAGTAGTAGAAAGTCTAATGCATGTTCAAATATATACGTGTCCAGATATTACATACATTATTGGAATATTAGGTAGATATTTAAATAATTCTGAATTAGATCATTGGAGGCAACCAATCAAATCTTGCGGCATTTACAAAAAATAAAAAATTACATGTTTACATATCGAAAATTAGATAAGTTTGAGATCATTGGATATACTAATTTCGATTATCCGAGATATCAAGATAGTATGAAATCGACGTTAGGCTATATCTACTTGCTAGTTGGAGGTGTCATATCTTGGACGAGTGTTAAACAATTTCTTATAGTATCTTCTACTATGATTGCAGAATTTATAACTTGTTATAAGGCATCCAGTTATAAATTTTGACTGCGAAATTATCACCGGATTACGTATAGTAGATATAATTGAAAGACACTCAAATTATTTTTGTGACAATAAGTCAGTAGTCCTATATTCAATAATAGGAATTCAGCAAATCTAAACATGTAGATATCAAATTCCTAACTGTTAAAAAAAGAGTACAGAGTAAACAGTAATTGATAGAACATATCAGGACAAACTCCATGGTTACGGATCTGCCTTACTAAGGAATTGTCACCCAAAGTGTTTCATAGGCATACTGCTCGTATAAGTGTCATGTTATTAGATGATGTACAATTTTTAGTGGGAGTTTATTTTTTAAAATGCTGTTATGATATTTTCGATTATTAATATTTTAAAAATATTTTATACATAAATAAAGTTTGAATTTATTTACATTCTAGTTTTGGTATGGTTTGATTTCACAAAATTTAAGGTAGACCAATTGAAAATAAGCATATTATGATCATATTACATGAAATTTTCATACTACACATCCACATCATGATTCATGTCATTCAATTATATCAGCATACGTGACCAATGATGGATCGAGTTATGAAATTGTAATAAAGGTTGCTTTGATCCTATGTTGGTTGCGATTGATGGATCGAATTAACTATAAATACATTTTGGCAATGACAATAAAATTGAACTTATACGGTTAATTGTAAAATATAATTATACAATTGCACATATAGTCTAATTAGGAGATTGTTGGATCATTAATCCAACGTTGGATTTATATTTGAATAATTATGTGTTGCAAACTGTCAAATAATATTAAATTCAATTAAAGTGATCAAATATGGTTTGGATTTTAATGTGTCTAATAAGATGTGGGTTTTTTAATGAATAGAGATTTAAGAGTAATTTCTATTTCTATGATAGGTTGAAATAGAAATCTAAAAGATAATAGGAATGTTATTTATAAATAGGGTTATGGTCCCCAAATCACACGTATTCTTATTATCATATTTTCTACTATTACAAAATAACTATTTCCAGATATCCATTCGTTAGGAAAGATATCAGAAAGAATTAAAGAATTCTATAAAAAATTAGCAAAAATGTGTTGACCTGGAAGGCCACCCAAATTTTTTAGGGATTCAAATATCAGTTTGTCAATATGAATCCAAATATGCTTCCGCAATTTTATTGTTAATTTTATTTTTTAATAATCACCATATAGATTTTGGGTTTAATAGGTAATGATTTTCACCAAAGGTTAAATATAAACAACCACCCTACACCTTTTTTATGGTGCCAAACTGCTAACTGCATATTTCTTATAGTCATTTTGATATTATCTACTGCGTAAGGCTTTTTAATTTTTTTTTTCAAAATTACCTTATTTATGAAATTTATATATATATATATATATTGCTCTCTCTGTATTTCTTCTTGTTCATTTATGAATTTAGTGTCTGTATTAATTTATTCTATGAATGATCTGATGTCTATGTTCTTTACTTTTTCTTTCATTTATTGCTCTTTATTGTAAATGAATTTCCTTCGTGTTCCAGACTATGTTGATCAAGTGTTGTTTGTTAATATTTCTCAGGTTGAGCAAGCCTGTGAGTGCTATGCCTGTGAGCCATCATTCTGAAACATTTCATCATCAGTCATCACTCCTCTCTTTTTTGCTAACAGTAACAGATACATTTTGTAGTTCATTGTTTAATTATAGTCTTGCATTCCTTTCAAAGAAAACAAACAAGTATTGCCTGAATCTTGATACTACTTCTAACAGGCATATAAGCTAATTTTCTAGGACAACTTCTATTTCAAATATCAATATTTGTTCTACTGATACACCAGCTTAGTGGCACATCGAACTTGAGATAAAATAATATCACTTCTTTTCAATATGTTATTAATGCAGTTTTGCAGAATAGAATTGTCAATAAGACTCAGAGATACAGATAATACATAATTTAGCTACCATGCGTGAGGGCACTAAATTTATCATTCAAAAGACAGTACAAGAAAACTCCTAGAAATGTAGATTTGCAACAAATAAACAAAGCATCCAACAAGTACAGTGCTTGCAGGTATCAGGTAAAAGTAGTTGAAGAAGAACCATAATTTGCACAACTTCTTTCATTCCTCAAATATTTTGAATTGATTCATCCCAAAACATGAAACACAAAATGCCTCCCCTCAGTATCTTTTTTTTTAATTTTAATCATTGCATAAATAGAGTTATAGCTCTTACATATAGTCATTAATAATACCTCACGTGCAAAGGACATTAATATATTTTTCCAAGATAGAACATCTTAGGATACTAATTGTTGTGTAAAATTTTTATTTGTTAACAGAATATTGACTAAGACACTATGACAAGTAAATCAAGAAATTGAGAGTAATTTAAAATGTTGATTACATAGAAAAAAGGAAATTAAATGTTTATTGTACAATCTACATAACTCTAAAGATGGAAAGTGGTTATATGTAAGCTAGGTTACTATATGGCATTTTACTAGAGTTAGAATAGCAAGAAGAGAAAATTTTATATAATGTATCAAACCAATGCACACAATCAAATTTGAACAAAAGATTTACAAAACTTGCTCATTTTATAACCATTGTAAGGAGTTCTCAGGGTAGCCTCTTCTTCTGGCTCTCAAAGAAATCAATTGGAAGTTGGTGGCATCTAAATTCAATATAAGAACTCAAGAATATCACAAACCTAAACTCATATATTTCCATAGAAAGTTTAGGCTTCGGAGGCTAAAATTATGCTTTAAGATTCTCTAGGATTTTCTACGTCCAATTTCGAATCCAAATCTTCCTTTGCTTCACCATCAAAACCAACTTCCAATTCCAATCTAGCAATATCTCCTTCATAAAGGAGCCTTCTCGCATGCAATTCAAAAAGTTTTTCTTGTAGCTTTAATCTTCACTAAATCTTGATTTATGCCATTTTAATGGAGCACAAATGGATCTATCAATGATTAAGCGCAAGCTTTATTGTCCCGTTTTCTTAGTTCAGTAACTATTGCGCGAGGAGTTGAGAATAGTGAAAATAGGTGGATGGATTGGAAGCAATAAAAAAATCAATGGACGAATTTAGATTGAAAATTTAATTGAATTGATTATCACCATAACTCCAAGTGGGGATTGCTTTTTCCTTTTTTGTAATTGCTACCTTTTATTGATCATTAGACCAAATGGTAGGCAAAAAATTTTAGGTTGAGGAATTTTTTAGTTCAATTGGCACCATAATATAAATTTTATGAACTTTACAAAGAAAACTTTTGTAACTGTTACCACAATCAAGTACAATCAATGATATAATTATAGTTCAAAAGGATGGGATCCCATAATCCCACAATTCCTCCTGCATTAACAGCTAACATGAATTTGACTGGTACCCCTAAATCATAAGAGGGAACACAAACCACAGGATTAGATGGAACCCCTTTCCTATCCTTTTTATTTTTTTCTTCAATTATGTGTTTGAGATTATTATCATTTTCAGGAAGCAGAATTGGACCAAGGTCTTAAAATAAAAGAAGGTTTGCTTGTGTATTTGTTTTTATTTTTTTCTTAATTTTATCTTTCTAAAAATTTGAACAATAACTTGTCAAATTGTTGAGTAAAGTGAGGTTCTGAAAATGGGACAAGCTGTAGTTATATTTAATTTGATGAAAGATACAAACTTGAAACTTGTTTTATGGAAAAGATGGAAAAGGCTAGCAACTTTTATGAAGGGAAAACCCAATAATAAAGTCTTTGTTTGAACTTCTGGATTTTAACGTGGTAAGATTATGCCTTTGATAGGACATTCTTTCTAAATATGCCTCCTAGTAAATGGCTTTTTTAATAGCTCACTTGGGACTTGGGGAACAAAAGGATATAAAAGAAAGGATTTGTAAAAGAAGATGATTTGTGATGACCGTGAGGACCCAAAAAAATCCCTGTACAAAGTTTGAAATTGGGGAAAAACATTATATGACACTCTAATATACTTGACATCCTGAAAGGGATTGAATTATTTTCTATCAAAAAAATGCAAGACTCCAACAATTTTTTTATTTTGGAAATATGGTTGGAGTTTAATAGATGCCTACTCTTCTTAATAGAAGCCTACTTGTTTATTAATAAAAGACAATAGAGTACAAGATAGATGCAAGGTGTGTTTGACAAGCTTCTGGGCCTTGTGACAAGAAACTTAACTACAAAAGTGAGAAAATTGTAAGGACTTCATCTATTCTTGGTCTAGTTTGTGGACTTGTGGGCTATTGGGCAATTGCTGAATTTAAAAAATCTTTTATAGATCCGTTGTATCATGAAAGAAATACTTTGTTCCATGAGCCCCAACCGCGTTCAGTTGGTAAATCTATCATGTTTTGTTCTCGTATTTGACTTTCAAGTCTTCCTCCCACTCATTTTTCTTGTACGTCTTAGGTTCGCTTGAAATATGATCATCAAAAAATGAAAAAAAAGTTTAAAATTTACTTTTGTTGTTTCATTGAATCAATCTAGAAAAAGAGCACTGTTTAATTAATTGGAAATGATTTCTATGATATTACTAGCATTCTCAACCAAATTTCAATCCATAGCAGAAGGATCTTGTTAGGAATACCGCAATCTTTAATCTGGACTTCTAATTAATCTTATTGTTAATTAATTGATTTATCAGCTGGACAATCTTAGCAATTTAACCAGGTTCCTAACTAGTTCCCAAGTTTCTTCCCATGACTTTCTTACCAGGTTTCCATGATTTTCATCATCAATCTCTCAACGTCTAAAAAGAGATTCCTTCTTCCCTTATTAATCCACCTTTCCCTCTTGTCCATTAGACCGTTCTTCTCATCCTTGTGGTGATTTGCAGCGTATTTGCTTGAATAGTATGCCAAATCTTTAAGATATATTTTATTCTCAAGAGACCTTTCTTGTTAAAGTTTAAAGTTATAATTTATTTCACACACATAATCTAGCAACAAAGCACGAGATTTGCAGTGGAAGAGGGCGCATTTTGTTTCATCAATTATTGCTGTTGTAAAATCTAACATCCTTTGGTCTCTTTTCAGCGGATGACAGATGCAGTTTGGAAGGCCGTCCATATAGAAATCATTGTGCATATCATTTGGAAGGCTATAGCTAAAATGATACTACTGCTTGGCGAGTTTATAGAGAAGGTCGAGGGCACAGCAGTTGAGAGGGAAGCATTTTGTTTCATCAATTCTTTGTGTTATAAAAACTAACATTCTCTTTTGGTCTATTTTTATTGGGTTAATTCCACTTTGTCCCCCCAAACTTTGGACGATTACCCACTTCAATCCCTAAACTTCAAAATGGGACACTTAAGTCCCTAAAACTTATAAATTGGGACACTTAAGTCCCTAAATTTATAAAATGGGACACTTAAATCCCTAAACTTATAAATGGGACACTTCGACCACCAAAGGCATTCAGGATTCTGTCAACAATTTTCCTTAATTGGGAGGTATTTATAAGTTTAGGGACTTAAGTGTCCCATTTTGAAATTTAGGGACTAAAGTGGGTAATCGTCCAAAGTTTGAGGGGACAAAGTGGAATTAACCTATTTTTATTAGATGGATGAAAGTTTGAATCATGGTTAAAAGTCGCGGCCGCAACTCGGATCGTTCCACATCGGTTTCGGCATATCGATCGCGGTTTCAACGAGACACAAATTTTGAAACATTTAATACTCTAAAAATTGTGAATAATATAAAAAATATGCTAAACAAAAATAATAAAATATTAGCAAAACAAAATATGTAAAATGTACTATTTTTATACATAATAAATACAATAAGTATCTTTAATCATTTAATATAATGGCATCACAAATAAAATTAAGATAACATAGAACACAATTTTAATATTAATAATTGCAAAAGTAATATTAACCATTAACAATACCAAATAAGGATTTATTTACAACATAAAGTTGGAATAACTCCGCTTATGTCATGATCAATCTTCTGCCAAAAATAAAAAGGAATCGTATTAAACAAAAGACAAAAATCGAAAAAGATATACTATTACTTTATATTTTCATACCTGTCAATACCAAGTAGAATGATGATGTGAAATGTTTTTCTGTAACCACGATAGTTTGCAAGTGGATTTTTGCAAACATTTTAAGTAAGTTTGGACCCAAGAAAAGAATTAAGTATCAAGTCAAGATGGTAATTGCATATGTTATAATGATGTTAATTTCGTACACTGTATTTTTTATATAATCCAAAACTTTAACACCGTCTTCTAGATTGATTTGCTGATGTTGGCAGTGGGAAATTGAAGGCCAACATTAGATGATTCATAATCCGTCAATATGGCACTCACACCATCAGCAAGCAGAATGCTAGAACTATCAATGAAGGCACTGTAGAAGACAATCTTTTCTTTCACCTTCTCAGCATTCACGGCACCAGGTAAGTAATAGCTTCCATACAATGGACCATAACCACCAGTGTAGTTGGCTACATCTCCTCCCCATATTAAAGGATCTGTGTATGTCTCATTACCCGTGATGTTGAAGTTATTAATGGCAAGTTCCTTCATAATTTGTGCAGTAGAATTAAAAAAGAAAATCCAAATTTCCCTAATCATAGCCATGGTTTGTGCAACCTTTTGTTGTTTCGCCTCAGCTTGCATATGCACTCATAGATAATAACCCACAATTTGCTTATTGTCTATTATTTGAATAACATGTTTCTTGATGTTTCTTTCAGGTTCTTGGACTTGTTTTTGTGAAACGGTTCAAACCAAGAATCAAGACCACCCAACAATTTCATCCTTTTTTTTCTCTTGCTTTTTTTTTTGTTGTTTTTTGGTTGGATTTGAGTTGACTCGAAATCACTCGGTTGTAACTCGATGTGACTCGACCAATTTCTCGATGACTCGGCCGAATTCTGTGCGGTCCAAGTACCTCGAAATTATCGCATCGCGGTATCGGAACGGGGTTCCGGTGACGACTCAACTGAGTCGTCTCGATCTCGGCCGAGTCTTTGAACCATGAATTGAAGGCCATGGATATGGTGATGCAAATCATTTTTAATATCACTGAGAAGGTTATTGCTGAAATGATACCACTACATGGCAAGTTCATAGAGAAGGCGGAGGACAAAGCAGTTGAGAGGGCAGTGCATTTTGTTTCATCAATTCTTTTGTTGTAGAAAATAACATTCCTTGTTTCTTTGTTTTTATTAGATTTTGGATGCAAATTTGAAAGGCCACGGTTATGGTGATGCAAATCATTATGAATATCATTATGAAGGCTACAGCTGAAATGTATTGACTGCTTGGCAAGTTCAGTGAGAAGGTGGAGGACATAGCATTTGAAAGGGCTGCATAACTATCAGAGGATGCAATTGTTGTCTAGGAATCTGAACACATTGAGGAGCAGAGCATCTGACATAAAGAAAGTGGTGGAAAGAGTCGAGATGTCCGGACGACAGAAGAGGAAAACTGAGGTTAAACATTGGCTGGAGGAAATAGAAACATTAGACAATGATTTCATTGCATTATAGAGAAAGGAACAACATGTGGGATTTTTGAACCGTTTCTTGATTGGAGCCCATGCCAGAAACATGAAAAATCAGGTGGTCGAATTAACTAAACAAAGCCAGCATTTTATCCAGAATTAGGGCAAACGCAGTTTTTTTTTTATCTAGATTTTAACATTTATAATATTTGTTATATTATTTGCTATACAATTGTATTATGTTGTTAATACTTGGAAAAAAGTTAAGTGTACACAACTAACATATTGTACATATATTAGATACAACAATCTACAATGTGATTGTTTATGCGGAAGTGAAAACTGTTATATAATCCTACCCTGCAACTTCAAGACATGTCCATGTCTTATTTGCTCAAGTAAGAAAATTTTGCAGATCTAAATTAGACTAGACAAAAGGAGAAACCATATATAGGTAATTTCACAGCAACTTGACACCAATCTAGAATACTAATGCCATTTTGCTAGCTTTCCTACTACACCAAACTATTTACTTTGCCAATAATCACAACTGCGAGATGTAAATGTTTGATCAATTTTTGTTTCATCGATCACCACTTTGGAAAGCCTTCCTCGCAATTTCCTAGAAGTTTCCTTTGGTCGTTGTTGACTTCTTGCCATTGTCAACAGCCAAGTCCTTTCCTTTGAGTCCTGGTCCTCTACTACTACTAGTCCATTGACTATTGAGGCACATATTGGGCTACGAGTATTTATTTGGATGGCCTATTTTTGATCTGTTTTAAAAAATATATTTTTTTTGTTTACAATATCAACTATGGTAATATTTTGAAGCATCCAAAATTTTTTTAAAAAATACATTAAGTGGGATACTGGCAGTAAGTGGCAAACATTGTTATTTGCGAGTGGTGGACAAGAAAGAAGTGTTTTGGAAAAATAGGGTGTTTTGAATAAACATCGGTATTTTTTAATTATCCTTCCATTTACACGAAAATGAAGATCATTATCTTATCATTTCTTGCAACTCCTTGGATTTTTCCTCTCGCCATTATCATTTACGTCAACTTGCTAATAATGGAGTAGGTTTGATGGAGAAGAATTAAGATGGGAGGACTTGTAAGTAGGAGCTCTGAGTTTAAAGCCTCCTATTTACAAAAAAAAAAAAAAAGGAGTAGATTTAATTTAAACTATCCATTTAATGCTGATATATACCCAAAAAAATATCAAACTTAAAAGAAAATTCTTGATAATTTCACTTCAAAAGTTTGACAAGTTTATCCTACAACTTAAAGAAAAAAAGCCTATGCTGCACCGATTGTTGGGAGTATTATAATGAACTAGCAAATATAGTAACAAGAATTGGTTTCAAATCGTGATTGTACATCACTTTACTTTAAATTTTATTTGTCCTGTATAATGTGCAATAAACCTTAGACAAATATTCTTTAGCATAAGATGAAGTTTGTTTTTTTTAAATTCTTGCACAAAGTAAGTCAAACCCTCTTGAACTAAGAAGTGTTTTTTAGATAACTCAAAATAATAGGAAAGTGATTTTCAACAACAAATCACTCTATACTTGACCTCTTTAGATAGGAGAGATTGTTTAAGAAATAAATGAACTTAATAAATACTTGTATGAATAGACTGAACGTATTGTGTACAAATTTATGCACTTTAATTTATGCATCATATAATCTTATGATCAAAGACATGAATTTATTTTTATATTCAAGGATCTCCACATACATAAATATATTCATGATATTTTCAAATTCATGAATGAATATATATTTATCACAACGTATGTACATCTTAGAATCATTTGATTCATAATACAAAACATGTATGTACATTCTAGAATCACTAGATACAAATTTTGAAAATTTTCAACAGTCCCCCGCCATTTTCAAAATTTAGAAAATGATCTTCCAAAAGGTCACTAAATAATCTCACACTCATCATATACATAAATAATGGTGTCTTTCGATTGAACTATTATCTTAATAAAGGTTCTTTGAAATCAATCTTACACGATAGTAGACAAGTTTTGAACCACTTGTATATTGGACTAACCTCATAAATACATTACACATTGAGTAATGTACAACTATAAGTTCTTCAATAATACATTTTACGGCCTTATATCACTATACTTTCATGAATGTTACAAAGCAAAGTCCTTAACTTTGTGATTTGTTAAAAACCAACATTCATATAAGTGACATCTTAGTGCACCCGTCATTGATGGCACTTTTAAGATTCGTTAAGAGACCAATAATTCACCCTTACATTTGCACTGGCCAGACTAATATGCACTATTCTACCTTGGAATGTCTAAATTTTACATAGTGCACCAACTACTAGAATGATGTACTTTTACTCATTGAATTCAAGACTAATCGTTGTATCTAGCGTTGAATTGAGATTTCACCGTTAGTGATTAAGAATTTTGGACTTTAAACCCACCTCTCTTGATGTCTTTAACACCAAATTCTTTGATAACTCTTTTGTCAAAGGATCACTCAAATTTTCATTCGATCTCACAAAGTCAATTTATATGACTCCATTTGTGATCAAATTTTTGACATAACTATGTATTAAATCAATATGTCTTGACTTACCATTATACATTTGACTATATACTTTAGTAAGTATAGCTGTACTATCACAATGTATTGAGATAGGTGACAAAGGTGTTGGTTACAACAGTATATCACAAAGTAAATTTTATAACCATTCAATTTCTTTACAAGTCAAAACAAGTGCTACAAACTTTGCTGCCATTGTTGAATCAGTGATATAAGTTTATTTCTTAGAACCCCAAAAAACTGCACCTCCACTTAGTATAAAGATACAATCATTTGTCGATGAGTGATCATCTTTATTAGTGATCCAACTAACATCTAAAAATCTTCTAAAACTGAAGGATAACTGGTATAACATATACCATAGTTTTTAGTGACGTTTAAATACTTCAATATTCTGATTACACCATGTTAATATAATCTATTAGGGTTACTTGTATATATGTTCAATATACCAACAACATATACAATATCAGATCTAATATAATTCATTGCATACATTAAACATCCTATAACTGTGGCATATTTCGATTGAGATTTTGGATTCTCTTCATTTTTTATAAATTTTATTTTAGGATCCAATGGTGTTGAGGCTAGAGTACAATCATTTTGATTGAATTTGTTAAGAATCTTTTCAATATAATGCGATTGAGATAACATTATATTGTTCTTGTTTCTTAAAATTCTTATACCAAGAATGACATCCATTTCACCCATGTCTTTCATGTCAAATTCACTTGAAAATAAAGTTTTGATGACTTCAACCTGTTCCAAGTCAGTCCCAAAATTAATATATCATCCACATATAAACAAATTATGACGCATTTGTCATTATTAATCTTTCTATAAATGCATTTATCATATTCATTTATCTTGAATCCACTAGTAAGAATAACTTGATCAAATTTCTGATACCATTGATTAGGTGCTTGTTTTAATTCATATAAAGACTTTACAAGTTTACACACCTTATACTCTTGACCAGGTACTATAAACCCTTTCAGGTTGTTCTATATATATCTCTTCATCCAAAATGCCATTCAAGAATGTTATTTTAACATCCATTTGGTGAATGACTAGATTTTGGATAGAACCTATAGCAAGTAGTACTCTAATTGTAGCAATTATAGCTACTGGAGAATATGTGTCAAAATAGTCTATATCATACTTTTGTGTAAATCCTTTGACAACCAATCTGATGTGAAACTTGTCAATAGTTCCATCAATCTTCATTTTCTTCTTGAAAATCCACTTACAACCAATTCATTTTGAACCAGGTGGTAAGTTTACTAATTTTCAAATTTTATTACCCATAATTGAGTCCATCTCTTCATTTATAGTTTCTTTCTAAAAAGGAGTATCTTGTGATTTCATTACTTCTTCGTAGGTCTTGGGATCTGCCTCAATATTGAAACAATAAGGGATTTGATTGTTCAATGTATCTCTAGTTCCTTCGATTAGATATATATAGAAGTTTGAACCAAAGTCTTTTGACTTTTTAACTCTTTTGCTCATTCTCAATTCAATGGATTTATTTTCATCATCTTTTGTCATTTCACTTGATTTTGGAATAACATCTTTTATGGAGGTAAATCTATTTTCTTCAAAAATAGCATCCCTAGATTCAAATATGATATTAACCAAAATTGAGTCATTAGGTTCAATTACCATGAACCTATATGTTTTGTTATTTTGTGCATATCCTAAATGTACACTCCACACCTCTTTCTCCCAATTTCTTTTTCTTAGGTTTCGGGAGTTTTATAATAGGTCTACAACCCCAAACTCTCAAATAGTTTAGTTTAGACTTTCTTTTATTCTAAAGTTTATAAAGGGTTATAGAATTTCTTTTATTAGGAACTCTATTTAGGATGTGACAAACTATTAACAAGGTTTTATTCCAAAATCCTTGACTTAGTCCAGAATTTGACAAAAGTGCATTAACCATTTCTGTCAACGCACGATTTTTTCTTTCAACTACACCATTTTGTTGAGGTGTATAGGAGCAGTCACCTCATATTTTATCCCAGTACACTCAAAATAGATAACATCATAATACTCTCCATCTTTATCTATTCTTAGACATTTGATAAAGGTTTCACAATAAAGTTCAACTTCTGATTTGTATACCTTGAATTTTTGCATTACTGTATCTTTTGAGTGTAACAAATAAACATGATAATATCTAGTATAATCATCAATAAAAGTTACAAAATACATTTTACAACCCAAAATAGGAGTGCCATGCAAATATCACACATCACTATAAATAAGATCTAAGATTTTAGATGATCTTTCAACTTTAGAAAATGAATTTCTTGTGATTTTGTTAGCATGCATGTTTTGGATTTTCCTTCATTTTTGTCACAATATGACAACAAATCAAGTCTTATCATTTCATGCATTCTTTTGCAATTAACATGACCAAACCTATTATGTCACAATCCAAAAGAAAACTCAACCAAATATGTAAAAATCATATCAATGTTATTATTTCTAATAGCAAATACATTCAACTTAAACATCCCATTGCAGTGATAACTCTTGCATACAAACATACCATCCTAAGACAAAATAAACTTGGCAGTTTCAAACATAAGTCTGAAACCAAATTTATTCAACAAGTTAGCCGACGCCAAGTTCTTCCTAACTTCCGGTACATAAAACACATTTGTCAATGTTACAACATAAGTGATGTTCTTAATTCACTTAAGAACATAATCATTTTCTTGCTAAGTGAAGTGATTAATCAATGTTTCTCCTCTAAAAAGGCTAAGCAAACAGGCCAATCACAAAAATTTTTAAATTCATGAAAGGGATGTTCTATTCCTAAGTTTTCATCTTTTTTTTAAATTATTTTTGCATACTCAAGTTTTCCTAAGACTAACTATGATCTTTAAAGCGTTGTACATGCATCAAGTGTACCACCATCACTGGTCTTGATAATACAAGATTTAGTTATGGAAGTTGGGTAATTGCTTTGTGCATTCCTTCAACCACATGGGGAAGTTTTTTTCCCAATTTGGCCGTGTTCTTCTTTGCTTTAAACTTTGCAAAATCTAATTATGCAAAGTGGTAATAAAGAATAATAAGAATCAACAAAAACTACTTTTTGGTTGATTATAGATTTTAGCTTTTTTTACTATTAAAAAAATCTATAATTTAAACATATGGTAGAAAACTTAAAAACTAAAGTAATTTATTAGATGAACATATAAAATGCATATTATGTGTTAAAATGAAAAAATATACCATGGAATTTGGTTTTAATTAGTACTCTCACTATAATCAAGCCAAGCTAATAAGTTAAATCAATCAAATCACATGGAATCAAAAAATTTTAAAGCATTATTGAATTGAAACTAAAAACAAATTGTAATTTGAGGATTGAATTAAAAAATTTTCGATATTAAAGACCAAACCAAATTCAGTACCAATTGGAGAAATAATTGATATTATTTATCTATGAAATAATTATTCATTGGGTAAAAATCAATTATTGGCACACCTTTAAGCGTAAGTGGGAGAGCTTGAACTCGGAACCTCTCACTTACACTTCTCTCTTCGAACCACCCAAGGCCATCCCTCGCCTCACGTAAAAATCAATTATTGGCACACTTTGAAATTTAGAAAAGTATTGCTTTCATCACTTCAAATTTTAATTAAATTTCACATAGACCCCTTTTCATTAGAGTTCTATAAAAAGTCATAAATGGTGTATGATAATCACATAATAAGCATGTCAATTTTTTTGTTTACAATATTGTTGATTTTTAAATTAATAATATTGCACATATAATTTTTTTAATATTATTTAGTTAAACAAAAATAAAGTACCTAACATTGTCTGATTTGATGAAGATGATTTTTTGATGACTTGATAGTATAGTTTGCAGAATTGCGATTCTAGATCATAGGATTGCACAATTCTATGATCCAAAGGTGTAGAATCAATATGGGATCATACTAAATCGACAATTGTCATGAAATCATAATAGCATCATATAGGATTGTATGGAATTACATAGGATCATACAGGATCATAAATTTTAAGTAGCAAATCGATTTAGGTTTGTTACTAGTTATAGCTCTGCGATTATAGTTAAATGTTGTTTGAAATTAGGCTTACCATTGACTAACTCTTATTAAAATGTGTAAAAGAAATTACATATGAGGATAGAGGAACAAGGAAAGTACTTGCAAATCCATATACATTAGAGAAAGCACAAAAGAGTTGTACACTTGATGTGAATAATCCCAACAATTTAGAAGCAACAAAGACTTAACTTTCTGAATTGAATCTAACTCTATCAAGCTTCATTGAGAAGGTGAATGAGGAGGGAAAGAAATCCAAATAGAATGGATAAATGCATAATAAATGGGATGAATAGGAAAATGTTTGAGTCTTATTTCATGGGGATTGATCATGAAGATTAAAAAAAAAAAGATATCAAACTTAGTATAAAAGGAGTTTCCATTAATTTTGATTTAATTACCAGTAAAGTAGTTGACGAGATTCTACCATGTACCAAATTTTAATAAAATCTAAATATCCCCTTTTTTTCAAGTATACAGATTGTTTATCGAGTACATGGATATTGGGTTTCGATCTCACAAGAAAGATTGTTAATTATTGATGGTTTTTGAATTCTTTCATTATTTAAACTATCACAAGTGCAAGAAATTAAATCTACACTAAAAACATGAAACAAAATTAATAAAAAAATAATAGAAATCTCCTAGGGTCATGGAATTTCTCACTACTCTTGCAAGTGAAATCATTAGTTAATTAAATGTTATTCTCTTAGCTAGTTATAGTGTAATTTCCTAATGTATGTGAAATCTACTCTACAAGTGAATCAACTATACTTGTAGTTAAATTATACCTAGTCTCTTGGTTATAAAATTAACTACAAGTTTATTCTTTTATGAAATTACATGGAACAAGCCACTAAAGTTACAAAGGTGCTCCTCTACTTTCGTGAGTGAATTCCCTAGTTTTAGCACTTCCTTGAACTAGTGTCAAATTTCAATTCTCATTACAAACTTAACACCTTAACATTATCACAATTAATGGCCAGTTAATCATGATTAGATAAGCAAAAATGCTAAATAACTTACTCAAAATAATAGCATCAAATAACCAAAGAACATCATGAATATGATATAGAAACTTCATTCATAACTCTAGCAATAAATTTTAGCAAAACATGAAGATAATGAAATAAAAGACCATATATGTATTATAGCTAAACATGAACTCAAATATAATAGAGAAAATGATAGGAGAGAAATCACCCTTGTCACATGAGTTCCAACTCTCTATCTTACTCCTTAATTCTTCATCCAAATCTAATTATAAGTGCAAGATAGATAAACGACACTAGTTATATTATACTAATGAACTAAAAAAAAACTGGTGAAGACCACATTTTGGTAGTGTCTCTAACCTTCCAAAGTTATAAGAAATGTTCTCCAAGGCCTCTATTTAGAGAGAATTAAAACTCCAATCAATCATGTTTCAAGTTGTGCAAATTGTGTCTTGAGATTCCCAAAAGTTGTTCTCCAAACTTTCGAGATGCTTCTTGCACTTTTCAACCGAAATCCGTTCAAAAAACGGCCCAAAACTGGTTGGAAAGAGTTGCAAGCTGAAGCACAACTGGTTCTAGCTATAAAGCAGCCAAAATATGAATATGAGGTTTAAAATGCCGATAAAGGTCACGTATTGGGTCACGTTTTGTCCTCCCTATAGGTTTGCACATTTTTTTATCAGTCATTAACATTACTCAGTTTTTGCACCAATTTCAATTGATATTTTCTCGATGATGGAGGCTAAAATAACTCTTGTATGAAACATAAAAGTTATAGTCCTTTGTGTTAGCTTTCAATTCATCAAGAGACATCTAATTTGGAGCTCTGTAGACTAAGAAATAACAAAAAAAAAAATCGCTAATTAGTCAATCCCCTGTTTCAGTTTTTGACAACAAATTTGCCCAACTGTATTTTGACTTTTTGACCAAAAAAATGCATGAAATGGATTTTAATATCCCATAATAATTGTAGAGTTATGTCCTATCTTCAAAATGGCACAATAATCATTTCAATTCAATGCTTGTAGCTCAAGTTATAGCTAAAAAATTGGAAGGTGTCAAACCTCTCAAACATTTCTTCTTTTATACTTGATTGCTTTTCTTACTATTATACTTTTATATTTCATGTCCTCTTTAAATCACTTCAAATCATTAAGAATTATGCAAATATCTTCTCACTTAACTCCATTTGATGATTGATCATTAAAATCTACAAAAATATGAAGTTTTTAGCACTTAAATCAATAGAAATTCAATGTTTCACACTAGACCATAAAATGCAAACTTTCACTAGAAACCTAGTTAATTAGTTATAAAAATGATCAAAACACACTAAAATTAAATAATAAAACACACAAAATCCATGCTTATCAGTAGCTATGAGTTTATTGGAATCAATTGAGCTGTTTTCTAGCCAAATCACTTTATAAGGGTTAAAAGTTGGTAGAGTATTACAATTTCATTCATATACACTCTCATCTAGCTGAAATTTGTTTACATGTTGGATTGTTAATAGGGAATCCAATATAGCTTAATGGTTGAAGAAATATTGCCCTATTTCCGAGTTATGTCTATCTATATTTATTTACTTTGATCTCAATTATTTCCAAAGCTATACAATTTGTGTTTAATGAGAGAAATATTGTTTTTCTTCCTTGTAATTAGACGTGAATGTCAAGTAGTGGATAAAAACAAGGGGCATTTAGATGGGTTTTTTAAAGAGCTTTTATGAAAAATTTCAAAACAAATATTTGTTTAAACAATTATCTTCGGTGGTTGTCACAAAAAATAGTAGTATTTTACCAAAGTTATACCAATTACTTTTCCTTGATGACTATAATTCTAACTTTTTATTTGAAAGAAAAAACAGTTGAAAAATGAGGTAACGAATTCTAAATAATAAAAGAAATAGAAAGATAGGAGTTTAGAGCTATGAAGGGTAAAAGTGAGATAACGAATCCTAAATAATAAAGGAGTATAAAGATAGGAGTATAGGGTTGGGGGGGTAAAGTCAAAGGAGTTGAAGTTGTGGCTTGGGATGAAACTATCAAAATAGGTGATTTGTGTAGATTAAACGGGTATAGTTTTGCACGATTTTGGTTAAGATATCATTGTAATCAACAAAAATAAATACACCTTATGTTAATAAATAAATATTTACCTAAAAAATAAAAAAATTACATAGAAGAACCAATAATGATGAGTCTCAAGTTTTGCACTCTATAAGAATCTCAAAATAATTTACGTGTAAATGCAAGAAATTAATTAATACTCAATGAGTTGATTAAAACCTTGATGGAAGGGGGGGAGGAAGTAGGATGAAATTTTAAAAAAATGAAAATTAAAGAATAGGAAAATAACGTTAAATATGCCTTTGCAAAAAGTAGAATATAATTATTGTATCGGTCATAGTTATTAAACCAGGCGAGGCCCGATGGTTCAACTGGCGAACCGGCCATGAAACCAGGCTAGTTTTGTAATTGGATCGTTTGTGCAAAAGAACCGGCGGTTCAACTGGCCAGCTCGATTGAACCGGACGGTTTTCTAAGGAACTCGGTTTTTGGTTTAAAATGTTTAGAAAATGTTGCAATGCTGATTCGAATCTCAGACCTCAAATACAAAGGCTAAACGCACTCACCACTAGCCCAGCAACTCATTTGGTGCTTATGTGCCCCTTCTATATTATATATTAGAGTTTTATTCTTATTTTGTTTGGAATCTTTTAATAAAATTTTATTATTCCCTAAATTCATTAAATTATGAAATGGATTTAAAAATAACATATTACACAATTCATTTTAAAGACAAATATTATTCTTAATAACCTTTTGCACTTAAAATTCGTAAATAAACTAGATAATTACACTTCGATAAAATTTTATACTTGAAGTTTGGTGGATTACTAATTAAATTTAGGCTTTGTTAATTCTTATAAGAATTAATGATTCTATAATAAATTGGACTAACTGAGTATTTACTATAACATAGTTTATCATAGTTTCAACCATATAAAAAATTATAAAACATAATATTTAAATATATGTAGTGACCCACCGGTTGGACCACTCACTCACCGGTTGAACCAGTAACTCGTTGACCCACCTCTTTCACCGGGTTCCTCTCCAGGTCGGGTTTAATAACTATGGTATCGGTAGTGATTTAAATTTACTTACTAATGAATTTGAATCTAAGTCTAATTTAATTAACCATAAATAGGTAGTCCCAATCTATCCATTTAATAGCCACTAATTAATGAGTTTAATTGGGTTACTCATTTGAAACTAATAAAATTGCATATCCACACTCATTTGTTAACGAGTTGAAAAATTGGTCAATATTTACAACTATAAATGAGTGGAGAAAGTAGTAAAATAGAAGGTAAATTGGTTACGAAATTGGGTAAGAGATTGCGCAATTTGATAAAAGCAAGGTAGAGTGAAGGGAAGGTAGAGTTTGTAGGAGGGGAAAAAGTTGGATAGATATGGGAAGTTTTGGGTTAGGAAGGTAAGGAAGAGGGTATTGAAGAGTAAGGGAATGTTGAGGGAAAGTGGCGCAAAAAGAAAGAACATTGAAGGGAGGAGTAATAATGTTATGCTTGGTGTGCTTTTGGTATTTCTTTAGATAATTTGGTGATCTTTGATCATATTTTTTAATATACTTTTACGTTTTAAATAAGGTAGATAAATACAATATAAATTAGATACTAAAATAGCACTCTTTTGATTTTTAAACCTTTTTTCACGTAACTAATATAAATAGTTCATTTACTAGTATTATTATATTAAACGTAAATCTGTGCATGGCACGGATTATGATACTAGTATAGAGTATTGGAAGGCAGTTTCTGTTTCTTGAAACCGTTAAAAACGGGTTAGGGGTTAAGCCAAAAAAAAGAATTTTTTTGCTTGAAAAAAGAAAACGTTAAGCCAAAAAAGAATTGAGAGATTGTGAAAATAGAACATTAGCTATAGGAATCTCAAAAACTTTTGCGAGTTTTTTGGCACCTCAGTTTTTTTTTCATTCCTTTTATGCACAAAAGTTACAAATCATTGCAGCTTCCAGTTACTCTAAATTGAACGGGTTCTGATCTAAGAACCCCAGAAAAAAAAAAATTTGGTACTAATGGAAATAATATTATTATGTTGGTTTGATTAAAAATATTTTTAAAAAATCCCTTTAACCCAAACCAAAAAATAAAAAATTGATTTAAAAAAATTAAAAATAATGATTTGGAAATCAAAAGAATTGTGTTAAGGGATAGGAAAAGGGTACTCACTGTTTTAACTAATCGAACTAACAGAATCTTTAATTGTCACTATCAAACTTACCAACCACATCGTGTGCTAATTCTTTAAACCATTCTTTTCAGTTGGACTATTCTGATTACAACATTGGGCCGGTTTCTAAATTAGCCTGAATGCTGAATTGGGCTTGGCTTTTACTCTAGTTAGTTTTGGTAAAGCAAAGCAAAACCAAGTCAATTTAATCATGGGACACAATGGTATAAAATACACAATCATAAGTGTACTACCTGTGCCACTCTCTATTTCATTTGTTATTATATTGTTATTTCTCTTTCATAAATATCACATTTTAATTCTTTTTTATTTCAATACTACACAAAATTTAACAAACTCAAAAAATCTAAATACACAAAAATGAGATTTTTTATTAATTTTATATTATATTTTTTAATTTTTTATTAGCTATTGGTTTTTTGAAATTATTGTATTTATTTTACTCAATTAATAGTTATCAAATTTTAAGGAAACAAAAATTATGTTCTTTCATAAAATACAAATAACAATATAATAAAAAGTGGAATAGAGAATGGTACAGAAAGTGAGACAGAATATTCGTTATGCGTGAATAGGTTGCTATGTTACCTATGTTATTTTTATTCAATTCTCTTGTAATTTTCTCTCTCTGTTTGTTATTGTCGCTATGTTATCTATAGAGCATATGTAGTTAAATTAGGTGGAGTTAATTTCCTGATAGCTTCTAAAGTTATCCAAGGCAAGATCACCAAATTTTCTTCAACCCAAGAAGAACCAAAAAAAAAAAACGCACAGAGAGAGAGTTTTCATTACTGCTATTTTGAGTCTAACTTTGCAAACTTATGAATATGTGGTAGTGAATACATATGCCTCTATAACATGCTTGAAAACAAACACTAAATTAATAATATATGCCTAAAATGACTTATCTTTTTTTTTTGCGTTCTAATCTAAAATGACTTGTCTAATGCATCCTTTCAATCTAACCAAAGCTAGTTGCAAGATTTAGTCAAAAATTTTCTTAGTCTAACCTATAAAATTTATTACATTTTGGATGTTTCTATATGTATGCAAATCTAGACCTTGGGAGTATCGAGAGGATCGAGATGTCTCTTCAAAATTTAATTAGTGCAAATCATATTAATTATGATGCTCAAGAATGATTCTTAGAAGAGGTCATGAAAAATACAAAAGATGAGACTCAAAAAAGAAATTATAATAGATAAATATACATGACCTAGAAAAAGGGAATGCAACATAACGGGTACGAGAAACTAAAATTCGTGACATAATTGTTCCTTCTTATAGAGGAGAAGAGAGCGTGCTAAGGCTAAGAGTCATACTCGTTCATTTCCCATATTTGAAGGTTGATTCTCCTAATCTAGTCAAGCAAATGAACTAACGTATTTATAATTTCCTAAAATGAGATGCAATTCTAAATGAGATGGTCCAAACATATAGAGACGTTAAGGAAATAATACACAGAGGAAAAATCATGCAATGTGGGAAAAGACCCTAAAAAGTTCTCACTAGCGCTTAGGAGGCCCTAAGGGTGTAGCATTGGACTATCCTATATCTATAAGTTCTCACTAGCTTTAGACTAGTGAGAAAACGGGAAAAGGGCCACGACTAGCGTTGGACTAGTGTGGCAACATCATGTATTTATTATAAATAAATAAACATGTGAAGCATAATTAAAGCGAATAAACACATAAAGCACATAGAGCATATAACACATAAGCATAATATTTAGATATAAAGATCCTAAAGAAAGCGAATAAACACATAAACACACAAACATACAAGCACACAAGCAAAGAAACACACATAAATACCTAAGTATTACATTTAGGGCTCTAACTATAATCTAAGAGGGGAATTTAAAAAAATAATAACCTAACTATTATATTCATCTAACTAATTACATTTTTGACAAAAATAAAATCTATCTATTACAATTTGGCATTTAAATGCCCTCCAAATAGTCATCAAAAATTAAACATAACAAATAAAATGAATAAAAATAAGTAAATAAAAGCACTCAAAACATGTAATTTACATATAAAGAACACATTGGAACACATAAAATAATTTAAAATAATGACAGAAGGTAGCTCCCTTGAAATAATGGTTAAATGAGGTCGGATTTGCCTTATTTATACTCCAAAATCAACAAAATAGTCAAGGCACCAAATTAATTAACAATAGAAAAATGTAACATATAGCAAATTCACTTCATTATTATAAAGAAATATAAATAAACATAGAATCCCTAAAATTTACTAATTAAATGCATTATGAGGTATGATTAACAATTAAAGAAGATAAACCAGTTATACTTAAGAAATCAAAGCTATCAGGGATCCAGTTGCAAAAATTAAGAAAGTGTGTGAGGTAAATTATAATTTTCAAAAATGTTAAGGGTCAAAATTGAATAAAAGATAAAATTTAGGGACCAAATTACAATTAAATTAGGGATTAATTGAAATAAATCAAAAGTGATTGGTCCACAATGAAATTACTCAAAAGAACAGGGATGAGATTGCAATTTTTGTATCTGATTTGCAAGATAAAAGGCCAGCGGGCCATCTTTATTCATCTTGGGCTGAAAACCACCTGGGCCCAAAGAAAATCCAGAGAAGAAAAGAACAGGCTAGCTCGTTCATTTGGCTAAGCAAATTCAAACCGACAAGGCCCGTGTCTTAACCCAAAAAAATAAACCACAAACCCATTTGTCAAAACCCAATCAGGTTTCACAAACCATTTTCCTAAATCCAACAAAAAAAGAAAAGAACAAGCCCATTCTAGGAGATTAAATCCAACAAAATTATTAAGATTTGATTATGTCCTGAAATCCGGAAATAATTCACTCAAAAACATGTATAAAATATACAAAAGGGGATCAAAACTTGAAGAAGGCAGATTTGATTCATTTTCACAAATTTTGGGCCTTAATGGAATTATGCAAGAGTTGAGGGGTCAAATTGAAATTTCTAATTCTTCCATGCAAACTTGTTCGAAGCTTTCTGCAACTCCTCCTTTGTTTTTTTTTTTTTTTCGTTCTTTTTGCAAGTTATCAAACGCAACCAATATGTAGAATGATTATCAAAACTTCAGACCCAAAACACACAAATCCATGTAACCCAAGATCCAAAGGCCATGTTCAACACAACATTATGCAATGAAACCTGGCCTAATGGTCTACAAAATGAGGGGAAAAACTGCAGAAAAAGAAGAAAAAAAGAGGAAAACAAGTTTGGCAAGAATTTTGACAAGTTTGGTGTGAATCTAAACTTAGATGAAACGGGAAAGATGAAAGGTGAAATACGTTACCTCAGATGCCTCAGGAAGTCGGAACAACATGGTGGACCTCAAGGAAAAGGGATCCAAGCGCTGAAATTGAAGCTGAAAACTTCTTGCAACGAACTTCAAGGGCTGGTGATGCATTGATTTCAAGCTCGAATTCAACAAACCTGGAGGTGTTTTTCCTAAAAATTTTCTAAACAAAAGTTGTCGCTTGATGAACGTAGATAGTGTAGAAAAAGAAAATTCACCTAAAAAACTAAAATCGAGGTCAGATTTCGATCAGAAAGAAGGCTAAATTATTAACCCTGGCTCAAGAAATTTTTCCAGAAAATTCTTCCAAGAGAGCAAATTCGAACCTCGATTTGAAGGGATTCAAGACGTTTTTTGCGAAAATCAAGTAGCAAAGTGGCTGAAAAGTCAGCCTTCTCCCGAAAATTTTTGCAGAAATTTTTCTCTTTCTCCTCTATTTTCTTTCTTCCTTTTGTTCTCTTCTTTTCCGCCGCTCTCCCCTCTCTTCCTTTCCCTAATGGCTACGTTTTTTCTCTTTTATATGAAACAAAATCACTAAACCCTCACCTCAAAGGTGAGGATGAAAGCTAGATTTGTTGGTCCATTTTGAGCCATTTGATCCTCCTTCTTCTAGATGTTTCTTGATAAATCTGTTGAGGTGAGGTGGCTCTTGTATTGGGGAAGTTGAAGGAAAAGAAAGGGAAGCAAAAACGCATCAAAATTGCCACAAAATGCTAGCTGCAATGTACTGGTTCCTTGCTGCAATTTTGCAGTAGGAACAATCCGCGCGTGTGCATTGGTTATTTTTTCTTTTTACAAAAATCTGATTTTCGTTGTTTTCTTCTTTTCTTTTCTTTTCCTTCTGATTTTTCTACAAAACAATCGAATAAAAAAAATTGAGATGAAATAACTATTTTTAATTTTTTAATTTTTCAATAAATTTTTTTTTTAGAAAAAGTAAAAATAGAAATAAAACGATAAAGACAAATAAAAATTAAAATGATTTATAAAAATTTTTGTGTCTATATATAGGTGTCACATCATAATTTTCAAACTTTCTAAGAAGTCTCTCAGTATAATGTTTTTGTGACAACATTATACCATCATCTCTCCTTATGATTTTAACACCTAATATCATTTTAGTTTCACCCAAATATTTCTTATCAAAATTAGAAACAGAAAATATTTAGTACTATTAACAATATCTAGAATTATACCAAATATAAACATGTCATCCACATACAAACTAATTATCACATATTAATCATTTATAATTCTGACATATATGCATTTATCTACTTCTACAGATGGGAATCCGTCTTTTATCGATACTTGATCAAATTTATCATGCCACTATTTAGAAACTTGTTTTAGGCTATAAAGAGATTTAATTAATTTACACACCTTATTTTCTTGTCTAGATACAACACATCCCTCAGATTGTAACATATAAATTTCTTCTACTAAATTACCATTTAAAAAAGGCTTTTTTGACATTCATTTGATAGATAACAAGTTTATGGATAGAAGCCAAAACAAATAACACAAGAATAGAAGAAATTCTTGTTACTGATGCAAATGTGTCAAAATAGTCAATATTTTATTTTTGATAAAATTTTTTTGCTACTAAACGAGCTTTGTATTTTCTATAGAACCATCAGAATTATATTTTCTTTTAAATTTCTTTTTGTAACCAATAGATTTTGCACCAGAGGATAAATATACCAAAGTCTAGGTTTTATTTTTCAAAATAGAATCGATTTCAGATTTAATTATTTCTTTCCAAAACTTGCAATCAGAAGAAGAAATAGCATCAGAATAAGTTAAAGGATTATTATCAACAAGAATTGAAAATTATTTCCATAAGAAAATTCTTTTCTTGGCCTTTTACTCCTTCTCAATTTCTCATTAGAGGTTATTTCTCTATTTATTTCAATAGGTGCATAAGAAATTTTATTAGACAGTGAAATATTATGTTCAAAGAACTCATCATTCTTTATCTCAATAATTATATTACAATCAAGTACATCACTTCTTAGAACAAGAAACCTATATGCAGCACTTTATTTAATATATCCAATAAATGTACAATCAGAATTTTAGAACCTAATTTTCTTTTCTTAGGTTAAGATAATAACACTTTAGCAAGACACCCCATACTTTTAAATATTTAAAATTTGGTTTATAATTTTTTTCATAACTCATAAGGTGTTTTGCCAGGCTTTTTATGTAGAATCCTATTTTATAGGTGACATGCAAATAATATAGTTTTTCCCCACAAATTATCAGGAGTATGAGAACTAATTAACATAGAATTCATCAATTCTTTTAGTGTCCTATTTTTCATTTCAGCTGCTCCATTAGATTCTGGTGAATAAGGAAGTGTCATTTCATGTATTATACTTTCATATTCACAAAACTTATCTAAAGCTAAATATTCACCCCCTCTATCTGATCTAATTCTTTTTATTTTCTTATTAAGTTGATTTTCTACTTTAGACTTATAAGATAAGAAGGCACTATGAGTATCATCTTTATTTCTAAGTAAGTACAATTTGGTATATCTAGAATAATTATCTATAAAAGTAACATAATATCTTTTCCCTCATCTAGTCATAATTTGTTTTAAATCACCTAAGTTTAGTGAATTAAATTTAATAATTCAGTTTCTCTTTGGAAAGATACACAACTTTTCTTTATTATTTTAGTTTCTATACATATTTCACATTTATCCATGTTTTTACTAATACCAGAAATTAGGCCATATGCTTGCATTTTTCTTGATATAACTAATATTAACATGTTCTAATCTAGCATACTATAAAGAAATAGAATCAACGATATAAGCACAAGAAGAAACATTTTCATTGATCATATAAGAAATATTAAGTACAAAGAGTCCCTGGTTACAATTGCCTTTACCCACAAATACATTTTTTTTGTCATTACAATCTTATCATATTCAAATGACACTTTCATTTGAATCCAAACAAGTTCAGTACATGCAGCACATCAATAAGGCCAAAGTTTTTCCGGAAATGAGTTTCAAGAGCACTTTGCCCTTACCCAGAACTTTAGTGGTTCGTGAGTCTCCAAGGTAGATCACCTCTTCATCATCTCCTATTGGAGCATATGAGGAAAATGCTTCTCGATTTGCACATATGTGCCGAGTAGCCCCAGAGTCTACTACCCATTCTTTTACGTTGGTTGTAATGTTTACTTGAGAGATGACGATAGCAATTATTTTCATCTCCTTCGGCTAAATTAGCCTTAGGAGGATAAGTATTTGCTTTGTTACTTTTATTGTGCCTACATTGAGCATCATAATGACCTAGTTTTCCATAATAATGACAATTTCCTTTCTTTTTCTTGAAATTGGGATTATTTGGCTTGTAGTTGGGATTTTTAGGCTTGTGATTTTGGAACTTATTGGCATACCTCTTATTGTTGTTTTGTACCAGGTTAGCTTTGAGAGTCATTTCCTTAGCTTTGGCAGCTCTTAACTCCTTCCTATTGGAATCTTCAATCAGAATGTGTTTCACGAGCTCATTAATGATGTAATTTTTCTACTTGCGTTTCAAGTTATTTTTGTAGTCGGCCCATGATTCGGGCAACTTTTCAATTAGCATGCCTGTAGCAAATATCTCAGGCAGCTTGATGTCTTCGTTTTCAAATTCTTGAGTAGCATTTGGTACTTTGTCATTTGTACTTTCATTTCTTTGTCGTCTGTCATCTACCATTGATTGTACTTTCCCACAATGAATGTTTGTTTGGTTGTGTCTTCGACGGTAAACTTTGTTACCAAAACTTCCCAAATTATTTTAGCTTCTTTGCAGCTAAAGTACACGTCAAACAATTTATTTGAAAGTGTTTGTAAGATAGTATGCCAACATACTTTATTGGCATATTATCATGATTCTTACGTCTTGACATCCACAGTTGCAGTTGGTTGAGATTCTGTCAGTGCATAGGCCACTCCATAAATGTCAAGTAGAGAGTGCACACTTCTTGCCACATTTTGAAGTTTTCATCATAGTTATTAAACTTGGTCTGGTTCGGCGGTTGAACCGATCAAGCCAATGGATCCGCCATGGAACCAGGTCGGTTTAACAATTGGATCGGAGTTGCAGATGACTTGTTTTGAACCATTTGACTCGGACGGTTAAATCGGTGACCCGTTAAATCCGGCGGGTTTTGCAATTTTTTTTAAAATTATCTTTTCATCCAATTTTTTAATTTGACCACCCACACCAACATGGGCATTGTCATCTTTTTGATAAATAGATGAGAAAAATTGAAAAGGGATTTGAGAATTATGGTTTATTCCTTTTTTTGATATTTAGATTTATCATTTATGTTCGTGTATAATATCAGTATGAATTCATGAATTAAGGAATACGTATGGGTATGGCTTGTGTATATAAACTATTAAATATGAATAGGTTATGACTTATTAACATTTAAGAATTTTGTACTTATATTATAATTATATGTTTATTTAATTATATTATATATATTTTATTATATAATATGACCCAACGGTTCAACTTGTGACCCACTAATTGAACCACTGACCCGCCAACCTGATCCTCTTGCGGGTTAATACCCGAGTTGGTTTTAATAACTATGATTTTCATTGGCAAAACTTCAATTTTAGAAATGTTCGGAAAAGGTTTAGCAAATGGTAGTGTGACTGCAACTGATGCGGATCTAGGTTGTGCAATGTTAACACTGTCGAAAGCCATGGTTTTTTAGATTGTTATAAAAATAGCAAAAACAATGTTAACTAAAACTAATAAAAATAATAAAACTTGAGTCGTGCTAAATAGAACTGTTCTAATAAACAATTTCAGGATACTGAAATTTTTTCCCAAAATTAAACAAGGCTTTTTCCTCTAGATTATGAGGGAAGTAGAACTAGTAAATTTGTAAATCCAGTAAAAAATAGAAGAGAAAAATGAGCAGAGAGCAAAAGCTAGAAGGGAATGACCCTTTTTTTTTTTTTTTTGGGAAAGTCTAGTGGTGTCAACGAACCTAGCAAAAGGCAGGTATTTATAAGCATGAAGAAAAGTAATGTTACTAGAGGATAAGAGTCTAAGAAATAAAAGAACCATTGGAAGCCTGATTTTGTGAAACAAACCAAACGGATAATCCAAACGAAGCCAAAATCTTTTTGAAATACATCATCAAATACAACACTACCTATTTCCCATGGATTTCCAGGCTGCACTAAGGGCATCGTTTCAACACCAGCTATTCCAATGGCAATGGCTTCTTGGTCAGTAGAAACAAAGATATCCCTGGCGTTACTCTTTTCATATCCATATTGCAAGCTAACATGGAGATGATTGAGACCCTCCAGGATATCTCGCAGAATGATGGCTGTGAAATCTTCAGTCATGCCATTGACGAATCTTGTGCGAATTATGCGTCTTAGGGTGCAGTGCTTGAATTTCTGATGACATTTTCTTTGAGCTTGTGATCAATTTATCACCTTTTTTGTTCTTCCTTTCCTTCTTGAAATTTCTGGCCTTGCTCCTTTTCACTTTCTTGATAAAAAAAGCTTTGAAGAAGAAGAAGAAACTATGATTGGTAATGTTATTGTGAAGAGACACAATTGAGTGAAGTACGAGGGGGCGAAGAAATGGATTTGATTTGTGTCGAATATATAGTATTGGAAGGCGGTTTCTCTTTCTTGGAAATAGGTAAAAACGGTTAAAAGAATTTTTTTTGCTTGAAAAAAAAAACGTTAAACCAAGAAAGTATTGACAGATTGTGAAAATAGAATATTAGCTATAGGAATCTCAAAAACTTTAGCGAGTTTTTTGGCACCTTAGTTTTTTGTCATTCCTTTCATGCACAAAAGTTACAAATCATGGCAGCTTCCAGTTATTCTGAATTGGACGGGTTTTGATTTGAGAACCCCAGAAGAAAAAAAAAATTTTTGGGTACTAATGGAAATAATATTATTATGTTGGTTTGATTAAAAAAAATTTTAAAATCCCTTTAACCCAAACCAAAAAAAAAAAAGAAAAAATTGATTTAAAAAAATTAAAAATAATGATTTGGCAATCAACACAATTGTGTTAACTGTTACCGGATCGGAAGAGGGAACTCACTGTTTTAACTAATTCAACTAACAGAATCTTTATTTGTCTCTATCAAACTTACCAAACCCATCGTCTGCTAATCTTTAAGCCATTCTGTTCAGTTGGACTATTCTGATTCGGCCGATTTCTAAATTAGCCCGAATGCTTCATTGGGCTTGGCTTTGGGCAAGCAGTCTTTAATCACTTTTGGTAAAGCAAAGGAAAACCACGTCATTTTAATCATGGGACACAATTGGTATAAAAAACACAATCATCAGTATAAAATAGCTAGGAGTAGGGATGTGTGTGATGCAACGGATCTTCTGTTCCACTATCTTTGTTATTCTCTATTTCATTTTTATTATATTGTTATTTCTTCTTCATAAATATCATATTTAATTCTTTTTTATTTCAATAATACATAAAATTTAACAAACTCAAAAAATCTAAATACAGAAAAATGATTTTTTTATGAATTTTCTGTTACATTTTTAATTTTCTATTATCTATTGATTTTTTGAAATTATTGTATTTATTTTTACTCAGTTAATAGTTATCAAATTTTAAGGAAACTAAAAAATGTTTTTTGTAAAATACAAATAACAATATAATAAAAAGTGGAATAGAGAGTGGTACAAAAAGTAAGACAGAAGATTTGTTACGCGTGAATAGGTTGCTATGTTACCTATGTTATTTTTATTCAATTCTCTTGTAATTTTCTCTCTCTTGTTTGTTATTGTCGCTATGTTATCTATAGAGCATATGCACTTAAATTTGGTGGAGTTAATTTCCTGATAGCTTTCTAAAGTTATCCAAGGCAAGATCACCAAATTTTCTTCAACCCAAGAAGAACCAAAAAAAAACCATAGAGAGAGAGTTTTCATTACTACTATTTTGAGTCTAATTTTGCAGACTTATGAATATGTGATTGTGAATACAGATGCCTCTACAACATGCTTGAAAACAGACGCTAAATTAATAATATATGCCTAAAATGACTTATCTTTTTTTTTTCCGTTCTAATCTAAAATGACTTATCTAAATTACATAAGAGAAATCAACTACAAATCACCTTTAGGCTTTACCCAACTCCACCACAAGAGAGTCACCAAAACAAGATGCCCCAGTCAAGTAGTTCATCACATTTTGAGGGGGAACTGTGCTTTGATATTGCCAAGCTGGTTCAGTTATCAATTTTAGACGGTTCATATTATGAAATGGAGAAGGGTGATCTTCGAGAGCAATGGACTCCATAGCAAGAACCTTTGGGCAAATAGTAATAGAAAATAACAAGTTAGATTGAAAAATTAGCCAAACGAGAGTTCATTTTCCTTCCATATAAATAACTTGGACGAGAGTAAATAAATCCGTTTTCTAAAAGATCATGATTTCCATACTTTAGGGGGCTTTCAAGATCGTTTTAATTATCTAATCGGATGATTGTCCCGCAATGTATACAGAAAATACACTTCATAGTGACAAAATTGAGTAAATAAAGCACGTAAAATTGAGAACCCAAAAAATAAAAAAATAAAAAAAAACAACAACTACGACTACGACTACATTAGCGACAAAAATAAATGTTGAAAGCGATCTTTATGATCCTGCACTCCTACTAGGAGTTGGCGTTAAAAGCATTTCATCTCTTAAAGGACTGATACCACTTTGCAGACTCTCAGGGTGCCTTTGGAGTTGAGGATTCGAATAGAAAAGAAAGGGAAAGAGAGAAAGCCTGATTTTCCTTTGTTTGTGAGTTTTAAGTAAGAGAGAAAAGAAAGGAAATGGGAGGATGAATAGTGGGGTAAAATTCTTTCCCCCAAATTGGAAAGAAAGTTGGACGAAACTTGTAAAATTTTTTTAAAATACCTCTTTTATCCTAAAAAATGCCTTGAACAAATATTTAATGACTTTCATATCCAAAATCATTCCACTAATTCTCAAAACTCCCAAACAACATAACAATCATTTCTCTTCTCTTCTCTTCTCTCATAACTTAAGTTTTCCCTTCTTCTCTTTTCTATCCTAAACTCCCAAACTTAGCCTTAAGTTTATACTGTTTTAAATTTTGTACTATTAACTTTTATTTTGCATAGTTTGACCCTACAATTATCACAATAATTTTTTTTAGGAGCGCAATTGTCACTATGTTTCAAATCTCATTAACTGGTTTTTTTTTTTTGTGGGTTTAGGTTGCTAATTAGTAAATGAGTGCAAGAAAACCAAAGCGCACAGTTTGGGCTTACCCCAAACCAAAAAAAAAGGCACACACGTTGAATCATACTTTAGCGACTCTTAGCCAGAGAAAGGGCAGCATGGTATGTGGGCATATGTTGCACATTTTCATTAATTTGTGTGCAAGATAACACGTCCATTAGATGGTATGTTTTTAGGAGTTTGTTAAGGTAGAATTTTTACAACAACTTTTGTATATTTGAAGAGTCTGGAGAATATTTGTAAAGCTCCATCACCCACCACATCTCATCCACCCTTGTCATTGCACTGACAAGCAACCACCACCACCACCCCTTCCACCACTCGCCACCCCTATCCCTTTGTCTTCCCTCCACCACCACTTACCACTACCCCCCTCTTCTTCCCCATCACCACTACCAGATCTGGTAGCGGGGAGGGAGAGGGATGAGGGGGGAGTGCGGGCCGGAGTTGGGGAAGAGGGGGAGAGGAAGGAAGAGGGGAGGGGGAGAGAGACAAGAGGTGGCAGGGAAGGAGCAGGGGATGATGGGAGAGCGAAGGGGAGGTGAGGAAAGGAAAGCGAAGAGGAAGGCTGCGGTGGCGGTGATGGGGGCTGATGATAGGGAAAAGGGGTGGTGGGGGAGGAGGAGAAGGGAGAAAAAGGGAAAGGTGATGGTAGTGGAGGTGGCAGTGGGCAGTGAAGGTGGCGGCTGCAACGGTGGAATGAAGTGAGGGCGGCAGCAACAGTGGTTGAAATGGTTAGATAGGGTGATGGTAGAAGAAGGACATGGGTGTCTGTTTATTGGATGTTTTGGGATATGTTTTTTTTTTTTATAAAATTTATAGTGTTTTAACAAGTTCTTGTAGTTAAACTTGGGAAAAAACTTTTGTCTATTAAAACATGCCAAACAGCGATGCTATTTTCAAGAGTGAAAAAAATGAAAATTTGAAATGCAATACGATAGAAATCAATAACCTTCTTAGGATATGAAATGCCCAAACAAAATTCAAAGTGCAACGTGGAAATCATTGAGAATATTGAGAGTGCAACTAGTAGAACTAATCTTGGTTTACCATCATATATTAGCAATTCTAGATATGTTTTTTCCACAAAACAATGTCCCATAGATTATACATATATCTATACGTGTGTAGTCCTCAACTTTATTTTGTGAAAAGGCTCTTGAAAACTAGAAATACAATTCAGCAACGGTAATTATCATTGGAACTCTAACATCTGTTAACCAGACTTCTCTTAACTCCCTTAATTTACGTGAAAAGACATTAATACATTAATTTCAATTATAATTACAACCAACCCCTTTTTTTTCCTGTATTACAACTGAAGTATATGGTATAGCATTCATTTTTGCATTTGATTAAAATAGTTAAAAAGAGTGCTATTTGAATTAATACACTGGAGTATAAAGAAATATGGATAGATGAAAATCTTTGACCTTCAAAAAGAAAAATGGAAATTGGAAAGGGCGGCGTAAAATAGTACATTACCTCAACGGTGGACAAAGACAGAGTGACAGATTTGGCATTTTTCAACTGCTCCAGAAACTTGATCAGATTCATGGGCATCTTTTCTTCGATTTGATCTGTATATGGACGTTCAAGAAGTGGGTATAGGTCCACATAAACCTTCTCTAGACAGGGAAGATCCTCCATAGCACAAACCAAAGAAACCTGACCCTCAAACTTGAATGAAATCAAGTTTGGGGCAGAAATAGTTCCCATCTTCGATTCTGATGAAAACTGAGGAAGAGAACCATAAAACAACAATTCCAACACCTTAAGCTTTGAAGCAGAGATGGCTAAACCATCAACTATGCAACAATTTAAGGTCAACTCTTGAAGATTTTCGAAACTAGAAAAGGGTTCTTTAGGAAAACAAAAGGGTTCACCATCCTTAAACTCAAAGCGTTCGAGATGCAGTGATTTCAGAGTAGGTAAGCAAAAGGGTTTTGGTATAATCATGCTCTGAGAGTAACTCTTCAGTCTAAGCTTTTGCAGGGATCGACAGGTGAAAAGGCATTGAGGAAATTGGAATGGTTTGGGATAATGATATGCAGCTATATCAAGTTCTTGAACTTGATGGTTTATTGCATAATCGACACAGTTATAAACAAAGCTTGGATCAACATTAACACCAGCGGCTAATCGAAATTTATGTATGCTTGAGCTGTTGTCGCGATGAGAAAGAACTTGATTAACGAAATGAGTATAAGGAAGCAAGATTTGTTGAGATTGCCATACCGGGGAAGGAGATTGGAATCTGTATCGGTCAAAATCAAAGTTGAGATCTGGAAGGTAAGTCCAGAGGCGAATCCACCTTTTGGACAATGCACTAGTTTGAATAGACTGTTTGAGGTCGAGAAATGAAAGGATTTTGCAGAGAATGGAATCAGGTAAGTTGCTGATTCTGTCTTGATTCATATTGATGAACTTTTGCTAGCTCTTGGATGATTTCTTCATAAGCCAAACTGAATTTTCGTGAAATTAACAGTAGTATTATCTGTAATTCTATTTTTTGGTGCTGGGCTGATTCTCACAGATCTTGGTTTGAAGCTAGTAGTCAACTCTAATGCCAGAGCCCTATAAATTTTAACGGTAAGACTTATGTGCTTGTTGACTAAGTCTCTTACCTCATTTCCATGTAATTTCTTTCCAATCAACAAGAATTTGTCACCTAAATATTTATTTCTATGTAGATGTATTGCACAATAAAATGTTCTCAATTCCATGACTTATCGTGATTTTTATTTTGAGAAATGGCCCTTGCAAGTTGTTAAAAGTAATTATTATTGGCACTCCTATATTTGTTAATGATACGATTTTTTTCTCAGTCACATAATAGGGAATAAATTCCCATACTTTTAATTGTGATAACCTTGAATATTCACTTGATACAAAAGAAACATTCATTTTCCCATTTTATCCCCCTGTTAGAGGGAAAGTAACACATGCATGCAGGATAACTCAAAAAAATTAAAGGTAAAAAATGATATTTAGCCTCTTGTATAAAAAAATAAAAATTCTAGTAAATGAAAAAAAATAGAGACAAAAAAGATCATAAATAAACATAAAGAATTAGATTTACCAAAATCTACACGAGCATATCAAATACTCTATCTACTTCGAAGTTATTCATTTACTCTCCATTTAATTTGGGGTTTTTTCTCCCATTCTTTTTTTTTTTTTGCCAAGTTAAATGACATTATCTGGCAAATAAAAAATTCTTTCATTTTTCTCCGTATTTTTTACAAGTGACATGTTGGGCAATGAATTTTTGTGCCAAAAAGTGAAATTGGTCTCATTTACAAGGGATAGACTAAAGCCTTTCTTTTGGAGGCCATTTTTGCTGTCATTTGCTCTCATTTACAAGGGTTAGACTAAAGGCTTTCTTTTGATCCCACATACCCCCACTTTGTAGACAAATTTTTTTTTTGGGATTGTTTAGAGGAATTAGCCCCCTATTAAAGGCGGTACAAGGAATTGGTTAGGATAATGAATTTCAAGATAATGAATTTCAATATTAATCTGGAGTCGAGACAAAGAGATCAGATGCGGGTAGGCTAGTAAATCTGGTGGAAGGTAGACGACATCCAATTTCACAACCATAAATGGTCATCCTTACCAACCGCTTTTGTTAGTTTGTGCTAGATTCTGTCTTTTTCTACTTTTCTTTAATCCCTGTTCTACCCGCTAAGGAGTGCATTTACTTTGACAAAATTGCTGCTTTTACTAAATCCTCCTTGCAGGTTTAACCAAGTCAATTTCATTTTGTGTGCTAGAATAGGAATCCCTTACGTTCATTATGTGTTCTCTCTTTTGCATAACTGCGGATGAACTTGCTGAAATCATACAGAAATTTGCACTCTCAAATAATGAAATTAAAGGAACAGATCTTGACCAGGGGGATGTTGATTCATGTGTTCAAGAATATAATTCGAGCCTCACAGGGAAAATTAAAGGGGGAAAACTAGCAAACATCACAGGAGTTAAAGAATTTGTTACTATAGCACGGGGATATCCGAGAGACTTGAGAGTTACTGAATTAGGGCTAAATTTGTTTCAATTCTCGGTCCCTAATGAAACTGATAGAGGAAGAATCCTTCATGGAGGGCTGTACATATTGGATAATCAGGGGTCTATTTGGTATCTTCTTTGCCTGTTTTTAAGAGACAATTTTTTTTTATAATTATTTATAGGAACTCTCTAAAAATACTCCCAAAATTTCTAAAATACACATTTCAAAATATCCAGAAATACACAAAAATTTGTTCTTTCCTTTCTTTTCTTCTTCTTCCTCAATCCCTATCTCAACTAGGGCTGCAAACGAATCGAGCCGCTCGAGTCAAGCTTGAGTCGAGCTCAAACTGGCTCGAGTCAAAATCGAGCTCGAACTCGAGCTCAAAAATATTAACCTCGTTAGTTCACGAGCCGGCTCGTGAGCTCGAGTATAGATATATGTATATATATATTATTTTAAGTATATATATATTTTTTATTTTTTTATTTTTTTATTTTTAAGTATATATATATTTTTATTTTAATAATAAAATTACATATATATCCTTAATATTTTATTATTTATTAATAAAAAATATTATTTTATTTTTTAAAAAAATAAAATAAATATTTTTATTTTTTTCGAGCTCGAGCTCGAACTTTAAATTGTCAGCTCGTCGAGCTCAAGCTCGAGTTCGAGTTCAACCTCGAGTTCGAGTTCAGTAAAATTAAGTCAAACTCGGCTCGATTAGGTCAAAACTTGATTCGGTTCAACTCATTTGCCAACCCTAACCTCAACCCTCAACCTTACTACCATCAGCGGGCACTCTATCAGCAAGCTCCCTCTCTCTCTCTCTCTCTCTCTCTCTCTCCTCTTCTATTTTCTCCCCCCTAAAAGCATGTATGCCTTAAAAACAATCATTTTTAGGGATTTATATATACTTGAACTATTTATACATTAATAAATAGCATCTTTATCATATTGATTGTTTATACATTTATACTTGTATGATAAAGTTTTCTAGGATAAACTTAATCAATGAAATCATAAGTGTTTATGATGGTGAAATTTATTTGATTAAGTATAAAGTTTATTTAAAATATCTATACTCAAAATATTAACAAGAATGAGACATTATTAATATGGTTAGACTAGCATATACTATATCGCTTCCATTAGGGAAGTAGTAGATCTCATCTATTGTGATGTGTGAGATACCTAAACTAATAATGGTTACGTGATGGTATGATCAAGTTCACTTATATTGATCTGCATAGAGATTTCTTTTGTGCGAAAAGAATTAATCTTTAAATGATGTTTTATGTAAGTGACTCTTGAACTTAAGATTAACACAGTATCTGAGTTGGATGATTGTACTTTATTTGTTATATGATTACTTCTGTAAAAAGAATGCTTACATTATTAGTATATGGGTATATACTTGAAATATGGAAAAGTAATGAATGATATTTAAGGATTTACTATTTTTTATGGAAGAAGAGTTCTCATTAATGACCAATTGTAGAAATATAGTTCAAAAATCTTAATACTAAGTTGAATGAGTCTTAGAAAAGTGTTTTTAAGTACTTGTTCGTTTGGATTTATATTTTGGTATAAAGAAAAGAACATTAATCGATAATGAAAGTGGCACGATTCATTCTATAATTAATGTGAAATAAGTATGGTAAAAGAATATTATTTACATGGTAAACATTTGTTGAAAGGTAATTCTATAATTAATGCGAAATAAGCATGGTAAAAGGATAATATTTACATGGTAAAACATTTGTTGAATGGTGAAATCATTCACTTGACTTTTCTCATTATTTGGGGTGTCATGATGTATTGTTAAATGCCAATCTTGATCTATAAGAATGTCAATTGATTAGTTAAATCAATGATAAATTAAAAGGAGATTTAAGTTATCTAGTTCTTATTAATCAAGAATTACAACTCGTTTCTTATTACCAATGTATTTGAGAACCTAATGGGTCACACACACTAAAAATTCCTCCAGCCAAATTAAATGAATTTCAAGTAAGGATTTGAAAGATAAGTTTTATAATTTATAGTTTAATTTGTGAGACAAATTAAAACTTGAGGGACTAGTGTCGCAATTATGGTTGAATTTTTCAATATAAGAAGTTGTACAGGGGTAATGAAACCAAAAACCGCAATTCTTTAGCGAAATTAGTGCGGGTTTCCATTAGGATGGGTCAACTTTTTGTCTATATATACCCTCTTAAACTTTTGATGGCAAGACAAGTTTTACAAACAATTTTGGTGAGATTTTTATGGAAATTTTGAGAGAAAATAGATCATAATTTTGGCTAGAAAGATAAAGGAAAAAGTCATTCCTTTCTCTCTCTCTGTTGGCTGAAACCGTAGTCCGGGTTTAGGGTATATTTTCTTTGCCATATTTTGTGTGTTATTGTCTTAGAATTAGCTAGCACTAATTCTGTCGTGGGGGTTTTGGGCCAAGGAGTTCATGTAGCGGTTTTCTGGATCTCTCGCCTTTCCCTACGACAAACACTCCAACCGTTTGTATGTTTTCTCTGTTGATTGAGGTAAACATATTCGAACATCCCTTTTAGTTGCATTTGATTTATCAATGCTAAAGGTCCTCTACAGAGACAAAAAATTTTTAAATTTTCGCTGCCTTTATCTCTATGACTCCTTAGCAGTGGGTATCAGAAGCCAACCTTAATGAAAACATGCTACTTGTTTACTTAGTTGTTATATATGTTAAATTAGATTTAGTTATATGCGATTCAAGAGTTGTTCAAAATTATTGCTTAGAAGGAAAATAAATTTTGAAAAATTTTCATCTTATAGTTTTTATGAAAAAATAAGTTTTTTATCGGACTAGTTTTATCATAAAAAATAATATTTTTTTTGTTGTCTAAATTTTCAAAAAATTGAACATCATTGGTGGCTAAAAATTTGATGAAAAATTAGATTTTTTGTCGGATCAGTTTCATGAAATTGTCAAATTCAGCTTATGAGATAATTAATTGGGCTGAAATTGTCAAATTTTGCTATGGCTCACAGGAAACGAATTAGAAGGGGAATTATTATACCGTTAGAAAGCCCTTGGTGTCTAGTTTCAAATGCCGCAAACGACACTTGATTTCGACTTTTTCACAAAGATTTATGTTCGTGGCAATCAAGAGACCCTGGTTGGCTGACCTGAGTTGATTTTCCAGATTTCTTTCTTTTCTCAAAACTCAAGTTTTACCCACCAATTGAAACAATTTTTGAGAGATAATTTTTACACACACAGTACAACATATACAAGCATTTTTGGCAGCCATTTGAGCAACAAACTTCGAAATTAAAGCAAGGGAACAAGACAAGCAGAAATTTCGGACAGCATGCTTCTTTCTTTCTTCAAGTTTTCTTTTCAACTATCAACCAAAACCAAGTTTACCATAACTCATCAAAACAGCAACTAAACAAGTAATTCCTCAAGGGCACAACCTAAGAAACCACCTCAAGACATCTACCTAGTGTCAAGGTCCATTGGACCCATCAACAACCCAAGCTTAACCTAGTTATAACTAACTAAACTAACCATAAGTTGAAGGAAAAGATGAGAGCTTTGGAGTGTTACCTTACTTCGCAAGAGATGAAAACCAAACCACTAGTGTTTAAACTAATCACCAAGGTCCTTTCCTCCTTCAAGTCTCCCTTCAAGCTTGAGTGATACTCCAAGGAAGTGAGCAAAATTGGAGTGTGTTTTTGGAGCAAAAACGGAAGGAAAGCTAGCCGAAATTTTGGTAAGAAACTGAGGCAAGAGTGGCCGGCCAAGAGGGGAGGGAGGAGAAAGGGTTTGTGTGAGTTGTTGGTGAAGTAATTGAGTGAAAGAAAGACATGACATAAAGGTGCTTTTGGTGCAAAGAGTCAACATATGAATAGTGGACCATTAGTGCTCCTAATTGAATTTAATTCAACTCATTCACCTCTAATCTCTCAATTAACTTTTCTTAATCTAGTATTGATCATCCTTAATTCTCCAAGACTGTTGCACTCTCGGATCGATTTTTATCTCAAAAAACGTGTATTCACTATTTCTCACTAACGAGCCGTAGAAAAATTAAATTCACTAGCAAACGTTTTAAAATATAAAATAAGATATTGTTCCATACAAATGCAATTAAATGGATGAAATGAGTTTATTAGAGTAAATGAATAAATAAATAATTAAATAAGCTAGTAAAATAAGGTAAAAGTAAGTAAAATAAAATTCAGGTCCTCACAGCTTCCCCCCCTTAAAAGAATTTCGTGCTCGAAATTCATACCTCGATTTATGAATAATTCTTGATACTTCTTTCGGATCTTCTTTTCTACTTCCAAGTCGCTTTCTCAATTCCATGATTTCTCCCAAATTCCACAATATAAAATCTCCAACATGTCTTCTAGGATTTGGATTGTCCATTCCGATTGCCCATCGGTCTGCGGATGGTAGGTGGTACTAAAATTTAGCTTAGTCCCGAAGTTCTCTTGCGTCTTTTTGCCAAAATCCGAGACACAAGGTAGGGTCCCGATCCGATACTATACTCACCGGTATCCCATGCAACTTTATAATTTCATCCAAAATTTCCTTTCCAAGGTGGTAGTTTATTCATACAATCATAATTTTCCAAATTTCCAACCCATCTAAGTTGTCTCAATTCAACTCCTAGAATCCATTTCTTCATTATTAGTTACAAATAAGAATTCGTACTCAAATTCAAGAACAAGGTGTAGAATTGAATCACAGATAGGGATTTAATTCCAACCAAACATAGCTATGTAATATCACTAATCAAAACATCAAGTCCCACGTTCACTGTTCCTAATGGAGATACAACATATATATAAAATCTTCCACTACACATAGTTAAATAAATACAGCTATTTTAAATAAAATATCACTAATTGCTAACTTAACTATTACAATAGTTTCACCCTCATGAAATTCATTTATTTTGAGCAATTCCTCACTTGATCTCCAAGTTGGCCGCATTTGAAACATGCATTAGTTTTTGAATAACATACTCCCATGTGACTTTTGTTACAGGGTTTCACACTTAGCAGCTATGCCTCTCTTCTAGAAGTGTCCATTCTTTCTTTTCCCCTTCCCTTTATTCTTCGTAACGAGTTCATTTTACTAATTACTTTACGTTTTCTTTTAGTATCGTGAGAACTTCCTTCACCCCTTCTAACTTGATTACTAGGGAGGTCTTGAAGATGCTACTTGACTAGGTGACTGCCCCAATTCAAACTTATTCCGCACCTCTTCTGAGATCTCTTCGTATTTTTTTTTTTCAATTTCACGTTCTTATATAGCAGCTCAATTTTCTCCGCATATTCTTGTTTCCATTGTCCTTCCCAGTACTCAACCAATTTCTTTTGGAATTCTACCTGCTTTCGAAGAATGTGTATTTCCTTATGCATATTTTCCAGATTTGTCATCTCACCGATTGGCTTAAATCAAATGCTAGTCTGCCATGCAAATCAAAGGATCAAATGAGTAACTATTCACAATAGAAAACTCTGGCCATATTATTCTTTTGTTCTTTTGTTCACAGGTTACCCAAAATATAAATTTTAACGATTCTCTGCTTAATATGGACGAGTTCTTGGGTTTTTCCACAAGGATTACTATCATTACTTATAAACATAACAAATACGGAATCATATTTCTTAATATAAAAGTTCCACATCCTAACTCACTCTCCAATACTCACTTACAAAGTTGTTCAAGAAGAATGCCTAATCTCTTGCTCTCACTAGTGCCTTATATTATCCTTTCAAACCAATTTTCTGCTGCTTTGGGATCAAATCTTCTATGAAACCTAGGTGGGGTGAACTTTAGGAACCGCTCTAGAGCTCTATCCTCACTTTCTCTCTTGGTTTCTAGGTTGGTTGACTGGCCTCAACGTCTTTGGTGCTCAGTTAAACGCTCAAGAAAATCAGTTATGCGGTTAAGGGCCGTAGCCACTTGGTTCCACCCTCTTCATTTCTAGGGTTTTGATTCGGACCAGTTGCTGATCCCTCATCTCTGTCGGGAATGCGGGGTTGCCGAAACCTCACGCCCACGACCCCGCTCCACGTCCTCACCGATCCATATAGAAAGGACTCTAAACGCATAATTAAAAGAGGAAAATAAGCATAGAAATTTAAAAACATGTGCAAGTTGCAAGAACACTTTTAAATCAAAGTATAGATTTTTACATAAACTAAAAGGTATGTCACATATCAAGAGTGCATACAACGAGTCAATAATATCAAATACAGGACATAAGCATCCAAGTGCTTCAAAAATATAGGAGTACATGCAACAAAATACAAAATGTCTCAAGGCGAGGTTCACCCCTTCCTATGTTCTAGGCAAAAGTCAAAAGATCAGAAGGTCTCTAATATAAGTGCACCGAGTTAGTAGACCCCACATCCTTAGAAGGGTCCTTCTCAGGGTCCTACTCAGTAGGCTCATCTCTCCCTCCTTACTAGGGCAACATCGCCCGGTCCACCTTCTCCCATGATCTCCTCTATGTGTTCGATCATGGTTACACACTCAACCATAATGCCATCCACGCAATCTCTCACCTCCTCGACCATCCGAATAAGGCACCCATCGATCGCCTGAAATTGAGTATGGGAGGCGTCAGCCCTCTGACGCTCCTCAAGTACCCTAGCCTTCAGCTCCTGGATCCTGGCGGTCTGAGCGTCCACAGTCGCTCTCAACTCTCGATTATCCTCTTGGGCTATCCTATTCGCATTACATAATTACCTCCAATCATCGATTACTGCTTAGTACCACATCATTAGGGTATGAGTAAGTCCTCCAACAATCACATGAAAACCTATCTCGACAAATTGGGATCCACTGCCAAAGAGGGCCCTCAGGCCTCTCTGATAACGAATTGCCTGGAAGGTGCATCAGAGATGACTCATTTTACCATTCCTTCCATTACCTACAATTAACCCACAAAACTAAAGGTTAGGATCTTATAATCACTAGTGGCATTCAAAAAATTTAACTTAAGGTTTATTACGAATTTCTATGACCAAAAGTTCACGACTAAGAATTCTTAACTCTATTCCAGTATTTCAAATCTAACACTTTGATACCAACCTATGACGCCCCCACTTCTCCCTAGGGCAAACCCTAGGGTATTAACGAAATGCCTGTCCAACTCTCGTCAGGGCTCACACACTCGGTTTAAGCTTAATAAAGGATTGCAAGTCAACCATCGATTTAATTAAAAAATACTTCGAATATACAAGTCCAAAACTCCCAAGTATACCATTACAATTACAATCCAAAACACCCAAATATAACAAAATTTACACTTTAACGGTCTCTTATAACATACAAAAGTATACTAGTTTCAACCAAAAGTCGCTAGTCTAGAATCTCCAACTTCCACTTTCAAAGTCTGTTAAGGAAAACAAATTTAAAAAGATGATGTTAACGCTCAATTGAGGCCAAGAAAATCAAACAAGTAAGCAAGTAGCACCAATTAAATCAAATAGCATTCTTGAAAGCAACTTTAACATGAACTTTCATTTAGGTGCACAAGTTAAGAAATAAACACACATAGAAGGCTACAAGAGCTCTCAAGAGTTATTTTCACGTCTCGATTGATTCAAGCCATCCGGGGTGTGACTCTCCATCAATTCAAGTAACAACATGACCGTAGCGCTCCACTTACTTCCTCCATCCAACATAACATCCATTCGGATCCGAAACCAAATACGCATGAGGTGACAATACTATTCGAGTATGCCAAACGAGATCTCAAAAAATCAAACTATAAAATTTCCCAAGATTCACCAACCTTCTCGACCAAGCCCTTGGCAGCTCGAGTTACAAGGTTAACCAATGAGTTGGGGCATCCCCACAAGCATGATGGTCGACGAGACAACGTTCCAATCGACTTAGAATCGTTCATAGCACTAAGTCGGGATGAGCGGCACCTCCCACCCGAATAGGGCGTGATACATTCTACCGCTTAGTGCTCACAAGTGAAATCATGTTCAGGTACAAGTGCAAGTTGCATACATTCATTTAACAAGTATCATTTAATCAAGAGAGAAAGAGGACGAGGGCGGTAAAGTACACCCTCGTCTCGACAAGTTCACGTATCATGTAGCACTTGTACAAATATCATTTCAATTATAGTAATATTGAACATGCACTTGACACTCACCAAAAGTCAAGACAAAACAGAGCAAATCGAGAGGGTCAGACAAGCTCCTGGACGTTCTCAGCGACCATCTGAGACATACACAATCACGATTATCTAGGTACTCGACCAAGGTTAAAAAGAAAAATATTTTCTTGCTACTCACTCTCAAGGTCACAAGTTCAAATTAAGTTAAAGGAGTTTTTCTCGCTAAATCATTGAAATAATGCTCAAAGGGAACTCAAAGGTCGTTTTCGATTCAAGTCTTGGCAAGAACCCTTAGTTCCAAAAGAAAGTACCATATTTACTTTCGACACGAAAAATCGAGAAAAATGGTTAGATCGTTTTCATCTCTCAAAACTTCTAGTCCTACGCCCAAGTTTTAGAATATAAGGAGCGTTCACATTTTCTAAACTAATGGAGTCGAAACTCATCAAAACTCCACTCATTTCTATAGTAAATGTTAAAGTTAAATATTCCAAGTTTCAAGTATAAAACTAGTGAAATTCTCCCAAGAATTACTCTAGTCCAAAACGCTCCATTTTTAGAGTTCAATCTCATGGAAATCAAGGGCATAAGACTAGGGCTGAAATCCATTTCTCAAGTATGAAGTGAGGTGCAATTAACCAAGAAAGTTAAGCAATCAAGAAAACGCATCAAGAGAGGTTCAATCCTTTGGAAACCAAGATTCAAAGTGAAGTCTAAAGTTCAAAGAGACCTTGTATCCAACCATGAAATCAAACTTAAAATGGACTAACAATCTCAAAGGAAAGTTAAAAGTTCTTAAAAGAGCATTTTGTTTGAAACCAGAAAATTCCAGCTTTGTGCGACATCACTTGGAAAAATCATATCTCGAGTTCTGTAAGTCCAAAAATTGAAAACTTTATAACGTTAGAAACTAGATTCAATGTACTAAAACTCTCTAGAAGACACTTTTTCAAGATTCAAATCCGAAATCTTTCAAATTTGAGCTCAAATTCACTGTTCTAGACAGAACAGAACAAAATAGGCTTGCAATTTCAGTAAACTTTGAAAATTTGGTAAAATTCATAAGAATAGAATCAGTCCCTGAAATTTATACCATTGAAATAAATCTAAATCTAGTCTCAAATGCAACAAATGGAATTCAATTTAGATTTTCCTACACTGAGTTACAATAGTTTTAAGAAAACTGGTTTTTGGAACTTGTTCCACAGATTCTCAGTCTTGGAGCTTCGACACAGTTTTTGAAATCAGGTCATAACTCACGTTACACAAGTCCAAATTGAAAATGTTTATGGTGTTGAAAAACTAGATTCAAAAGACTATACATCATCAGAAGAAATCGTGTTTAAATTCTTTTCACAAGAGGAAGTGAAATTGAGCTACAAGATGCAGTTGTACAAGTTTCTCGGGTAAACAGTAGAAGCAAATCAGTCCACTTTGCTGGTTCGCTACGGATCATAGGAAACGAATTAGCAGGGGAATTTTATACTGTTAGAAAGTCCTTGGTGTCTAGTTTCAAATGCCGCAAACGACACTTAATTTTGACTTTTGTACAAAGATTTATGTGCAGTCAAAGAGACCCTGGTCGGCTGACCTGGGCCGATTTTCCAAATTTCTTTCTTTTCTCAAAACTCAAGTTTTACCCAACCAATTGAAACAATTTTTGAGAGATAATTTTTACACACACAATACAACATATAACAAGCATTTTTGCAGCCATTTGAGCAACAAAATTCGAAATTAAAGCAAGGGAACAAGACAGCAGAAATTTCGGACAGCATGCTTATTTCTCTCTTCAAGTTTTCTTTTCAACTCTCAACCAAAACCAAGTTACCATAACTCATCAAAACAGCAACTAAACAAGCAATTCCTCAAGGCCACAATCTAAGTAGCCACCTCAAGACATCTACCTAGTGTCAAGGTCCATTGGACCCATCAACAACCCAAGCTTAACCTAGTTATAACTAAGTAAACTAACCATAAGTTGAAGGAAAAGATGAGAGCTTTAGAGTGTTACCTTACTTCCAAGAAATGAAGACCCAACCACTAGTGTTTAAACTCTAATCACCAAGGTTCCTTCCTCCTTCAAGTCTTCCTTCAAGCTTGAGTGATACTCCAAGGAAGTGAGCAAAATTGGAGTGTGTTTTTGAAGCAAAAGTGGAAGGAAAGCCAGCTGAAATTTTGGTAAGAAATTGAGCAAGAGTGGCCGGCCAAGAGGGGAGGGAGAAGAAAAGGTTTGTGTGAGTTGTTGGTGAAGTGATGGAGTGAAAGAAAGACATGACATAAAGGTGCTTTTGGTGCAAAGAGTCAACATATGAATAGTGGGGTCATTAGTGCTCCTAATTGAGTTTAATTCAACTCACTCACCTCTAATATCTTAATTAACTTTTCTTAGTCTAGTATTGATCATCCTTAATTCTCCAAGACTACTGCACTCTCGGATCGAATTTTTTGCCTCGAAAAACATGTATTCACTATTTCTCACTAAACGAGCGCAGAAAAATTAAATTCACTAGCAAACGTTTTTAAAATATAAAATGAAACATTGTTCCATACAAATGCAATTAAAATGGATGAAATAAGTTTATTGGAGTAAACGAATAAATAAATAATTAAATAAGCCAATAAAATAAGGTAAAAGTAAGTAAATAAAATTCGGATCCTCACAGGTTGGGATTCTGGACCCCCGGCCATTTTAATCCATTTTAATGCAAGAAATCCTACAATTATTTTTGAGCGAGTGCAATGGTGCATCAACCAAGTTTAGAGTGGTTTAGTTCCTAATGATCCAATTCAGTTTGTGTCTTTCTTCTAACATAGAAATAGTTGTAAATGGTTGCAGTTTGACCCCTAAAAAAAAGAGCAGTTAAAAAATAGGGATAATTTCAGAAACCTCCCTTGAAGTTTCTAACAATTTCACTGAGCTCCCGTAATATTTAAAAAATTACACATACCTCCCTTATCATTTAAAATGACAATTTTACTCTTAAATATTTTAATGAAATTTCCTTATTTGGTATGCATCTACTTAGAATGAGTTTTAAATTTATTTTTTTCATTCTTTTTCCTTCTTATTCTTTTTTTAATTTTTCACCAATAAACTATAGAACTACCTCTATTGCCTCTAGTTTCTATTATAATCAAATGTCGAACTAGTGATTTTTTGACAAGTTAATTTTATATGTTATCCAATGTTTTTGCTGATCTTTGTTTTTCTAGTTTTTGGTATTAAAATTAACAATAAATAAAAAAGAAATGACCCAAAACCACTACTAAATTATGATAATCCCACTACTCCAAAAATTCATAAATTCTAAATGAATTATTTCAACATATTCTTTTCTATCTTATAAATCTAAATCCATAATAAAATACAATCAAAAGTATCATATCATAGTAATAAAATTATTATTATAGTTGTTTATAGTAGATAGAGACATGAAAATTTTGGTACCTTTTCCTTATAATTATACCAAATAATCTTATAATTATATAGGGAAATAAATTAAAACTCATTACACAAGGGCATTTTTGGGTTATTCATTTAAAAATTGATCAAGTCAATATTATTTTAAGATTTTGTTACTAAAACTATCAAATCAAGGGAGGTAAGTGTAATTATCCAAACCACAGGGGAGCTCAGTAAAATTGTCATAAATCTCAGGGGAGGTTTCTGAAATTATCCCTAAAAATATTGTGATTTATAAATATTTTTTAATTATTGGTTGTATAAGTAGTTTGTAATTATTAAACATTATGATTTATAAATAGTTTCTAATTATTAATTCTATAATAGATAGTTGTAATTATTGAAAATGTTGCATCTTATTATTTTCTATGTTTATTCTTAAAATTTGAAAATGCTTAGCACTAGTTTATATACAGTAATACAATTATTTAAAATCTAGGGAATAAATATTAAAATCTACTGAATAACAAAGAAGGCAATAAAAAACATAACGAAAACATGTGCTGCTTACTGCCTGGATGTGCAAAGACGATGGATTCCAGGAAACAAGTATTTTTATTGCTGGGAAGGAAATTAAAGCTAAAACTGGATTGAAAAAGAAATTAGAAACTAAAAGGAGGAAATAGAATTTTTAAAAAAAATTAAGTTTCCTAAAATACATTTGAGGTGGCAATCGACGTGTGCAATTCATGTAGGAAATAATTCTTTAGCGACAATTTTGGGGGTGACATATCAGTCCTCTTAAATTTTAGAAACTAGGATTTTTTTTTTAGAGACTAGAATTTAGATTGAATAATCATTTCTCCTGAAAAGAAAATGTAGTTCCATTTGCTGTTTTATATGATTGCTACCTAAAACATCTTTGTACTTGTGAGATTTTACAGTGCAGAAATTGAAATAAATAAATAAATATATATATTGTGGTTACTTTCCAAAGTTCAACTCAAACTTTATACATGAATTCCACCCTGCCAAAGTGAAAAATAAATCAATGTAAAAAAAAATGATCCCCTAGAATGTGTTCGTGATGCTAAGGATTAAAGAATTTGATGATGGCTATCAAAAACAATTATACTACTCTAATCGGACAAGGTCAGCATTGAGAATTGAGAATTTGTGCATTGAAAATTGAGAATGAAGACAACCAAAAAATTTGTTTATTTTTTCCATGAGTGGGCCATGTGTGTTTAAGCTGTTGCAATAATTTGTAAATAAAAAAAATGAGACCTGTTAGAATAAAGAAACTAGAGCTTAAGGGTCAAATGGAAGTCAGAAAGTTTCGAAAACCTTTATGGCATTTTCTACCGATTGAAGAAGCTTAAATGGAGCCTCTTAATGTCCATGAACATGAGAGATAGTGGCTAATCAATTTGTGACCCTTGGTTTCTGCCCTTTATTATTAAAAAAATAACAAGCCTTTGTGTAGTAGGGGCAAATAACACTTTAAAAATAGTATCAAACACTCCTCAAGATCATCATATTCATCCCCACTTTCTTAATAAAATTTGTGTAGTACAAATTTCTATACTTCTGTGTGCTTGTGTACCAATTACATCAACAATTTTAAGGTGTTATTTTGAAAGTAATTTGGTGCAAGAGAGTCTACTATTGTAAAGGTACTAAAATGCGACCCAGAATTACAACCAATTTCTCCTCCACGAGATAATGATAGCAAGGCGAGTGAAAGAGATGCAAAAGTGGATAAAGTGATGTGCAGAGAGCCTCACGAATTACTATATCACACTAAAATGTGACCCAGAATTACAACCAATTTCTCCTCCACGAGATGATGATAGCAAGGCGGGTGAAAGAAATGCAAAAGTGGATAAAGTGATGTGCAGAGAGCCTCACGAATTACTATATCACCCTATAGAGAAGTTTGGACTGCATTAGAGTATAAGGAAACTCAAGTAAGATGCGGACAAATTTCTTATTAAATGTTTTGAATTTTGTATTCTTGATAGTTCTTCTCTCCTTGACCAAGTAATGATCTACTAGTGTTGGTAACTAAACTTGAAGATCATGGAGTGGAAATTTATGTATTATTTCATAGTGGGAGTAAATATTAAAAAATGATTTCTAGTTGAAATGACTACAAAATAAACTTACTATATACTAATAAGGCATTCTTGGTGGATCATAGTCAAAAGCATCTTTGTATGAAGCAAGATGCTAGAATTTCCTAAAAAGGAAATTGATATTGATCCAATGGTGAATAATGTAGAGAAGAAGAATAACAACAATAGCCTTGTTGGAGGGCCTAAGAAAAGAAAATTTTCTAGACGAAAATACTAAGTTCAAGGATGAGGAGAATTAGTATTGTCCTAGGTGTATTTATTAAACAAGGCTATATGTCATGTTTAACATGGTTACTGTTAAATGTGAAAATTCTACTTATTTATTTGAATCTTTTTATTCTTTGTGGCTTGGTAATTTATGACATGTAAATATAGAGCATAATATTTTATGTCAAAATATAGCCTAAAAAAGAAGTGTGTAACATGCATTCAAAGGTGATAATAGAAATTTTATTACCTTAATATGTATCCGTGTTACTTCTCAAGCGGATTTAGGTACTACAAATTTTGCTAATTGTATTTGTTCTAAATTCAGTCAAGAGTTTGTTGTGATCATAAGATGTTAATTGTTGAAGTCAAAACTTTGGCTACTACATGTATAAAAAGGCGAAGTGGTTTAGGGTTTGTGGCCACAGCCTATGCCACCAGCCTCTTTAGTTTGCAGTGTGTAGCTACTATATCTAGAACCTTGAATAAGGTGTAATGATAAATCTAGACATGTTAAGTCTAAGATATGAGTATCTTAGCAAACGTTAAAAGAATGACATTGTGTTTGTTGTATATGAGAATATACACCAATAAAGGATATCCGTCAACTAAGTTCTTGCTAAGGAACTTGGTGAATCTAACGTCATTGGGATATAGGGGCTAAAACCTTAATATCAAATCACTTGCAATGGGAACCCTATCTTGATTCTAGCACTACCACTAGATGAAAAGGTTTAAAGGGGTAACAAGAAGTTGCTAAGTGATTGTGAGTACTAGGTATTGTTGTGTACATTCTCACCCCACTAGTGCACAAGAAGTTGAGTATATATTGAAGTTATACTCTTAGTGAAGTGTAAATTCTTTCTTGGTACTTGGTCCTGCAAAGTTTAAAAGTTTCTTCACCTATATGATCATAGAAGTGGTGCAGCTTCTAACAAACTTGGGTTTACTTTTGTATATAATCATGAATCTAGGATGGAGCACATGATCAGTAATAGTGCTAAAGTTCTTTGTGAATTTATCAATACCATGTGTGTAGTATATCCAGTGTAATTTTCAAATCATGGTTTAGTGCTATAAGCAACCTTGATTTGGTTAGATTTGGTGATGTGCTTACACTACAAGAAAAGTTTAAATTTAATGATATTTTACTTTATGCACGGTATTTTATGTGTTAATATATTTATTTCATTTACAAATTAAGTGAGGGATTGTTGGAATAATTTGTGAATGAAATAGAAATGAACCTTGTTAGATTAAAGAAATTGGAAATTTAAGGGTCAAATGGAAGTCAAAAAGTTTCCAAAATGTTTTCGACATTTTCTATCCATTGAAGAAAGTTAAATGGTAACTGTTAATGTCTCTTCAATAGTGCCTCTTAGTGTCCACAAATGTGAAAGACAGCGGCTAATCAATTTTCACCCGTGGCTTGTGCCTTTTTTTTTTTGTGATGCTTGGGACTGTCTGGGGCCAATACATAGAAACAAGCCGGGGTGTAGCATTATCTTAATATCAAGAGACAACAAAGGCTTAATTGAGTACGGAATGACCACTAAACTCAGTTAATCTTGGCGATAGATTAAGACTTAACTTGGCAAGATGATCTGTGCACTAGTTGCTCTCACTCCAAGCATGAACCAGTTGGCATTCCCAATCCTTTAGCCAATCTTGTACCTGTCTGATTAGGTTATGGTGTGGACTTTCCTCAACAGGCCCTTTTAGAAGTTGGATACTCACTTTTGATTCAGATTCCACTATCAGTTTTCTTACTCCCTTGTTCCATGCATATTCCATCCCATAAATTAGTGTCCAAAGTTCAGCTGTAGTGTTAATTGCTACCACAATATTTGCTGCAAATCCCCTTCCCATCTGCCCTGGTCATCTCTGAATAATCCTCCAACTCCAGCTTTCCTTGAAATTCCTGCTGCAGCCCATCAACATTGAGCTTTTTCCATTTAGTGGTGGTTTGCCCCAGCCAATAGAGCAACTTTCTTCAGGAAATTTTGTGGCACCGTATGTTTTTGCATTTGTGCGATTCTTGCTTGGTCAACAATCTTTGTAGATTAATGAACCTCCAGTCTGGATCTTTTTGGAAAATTGCCTCGTTACGTGCTTTCCATGCATAATCTGCCATCCGTTGAAAGATTATTTTCCAGTTAAGGTCTGCAAATCTCCTCCTGGTAGGGCATTTTAAGTTCCAGTCAATCCACTCCTATATAGTCTTCTTTTCCGTGAATTCCCTCCAACTATATGGATGCACTAGTTTTTTTTCAATTGTCATTTAGCCACGAACAATCTCTTATTGCATGCAAAGCAGTCTCTGGGTCTACGTTACAGAAATTGTAGTTGCTAGGCCCCTTTAGGCATCTTCTAGCTTTTTCACCATTGGTATTGATTCGATTATGTCTCAATAAGCACATAAAATGTGCCATTTCCCTAGGCCTTTTTATTTCCAAATTCTACTCCAGGCTTTGTTTTCTTTCGGGACAAGTTCCTGAATTTTCTCGAGTTTATATGCAGAGCTCATTGAGAACTGGCCATTCGCCTCTAGGCTCCATATAAGGATGCATGGTTCGCCGTTGCGGATCGTAGTTGCATCGCGGTCTCGGTTGTTCCACTTCCATCGCAGCATATCGGTTGAATATCGAGTGATACGCACATTATAATTTATAAAAATTTTCAAAAAATCTGAAAAAATTACTAAAAATAGAAAATACCATAAAAAGTACAATTATCAACTTAAATTTACTAAATACCTACATTATCATATATAGTTACTAATTATCAAATAAAATAATGCTGTCATAACCATAAGGGCCTATAGCATTAGCAATAAATGATTTTAGAATAAAGTGTGCGTTCTAATTCTATTTTATATGAGATAAAAAATATATATATAAGAATAAAATCATCATATCTTATATAATACAATACAAATCTCGGTACACAAAGGAAGTAGCGGTGTTTAGTTCAATTTTTTGTTTAACTAAATAGAACTTGTAAGTAAACTCTTTTTTTTTTTTACTTTTTCTAATTAATTTACCTAAAATCATTTTAACCAACATAATTGAGATACATGAAAATAAATAAATTACATTTATGATCATTAAAATGTATCCAAATAATCACTACATATTTTCTAACTAAAATTTAGATAAGAGACTACTAATACAAATTAATCATATACTTAATAATATGTAAAAAGTGTCAAAATGCATTACTTAAATTTACAAATATCTAAATATCATATCTGAATGCTAAATTAAAAAAATTAAAATTGATAAGTTATTTTGAAAGAAGATGCGGACCTTTTGGCTGATGCTTGGGTTTAAGATTAGGAGCCTAATCTCTTAATTACTTAGATCAAAGTTGGACTTTATGTGCTTCTAATTTTTCCTTCAATTTTTTTCCCTGTCGCTGGCTCCGGTACAAAAGCCCATATTCTCCATAGTTTAGTGCAGCTGCAGCTCCTAGGTTTATCCGTATCTTCCTCTCAGTCTTCTCTTCGTTTTTTTTCCAATTTCCCTTTCGCACTTTTTTCACCTCCTTCACGGCCAGGTAATGAAGAAATTGAAGAGCCCCTTCAGCTACGGAATTAGCCAGTCGTCACCTTTATTCTTTCTTTCGCTTTCCTTTTCCCGCTGTTGTTTTCTTCCCCACCCGCCGTCACCTCTGTTTTGAGGCGCAGCCGGACGATGAAGAAATTGAAGAACCGTTCGGCTTGTTTCTCCAAATAATCCCTCCAGAATCTGGAGTGAAGCTCAACAAGTAGTGATGGATCACGTAGAAATTGCTGGTATGGTTCTTCCCTTATCCCCACTTTCCCCTAAATCTTGTCTTTGTGGCTGAAAAAGGAAACAAGAAAGCATGGGAATAGACTGCAACAGCCGTATAGCTGTGGTGCACAACCTTTTTGTATTTGTAGGACAATAATTTACTTATATGATTGCACATGGTGGCCTTTTGTTCTCTGTTCATTTTTTGTTTGGTTTTGTAAAAGGCTCTGCAACAGCCGTATAGCTGTGGTGCATCTGACCTTTTGTGGCCTTTCGTTCTCTGTTCCTTTTTTGTTTGGTTTGGCTTCCCAGTTGCCTGTTTATGATTTTGACCGGTACATATCCGAGTCGAATGTGAGAATTTGGCTGTTATCTTGCTACACGGTTCTAACTCGGACAATATCGACTGATTCGGAGCGATTCAAATCGGATATGGTGTAATCAGCATTTCGAGTATCGGTATCGGAACGACACCTACCGTTCCGGTTACAACTCGGCCGAGTTGGCGAACCATGTAAGGATGTCTGGGTTGTTTTCCCTATTCACTGGCACCATATCTCTCAGACTGTTAAGGGCCTAGTTTGGCAGAAGATTATCTAGGACTTTCCACTTCCAGTGCCCGTTTTCCCAATTGTCAAAGACTTTCCTCTCCTTATCATCTTCTAGGATGTTAGTTTTGGCTAGAGCTATTAGCAGTTGGTCCCCTAGCCATTTGTCTGTCCAGAATCTAATCTTTTGTCCATTCCCCAACCTCCATGAAATTCCTTTTTGGAGCGCTTCACTCCTTCTCTCAATCTCTTCCAGGTGTGGGACTCAAAGTGATTTTTTCTTTAGCTTTAAAGAGTTATCCTCCCTTTTGTATCTGTCGTATAGAACCTTCACCCATAAATTGGATTTGTTCTTCAAAGCTCTCCATGGCAATTTTGCAAGAGACAATCTATTGACAATTCTAAGGCCTCTGAATCCCCAGTCCTCCTCTTGTGCCTTTTAGTATAACATAACAAGTCTCTAACAATTCAAACTTACTAGAAAACCATTGATCATTCTCATGAGAACAAACTTGACATTTGCTATCAAGTTTTTCTATAAATCTTATTATATCTTAGAGGTAATTTGTCATAATCCTATAGCAAATACTTTATCTGATAGGGACAAATAACACCTTAAAGATAGTGTCAAACACGCCTCAAGATCATTATCTTCATCATCACTTTTTTAATGAAATTTGTGTAATACAAATTTCTGCTTTTTTATGTGCTTGTGTACTAATTACACCAACATAAGCAAATATAAGATAACATTGATGAGCGCGGGGTATGCATATAAAATTTAGTTCAATCCACTTTCAAATTTTACATTTATAAAATTCTAAATACCCCACACGTAATTTTTTCGCAAGTATATGGGTCTAAATTGAGTATAAGATATTAAGGATCGAACTCACAGGAAAGAATGGATAACTACCGGTACTACTAAAACTCCTCCATTATTTAAACAATCAATGAATTGAATGAAATAAAACTTAATTAAAATGTGCAAGAAAATAGCAAATGAAAACTCCTTAGGTTATGGTACCTCTAACTACTCATGCAAGTGCAATTTTTGGATCATTGAGCTCTATTATCTTAGGCTCCGTTTGGATTCACCTATTTTTTAAAAACTAATTTTTCAAATACAATGCTACAATAATATACAAATAAAAACAACTCCAAAACACTTCATCCATACAATATATCAAAAAACTCACAAATATACAAAAAAAAATTAAATTTTACAACATTTTCCCACCTATTATCACCATCCACCACCAACCCCACCTACTACTGCCACCACCCCATCCCCCTCCTCCCTCTCGTTCCTCCTTCTCCTTCCCTCTTTCTCCTCCCTCTCGTTCCTCCTCCTCTATTCCCATCCCCTCTCTCTTCCTCGCCACCCCCTGCCACTCCCTTCCCCTCTCCGATCTAGCTTCAACTAGATCGCGATAGGGAAGAAGGGAAGGGAGGGGCTAGATTGGGAGAAGGGGAAAGGGAGGGGCGAGGGGTGGCGAGGAAGAGAGAGGAGGAGGAGAAAGAGTAGAGAGGGGTGGTGGCTATGGTAGGTTGGGTGGTGGTGGTTGTCAGTGGTAGTGTTAATTTTTAAAAAGTATTCTAAAAAATTTTTAATTTTAAAAGGTACTCCAAAATATATTTCAAAAATCCCTCCAAAAACATCACAAAAATATCTACAATAAAAGCTTTTCATATACACTGTTACAGTAAAATATTTCAAAAATATTTTTGAAAATAGTTAATCCAAATAGAGCCTTAGTTAGGTATGACGTAATTTCCTTATGCATGTAAAACTTACTCTCGTAGTGAATCAACTATACCTATAACTAATTCAAACATACTTTCATGGTTATAAAATTAGTTAAAAATTTATTACCTCTATGAAATTACATGGAAAAAGCCACAAAGGTGCACTTCAACTCTTGTGAATGTACTCCCTAATTTTAGCACTTCTTTGAACTAGTGTTAGATTCCAATTATCATTACAAATTTAACACATTAAGATTATCACAATTAATGGCTAGTTAATCATGATTATAAAAGAAAAAGTGCTAAATAACCTACTCAAAATAAAAGCATCAAATAACCAAATAATCAACACAAAACAATCATAGAAAGTTCAATCAAAATCCAAGGCATAAACTTTAAAAACACGTAATAAAGATAATATCCAAACTTGTATAATAACTAAGCATGAAATCCAATAAAAGAAAGAAAATGGTAGGAGAAATGTCATCCTTGTCACATGAGATCAAACTCTCCATCTTTGCCCCTCAATTTTCATCCAAGTTTAGCTATATACAAGAAATGGACGAAACTAACCAATCTAAACTATCATACACTAGCCTAAACTAAAGAACTAAGAAACTAGCTAAAATCTACATTTTTGTTGTATTCTCTTGCACTTTTCCAAGCTCTCCTAAAATGAAAAGATACAAGTTCTATTTATAGAGAAATATTCAAGTCCTTCACTTGCATCTTCAATGTGAATATAACTCCAAATAAGTCAACAATTTGGTACCAAGTTAAATCACATCATTATAGAAGAAATAAGGTTGAGAATTATTGCTAGAATCTCATGTTTTAGCTGTAAATAAGTTGTCAAACATCCTTCAAAAGATGTAAAATAATGGAGGTGAAAATAAGTTATGCAAGTGGAAGTCGCAAAGTTTGACCAGAATCCCTCCAGTAATCCCTCCAAAAATTGACCAATTCATTGGCCAGATTCCTCCATGTGTTTTCTTTCAAATTTTCTTTCTTATTCCAACTCACTACCTTGAATCCCTTTGGCAATCCCTCCAAACACTAGTCAAATTCATTGGAGGGGATTCGAATCGACTTTCTTTTTCGACATTTTTCTTCGTTTTCTTTTTCTTGTAACTCGAATCACTTTGGAAACTTGTCATCCTTATGAACTTTAGGATTCAATCAATATAATGCAAGCTTATTTCTTGTCCAAAATGAAGTCCAATTTCCAACTCCTACAAAAACAACCAAAAATATGCAAGTGAAAGAGACAAAATTCTCCTTGAAGTATTAAGGCAGCATTTAGAAATAATTCTAGCCAAAAATTAACCATTTTTTCTTATAATATTGAAAAAGTGACTATCCAGATGACCTTCTTTTCTTGGCATACAAATGTCCTTCCAACTCCCTTTAACACCATAACAACTTTTTTATTGAAAAGGAGCACAAAAGAGCTGCTAAAATACTCTCAATTTTCTGAATAACATCCTTAGGTAGAATAAAGGCACTAGACTAGTATAGATGAATACCAGACAAAACAAATTTGATTAATTGCAGCCTCCCACTATAACTCAGCTTCTTTGACGCCCATCCCTTAACTATACCTTCTATTTTATCAAATATTGGTTGACAATCTTTGTAGAACAATCTTGAGGATATCAATGGTAGTCCTAGATACTTCATAGGTAATAGTCCTTTTGGCATCTTGAAAATATCACCAAGTGCAGTAGTTTTTTGCTTGTCAATTCCTGCATAAAAAGCATTTCTATATATTAGGCTGCAAACCTGAAAATGGTCAGTTTGGTCTATTATCTTTGAAGTTTTAATCAATTTAATCCCTTATCTATTATTCTAAATCATTTTAGTCCCTTACCTTCACTATAAAAAGCCAATCTAGACCCTCTAATTAACAAAATTTTAAAATTTCTAACTGAGTTAGTCCCGTACACAATATGTGCATCACTAAAAATGACTATTTTGCTCTATTATCACTATAGGCATATCGAATTTGGTTCCTCGTAGGTCGCCACATACCTGTTAGTGCGTGTGTGTGTGCTTTTTTTTTTTTCAAAAAATCTACTCTTTTTTTTTAATTTCAAGGATAGACTTATAGTACACAGAACTGGCTCTCTTAGGATTTTCTAATTTTCCATCGAAAGTCCTATATGGATTTTATTTTGTGAAAATGAGAGTTTACATTATCAAAAGGATAAAATAGACAACTTTGAAGGTAATGGATTAAAATGGTTATTTTTAGCGATGCACATTTATTGCACATGACTAACTCCTCTAAAAATTTTCAATTTTCTATTAGATGTCCTAAATTGATATTTTTCTTTTTTATAAAGATAAGGGACTAAAAGGATTGCATCAATAGATTGAGAACTAAATTGACCAAGATCCCAAAGATGAGAGACCAAAATTAAGCTTGTCAACGAGTCGTGTTCAAGCCAAAATTGAAAATTTCAAACTCAGACCCGTTTTTATGTAGTAGACCTAAATGCGACCTATATACCCGACGGATCTTGAGTTTAGAGCCTCCGAACCAGGTCGACGGGTCTCGGGTTGGTTCCGAATCTACCCGAAAAGAAAAGGCCTAACAAAAAATAATGGCCCAATACTACCTACATATTAAGAAGTTTGCAAAAATGAATTACAATCATTTCAAAACTAAATCCAAAACCAACCACAAATCAAATTACAAAGCTAAATCATAAATAACTCGCAATAGTCAATCCAAAACTAATCAGAAATCAAGCTAGGGTTTGCTATTTGTTAATTTGGTAAAAGAATGTATTTAGAAATATTTATATTTTACAATTATTAATATATTGTTCTGGTCCAGGTCAGAATCCTATATTTCGTATCCACCCCGTTTTTTTGTTAGAGTAAATGGGTACGGATCTGGGTCTAGATATCGGAATTATTTCCCAAATTAAGTGCACCTTTTTACACAGATCCATAGTTATGGTAATTGTAAAGTTCTTGATGCGAGGTTTAAAGAGTTAATCAAACAATTACTAAAAGATTGCATAGAAGTTAAAACTGCTTATTATTAATCCGACAACATCCAGCTCAAAAAAAAAACAAAGACAATATCCATAATCCAAGCAATTTTTCTACTGGCCTATTTGCTTTACTGAGGAAGCTTATTAAGCTTGCAATAGGCATAATCTTTGAACTTCTTGGTCTTAAATTTTGGCGGATTTTCCTCATTCACAAGCTTTGGAATTGGCCCAATTTCTTGCTCTGGGGGTGGCTCCAGGAACACTGGCCATGACATTCTTGTCATCTCCTTGTTCACGGTTGTTCTGTGGAACACACTCTTGTACTTTCCATTGCTTAAAATCTATCAAGAGATTAATTGGAAAAGTGAAATTAGCATTAAAAAAGAAACATTAGACATGCAAGAAAATCAGATAATTGTATGTTGAAAGAAGAAATGTCAAATCCTCATAATAGTTGTGAAACTCACATTGGAGAGCTCATGCACTTGTGTGGAGATAGCACCAAATCATGTATGGCCATGGATATTTGGATAGTTATCCGACGTATACTGTTCCAAAATCACAAATCTTTTCCTCATTTTAATTGATTTACCTTCTAAATTGAATTTACAGATAGCTTAAGTAGTCAATTAGTATAAGTTGATGGATTCTAGTCAGAATATTTCTGTGTAGCATATGGAAATTTGTACATGTCAATGTCTTGCAGGACAACCTCCTAGTGAAACAATTAGTTAATCCAGATCTACGAATAAATTGCAAAAAAAAAGATGAAGGAAATGTGTCCTATACAAAGTACTTAAATTTCTGTGAAATAAATTCGTATATCATACAGTACCAGTTCCAATATCAATTGTAAAGGCCAACAACATAAGCAAATTATTCATTTGTAACAGGCAAATCATTCCAAAGAATTTAGAGGAAAAAAAAAAAAAGCATAGAACAGTCAAGAAAATGACTTACCTGAATTTGGTCACCAATGTGGACAATAAGGGCATTTGGGATGTACTTGACATCATACCAATAATCATCCTTAAAAACTTGAAGCCCTGGGACCTCATTGGGGACAAGAATGGTGAGGCCTGACATATCTGTATGTGCCACTACACCAAGGGCCAAATCAGGGCGAGGGCATGGTGGATAGTAATTTATTTTCATCATGTAAATGAGGTCTTCACCCCCCCATGCCATCCTTCATCTCACTTGGTTCCAACCCAAGCCCCTTTGATAGGTATTCAAACATCTTGTCAGCCACTACCCTAAGCCTCTTTGCATAATCTTCATTTGTCTCTCTGGCATCCAAATTCCAATGGAAGATATAACAATTACTCCTAGATAATTAGTACAAAATGATGAAGGCATACGAGTTACCAACTTAATTGTATAGGCAGTATGAGTGAACATTCTGTGTACAATAGACTTATTCTCAATTGATTCTGATTTTTAAATATCAGTTGAAAGCAAGCTCAATAATCACCTTTAGGGATTGATTAGCAGTATTATTGTACTGTAATCTTTCCACACTCTACTGCAATTATCCAATTGAGACCACCTAATAGATATCTTAAGCATATTTTAAGGTATTAAATAATATTATTTAGTTTACCCTAAATTATTGCACTCAAACTGTTATTTATTACTTCAGAGACCTGTGACATATGTCTTCATGTAAGCGTCAAAATATTTAAGTGCACTTGATTCTTTCTCCTTAGTTATAAATGCCTTAATTTGTGTAAAACTGAGAAATCATATTTCCCACTTAAACAAGAAAAGAGAAAAAGAAAAAGGTTACAACAATTAGTTACTCCTTGTCTTTTCCTTTTTTTTTTTTTTTGGAGCTATAGATTGCCTTAAACGTCACAGAGGTGGATTTGGATTGTCAGTGCAGCCACAAACAGCATTTAATGGCCGAGATCAGCCCAGCAAAACTTGAGCTAACCTCGACTGTTGATTTGAAATTCATTTGAATTTTAAATCAATGGTCAGGATCAATTCAAGTTTGGTTGGGCCAATCTCAACCTTTAAATGTTACAGAAGTGGTTTGCCGCAAACAATCCGGATCCCAGAGCGGGTGCCACGCGGAAGCCCCACCACCACACCAATCGATTTTTAAAGGGGTAAATTATACTTTACCCCTTGTGGTATAGCTAATGTTTACATAACTCCCTATAATTTTAAAAACTATATATAACCTTCTCATAATTTGGATTAAAGTATCAAAGTGATAGAAATAATCATCCGTAATGAAACTTATGCAAATATCAAAATTACCCTTATTTAAAAATTTAAATAGTTTAAATGACTAAAATATATAAATATAATATGCATGACACTCTAATCTCGTATAATTTTATTTTTACCATATAATCCCCTTATGGTTTAGTACTTTATCATATACCACCATTGTAGTTTTCAATATATATACATAATCCCCCGTGGTTAATAAATAATTTTTAACTTTACATAAGAGTATTTTTGACATTTTAGTTAACTCTATGATGAATTGCAAATTTTATCACTTTGACACTTTAATCTAAACCACGAAGAAGTTATGTATAACTTTTAAAACTATAAGGGGGTTATGTAATAAAATATTAAATCACAGGGGGGTAAAGTGTAATTTGTCCTTTTTAAAAACCAGAAAACAAGGCTGATTCTACACTGCCCAGTGCAACCAAATTACATTTTCTAGTGATGTAAACCACATTTTGATTATCTTTTTTTAGAAGCAAATATTAATCAGATTTCGATTAGAGTCGTCAAATTGAAGGAAACACCTTGACCTTGACAAAATTGTTGAAGTTTTAAACTTCTTCCAAATGGTATCACTTTCTTTTTTTAGGGAAAAATTGACAATTTTGCTTTTATAATCTGGTTTTGGTATGTTAATGATCAGTAGGATCAAATTGGCCCATCCATTATACTTTCAATTTCTTTATGATCGAACGACTTTCTGTTGCAAGACAGAGTAGTTGTCTGCATCATAAACTCAGAAAATGCTAAATCCACACTTCTAATCCTAAATAAACAAATTTCATTGTCAATAGTACAACATAATAGTACAAATCATCAATCCTACTAACAGTAAGAGACACCAATGCATCAAGGTATCAATCAGCCCAACTTTGCAAATGGAATTTGGTTTTGTACTTTCTGATTTTCTTTTTCTTCCTTTTTTATTGTCTTTTTAATTAAGTTTGGGTGGCATGTCATTTTTTTTTTTGGGTTTTTATCCTTTATTTTTTCTTTTTTAAGAGTTTACTAGCATATGTAAAACTTGACAAAGCTAAATTAGAACCAACAAAGTACTACTCTTGATGATGCAGACAGCTAATTGTTGGGTTTCAAAAACATGAATGATGAGGAAAATATCAAACCTGTAAGAGGGTGGATTTTTAGGCCAAAACCTATAGTTAATGGCAGAAGGAGGCCATATTATATGGAACAAGTGATCAACCCATCCTTTCTTGCCCTCAACTTCTTTCTGCAACCTTGTTCCGTAACCCTCAATATTCTGAGACCCTGGAATCTTTGCAACCAGTTCTTTTTCCTCTAGTGGAAGCTCAAAGAACTCCTTCCCAACTTGCTGCAGTTTCCTCACAACCTCATCCGGGATGCCATGGTTGACAACTTGGAAGATCCCCCATTCTCTGCTAGCCTCAGAAATCAACCCCACAATTTTGCCTTCATCAGGATCACTCAGATCAATCACCGGAACCTCAAGAACCACCCCATGGAAGGTTGTTACTGCAGGTTGCTCATTTTCTGATCTGACGTAATCTGTTGGAATAGTATCCATGCATTTGGATAGCGAAGCAATTTGTTGCACTCTTTCCACCTCCATTTCTACTTCTTTTTTTCTCCCTCACTCTCCAACAGAAAAACTTTTGATGATTTTCTTTCTTTGCTTCTTTATTTTATGCTAGAGTCTTGCCTCATTGCAGCATATATAAAGGGAGACAAGACAAAAGCTGGAACCAAGTTCATCAACACCAGCAATAATATGCATCGTGGATGTCATTAATTTTATTTTAAAAGATAAAAAAGGGGTTACGTGGGTGAGTCTAGTTCATTTGATAGATCATACCAAACCTCAACAGCATGCACCGGTATAGTAGCCTACATCTTGCATCATACGAAGAATATGTTGATAGGATAGTTGGGTTAAAATTCTCTGCCTCTATAAATTACTATTGATGGCTCAGATGAAGTTGATTTGAAATCGAACAAATTATATTGGTTACGTAATACAACATTTAATTATGGGCAAACTTCTTAGTGTTTTTCTACCTTTTTTATTTTAGCGTGACTACATTTATTATGATAGTACTTTTTTCTATTGTTTTAATGCATACATTATATTGTTCAATTGAATGCGACAGTTGGAGAACATTGGATCCAGGATGGTTGGTGGCTTGGTACCTAAACTTATTGATGCATAGCACATGACCACATGAGTTGAGTGTGCAAGTTAAATAAAATTACAATTTGTAAACATGACTTTTTATAATAACAACCTAAAGATCAATTTGAGTAAGGATTTATCGTTTTCTTTTCTATTTTCTGTTTGTAAAACCTGTTAAGCATTTGAAGCCTCGTAGTTTTCGAACTCCTCCTGAACTCCATAAATTTGTGAAAAAGTTTTGAAACCAATTTATTACATCCTACCGAATGTATAAGAATTGTCATCACTGTTAAAAAAAAATTTAGAAAAGTGCAGAATTGGTTGAATACATTCGAATTATGTGACGATACACATGTATAATCACCATTTTGCCATGCATATCACCTCACAAATCTTGTATTACTCTCTGTTCCACTTTTTATTATATTGTTATTTCTCCTTCATAAATATCATATTTTAGATCTTTTTTGTTTCCTTAAGATCCAATAACTATTAATTAAGTAATACACAAATGCAACAATCTCATAAAAGCAATATATAATAGAAACTTAAAATGTACAGCAAAAAATTCATAAAAAATCTCATTTTTTATGCATTTTGGCTTTTTGAGTTGTTACATTTCGTGTATTCTTCAATCAATAGTTATCGGATCTTAATGAAACAAAAAAGAATTAAAATATGATGTTTAAAAATGAGAAATAGTAATATAATAAAAAGTGGGATAGAAAGTGGTTCAGGGAGTGGGATAGAAGATCCGTTGTGGAGATTTACCATCCAAATTAGAGATGATTTCAGAAACCTCCCTTGAGGTTTATAACAATTTCACTTGACTCTTTTGAAGTTTCAAATATTACACCTACCACCTTTATTTTGAGTTTTAATGAAACAGTCAACCCATGTCCATAAACAATTATATAAAATGCTAAAAAATACTTTCATTCCCGAACCACAAATCATGACTCATAAGGATGGTTACAAGAAATTCAATAAAAAAAAAAAGTATAATCCATTAAAAAAGTTAACGAAATTTATCTGAAGAGTTACTCATGTTATGTTGCAGTGAGTTAGATACATTTTAACTAAATCATTGGAAGAGTTAATATCGAAACCTTGATACTTGAAAATACTTAGGTGTCACAGAAATTTGAAATTACAAATTCAACTTTATAAAGGGTTTGAAATTGTAGAAGACAAAATGAATGGACGTATTCCCTATTAGTAATAATAAACTAGACCATATTATCGCACTTTTTTCACATTATTAAATTTAACAACATCTAAAATTTAATATCTTAATTTGATGAGAGATATTTGCTATTTTTCTTGACTATTTTTTTTGCATGAAAATTTAGATATTTAAGTCCCTCAATGATTCTTTTATGATTTTAGCTTGAAATAATTTTGTCAGATCAATTCAGTTCCTTTGATTGCACTTTTGTAGTCAATCTTCCTTTAGTTTAATCTATTATGTTAGTATGCACGGGTAGTTTGAGAGAAAAAATGCTTTTCAACAATTAATATTATTTTTTAGATATATGGAGTGACTTTGTTACATAGAAATTCAAAATAGGAGAAGTAAGTGTAATATTTCAAACCACATTGGAGCCAAGTGAAATGATCAAAAACCTCGAGAGAGATTTCTAAAATTATTGCTACAAATTAACTTCAGCAAATACATATGTTATCATCGCAAAATAAGGGATTAATCTTTTATATATTAACAGTTTATACACTATCAAGTTTGAATATATGACTACTAATTTTAATTTAAATTTGAATTTTAGATTTTAAACGTATGGCATGCATCTAAATCAAATAGTATATATACTATTAGTGCATACACGATTAATGCAGTTTTTTCTACTTATCAAAGTAGGCATAAGAGTACCAAACGCTTTCCTCACTCGAGATTCTGTTTTTTCATCATGGGTTGCTGCATTTAATACAGAGCAAAAGCAAAAAAGATGGAGAAACTCACGAGGAAGCATTTTAACTTCTTCACATGCAATTCAAACCCAATGCGAAAATTTTGAAGTCACAAATAGACCACAGAAAATCACAAGGTGTATAGCGCTTTTGTCAATTTATGTCTTTATTATGCAGGATAGTTTCAGGAACTTCCCCTGAAGTTTTTTGACAATATTATTGAGCTTTCTTGAACTTTCAAAAATTTCACTTACCTCCTTTAATTCCAATTTTGTTGTTACAAATTAGCCTATGATATGAAAAGTAATATTAAAAGTGAATTTGAGGAGAGAAAGGAGAAATTCAAGCCAAAATACCCTTTTGTAATCTTATTTATTAATTTATTACCCAAAAATTTCTCTCAAGTTGGCACTTTATAATTTTACACAAGTATTTGAATAGGCACTTTATACCCTTCGTCAAATAAAAAATGATGCAAAATTAACTCCATCCACGTAATTGATGAAAGGACTAATTTATCCTCTATAAAAGCTTAAGTGGCAAAAATTTCCTTTCAATGGAAATTTTTTTTTACTTTTAAGAGACTAATTTTCACTTTATACTAACAGTCCAGTAATTTTCCATCCACGTCAAATAGGAATTAGAGGAATAAACAGGATTCCAGTAAAGTTCAAGTCGGGAAAGGGCAATGTGAAATCCTGTTTATTCCTCTAATTCCTAGTTGTACTTTAGTTTTCTTGTTGCATGCATATAACTAAGTGGATAATTTACTGTATTTTGTCGAAACTTCTAAGTCCAAAATTTTGTTTACTAATATGTGGGTTTCAATTTAGCTTTGATTTTTTTTCCAATTCAGGTTTGACATTGAACCTTTGCTGCTATTATTGTCTAAATTCATATAAAAAATTTTGGTTCTACTCCATTTAAATTCTTGTGAAGATTTCAAGTAAAATTTTGCATATTATATGAAGCTCTGGGTTATGATGATGAGATTTTAGAAATTGCAAGAGTAGCCTGTCAACAATTGAATTTTCATATTTTACCCCTTATGTTTGAACCCCAACAACCTTAATTACCATCTAAAATGACCATGTATTTTAAATTTATGCGTTTTCAATTAGACTTTTATTATAAAGTGAAACTTTTAGTCTATTTAAAGTGGCAATTTTTTTCCCACCAAAATGGTATTTTTGCCATTTAGGATTTAAATAGAGAATATATTGGTCATTTCATCAATTATTTAGATGGCATCAATTTTTTTCATTATTTTTTAGTTGACCAAGAGTATAAAGTACCTATTAAAATATTTTAGAGTGTAAAATACAACTGCTGTAATAGTTCGTGGGTTTTCTGCATTTAGTTAGAAAAATTTTTACCTTGATTTGGACACTGGTTGTATGTGTTTCACATCATTAAATAAGCAAAATGATACCTTTTCATGACACTCATATTCAACTAATATGTTTGGTGCTAAAGTTTTAACTTGTACTATGCATAGCCATCCAACTTCTAAAGCCATGGAGTTTTTGAGGTGCATGAAACTCAACCAAAGAAAGGAAGACCTTTTTTTTTTCGGGATTTCCTTTTGTGAATTAAAGAGAGATACTTGGCAAATGCTACGTCTTTTCTTTTCTTTATTTTGCTATTGATTTATTAAATGGGTAGGTAGCCTCAGCCCTCAGCCGTTGGTTAATGGGAAGCTTAAGGATAAATTTCTTCAGATGTCCCCACAAGGCACTTGTATAAAGGTTCTTTACCTTACCGTCCTTCAACTTCAACAAATTCTTATCAAGTCCTCGAGTCGTTTTAAAGCAGTCAGTCTAGTCCCTTCAAAAGTTCGTGAAATCATATTTATTTGAGTTTTGTTATTTTATTCTCAATCCTTCTCGTATTTTTAATGTTAATGGATAAATTTTTATACACTGTTAGTATATAATTTTTTTATGCTAGTATGTTCAAATTATGCCACATACAAATTGAAATTTAAAAGGAAAAATCGTTTAAAACATTCTTCACATTAGATATACAAGACAGTGTATATAAAATTTATTCTTTTGTAAAATGACTTGTTTTGTCTTTTACTTTTAAAAACGTAATTTTACGTCTCTTACAAATTCACATAAGTCAAATTTGATCCCTACCTAAATTTCCTACTAATTTTTTGTCAGAATCCACAACGTATGTTGTATAATATCATTTTTGATGGGTAAAATTATCAAATCACATTTTTGAGTAGCTAGTGTAAAAAAATTACACCATCAATGCATAAAATATTAACCCTTTTTTAATCATCCTAGTATACTTTTTAACTATCTTTAGCGTAATACAACACAAACACAAAAGATCATACGACTTAAATATCATTTGTCAGATAACCATCTCGACTGTACTTTACAAACGGTTATACATGAGGCAAACTTTTAGAGATCTATTTGCCCTCGGTTAAGCTTGTTAATTGTGCACTTCATTGATTATTCGAAATGACATCTAGCCACCCAAAAAGTCGTCAAAATCGTTTGTTGTATTGGATGCTACGGTACACCCAACAGGCTATGTTGCTGAAATTGGAATGGCAGAACCTGATGGGGAAAATACCCCCCGGGAATAATTTTTCTTCACGTTACTACCACCACACACAAGTAGGAGTGATCAAACCACGTAAAAGCCTAGATGTTGAACATAAATAGGATTGCAACCTATTTCCACACAGGAGATCAATCAGATAGATGATGTAGCAGACCGAACACTAGCAATTAGATAGATGATGTAGCAAGAAAAAGAGATTCCTAAAATACGAAGGCATTAAATGCGCAGACCTAGCACAGACAAAACCAGCTCAAGAGATCACATTAACAAACAGCTCAAACTGAGACATTATTTGGACACACAAGACTTTGAGCCCATGTTGAGGTTCAAAAAATCTCCATTACACGTTAAAGTCTCAAATCTTCCAGATAACAGATGTACATGTTGACTTTCATACACACCGGAGGAATTCCAACCATATGCACAACATTAACGTTTTACGTTTAATTTGATACCAAGTGCACTATTAATTATACTCTTTGATACCAAGTGCAGTATTCAACCGCAGCAAGAGCCACATGCAGGAAGAGAACCTGTATTAAACCAGAACCAAGTCATTAGCATGCAACTTAAAGTACAAGAACATATTATCATTTGCTTCTCAGAAGATCAATTTACTAAAGGAATAGAATTTACTGTGATCGATTCCCCGGACATTGTCTAATCCACGTGGAGGCCCACGAGGGCCTCTACCATATGGACCACTTCCAGGACCTCCAGGGCCGCCACCATCCCATTTCTTACTTCCACCAGAGCCCTTCCGGTATGCATCTGTCTTTTCCATCTATAGAAGGCACCACGAGAGATCAGAATTCTATTCAATGATGGCAAGAATAAAACACATGCAAATTCTGAAATTACCGAGAACATTGTCGTGAAGAACACCCCAATGAAGTTGACAATGGCCCAGAAAAAGTCCGTGATTGTTCTCAATCTCCATAATGATCGTTTGGATTTGACAACACCTGAAACATACATGTAACAAATAGTTACTGTTTTCAAGCTATTTAGGTATTACTTTATCACCTTGTTTCCCAGCCTAAAAATAAAATAAAATAAAACGAACCTCCTTGCAAAATAGCATAATCATCCACAGACATCTAAAATAAATTATTTGATTATGAAGCCAATCTCATCCTAGACTTTTTGAAAATTAGGCAGGCAATAGTAGACAGATATAGACTGCTTTCATGACTACCAGCTTCAAACCAACAAGCATCAGTTATGGTTGCAAATCGAAGTATTTCTTCAAAATAGTCATTGCCAATGTCAATATTTGCAAGTTAGCTTAGCAGTGAAAGATGAAATCCCAATTAGGAAACACAGTAGCATATAAACTCTGAAACTTGTACTGCATAACCACCACAAGATACATTTTGGATATGCCAGAGAATCTGGAAAATGAGGGATCAAGCAGACTTGGCTCCACAATTTGACTGGTAGCAGAAAGCTGTTCAGCCTTCAGGACTGTAACAAATGTAACTCACTGTAATACCCAACTTTATGTCCTATTTCAGTTGCCATTATCTTAGAACTTTATTTCCCTTTGTAATTCCTCTACCACACTTTCATACCCTAGAAACCCAGCCTACAAACAAATGCTGTAAAAATACCATAAGAAAACATTGCCTACTGAAGAAAGAACGGTAAGCACTTGTTTTTTGTTAGCGGGTGTTATTTGTAAAACATCGGAGGGTTCAATACCTCAGACATGCAAACCAGATTGTCTATACTGAAGCCATATCTTAAGTTTAGAAATATACAGGTTGGGTATCAGAAAAGTTTTTCTTTTTGTCTTCCACATCTTTTGTGGCCAACTACCAAGGTTTAACTTTACCAATCGCAGAAGCGTCTGAGTTCATCTGGGCTTTGAGATAGAAACAAAACCTTGATTTCCTTAATGTTCAATAAGCTTGATAGCTATTAGGTATGTATAAATGTAGTATCATGCCACCTGTATGAACATGTCTACATGAATATTGAAAGGCATATCAAAGGGACACCATACATCGTTGCTCAACATATACCTAAAAGAACTGCAAAAAAGCTCTCCAGATGAGAGAATGGGGGAGAAAAATGAAATGCAACTGAAACAAGCCAAAAATCAAGACCCAGAAGGAACCCAAATATTAGATAGCCAACATTTCCTTATGACAATGTGACAAGAACATAGAGAAGTGAATCAAAAGCAGACAAATGATCAAAGAAATACTATATTCATGTGATTGATTTCCATTTTCCTTAATTGTGCATGGATTGTTTCCAAATGTTACTCCTCATATACTGGCCAATCTTTTGCTTCCAAACAACCTTCTTCCACAGGCAAAATCCACTTATTCAAGAAGAAGACGAAGAAATTAATTTATTCATCATAAAAAGGACTGCATACGGTAGAGATAATATCTTCTAATATAATTCAATATCAACATTTAGATATAGAATTTACACATTATAGAGATACAAATGAATAATATGCAACAGAAAAATAACAAAATTGGACTGCTGATCATTTCAACAATATGAGAACTCTGTGAATGACAAACTTTCAGAACATGTGACCAGAGAAAAGTTATCCCAAACATTATTATTACCAAAATAGATTTAAAAAAACAAAAAAGAGGCCCGTTTTACAACTTATCAAGCGGGTGTGAATCGCTCCACAGACGCTTAATATGCAACAGAATTTCATCTTAAGCTAATAATAACTGGGCCTGAGGCTGACAACTTTGGCCGCACTAATCAAATGTCAAGTTGCAGCTTGATAGTCAAAAACTGAACCCTCAACTTCCATTGGCAAGCCCTTTCCACTAAAGTTTCCAATCTTAATCCTGTTCATTCTTCTCTTTTTTTTCCTTTTTTTTTTAGCTTCTTCATGTGTAATCATTGAACAATCATTCTTCGTCTATAAATTTTAACTCAAAAGCCCTAAGTTATTTCAATCAATATATGCCCTAATCTGTACTCTATAATCAAATTGTCATTCCACTACTGCAGATACAAATATGTTCTAGCAAACCATTAAATATAGCAAACTAAAATGACTCAAAAACAAAAAAAAAACTCAAAAACAAAACTAATTGACTACCAATCCAAGCAGAAGAAAACCTTAAAACAAAAAAGACATCAAATCTGCAATTCACACGAAATTTACACAATAAACTAGTAGAATCAAATCAAACCGTGATCAAAATCAAGAAGATTTCTCAAAATCATTGCATTAGATAAATCCCAAATTTAGACAGAAAGTACCTCTTTCGACGTAAGCCATCGCAGAGAGAATTATCTGTTTTTCCTTTTTCTGTTTTCCAGGTTCTTCCTATGCTTTCTTGGCTTAAATCGCCAAAGGAGTCTAAATTAAAATATATAGTATTGTATAATAAAATCATGTGTGCTAAAGTTCATCATACGCCGATTCTGGAGAGCCGTCGATTTCATCATCGTGATCTAATAGACATCTGGATTAGTCTACACTCCACCGACGTGGGGACCGTTGACTTTAAGTAAACGCTGGTTTTTTGTTACGTGGTCTAAAGACCCTAAACCAGTGGAAAGATGCCACGTCAATGAAAGAGTTCTTGTCCGATGACATTTTCGTGGATACCTTTATGGTAGGAAGGACTTTGACCGACCTATGATTGGAAGGGGTGCAGAGAACGACACGTATTGGAGTTGGATAGATAGCAAACGGAGACGTTAAGCTGTGAAAGATCGCGTGGAGAGCAAACATAATTTTTTTGTCTGCGGCTGCAAGCAAAAAAGCACACGTTCGGACTTCCGTTTTCCAATGTAGTAGATTGGGACAGGGAAGAGTAATTGCAGGTCAGAACCACTGGCATTTATGCATTTGCAAATCAACCCGTTAGCAATGGAAAAATGCTACAAATGCCTGCGACCAAGAAATGTGCATAAAGAAGGTACCGAAGTTTTAAATAATAATAAATATAAATGTCACACGTGTGGGGGATAATAATTTGGAAGAAAGGAGGAAAAGTGGAGCAGAGGTTAAGCCAGTAGTTCCGTGGCAACGCAAACCACAAAGGGATTGAAGGCTTCATTATATTTATATACATATATAAATTTAGTACCCAAGTGTTCAGCTTAAGCATCCGGGAAAATTGTGCCATAACTATCGTTATGGTAAACAAAACAGTTTTAGTCATGATGTAATAGGTTATAAAAATTTTAGCGACCATTGATTACTCGTTGGACCTATCCGCTTGAATAGGATTATGGGTAAAAATAAGGAAGTAAGTTTCTCATCTAAAATAGTAAGTTAACGTAATAAATTAGTAACTTTTGCAGTCGAAAAGGTAAATTGAAAGTAATATGAAACATACTTTTTAAAGAGATAAATTACAATTTTATATCTCAAATATACTTTTGAGAGGGTAAGTTTATTTGAAGTAAAAGTATGTTTTTATACATAAATAGTGATTTTTACTTATAACATAGTAAAATTTGATTAATAACAAAAACATGCTAATTTATGGGCAAAAATATTCTATTACGCTAAAAAAACTTATTCTCCAGCCCGTACTTTTTTGTGTTATTTGAAATAACACTAAAATGTATTATTAATAATTAAAACTGAGTACCTTACTTAGTAAGTACTGTTAATATACTTGTATACATACTTGATCGTATGTGAATAAATAAGTATTTTTGGAATTTATAGGGAAATAAATTTTTTCTTTTGCAGTTAAAAAAAAAATAAGCGAAAATCTTTTTTCCTAGAGTACAAAAATCCACAAGTCAAAATATTGGTCTAAAAGGGAAAGAAACATCTGAATATCATTGTTTAAAGTACCAAATAAATTAGATGTAAAATGCTCGTTAAAAACAGGTACCTTGACATATAATAAAGGAAAGTCATAAAGAGCAGGCTATTTACGAGAAAAGTTATCATTCATAAAAATAGCAGCACTTCACGGTTTTCTTACCAGTCGTCCAACGTATGAGCAAAGTGGCAATAATTAAAATAGTATTTTTTTCGATTTATACATATTTTCATTAATTTTTTTTTGCATTTTAAAAAAATTAATGAAAATCTTTTATCAGAAAGCACATAAGTCAAAAGGAATGGTCTAAAAGGGAAAGGAATAGCAGATACGTACAGTACTTGTAGTTCACGTTCGAAGGACTACAGTGCTGTTTTTGAAAAATACCCCGAAAAATATCTAATCCAAACGGAACCGATTCTTCATTATTTAAAATACCAAATCTGTGATTTTGTTTTAACTGTTATCCATTGGTATTCTAAAGTATCATTTTCCCATCAAATACCACCTCTTTAACACCCATTTTCCCATAAATAAATTTATTTATCGAAAAAAATACATTAAAAATCCGTTTTCCAATAAAACACTAGTTCTTTATGACTTTCCTCCATTATAGGAACAGAGTACCCATTTTCCCATAAACAAATTTATTTATTGGATAAAATAAAAATAAACCCGTTTTCCAATAAAATATTAGCTGTTTATGGCTATCCTCCATTATAACAAAAGAGTACTCATTTGTAGGCAAAAAACAAATTTATTTATCGGATAAAATAGAAAATGAAACCCTTTTTTGGGCAAAAATTTCAGGTCTTTATGGCTTTCCACCATTTTAACAAAAAAGTACCCATTTTAGAGGCGAAAAACAAATTTGTTTATGGGACAAAATAAAAATCGAACCCGTTTTCGAATAAAACACCAGCTCTTTACGGCTTTCCTCCACTACAACAAAATAGTACCCATTTTGGAGGTGAAAAAGAAATTTATATATCGGATAAAATTAAAAAAAATGGTGTTTTCCAACAAAACACCAACTCTTTATGACTTTCCTCCATTATAACAAAAGAGTATCCATTTTGGATGCGTTTGACAAATTTGTTTATCGGATAAAATAAAAATCAAACCCATTTTCCAAAGTTTTGGAGGTGAACTTGTTGAACCTTCTTAAAATATTTGAGTGGGATTACCATAGTATAAAATTCGTTTTATGATTAGTTGTTTTCTCCTTTGTAATCTTGCAGATTTGAAATTAAGATGCCATTAAATTCAATGATGGAACCAATAGGGACTAATGGGGCCATAGCTCCACTCTCCTCCAAATTTTAAAAATTTTATTTCACATTTGTAATTATTTGTATAAAACGAAGTTAGCCTTCCTAAGTTTTTACAATTTTAGCCCCTCTGGAAAAATTTTAGCCCCTCTAGAAAAAAAATCTTGGCTTTGTCACTGATTGAAATGTTTGTAACTGAGATTTATCCATGGTGAATGTATGATACATAATTTTTTCACTGTATTGAATTTATATGATGACAAATGAAATGGGTCAATTGGATTAGTGAGTATCAGTTTTGTGAATGATTATGAGAGTAAACTATATTATGACAATAAAATACGTTGAATTGTGAAAATTATAATTTAAACATGCTCCTAAATTTTGGATATGTGACTTTCGTAGTTGCGAATTTCTTAAATTAACAGTTAGTTATTACTATGAGTAATGTGGTAAGTGTGAGATGTGAATGTCAGTCATAACTGTTAGTTATTACTATCAGTAAAGTCAGCAATAAATGTGAGACATTAATTGGAATTTGCTGATATCATATTACATGGGTGGTTATTATCTGTTAGTTAAAATTTAGGACTTTTAATTTTATGGGTGAGTGGGGAAAACGTGAGGGAAATGTGGGAAAAACATCAGCATGATTATAGGATTTGTACGAGCAGTTATATGATTAGTTGTGAGATAAACATTTCTTAATTTTAGAAATGTAAAATTCTAATAAAATAGTATTCAGAGTTTTGACAATTTGGAAAGTTCCTTATCCAAAATTTCCTCTGCAATACATATAGATAGATATAAATGTCTTTTTTTAGTGGTTGAATCTCATATTCGTGAACTATCTGCAGAAAAAAATAAAATTCTAGACTATACTAATTTTGTTATACCAACTCTGTTATTCTTATTATTGTATTAATTGTTACACTATTTCTCTCATTTTGTTAGGTCTACATTAATACAAGTTTAATTGTTATTATGTCTCGTGTCCCAAAAAATATATATTATCCTATTCAGATGGATACGTCCAACAGATAATCAAATTGATGCTAAAAATTTAGAATGAATAAGTTGTTTTTGCATAACGGTTGTAAAGGTTTCTTGAGACTTTATGAATTAGGTGTCTTGCGTTTGCAAAAAGAATTTCTAGCATATTTTTGTAGTGGAAATGGAGTTTAAAACTTGCTAAAGATTACTTTCCTGTATTTCAATTTTATCCTAAAGGGTAATTTGCTGTTCAATCTAATTTTATTTTGATTTTATCCAACTAATAAATTAACTTATGAAAATAGATAATTTATGGAGGAAAGCCATAAGTAGCTGGTGCTTTATTGAAAAATGGATTTATTTTTATTTTATCCAATAAATAAATTTATTTATGAAAAATGGGTATTCTGTTCTTATAATGGAGGAAAGCCATAAAGAACTAATGTTTTATTGGAAAGCAGATTTGTTTTTATTTTATCCGATAAATAATTTTTTTTTTGAAAAAATGGGTACTCTGTTCCTATAATGGAGGAAAGTCATAAAGAATTAGTGTTTTATTGAAAAGTGTGTTTATTTTTCATTTTCTCATAAATAAATAAATTTATTTATGAGAAAATGGGTACTTTATTTTTGTAATGGAGAAAAGTCATAAAAAGTTAGTGTTTTTTTGCTTGAATTCGCAGACGCTGCGTCCAAGTTTGCTCTCCCACGCGCTCTACCACAATTTAACATATCCGTTTGTTGTACAGTCCTCTCCAACACGTGTCACTCTCTGCAACCCTTCCTACCATAGGCACGTTCCTACCATAAAGGTATCCCATAATGCCGGCAGAGAGCGACACGTGTTTGGGTTGCAAACAGTCCAAACAGAGACGTTAAAGTGTTGGAGAGCGCGTGAAGAAGAAAGCAACCAGAACCGTGTGCGGATGGAAGCAAACAGCACACTGACTTCCGTACTATCTCGTAGGTTGGGACAGGAAGTGTTATTGCAGGTTAGAACCAGAGGCATTTATGTATTTGCAAATGTACCCATTACCAATGGAAAAATGCTGCAAATGGCTTGGACAAAAAATGTGCATAAAGAAGGGACCGAAATTTTAAGAAATAATAAATGATTATCGCACACGCGTGGGGGATAATCATTTGGAAGTAGGAAAAGTGGAAGTAAACGAAAGGATTGAAGCCTTCATTATATTTATATACATATATAAATTTAGTACCAAGTGTTGAGCTTAAACATGTGGGAAAATGGAGTAGTAACTATCGTTATGGAGAAAAAATAGTTTTAGACATGATATAATAGATTATAATAATTTTAACAACCATTTGATTACCTGTTGGACTTATCCACTTGAATAGGATAATGCCGTAAAAATAAGGAAGTAAGTTTGTCATCTAAAATAGTAAGTGAACGTAATAAACTAGTTACCTTTGCAGCCCAAAAGGTGAATTGAAAGTATTATGAAACATACTTTTTAAAGAGATAAATTACAATTTTTATCCTCAACATACTTTTGAGGAGTAAGTTTTTTCGAAATAATAGTATGTTTTTATACATAAATAATCATTTTTACTTATAACACAGTAAATTTGATTAATGACAAAAACATGCTAATTTATGGCAAAAATATTCTATTATGCTTAAAAAACTTATGCCAAGCCCATAGTTTAGTGTTATTTGAAATAACACTAAAATGTTTTATTAATGATTAAAATTGAGTACCATACGTAGGAAGTACTGTTAAAATATTTGTATAAATACTTGATCGTATGTGAATAAATTAGTATTTTTGAAATTTATACATAATTAAATTTTTTCTGTTGCAGTTAAAAAAAAAAAGTAAGCGAAATTTTTTGTTGCGCAGAGCACAAAAATCCACAAGTAAAAATAGTTTGTTTGAAAGGTAAAGATACAGCTGAATATCATTGTTTAAAGTACTAAACAAATAGATGTAAAATGCTGGTTAAAATTTGGTACTTTGACATATAATAAAGGAAAGTCATAAAAAGCAGGCCATTTATGGAAAAAGTTTTCATTAATAAAAATACCAGCTCTTCACGACTTTCTTACCAGTCCTCCAAAGTATGAGCAAAGTGCCAATAATTGAAATAATATTTTTTTCGATTTATACAGAATAATTTGTCTTTTTGCAATTGATAAAAAATAATGAAAATTTTTATCAGAAAGCACATAAGTCAAAAGGATTGGTTTAAAAGGGAAAGGAATAGCAGATATGTACAATACTTGTATTTCACGTTCGACGGACTACAGTGCTGTTTTTGAAAAATACCCCCGAAAAATATGTAATTGAAACGGAACCGATTCTCCATTGTTTAAAATACCAAATCAGTGATTGTGTTTTAACTGTTATCCATTGGCATCCTAAAGTATCATTTTTTCATGAAATACCACCTCTTTAACACCCATTTTCCCTTGAAAAATCAATACATTGGATAAATAAAAATAAACCGGTTTTGCAATAAAACAGTACCTCTTTATAGCTTTCCTCCATTATAAGAACGGAGTACCCATTTTTCTATAAAAAAATTTATTTATCGGATAAAATAAAAAAGAACCCGTTTTTCAATAAAATACTAGTTCTTTATGGCTTTCCTCCATTATAAGAATAGAGTACCCGTTTTTGAATACAAAAATTTATTTATCGGATGTTATAATAGTAAACCCGTTTTCCAATAAAACACTAGTTCTTTTTGGCTTTCCTCCATTATAAGAACAGAGTACCCATTTTCGCATAAAATAATTTATTTATCGAATAAAGTAAAAATAAACCCATTTTCCAATAAAACACTAGCTCTTTATGACTTTACTCCATTATAAGAACGGAGTACCCATTTTTTTCATAGAAGAATTTATTTAGCGGATGAAATAAAAATTAACCCGTTTTTCAATAAAACACTAGTTCTTTATGACTTTTCTCCATTATAAGAACAAAGTACCCATTTTCTCATAAATAAATTTATTTATTGGATAAAATAAAAATAAATACATTTTTCAATAAAACAGTAGCTCTTTATGACTTTTCTCCATTGTAGGAGCAGAGTACCCATTTTTCCAAAAAAAATTTATTTGTCGGATAAAATAAAAATAAATTCGCTTTTCAATAAAACACTAGCTCTTTATGGCTTTTGTCCGAACGTGTGCTTTTTTGCTTGCAGCCGCAGACAAAAAAATAATGTTTGCTCTCCACAGCTTAACGTCTCCGCTCCATCCAACTCCAACACGTGTCGCTCTCTGCAACCCTTCCTATCATAGGCCGGTCAAAGCCATTCCTACCATAAAGGTATCCCATTTTCGTTGGAAGAATAACTGTTAATTTCATTTTACATCCTTCAACTTACTTTATTTTTTAAACTTTAAAAAATATATTTTATTTTTTAAAATAAATTTTGTCCCACTTAATAAACGCGTTGATAGATGTGAGATAGATTTTATACTTAAGTGAAACAATTTTAAAATTTCAGAGATTCTATTTTTTTAGAGACATAGTGTTTTACTTTAAAGTTTAAGGATTAAAAAAATTGAATATAATTGAAAGGTGTAAAGTGAAATTACACTCAAAGAATACTAGTTCTAATTACTTCTTTTACGTATGTTTAGATTCTTCTTCTCACTACTCTAGTCCCACTATGATATGTAATCATTGAGTTAATTTTCAGGATAATAATTCTCAAAAATTATTAGCTAGTTTAATACTTTTCTAAAATTATTACCCAACATGAAATATGTTAGCCAACAAGCAAAATAAATACACATTTTAGCTATTAAAACACCAATAGCTATTAACAAAAAGGCTCCTTTTGATTTAAAGTTCAAAGACGAAAGTAGCTATCCAAAAGCCAACTCAGTTCTTGGAGCCCTGACGAAATTCTTGCAAGTTGTTTAATCTTCTCAAAACAGACTTGAAAGCTAGGAAGCTGCACCCTAAACCCAAAAAAAAAAAAAAGACAGAAAGAAGCGATCATCAAGCGAAGAATGGCACAATCTGGGTTGTACCTCATAATTCAACAGATGCAAGAAAAGGTACAGATTTTCAAAGGTGGAAGGGCATTTTCTCTTTTTCCTTCCTTTCCTGTTTCTTTTGTTTACACTTTGTTATAGACTTTAGTGGATGTGATTAGGACAGAGACATATTTAAGACAAGTTTATCCTTCAGGATCACATTTTTGCAGTGATTCGTTGACCTTATTACATGTGACATATATAGTTGGGCAAAAATATCAATTGTTATTAAACTATTACCCGTGTCGACTTTTGATTATCAAATAATTTTTCTTCACAAATTAGCCACTAAAATAACTAATTGGCACACTCCTGACCATCTCGTTCGCTATTGCTCTACAAAAAATACCCATGGTACAAACATACCCTTGCATTTTGACACGTGTTTGATTATTTTGTAGATTAAGAGCAATAATCGAGAAAATGGCTACAGGTGTGTTGGTTAGTTTAGTGGCTAATTTGTTACAAAAAATTATTTTATATTCAAAAGTCAACGTGAGCAACAACTTAATGGTCGCTGAGATTTTTTTGCCTATATAGTTCATGGAACTAAGTTTCTGGTAACATTAGGAAGATGGTTTGCGCTGAATCTGATACTAATGCTATCTTCACATTGCGGGTGAAAGAGATATTTAACTTCTCCCAGCATGATTTAACAGCAGAAGATGTACTAATACTATGTCTGGGCGGGGCGCCATTCACCTGCTAAGTCAAAGCATCAAGCTCTTACTCTTGGCCTGGTAATGATTGAATGCTTTTCTTGATTCATTTAGCTTTTTTTTCTGGCCAGTTCGGAAGAATTTGCTTTCATATGGCCTCAGCATATGTTGGTTTAGTAGCTTCTTGAATAAGAATTATATGGTGCATCCATACTTTCTTTGACGTGTATGGTTCAAGAACCTGTGGTTTCTAAGCCAGAACAGAACACATTATGTCGGCTTTACAGTCTAGGACATATGCTCTTTAAACTTGTACTTTAACATTTTCAATCCCCATATTGATGATTTTTTGCCATGCGTGAAGCATCGTGGTTTATGTTACCTTTGGTTACAATATCCATGTTATTCATTTATTGTTCTACCTTGGAGAAACCAGAAGTTCCTTGGGAAGGAAAATTCACTTAAGCAGCATCAATTGCAAACTCCTCTCTATGTTGTCACTGAAGGATCTGAACCACCATTCTTCACTTGCTTCTTTCAGTGGGGATCCCTCAAAGGCAAATGTAGGTGAATGTTTTCACTTTCACGTAAAAATTCATTTTCCCCTTTTGATTCTTCCTTTCTCTAGCTACATCAGAACATCTACAAGTCAGCAGTTTTTCTGAAATGTTTCATGAACTAAACTGAAACAGCAGTTGCAGGCGTTTCATTCCCTTTGATGGTTAAGCCATACCACTAACTCAATTGAACAAAAGCTTGCTATATTGAAGGGAAAATCAGAAAAACTTGAAGGAAGTCACTGCTCTTTTGGATCTTTTTATATTCAACCTAACACTTCAGTTTCTGTTAGAGTGGACTCACCTCCAATCACAGGATGAACGGTCTATTCAACATTTATTGACAGCTAAATTTCATCTTTATAAATCATATGCAATCCTTTGGCCTTCTGGTATTTAAAGAAAACAGGAGATATCTTACATGCAGATAAGAAGTTCGTAGAAAGCAGACTCTAGGAAACTGTCTCTGAAGATATGAAAAGTCAGACCAATGGTGTAAATGGTTTCAGAAAAAGTTCATCTCCTATGTCTACTAATTCAGCTCCAATTTAAGATCTTCAAATTTTCGCCACTATTCGAGTCCACCTCCAGTTACAGAAAACCTTTCAGCAGGATCTCCTGTTCCATACAATAACAGTGGTGAAGCATTTCTCTGAAACTACATTAACAGTTTAGGTTCTTGTGTAGCTATTTGTTTAATGGTGATGATAATTCCCTTCAACCTGCTGATAATAATTTGAATATACAATTGTTTCTTAGTTATTTTCCTTAACTATTCTAAAAGAAAACAGAAAGATGAAAAAGTGCCTCTTTCGCTATGCATTTGTGTATCAAAAGCAGAGATGCTCAATAGTGTTTTTGCTGCCTACTTTATTGTCAGTATATGGGCTATGCAAACCACAAATTATTCAAACTTTCATTTTATTAAAAAGAATTTAGTCTAACTCTTCATTTCTTTCAAGAATTAGAGCGTTTGATTTATAGCATCTATTCATAGTCCAAAAGGAGCACATTTCTACACAAAACCACCCAAATACTAATGATAATTAAATATGAAGACCAACAAATTGCTACAACAAACAATAAACAATTTCTGTTAGTCCTATTCCAACCTTTCAAAGCTGAAGAGTTTTTTCAATACTTTTTCAGACACTGAAAACATGACAACCCCCAAATTTTTGTTTCAAGTTGTAACAATAAAATACCATAATATGAAAGATAGTACACTTATTACAACAGGATAAAACTTCTTATAGTAATAGTTGGGAAACTTCAAACGTCACACGCAATATCCATACCAAAGCATATTCTTATGCAGAGTAAAGGGTGTAACATTCAGGGTTAAAAAAGAGGCTCAGGTATTTCTCAATAAAGGAAGAGGAGAACAGAAAGAAGAATGGTAAGTGGTTACTGATTAGGACTTTCTATACCAATTAGCAGAGAAAAGCACCATTTATTCGTACAGGAAAAGTTTCAAGTACGTAATAAAGCACTATACGAATATTAATAAGAAATAATTTCTTAATACAATGTCCAAAAAAACATTCATGTCATTCGTAGAGCACAATTAGATGTATTGCCCCCTATGCTTTTAGTTTAGTTTTAGATACACTTAATCTCAGCTTGAAAAGGAAAAAGAAATGGAAGATACTAATATACTTGTGGCTGTTGTAGAACCACAAATAAAATCTACTACTATAAAATTATAAAGTGTCAGTGGTAGATATGAACGCGTTCTCTTCTAAAGGGAAAAAAAGATATAAATGCAATCTAACATTAATGCAGTATGGGTAGATTTGCAGTAGATTATCACTAACAGATACTACATAATGATTTTAAACAGAAAATAAGATGATAAATGGACTCTAGAAGGAAACTTGGCTTTGAAGATTAGTAAAGTGAATGTCAAAGAACCATTTACCTTGATGCAAACAAGGGGTTCTAATGGATTTATCCCTAGTCTCGCACAGCCATTACAACTTTGATAATGCAACATTTGGGAGAGGCACCTACTTAATTAAATGCCTTCCTCGGAATTAAAGTATCAAATAGTGCCATCTTGTAGCAAATGCAACATTATGCAGTAAGTCATTCTTTGCCTTGCTGCAATTTTCCTCACGCATGATAAAACTAGGCAACCTGAAGAAGGGTACAGTGGAGCTGAAAAACAAGAGCCTGTAGACATTAGAAACGCCCAGCATCTGTCCCCAAAACTAGAGGATTCCTGCTACCTGAGAGACCTATGCCGATGATCATCATCAGAGTTTCTAGGACGGCTTGGGGAGGCTACCTTATCACGAGTCGACCTTCTGTCCAAACCCCTACTATCTCTATCCTCATTTGTGTAGGATCCATCTTCATACTTTCTTGATCTTTTCTCATCTCTACCATTACGATCTTCTCCCGAATTTGATTTGGCATCACGCCTCCTTGACTCTCTATCACGCAAGTCATTCCTGTCATCCCTATGCCTCGCATCTGTCTCCTTTCTGTCCAATCTCTTCTCATAGTCCCTGTGTCCCCTGTCTCTGGGACTCAATTCACCATGTTCATAGTGTCTGTCTAAGCCCGTCTTGGTGCCCTTCGCCCTGGAATCTCTGGAGTCCTTGTCTGTCAACCCACGCCCTTTCTGATTAGCAGATTCCAGAACACGGTCTGGTACACCAGATTGTTTTCGGTTACCTGTGGAACCCTCAAACTTGTCATTGGCCCATCTTGAACGGTCTATCTTCCTCATGACCCCAACCTGTATTTGCAGCTCTCTAAACCAAGAATTAGAAAAGCACAAGCAACTTAAGAGATGCTATCACACATACTAGCTATAAAGTAAGCAGCAAAAAGTAGCCTTCATAAGTTATCAACTCCAGAAGCCCAGCAACATTTCCAGGACTGCTAAATTGTGACTCAACCAAATATCCATAGTATGTTATTTCATTAACTACAACCAAGAGTTGTATGCTAAATTAACTAAAACGGAGACAGTTTATAGTTTTAGAGCAATTACGTCTGCAAAGAATACCAAGCAGAATTAAACAGAATACCTGATAATGCAAAAAACAGGAAAGCAATACATTACCATTGAAGTTCTTACTTGTTTTGATAAATAGGAATTAAAATCAAAGATGGTGCAACTAGCCATTTAATATGAACTAAGAATCCCAATCCAAAAAGCCTAAAAACAAAACCAAACAAAGAAAAATCTCACTCACTCGTTCATCATGCGAAATTTACACCCTGCTCCGCGATTGCACTCACCCCTCTGGAAGGCACGGCAAACCCCACGCTCCTCCCTCTTTCGGCTGGCTCAGTCTCTTCATCCTCTTCCTCTTTCTTTTTATATTTAGAAACATGGTCAACTCTGATTGTTCTCCCAAGAATTTGGGCACCATTCAAATTATCTAACAACCCCAAAAACTTTAAATTAAAATACAAAAAAAAATATTCCAACACAAAAAACGGAGAAATAATAATAACAATAAAGAATTACAGAAATTGCTGAATGCTGAGGACTGACCTACAGCAAGATTTGTGCTTCTTTGATCTTCATAAGCAATGAAAGCAAAGCCTTTAGATTTTCCGGTGCCTTTATCTCTAACAAGATTAACATCAACTATCTCCCCGTACCTAAAATCAGTTCATCAATAATCGCATGAAAAGGATAATCAGATTACTATTTTTTATTTGGGTCGGTCGACTGAAAGAAATTTAACTTCCGCGCTGAAAATATAAATTCTTTTGAGCGAGTCCCGGACTTACTGAGCAAAGACGGCGAGGAGATCGCCTTCGGTGAGGTCAAAAGGTAGGCCGCCGGCGTAAACATAAGCGGAGTCTTTGTACTTGGTGTGCCAGGACGCCTCGTCGGAGATGCCTAGGGCTGCTTCTTTCGCGTTGATGTTCTGAATCCGCTTCACTAACGTCAATGGATTCATCTTCCTCCTCAGAACTCAGAAGGTTCACGATAAACCCCTAGGCCGGACGGGAACCTGGGGGATCAAGAAAGCGTTTTCTGGAGGCTGACTGCTTGTGACTGAAATCGTAGGCAGCTAAAGCACGAGTTTTGTGATTCCTGTGTGTTTTCCAAAATCTGGTATCACGGGGAAGATGAGAAGCAAAGGGTCGCGGTGGATTGAGTAAAAAGGGAGAAATAGTGAAAGAAAAAAAAGAATGAGCCCCTTTTTTTTTGCTGTAACAGTAAAATTCCTATAATCTAATCTAGTCTAATCTAAGGATAATCTAATGGGAATGGGAGGGGGAAAATTCCTATAATCCAATCTAATCTAAGGGTTATCTAAGGGGAATGGGGAGGAGGGACTCGATGTGAGTAAAAACTTTATAGAAAAACTTTATAGAAGAAAACCAATCCCACCTCATCAAGATGGTGGTGACCACCAGACCAAAGGCCTAATGGTTATGAACCCCCTGAGTTCATCCTTTTTTATTACCATTTTGATTGTTTCACAGAGTATTCTTGAGTTTTTTTTTATTGCTGCACAAATTTAAAAGGATGGTACATTTGAATATATATATATATAACATTAGTGATAAATGAATCGCTTATCATTATCGTTTGGAACAAGTTTTATATAGAAAATTCGGGTAACATTTAATTAATTAATTCACATGTTCTATTTTTGGATTGGATTTTGAAAACAAGTCCTGAACAATTTGAATCCATTAAATTTAATTATTGAATTAAATTATCAAACAAGGCCTAAATCAAATTTTATATGGAATATATTTAACACTGCCATGTTTATACAATAAAAGTCTTTTCCTTCTTATCTTTTTGGTTTCTTCAAATTTTACCATGGCACTTCTTCCCTTAACAATTACTTGTTATGTTTAGAATTCGTTTTATTAATTTACTATAATTTTGTTATTAAAATTGATCTTTTATACCATTACACTGTTAATGATCTATGCATCCTATAAGTTGATGATTACACTATTTCTTTTGTCAACTTTACTACCTAATGTTCTCACACAATTACTTCCTAACTGCTAATTTCCATTCATATATAAAGACTAGAAACAAAATGAGGAAGAACAGACTTCAGGTGTCCTTAGCAGTTGAAGTAACACAGAAACCGTTCCTTCTTCTATCTTATATGGCAAAGAAGTACTCATAGTCATTCCTGAATCAGCTACTTCATGGTCATTACCTAAAGAAGGGTTCCTCAACAAGAGTTAGTGCTATTGCCCTTAAGCTAATGCTAACTCGAGCCGATGAAATTAGTAAACACTGGCTTTCAGATACACATCGTTCACTACCAATTTATATAGACTGGGAGAATCACTGTCTTTATGACACAAGTGACCTCGAAGACAAGTTTTCCTTTCATATGCAATACCATCAAGTGAAACTGTAAACGAAGAACATCGAGTCGTTAAGGATCCAGGAGCCTGGACATGAGAGGCTCCATGAATTCCCACTCAATTTGTTTGTCAGCTCACAAGAACTGAAGAACAGCTAGGCAATTGATGGTGTAAAAATGCCCATGATATTGCAATCTCAACCGCACGATCTCCTTTGTGAAGAAGTATCCAAGGCATGCTGCAAAGAAGGACAACTCATGGGTATTAATCAGGGCATCCTGCAATCTGTCATCCAAGAACTACAATAGGTTGGTCAGCAGTTCTTTAAACTCCCAAAGGAAAGAGAGAGAAATATGCAAATGATCCTAGAACAGGTTAAGTTTGAAGGACATGGATTAAAGATGACCAAAATCTAGATCCCAAGGTTCAATGGATTAACTATTTCTTTCATCTCATGCACCCACGTTGTAAGGTCTATTGTGATATATGGCAAACTTTCCACATCTCGTTGGCCTAACGCAAAAGAAGTTAATGGTCTGTTCCTTCTGTTATAATACCAGGTATTACATAAACCTAGCAACAACTATGCACCGAATTTCTACTGGCGCAAAAGTTACAAAACTACAGAGTCATCCAAGTTCATCCAGGAAATCACAAATAAAGTTCATTTCCAGAATGAAGGAAGGTGAAAGTCAACTACAATGCAAAGATAATGAGCATGAGGATCAGCATTTGGAAATGCTTTCAGAGGATTAGGTTTGAATGGGAAGGTCCTTTGAACTTTTGCCTAGGTGGCAAAGATACTGAGCTGGAGATGAGAATTAACATGTATTCGCATGCCCACAATTTGAACTGGCCTTTGAAGTTGAACCTCGCACTGATATGTCTGCTCTAACCACACTGCTTTGCAGTGATGTTCCAGGACTCTTTTTGAAGATGTTAACTGGTTTGCTATCAACTTCACACCAGATCCACTTCTTGTCCAGGTTGGTGATCAGAATGAGCTAAATTGCACTCTTTTATTATTTCAACTTGTAACCTGTAAGCAATATTAAAGCCAACATAAATAGCAAGCACTTGAATAAAATTTCAAAGTGAATTAAAGAATAAATTCATGAAAGAAGAGCATGTTGGAAGCATGAAAGGCTGCAATGGATAAATTCTTGCTCTTTAACTTTTGTTTATCTTTTCTTTTCCTTATAATGGTGCTCAGCAAAGGCAATAATGGGAGTGTTTTTCAAAGGAGCGTGGTCAGCGAGGAAACAACACGCATGTCACGATCTGTTATCTGTGGACCTCCGCTAAGCAATTACAAGTCCTCTTCCACAGCTTGTGGATGACCAAAACCCAATCAAGAAGTCAGCCAAACACACTTGCCAAAGTCCGCCACCACAAGTTTTAATAAGCTACCACAATAAGCAACTTCTGTAGCTCGGGCTTTGAAATTCAAGGATCCACTCAAAAATTACGTCCATAAACCTGAATTTTGAGGAGCCATTCAAGTATGGACTTAATTTTACATTATGTTGGCAAATCTTGGTAGTTGTTGTAATGGTCTCAGTATTGTCTCAAGTTCCTTGAGATTTTTCTCTTCTGAATGTTTTCAGCAGTGATGGAGGCAGACAAATAAGTCAACAAATTAATCATGAACATTGAGCATGAGATTTATCAAACAGTATCTACTTTTCCACTTCTGTAAACAAAAAACTAAAACTGATCACAGATTGCTTTAGTTAGACAGTGTTTAATTAGTGAATATACTCATAAACTATTATCAGCACACACTAGAACTGTGGAAGTGGTACAAAACACCCGTAAACTCATTGTACATAGGTCCAACCACCAATATTTATTTGCTAAACAGTCTCGGACATGTTTTGTCAGAAGATAACATTTATCTCAAGTTTAAAACTCATTCTTCAAGTGATTATGCTGTTTGAATCATGACTTTACCAAATCCTCCTTATTCAGGCTAAAATGTGTAACAGGTAGTTAATCTTAAAAAAGTCCTTTCCATAATAGTTTGGACCATCTTCAGCCATATTCCTTTGTATGTACATTTTCCTGCTAGTGTAGACGAGATTTATTTAACATTTCAAAAGTAAAGCATTTTACTGGTTTTTACTATAGTTCACCACTTGTATTAAGTTGCTCCCATCTTAATAGAATCTAATCTTTCTATCTAACAAGTTTTGTTTTAGCAAATTTTGGATTGATTCTGATGTCTAATTTAATCATAATAAGCTGTATAAATGAATATTCTCAAAAAAGTTATCTTAACCATTAGTACCACTTTACAAAGCTAACATTCTTTGCAAATATGCTTGACATCCTATTCTGTATCTTCCGACAATAAGTAGCAGTTGTATCAGATTGCTGCCATCTTAGGATAACCTAATCCCAATGACCAAAGGAGGACTCTTAGGGTGTTCCCCACCGCTAGTTCAGGGTTCGAATCCAATGCTTGGTAGTTGGAGGCGGAAAGGGTGTAGGGAGTGTGGGAAGGTGTACAATAAAAAAAATGAAATAAATGGATAACCTAATCTTTTTATCTCACCAATTTTCATCTTTGCAAATTAGCATGCATTGCTTATACGTTTAACATCCTACTCTGTATTTTTCCTAAAACAAACTGCTTATTGATACCTGTTGATTTGTTTGAGCAGAGATTAACTGCATATCAAATTTCACACCCACAATAAAAATAATCCCCAAATTCAACTAATCTCGTCTTGCATTACGATCAACTACGGCACTCAAAAACTATCATCTCACTATCAGATTTGCAAGGCATTGCCAAGTTCTCAGACAAATCTCCATTCTCTGATTTCCTCCTTAACGACCGATTTTTTTGCTTAATAAGGAAGTAAACAAAATTCAACCTTCCAAAGAAATGGACTTGACAGCTGACATTCAATATGATCTCTTTGGATTGAGATACCAAAGGTTAATTGCTGTCCATGTTGATCTTGTGATCTACAGTACAATACAATAACATCTAGCATGATCACAAAGTTCTGACTCATCTATTCTGACACCCAATGATGTACCCCAACGGTGCATTGGATATCAGATAGTTGCTTACTGGTTATTACTTTATGATGGATCTTTCTAGATGATTTGGGTAGAAAAGTTACTCAAGTTGTGGATTATCAGGGCTAGCAGAATATCAAGATTAACTTATCCAAAAATACATCAGAAAGACTGGTTAGTTATCAACTAATTAGAAACTGTTTGTTCATTAAAAGTGTTTAGGATTAAAATCCATCAAATGGCATTATATCCATCTAATACAGGACTACTAAAACTAAGCAGAGCTCAAAACCATACAAAAAAAAAAATACTTTTCAAGTCTAATTTTCTGTCCTCTTACTCACCGAACAATGAGGAAAAAGATTTAGAGCTAACTAACAAAATCATCACAATCTATTGAAGTTTGAGGAAGTGAACAAACAGATATTCTTTATAAAAAAAAAAAAAAAAAGGACATGCATTTGCAATTCATCCGTTGTTGGCAAAAGATGAAGCTTTATCATTTAAGTGAGAATATATTGTTAATCCTTCTTCTCTTCCCAGAAAATTGACAACCTATCTTTGCATATCTTCTTTTACTTCACAAATCTTGTCTTCACTTTCCCAATCCTATATCTTCACTTACAGTAGAGTATGCACCTTCTTTCGTTTTTATATATATCCCAGATCCCTAGAGAGTAAATAGCCAAAAACAAAGCAATAATATCAATCAACCATGTCGCAAAGAAAAAAGATTGAAGTGGTTGAGACTTTAAGTACAACAACCAAACACTATTGCAATGTTAGAATCATGACTCAAGCCAACAGTATTAGACCTATTATCATTACTTTTTCAAAGCCTATTCTCATCACTTGGCTTCACTTTCATGGAAGATTGCCAAAAATAATGGATTCACCAATTTGAATCCTCAAAGTAATATTCATCCATACTTGAAACATTAGATGAAAAAATTAAATCCATGACAACATTAACCGAGAATTTATGTTGATCAGATTATAAAAGATGGGATTAATGACAATAATCATCTCTAATATGTGTCAGGCTATCCACCCAGATCCCTAAGATGAAGTAGTTTGCATTTGCCAATTATAAAGCAAGACATAGAGTCATGTAACCCTTCGTGCAGGAATTGTTTCTCACGTAAGGTTGTCTTTTCAGCTTATGTGTTTCTTATCCCCTCTTAGATTATTTATTAGATTGCTTATGGTCTTATAATTGACTAAGAATAGTTTTACCAGTAACTGAGTTTAAGCCCTTTTAAAAAATTTGGGCTGTTGACTACTGAAAATTGGACCTAGATTAGGCCATTTAGTGCTGTACAATAGCTCACTGGTCTAACTCCATAGCACCAAATATCTATCAGGTTCAAGTGATCCACAGAAGAAACAGACCTTGAATGCTATTTTTGTGTCAGGCAGCACATGTTTACATGTTTCTTTGTAGGCCTTAGAACCACGCTCAAACAAAAATTGCTCCCTTTCTTTTGCTCCTTAACCTTCTCTTCCTATATCCAATCATGAGTTCTAAGTTAAATTCTTCGTCATCCTAATAACTTAAGACATTTAGACTCAATCACAGCTTTAATCCAGAAAAAGAAAAAAGACAGATTCTTTCACAACAAAGATTTGTATTGGAAAGGAGAGGGAGGGAGAGACAATTAGACAGTCGCAAAAGGGAAAACATGTAAGTTAATTTCGACTACAAAGAACTGAGAAACCTAATCTACAATTGTTTTATGGTGTGTCAAATCAAGAAAAAGTTAATCAATAACCTACCTTTCTCATTCCTAAAAGAATAACATATGTAACCACTAAATAGAATACACACTGGAAATGTGAATTTAAAAGACAATCTATTACTGCTACTAGTGTATATAAGACTTCAAGACTAGTAAAATTCTAGTCATCAAAGCCCAAGTAAAATCAGAATAATTGGCAACACTAATATGGACATAGCACAAAGTGCTGCCAATTGAGGATGCATGATTGTTTTGGAAGGGGCAAGCCTTCTAAGGCAGATGCTCAAAAGTTTCATAGGCAGTTGAATCATTTTGTACCAGATTATTATTTTCAGGGAATGTCATTTTAGAAGAGCTATGACATCAGCAGTATGTCAGGAGAGAGATGCCAGTTAGTGCCAGAAGAGATTGTGTAAACTCAACAAACTAATTCAGAAAAATCTTTGACTCTGTTTAGTTGTATAGTTCAATATTGGTCCTATGCACAACATACATCCATGCACACCACAAAAGAAATAATTCCAGAGACCTCCAGAATGAGTGAACATACATCTCCATGATCCAGCACATGGAGATTCAGGTCGGGTGACTGTTTCACAACAATCAGGGCTGTCTCAACATCAAGAAACCCAAATTCCACCATCCTTCTCAATACTCTAGCCTGGAAAGTCCTTCCTCTAAAAAGAGGTAAAGACAACAAACAAATGAAAGACCAAGCAAAAGACTTTCAGTAGAAAATAACAGAAAATTTTAACAATACTAAAGCAGAGAATCAAGACAACAAATATAAGAACATTAGGAGTTGAAACCTGCTGGCATCCCTGAAAGGAGATTGAAGCTCCAGTGATGGTATCATTCCTGCTAGCATGGCACACTCTCCCAAACTAAGAAGTGAAGGTTGCTTTCCAAAATAAAAACGTGATGCTGACGCAATACCATTGACACCATGTCCCCAATATATCTGCAATATACCACAGTTTGAAGAAATATGACATAATAGACTAAGACAAAAGTCAAAGTACTGAAGGATTATTGCCTAGTCATGTGATCTATAAACAATCGGTAACACAAATTACCCAAAGTTATATCTTATTAAAATAAATCAATTGGAGCACAAGAAATCATTGATTGGCAATTATCAGAGTTATCTTTTAACTTAAAGAGGATGAAATCTATATGGCACCTCATACAATGACAGACCAATTCATTTAACAAAACATGCACCAGCAAATTAAGCTCAAAAGTTGGCAGGCACTTCATAAAAAACTAATGACAAGTTGACCATTGAACTTAACAATACTAGAGCTGCAACTTAGCTTGAAAGAGCAGTTGACCATTGAGCTCAGAACTGCTAAAGTTGAAACTTAGCTTGAAAAGAGCTGAAATCATATAGTAAAAAAATGAAATTCCAATGTTATTTAACTATTTTGTTTTTGAAAGCAATTGCTGAACCTTAAACCTCCTTGAACAAATCCTCTAACTATGAGAAAACCAACTGGATAGACCTCTACATGCTCATAAAAATTCATGTCCAGAAACACCCTCAGGTACAGAAATTAGAAGCAATTCGACATCATCTTGATACCCAAATTGCACAAGGGGAAACTAGAAGAATACATAGAGTTGAACATAATAACATAAGAAATTGAAAATTTTTGTTGAAATTGTTCATTTGGATATTTCCTTTTCTTTTATTACCACTAGAATCCTACAATCACATTAAACCGGGTTAAGTAGCATGCAATGTCCTTGAACATGGTAAGTCATTAAACTATCCCATATTTGGAAAAAGAAAAAAAAAAACAAAACAAGTGCTTCAACTCAGTTTATGAGTTAGATTATCTTGGGGGAAACACAGTTTGATGAATTTCCACTAGATGCTTCATCAAAATATTCAACATCTGGAATTTGTTCGCTAAATAATATTCTGAACGGGGTAATGTATTCCCAACTTTTCTAAAGTGTGACTGTATTAGAAAACAGAAATGATCATCTGATATAATTCCTAACCAAGTTTAGATTACTAAGTCTGGTAAAGCTGCAGCAATTCCTGTTCAGTTGCCCGCAATTAAGCTGCACAAGATGCCATTGCTGGAGCTATATATGCCTAATACACCTTTATATGAAGAAAAGATTCCATGCTAGTCTATCACTGCCTCAGGAACTCAATGAGAAATCATATAGCACTAGTTCAAAATGTGTTAGAGAAATAAGACTCCCCAAAGTTACACAACTAATAAGTTAGACTAGATATGCCCATTTGTAAGATATCTAGGTTCATCAAACATATATTTTAGCCAAAGTTTTCCAATATAAAAGTATGCAAAGCTTTTGGGAACAATATAGATTAACTGCCTATCCACATCATGCTAAACATGCAGCTCAGGTTGTATGAGATGGAACGAAGTTTAAGAGAGATTAAAGATTATTGACCTTAAACAAGTAACTGCTCAAGATTCTCAACTTTGAAATTCACCTCTCCATTGCCAGAGCCAGCACCATCACAAACAATTTTCCTCAACAAAGTACATTTGTTTTTCAAGAATGTGCTTTTCACCAGCTGCACTTTGTAATGGGAACATTAATGTACAGAGAAAATTCTATATATCTCATGAAATACACAGGGACCCAAAAAAGAAAGTTGTTCACAAAGAGCCAAGTATCCAACAACAAGCAGAGGCATCACATAGCTTAGCCTCAAAAGTTTCTGTTATCGATTCGCAAAGATAAATATTGCCATTACCCAGAAAGTGAAAACAAGGACATAGTCGACCCTGACAGAAAACATTTTAAATTTAATCTCAACGCATAAAGATGGTAGTTAGCATTCTTTGACCACATTTGCAACCATGTCAGACACTCTAAACTTATTAGCTCAGTGGATTTAGTTTTAAATCCTATTGGCTATCCCCTGCATTTTCTACCATCCACAGACAACACAAAGCTGGTGAAAACTTTTTTATTTTCTATTATTAGCCCTTCTCTTATTGTAGATGAGTATTGAAAATGGGAAAAGTGCAAGTATCCATCGCATTGTTCTTGTAAAGACTCACTCGAGAAATGTCACTTGGGGAACCAAGCAAAAAAACCTCCTTTTGAGAGACCATTTGAAAAGTGTCCTCATTTTGTAAATTCATCATGCTCACTCTTACCAAGATGGCACAGCATTCCAACAAGTGATTAACTCTAATACAAAGGATAGCCAGATTCCAGATGAACCAAGTCATGCAAACTAGTAATATATCATAAAGATAATAGTCACATTGTACACATATTCAATAGAATTTGATAGCTATTTAGATTACAAATCACATAATTTCTTTCTCTAATCTAATCATACAAATCAAGTATTGGCTGGTTTTGCCAAAATCTCAGCCATTAGGTGCTATCTTGGACCTGATATTTGGTGTGATGACATATAGGACATGCAAATATTAGAACTAGTCCTCGTACTTATGTGAGCTGTATTTTCTTGTGGAAATAGTACAGCTTCATTTGGCCCTCTGGTTTCTTCCTGTGTGGAAGCCTCGGTAAAACGAAGTCCATAGAACCTTAAGAAGTTTAGAGACTCTATTTTAGGCTCACACATAGGTATCTCACCCTCCAACATGCCAACAACACTGGCCATGTTTGGTCTCAATTGTGGCGCCTCGTGAACACAGCACAATGCCACACGGCCAAACTTCTCCACCTCTTTGCTTGTCACCCTCCCCTCAAACCTTGGATCAGCTCATGCATCTCTAGTGCAAACAGTGGGAAGTAAACAAGGCCTAGTCCTGATGAAGATGATGAGCTAAAACCTGCACTGCTACAGTCATCAAGGCTATAGCTTCGTGAACGTAAAGGGCAGTTATTCCGTCCACTCACAATTTCAAGTAGCACCATTCCAAACTATAGACATCAGTTTTGTCAGAGATTGCAGAATTTGTGAGCCGCTTTGGAGCAGGATAGCCATGAATGCCTCTCATAGTCGTGAAAGACTGGACTGTTCAGGGCTCAAAAGCTTTGAGAGTCCAAAATGAGATAATTTAGCTTGGAAGTGATTGTGAAGAAAGATATTCACTGGCTTCAGATCACAATGAATAATCTTATGCTCACAACCACCATGCAAGTATGCTAACCCTCTTGCAGCTCCAAGTGCAATTTCAACCCTTTTTTGCCATTTTAGGATTGGTCCACCATCAAAAAGGGAACGATCAAGTGAGCCACAATTCATATACTATGCCTACCTTGAACACAGTATTCTTTCAACCTGACCAAGTTGATGTGATGAATATTACCAATAACAGCTATTTCAGTGCAAAAATCCTTCTTCCCTTGAATACCTAGGTTGTTAATCCTTTTTACTGCAACCAGAATTTTATCACAAAGAATGCCTTTATATATAGCACCAAAACCACCTGATCCAATCTGAGTCTTAAAATTCTTAGTTGCTGCCTCAAGCTCTTCATATTCATACCTCGGGTACAGCTCTCAACATAATCGATCCTACTTCATTCTTAAGTACATAACAGGAGCCAGATGAGTTCTCATAGAAAACCCCAAAGCAAGCACAATCTCCTGAGTAGAGATACTGACAAACTGATAAATTTACTCCATCCTTGGAACGCATGTTAGCAAAGTAGTCCACACCATGCCCTAGGCTTAAATATGAGACTGTCAAATAATTAAAACTACTGTTGTTTTTGGTTGAATTACAAGAGAGTGGTAGAGAACAAGAGCCATCAGTCAGTGAACAATTTGAGGTACTTTGTGAACTAGAGTGAAAGTTAGAAGGACAAGAACATTGAGGAGGATATGAATTAGCACCATTACTACACAACCCTAGCCTTCTGCAGACGTATGGAATCCAACAATAATCAATTGGGACCACAAAATTCTACTCTTGGACAGCCCCTGAGAAACTTTTGATGATGTACTGACCAGTGTAGTCTAACTTGGCAGTTCGAAAGCCAGATGGTGGCAACTTCACCTGAACCACTACTGCAGATCCTTTGTGACTAAACAGATAGAGACCTGTTTCATTAACTGCTATATGGTCCACAGCATAGTTTGAGTTTGTAAATGCCTGGGTATCCATGGATAATTTCCAATAAGTCTGATTCTGCCACTGTAACATGGCATCAGAAGCTGTCAAAGCAAGGCTATAATCCCCTGTTGACAAGTCATCACTTGATAGGGCACTGTACAATGATAACCCAGCAAGTAAGACTTGCCCAATCACAATAGTTTTCATTGGATATCTAAAGCTCTCCTAGACAGTCACATTAGATTGATCAAGCAAAAGAAGATTCCCAGGCTCATTTAATTGTAAGACAGAATCTGATGACTGCATAGATGGAGTTGACCATTTTAAAATTACCATCCTGTTCAGTTATCCCAATACCCCGGGTGGTCAAATGCATCTTTCCCAAAGTCAAAACAGGTGCATCTTGATTAGCAGACCAAATGATAGTATTGGATTCGGAATGAATAACGTACAAGTAGATTCTGGTTTGTTGAGCTCCAGCATTGAACATGGTAGAGTTAAATGTTCCATTTTGGGAGAACAAGAAAGTTCGTCAGGGTCAATGAATTGCATAAATGCAGCAGTGAAGTTTGGGTACACCAATTCCATGAAAGGCACACTAGTTACAAGAGGCAAAGGCAAAGAGACAAAGGCAAGGAGAAATAAGAAAGACCGCATAAAGACTGGGAATGAAGGAAAGACAGATATCAGTAAGCCGTACTGGAATTCATATTGGTGTGATTGTATTAGGTCTGCTCTGTTCGTCTCCATTTCTTCTTTTTTCAATCTCATCCATGTTTTGGTCACACGTTAACTCTCACGTTATTGGTATGCTCAGCCTTTGATCCCGCGTTGAACAACTTGAACTTGATAATGATTGATGAACTCAAGAGACAATGAGTTTTGTTTAATGCTATGATCAACTGAGATTTTCATAAATAAAATGCTGTGCAGATCTGACTTTTGTATGCATTGATAAAACCAAAAAAGATTTGAGTTGTCGTAATTCATTAACTATATTATCTGTCCTAATCAGTCTCGTTGAATGTCACGTTTAGTTTGAATTTCATACACCATAACACCGTCAACAACATTAATTGCATATTTTCCACTTTGCACTCGAATTTGTCAAATTTTTCTACGACTTTTTTGGCCTAAAAACATAAAATAGACGAAAAAAAAAAACCCACAAACAAACAATGAAAATTAAATAACGCACTTTCTTTCGGACAAAACATCTAGCACTTGAAAGGCTACAGAAAAGTACCCGTTGTGTAATGGTGCTACCACCGCCACGAGCAGACAATGAAACTACTGCTTGAAGAATGCCAACTGGGTCCTCCCCAAAATGGCTAAAGAATCGTCGATCCTCGTATGTACGGCGGCTTAGAGAAAATGCTGAGGCTATTATTCCGTTATGAGCTTGGTTTCTACTTTGGCAGAGAATGCAATCAGTTCGTGCCATCTTTGTGGGAAGTCAGGGAGGAGAAGGTTGGAGATGAGGCGAAGAAATAGGAGAGTCAGAGAGAAAATGCAAAGAATCAGAGCTTTGACGACTGTGGGATTCAATGGATGATGGGATTGAGATGGTGAGTCTGTTGGAGAACAATGGAGTTGGTAGTGGTGTTTGTGGAAATGCTCGTGTGGTGCTGATTTTTTTTTTTTTTTTGTCAAATGTCAACTTCAATATATAGGTAAATGGTTACATATCAGTCTGCACAGCAGATTTACAAAAGACTGGAACTGCCAGGAAATCATTGTGGGCTTCTTTGTTAAGCCACACAGGGAAGGATTGCTTCCACCTAATTTCTTGTAATAAATTAACAGCTAACTTAGCTAACCCGTGAATACACAGGTTCAATTCTCTCCTAATGTGAAAGAAGGAGCATTTCCAGAATGAGCGACTCAGATGCCTTATGTCTTCAATTAGCATGTCGAGAGAGTTTAGGTCTTGACATCCTATATTGATTCTGTCCACAACAGCTTTGCAGTTGGAGAGAATCAATAAGGATGTCATGTTTTCCTCTATGGCCTTGCTCAAAACTGTTCTACTAGCAAGAGCCTCCAATTCTGCTACATCTCTGGCTCCTGAGTACGGAATGGACCAAGTCGCCAGAATCCTGCCATTGTTATCTTTAGCAATGATTCCCACTCCAACTTTCATTCTGGCCTGATTCATTCCAGCATCCGTGTACATAATGGAGCTATGCTGTTCCATCAGACCACTCAACATGCCTCGCTTGTCATCTGGTTGAGAACCAACTGCTTTGTCCCTCTCAGCATTTCTACCTTCTTCCTCAAATTCTAACCATTCATCCATTGCTTTTTTGGCTATCTGATGCCCTTCTGTTAATGCTTGGTTAAAGTTCCCCTCATTTCTTGTCTTCCAAATTTGCCAGAGGAAGTTAGCTGTGATTTCAATGTGTTTAGTCCCATCTTCCCTTGTTCTGACCCCCTGCATATGCTCCCACCATTTCCAAAAGTTCCATCTATAGTCTTTAATACCGTCCCATGAAACAGGGAATGTTGCCCATGCCAGCTCTCTAGTTTTGCAATGAAGTAATGCATGTTCAGTAGTTTCTTGTTCTTCCCCACAGCATTTACAAAGCGGATCACCCTTGCCCATCCTTCTAAATATTTCCTCATTAGTTGGAAGAATGCAATGGAGACATTTCCACAAAAAGTGCTTGATTTTGTGTTTGATGTTCAGTCCCCAGAGTTGGTTCCAGACCTTGGATTTTTCTTTGTTTGTGCTGGAGTTAACTTGTGCCTTATTCTTCTCACTGACTTCTTTGATTCGCTCCTTGGCCCTGGCATACCCAGATTTAGTAGAATAGCAGCCATTTGCTGTATATTTCCATTTGAACCTGTCCTTTTTTTGGAATACATTGAGGGGAATTGACATGATTGCCTCTGCCTCCTCCTTTGAGAACAGTCCTTGGATAATGTCCTTGTTCCATTGCCTCCCCTTAATCAAATTGCTAACCTTGGTCAGTTGGTAGCCATTTGGTTTGGGGGAGGAGACTCTTCCACTTTTTGAACACTCTACCCATCTATCTTTCCAAATTTCCATAGTGGATCCATCCCCAACTTGGTTCCAAAGCCCACTTTCCAGCATCTCTAATGAACTATGCAAACTTTGCCGAATCCAAGATGCGCCAGCCTTTACGTTAGACTCAAAGATATTAGAGTTAGAGAAGTACCTACTTTTCATAACTTTGCTAACTAACAAGTTGGGACAAGTAAGGATTCGCCAAACTTGTTTGGCTAGCAAAGCTTCATTGAAGCAGAGTAAGTCCCTAAACCCCAGTCCACCATTCACTTTCCTCTCAGCTAAGTCAGTCCATTTCTTCCAATGTATTCTTTTTTCCCCTTGATCATTTTCCCACCAAAATCTGCCCATTAACCCACTTAGCTCTTTGCACAGGCTTTTGGATAATCTGAACACAGACATGGCATAGGATGGGAGAGCAGTAGCCACTGATTTTAGCAAAACCTCTTTCCCTACATTACTCAAAAGTTACCCTTTCCAACTCTGAATCTTAGTCATCATATTTTCTTTAATAAATCTGAACACACTGTTTTTGGACCTTCCAACAACTAAAGGTAAATCCAGATACTTCCCTTGTGTAACTTGTTGGATTCCTCCTAACCTATGTAGTACCTCTTCCTTCTCTCTACTGCCTGTATTTTTGCTGAAAAAGACCGCAGATTTGTTGATGTTGACTTGTTGCCCCGATGCTTTTCCATAACACTCCAATATTGCTTTTATATGTCCTGCTTCATCACCATTAGCTTTACAAAAAATAAGTGAGTCGTCAGCAAAAAAGAGATGGGAAACTTTGGGACCTTGTCTTGCAATCTTGACTCTTGTGATTTGTTTGTTACTGACAGCTTTATTTAGGAGGTTAGAAAGTCCTTCAGCACAAAACAGAAACAGGTATGGGGAAAGGGGATCTCCCTGCCTAATCCCTCTAGAAGGACTAACATACCCTCGCTTAACACCATTAACATTGAAAGAGTAAGACACTGAGGACAGGCAACCATACATCCATCTAATCCACAGAGGAGCGAACCCCATTTTACAGAGTATGGCATACAGAAACTTCCATTCGACTCTATCATAAGCTTTGGAAAGATCAAGCTTAATGGCCATGTACCCCTTCTTCCCCTCTCTTTTTGATTTCAGCCAGTGCATGTATTCGTAAGCAACTATGACATTGTCAAGAATTTGCCTATTTGGGACAAATGCAGCTTGAGAGTAACTAATGCAGGAGTTAAGGAAAGGTTTGAGTCTGTTTACCAAAACCTTCGAGATGATTTTGTAAAAAACATTGCATAAACTAATTGGTCTAAACTGAGCCAGGTTGAGAGGGTTGTCTATTTTAGGAATAAGGGTGACCAGGGTCTCATTTATAACTTTTGGGAGGAAACCAGTGTGAAAAAAGTTTCGAATAGCATCCACTACATCTACTTTGATAATATTCCAAAACCTTTGAAACAAAACAGGGAACATACCGTCTGGATCAGGAGATTTGTTGGGTTGCATGGAAAACACTGCAATCCTGATTTCCTTCTCAGTGACAGGTCTGGTAAGTTGCAGGTTCATCTGCTTTCGGGAGATTGTTAAGGTGAAGAGACTTCTAGATTCAAAAGTGAATGATGGTGATGACTTCATACGAGCAATGATTCGAAGAATGAAAAATAAGTTTGACAAATATTGGGGTGAATGCAACCTATTGATGGCAATTGCTGCAATTTGGGATCCAAAGCAGAAAATGCGCGTTTTAGAGTTTGCCTTCCCAAAAATATATTCAGCTCTTGAATGTCAAGAAAATATCACCAAAGTCCAAAAAACTCTATTTAAAATGTATGAAAAATATGTCTCAGCGGCTGCTAGTTCAAGTGGATCTGCAATTGAGTCCTAGCCTGGTGCATCTCAAGGGAATCAAACTTTTGATTGGAATGATGACTTTGATGAATATTGTGAAAGAGCAAAGACTTTGGAGCCTCGCAAATCTGAATTGCAAGATTACCTTGATAAATCTCGTCAAACAACTACAGCCAGTTCAAAATCATTTGATTGCTTAGAGTACTGAAAAGTCAACAGTACCTCATACTCGATATTGTTTCAAATGACCTGTGATATCTTGGCCATTCCTATAACTACAATAGCATCCGAGGCAACCTTTAGTGCTGGCACGAGAGTCATTAATCCCTATCGAGCTGCGCTGGCTCCAGAAACAGTTCAAGTCCTTATGTGTGGTGGCGATTAGTATAGATGTTTTCATGGGATCAAGAAGAAATCAAAAGTGAGTTTTATACGCTTAAATTTCACTATTCATTACTATGTTATTGATTTTCTATTTTTTTTATCTTTTAAGTTATGTGTATTCTTTTTGGTATATGCAGCAGCCAAAGAGTACCAAGATAATTGAGTTGCCGCAAGTTTCATATCCAGCTTTGGGTGTAGTTAGGTGATTCAGGTCTATCATTTCTAAATTTCTACTTGTTTATTCATTCAATTTTGTTTTAATATGTGCCTTTAGTTGAAAAAATATTTAAATGTCTTGGTGATAGGAGTTGATCATGGTTAGATGGCTGGACTGGATGGCTGCTTTACGGGCACATTTCTTGCTGCTGCCTTTGTTTTTGCTCATTTGCTGTTTTATCTATGAAGTTGTTTTGGTGTTAGCTTGGTGCTAAGATATTGTCTTGTGTAGACTTGCAAGTTGTAGGTTGTTATAGTAGTAAATTACTCTTGTTTTGGGCAGTTTGTTGCCACTTCCGTTCTTGAAATTGTTTTGGTGGCGGCTTGCTGCTAAAATATTGTCTTGTGTAAAACTTGCAAGTTGTAGGCTATTATAGTAGTAAATTACTCTTGTTTTTTGCTATTATTTTGATACTAACTATTTAGCTGTTAAATGTTAATGTAATCATCAGTGATCATTGATCAGACATACTCAATTTATAACTTCAACTTTCTAGTTTCTACAACTGTTTTCCTAATTTCTCTTTTGCATAATAGGATATGGACCTTTCTTGTGATGAATTGCAAATGTTCCAAGTTCCAACTTGTTTCAATTACTAATAGCCTGTTCTAAATCAAGAAATTGGGCTTGCATCAATCTACTTTGCATGAAGAGTTATATTCTGCAATTTTAAAAGTGGACAAGGACTTCGAGTTCGAGTCATATACTTGAGCTCGAGTCATACTCGCAAGAAATCGAGTAGATCTCGAGTTTCGAACATTTTTTCGAGTTTGAGTGCGAACCCCATTTCTGCGACTCGCTCAAGTTCGAGCAATATATCTCTATTGTCGAATCGAGCTCGAGTATAGCGATACTCGCGTTCGACTCGACTCGATTACATCGCTAGGTAGGACACATGTGGACCGTGTTACAAGAATATATTGGCACTTGGTCTTGAGTTAGACCTACATCCGACAACAACGTGACTCTTTAGTAGTTTTATGTTCTCTAATTAGTTTCTCTATTTTATCATTTTCATTTTCTTTTATGTTTATACTAACTATTTGCATATATATAGGTCTTAGTTAGGGTTACTCTAATACATTCTTATTAGACATTGACATATTTTAACAATATTTATTGTTATTTTAGTTTAGATTTTTTAAGTGTACTCAAGGTTTACCTTGATTTTTTTGAATTATTTTATCGAAAGTTGATATAGTGTTGCTTTTTCATAATCATTTTCACATTTATCAATCCAAGAGCAAGTTTCTCTTGGTATGATAGCTACTTCTCCTGTGGGTAATTCTTACCCTATTGATAGATTTAAGGATTTTCTTATGAAAATTGAATTGCACGTCGAATCATAAGAACCAAATTGCGTGGACCCAATGAATGTTTCGAGGTTCGTATGGATCATAGGTATAAAATTTTTAACGAGATTTTGTGATATTTAGTCTCCAAAGACTATGAGAGATGTGTATGTGATAGATATGTAGTTAGGAGATTTATTCTTGATGAAACTATTACTTGTGCTATCTTTCTATAATCTCATAGTTATCAAATCTATGAGTATAGATCCCTGATTGTTTAAAACAAATAGCAAATTCATGCGAATGCACTACCAATTTATGTTATAAAACTAAACCTTGTAGAAAAAAAAAGCACGAGCTGAAGAAGGAAGAATTCAGCTATGAGACAAAATCGGGTTGGACTGGTGAACTCGTAGAACCATAGTTATTAAACCCGACTCGGAACTCAACCTAGAAGAGGGACCGGATCATCGGGTTAGTGGTTCAACCGGAGATCAACTGGTTGAACTGTCGAGTTCTAAAAATAATATAATTAAATATTTATATCACTAATAATTAAAATTATACAAAATAGTAAAAATATAAATTACTTTTGTGAAATTCAAACAACAACTCAACTGAACTTCTATTGTTCAAACTTCAAAGTTGTATTACATCATCTTAAAACATTATAGTACGTAATTACATATGCCAAAAGTTCCAAATGGTTTCATCCATTAACATAAAACAAGTGTTCCAAATAGTTTAATCTGTTTTTCCCCTTGTTGCAGGCTGAGATTCTGAATTTGAAGTATTTGGTGTTGCACTTGTAGGTGTTTCTCCAACAGAATCCATCTAAAAAAATGCAAATACAAGCAAGTATTCATTAGATAAAAAAGATGTACCAAATGAAGCAAGAAAATTTGGCTCAAAAATTGCATAGGTAATCATTTAATAAGCTCAACTTTTTCTAAAAAGTAATCATACCAGCAAAAATTAGCATAAGGTAATCATCTAAAAAACATTCATCCAATATTACCAGCAAAAGCTACTTCCAAAATTATCTTTATCTATCTTGCAACACTTGTAGAAGGGAGGTATTAAAACCATTTTTTGTTAAATATACCTCTCATATATATAGCTTTCCTTCGGTTTTCTTGTGAAGCATTTCTCATTTTTTTTACATGATTTAAGGCAGCCTAGAACGGGAAACTACAACCATCATTCCAAAATTTACCTAAATTGAAATTTTGGTATAAAGGCACGAAAGATAAAAAATAAAAATAAATTTAAAGCCTATAAAATTTGATGAGTCTAGTATTTAGGTATCATCTTTTATATTAGTATCCAATACAAAAAGTGCAAATCTTGCTTTGAGTAAATGAAAGCTGGTTATAGTTTGACTAATTCTCAGAATTTAGCTTTCTTATACTGGAAATGCTCGTGTTTCTAAAGAAACCTTATCCACAAGCATGTTTCAACTATTGTTACTAAAAATGTTCCTAACAAGCATTTTCACAAACACCTAATAGATTCAAAAGAAGAATCCAGTTGAGTAGAAACATCTAAAGTTATGAACTCAGGAATAATTCAACAACCAACAAAAAAAAAGAATCACATAAATATAAGCTGAAATTAAATAGAGAAAATTAGAACTTATGCATAAAAGATGTGAGATCAAAAGCTACAAAAATAATTCTTGCCAAAGTTGATAAGACTTGAGAGAATGAGAAAGGCAAAAGATTAAGAAAGAATTTTGAAATCTATGTTTGCAAGCTTGAAAATGGCAAAAAAATTAAGCATTAGATGGAGAAGAGAAGTTAGAGTAATTTTATTTGAGTCTCTGCGGCTCTGCGTTCACAAGAGAGGAATTTGCGTCTTGTGTCTGCGGCTCTGCCCTAATTTCACTTGAGGTCAATGGTCAAGACAAGATAAATTGCTTAAATTTAAAGAGTCAATTTGACTCATTTGACTCATTTTTTCCTAACCCACCGAGTTTTAACAAATTCGTCTGGGTCTTCAGTTTTGCGATTCAACCATGGGTTTTAACGGTTCCTAGTGGGTTACTTCATTGTCTGGTCAGATTACAAATCCGGCCCGGTCTAATGGCCTGGTCCCCTGTTCGATTGCCGGGTCGGGTCGGATTTAATAACTATGGGTAGAACCATTTAAACCAGTTTGTTTCCCATCCCTTTTTTATAACTTGACTAGTTGACCTAGAAAAATCAGTTCCTACTCCTATTTCATTCCTGTTTTGTTCACTGCCGAACAAAACAACCTCTCCTCTTTCGTTGCTATTTCATAACCCTAGGTCTTCTACCACTGCTGCTCTCCAACATTCAATTGCTTACTGCCACTTCTCAACAGGGCTACTGCTACTCCTTTGGTGCATTTTCGAACTTCAAGCTCCTTCATACTCCAGTAGCTACTAGTTCCATCAGGTTTCAAGATAAAGTCTTCAAGCTCAAACCTCAAGGCTCAAGCAAATTTTTCGAATTGGTAATTCATATCCTAATCTTGGAAGCACCTTACTGTTCTCCTTTTTTTATTGGACATATAAAAGAAACAGCTCAATATATATTATGCTTGTAACTATTCCTAACTTTCAATGGCCGAATAGTTTTGTATTGAAGATTGTTTAAAATTTGCCCACCCACTCCCTCTACTAGTAGTTGTGGACCGATTGAATGGTAAGTGTATGGGTGGGCATGGTTATAACTTTGAATGTAAATTTCTCCACTTTTGGTATGGTTGGTTGTGTGTGACTGTGTGTGACTGGTGATTGGAACCATAGTAGTAGTAGGTGACTTTCACCTCATTATAAAAGTAGTGAAATTATAGTAGTACACTACTTGAGGAACTGGTACTTTGTGTGTTAAAATAAGAACAATCTTAAGAAAATAAGAGCAAATGATACTGGTTGGTAAAATCACTACTGATGTGAATATAGTTGGAGCATTGGTTGGTAAAATCACCAATAGTTGGAGCATTTGTTGCAGTTGTTTATTTTGGACCGAAAGATTTTTGTTTGATAGAAAAATAAATAGTCAATAGTCAATAAGAAATTTAGAATTTTAGTTACGATTTTTGATATACCTAGCTGCTATAGAATCTTTTCATGTTCATCTTTTAAGTTTCTCAAAGTTTTTTAAAAGATTGTGTCCCATAATGTTGAAGTCATTTGATGCGTTTGATGGGCTTACCTTCTATTAATTGTGATGCTTGGTGTGGAATGTCCATGGCTTCTGAATTGGATGCACGCTTGTACCTGTAGTGAATTTGCAAATTGGATGTTTTTTTTAACAAAATCAAGCATTGTTGTTGATTGGCTATAGAAACAGTGTAGTAAGCTCAGGTCTTGAAGCACTATGTTAGACTTTATATTTGGATGCTCTCGAGTACTTTTTCCTTGTTGCCATTTGGTATATCCTTTAGGAGCACTATGTTAAACTTTATATTTGTTGCCGTTTGGTATATTTGGAGCACTATGTTAGACTTGAAAAATTATGAAATTAGAGATAATGATGATGAAAATGAAGATAAAGTATGGTTTAGATAGTTCTAAAATATGTCATTTCAAAGTATTATGAATGAACTTGTTACTTTATTTGGATTGATATTTATCGACGATTGAATATGTATGAAATTTTTATTTTGTAAATTTTGTGAGTTTGGATGAATTTGGTGAATTGGATATCTATTTGGATCATTGGATTCTTTGTAATATTTTGTAAATTTCATTTTGCAGAAAAAATATTATATGTATATGACGTATTTATGACGTCATCCCGTTCGACTTCCAATTGAACCCGATCGAGTCCATTGATCCCTGACCCCTGAATTCGGCTGAATGGATGTTCGGTTCGAGTCTAAAATCATAGTTTTCAAATATAGAATTAGATTATCCGACGGTGTAATTTGATTGTATGAATGGAGTATTGCTAGTGTACCTACTCATAAACCAATATTGTGCAAGAATGTCTTTAGGCTAGATCTACATTGGCAACAATGTGATTTTTTCAATAGTGTCATGTTTTCTAAGTAGTTTTCCTATTTTATTGTGTTTTTTTTCTTATACATTTTTACTTGATGTATGCCTATAAATAAACCTTTATTTGAATTTTTCTAATACATTCTTAACAAACTTTGACATATTTTAACAATATTAAAGTTTAGAAAATGAATTTTTTTCATGAATTTGTCTATGCTATTACTTTCATTGATGATGACTGGTGGGAAAATCGGTTTCATTGTCAATAGGAATTTGAAATCAATAATGTCAAAGAAAAAGATAATTTTCTCCCTGAAATATGTATATATGTCTTTTTAAATGAATCAAAGCAATAACCGGATAAAGGCTCTTGCAACTATACTTGACTTAACACATCCAATTATATAAGGTTCTATTTGGATGACTTGTTTTAGAAAAATAGTTTGTTTAAAATACTATCTACAATCATACTCTAAATGCCCATAAATGTTATAATACCAAAACAAAAGTACATTTAAATAAGATACTAATGGCAGAGGTACTGGTAGTCAGTGACGGAGATTGTCGATGGTGGGTGGTAGGTGATGAGGGATTGGGAAGGTGAGATTTTGGAAAAAGTAAAGATATTATGAGTGTTTTAAACAAACACTAGCATCTTTTCTATAAACAACTATTGCAAACTACTGTAAAGTTTTAGACAAATATTTAGAAAGTACACCATCCAAATCGACGCTAAATCTTTTACAAGATAACCTAAAAAACTTTCTTACTCTCAACCTTTTATTACTTTACACTACTTTCTTTATGTAGAAAAATGTTATAATACCAAAAAAAAGTACATTAAATAAGATACTAATAGCAGAGGTATTGGTAGTCAATGGCGGAGATTGTCGATGGTGGATGGAAGGTGATGAGGGATCGGAAAAGTGAGATTTTGGAAAAATTAAAGATATTTTGAGTGTTTTAGACAAACACTAGTAACTTTTCTACAAACAACTATTGCAAACTACCGTAAAGTTTTAGACAAATATTTAGAAAATACACCATCCAAATCGACCCAAAATCTTTTACAAGATAACCTAAAAAACTTTCTTACTCTCAACCTTTTATTACTTTACACTACTTTCTTTATGTAGAAAAGGTTGTTTAATATTTCTCAAAGTCTTTTTAGATTTTCTCAATTTTAACTATATTAAAATGGATGAAGGATAAATTAGTTAAAAAAAGAAGGGTAAAATACATGGAGCTCCTATGGTATTGTCAAAAAGCACAGAGCCCCATATCTTTAAAAACTCTTCACATAACCACTTACTAGTTTTAACTAAAATCGAATTTGATCTTTAGTTGGCTGTATGAACTACAAGTGGCATAAAAATTTATGAGATTAAAGAAAAACATAGTCAATTAAGGGACTTAATGCCACTTTTAGAAGGAAAAAATCTTTGTTGAAGAAACTGTAAATTAAGGGGTCAAACAACAATTTTGAAAGGTGGGGTATCTTCCCTATCCAAAGTAAGAAGAAAAATCTAAGAAAAAAAAAACCGCTATTCCTTCTCACCACTACCAACCCCACTAGCCATTATCTTTATTTCTCTCCTTCCCTTCCATTCTTCTACACCGCCATTGCTTAGCCATCCCCTCCTCCTCTTCTTCCTTTCCCAAACCAACTGCTCTCTCTTCCTCTTTTTTCCCCTCCTTCTCCCTCTTCTTCTCCTATCTTCCCTCTTTGACCCCTCTCCCGCTTCTCTCTTCTCTGTCTCCTCCCCCTTTCTTCTAATACCAACCACTATCCTTATTCCTCTCCTTCCTTTCCATCCTCCTCTACAACCACTAGCTAGCCACCTCTTGCTCTTCGTCCCATTCCCTAAACTACCCTTCCCTCTTCCTCCTTTTTCTCTCACTCTCCCTCCTTCTCTCCCCTCTTCCCTCTCTACCCTTTCTCCTATTCCTTCCTTTCCGTCAGTGACCAAATTTGGTCACGCGGTGGTGAAGACCATATAGTTTAGATGAACTCTTATTTTGATAAATAGCAAACAATGATGTGAAATACTAATGGTTCAATTAAGTAATTTATTAGATGAAGTAAACTCAAACTTGGAACTCATGGAGTACAATATTCTAAATGGTCCAAAGAAAATGTTGTCAAAGTACAAATATGATTGGAAAAGAAGTTAGCATACAATCAAGTTGAACTGAAGCTTTGGATGCATGTTTAGCCATCCCAAAATAAAGCAATACACAAAAATGTGGTACCAAATAAGTAAGAAATAATATTTGTATCAAGCAAGATGAAGAAAGCTTTTATTCAAGTGTTTTATCCAAGAAGGCAACTTAAAAGGAGATAAACAAAGCCCAATTATCAATGAATCTAATGATTCATTGATGAAGTAAATTCGAGCATAAATATCATGAAAATTATCAATTAGATGAAATGAAAGGATATTTGAAAGATTCGTGATGATTTGAAGTTGATTCCAAAGAAGATAAAGTGCAAAAAATTGGATTGGCAAAGTGAAATGTAATCAAGAAACAATGAAAAATAAGATGTGTAGAAGAGACACATTTTAGTAGAGGTGGCAATTTTCAACACAATATGAACCTAACATGAAATTAATGGGTTTGAGTTGAACTTTCACGGGTTTGGATCGAAATTGGGTCAAACCCAAAAAATATTAGGTTGAGTCCATGTCAACCATGGGTTGACTCAGTTAACTCGTTTATGAATTAAAAATAATTAATAAATATAAAAATATTTATTAACTATTTCTATTTTTCTTAAATAAATCCTAATTTCTAAAATATCTAACCTTATCCAATCATTTTCACTTTTCACTTCACTTCTCACTTTCACAACCCTAATTTTTTCTCTTTCTCTTTAGTCTTTGTGTTGCACTTCCGACTTCACTACTCACTATTCACTATTCACTAGCACTAGCAAAGCTAGCCAGCAAGGAAAAAAATCGACTAGTAGCTATTCTTCTCACTGGTTAATGGCGTGTTGGTGGCTCTTCTTCTCTAAACTTAGCTTCTACCCTTGAAATCGGACTAACTGGTGAGCCGACAGACACTTCCGACCCTCTCTTCACTCTAGACGAATTCAAAGAATCAGATTTCATAAATATTATTGAAGAAACTGAGAAGGTATTCAATTATTTATGTGCTTTTCATCTTTTTTTTTTCATTTCAGTGATTATGAGTCGCATAGATGAACTGATGAAGTCATAGCAGACATCATTATACTCTAATTGCTTAAGCTAAACATTCTTGATTTCCTTCACCTTCATGCATTTTGTGAAAATCATATAAAATTGGACAGGAAAATGAAAATTTGTTTTGCTAGAGATTTTGAAGAGGCTTTTTGGAATAATAAATAACAAAAGACTCCAGATTTTTGTTCCATGATTCATGATTGTTTACAGACATACTCACGTACTATGTGATTCAATATTTGCCTTCTCAATTTGTTGGGCTGTACACGGCTTTCTGTGATTAAGATTTCTAAAGATGGATTCTGATTTGCTACTGTAATAAGAGAAATTTTAACTTGAATTGACAATGACATTTATATCTATTTGTTGGTTACCAGATGGATGAAAGTAATACAAATCCAAATCCAGTTGAGATGGATGATGTGACAACAACATTGAAGAGATAGTGGAAATGAGCCAGTCTCAATGTCCTGACCTTGCTCTTAAAGGGGAAAAAAAGGAAGCGAACTTCTGAAGTTTGGGCTTACTTTATAATCCTGACTCCAAAACCAAATGAGGAATTGAAATGTGAATGCAAAAAAAATAAGCGTATCTACTTTGCAGAGAGTAAAAATGGGATAGGTGATCTCCTTCGACACATAAAAAAAGTCAAAAAATGACAACTAAAGACATTGGTCAATATTTACTTACTGCTGATCGAGGAGCTTTGTCCACAAGAAATTCTCAGTTTAGTCAAGAGAAATTTAGAGATTTAATAATGCATGCAATCATCAGACATAAGTTGACATTTTCATTTGTCGAATACAAGGGGGTTAGAAATGTTTGCTCATATTTGGAACCACAAGTTAAACATGTCACTTGAAACACTGCTAAGACATATATAAAAAAATTTCATGCTAAAGAAGTTGATAGGTTTCGAGCTAAACTACAATTATGTTTGAGTTGAATTTCTTTGACTTCTGATGCATGGAGCTCTATGGTTACTGTACTTGAGTTTGATTGTACATTTTGTTGATAATAATTGGATGCTGCAAAAAAAAATTCTGAATTTTTCTTATATGCCTCCTCCTCATAACGGAGTTGCTCTAGCAAAAAAAAATTATAGTTTGGCTAGTGATTGGGGCATTGAAAAGAAATTGTTCACCATCACTTTGGATAATGCTTCTACAAATGTTTCTTGTGTCCAAATACTTAAGAATCAACTTAGGTCGAAAGGTGTTTTGGTGCATGATGGCATTTTATTTCATGTGAGGTGTTGTGCTCATATTCTAAATCTGATTGCGCAAGATGGTTTGAAAGAAATTGATGTCTCAGTGGATAGAATAAGGGAATATGTGAAATATGTGAAGGGTTTTCAACTGAGAAAAGTAATGTTTACTCAATGCATAGCACAAACATCCCTTGATTGTAAAAAGGCCTAGTTCAAGATGTCCCAACTAGGTGGAATTCCACTTATAAGATGCTTTCAAGTGCTCTTTATTACCTTCTTGCCTTTTGTCACTTACAATTAAGTGATTCCAATTTTCAATGCTGTCCATCTTTAGAGGAGTGGGAAAGAGTTGAAAAGATTTGCAGTTTTTTAGACATTTTTTATGATGTAACCATGGCCTTCTCAGGGTCTAAGTACCCGACTGTTAACTTGTACTTTCCTCAAGTTTTTGTGATTCAATTAAAGTTGTTTGGGGAGTGTAGCAGTTCTGATGGCTTCATGAAAAAAATTGCTGAACATATGCTTGTGAAATTCAACAAATATTGGTCTGAGTTCAATATTTTGTTAGCCATTGCTGTGGTATTTGATCGTAGATACAAATTTCAGCTTCTTGAGTTTAGTTATATGGTCCGGGGTCTGCAGAACTAACAAAGGTCAGGGATACACCTTTTAGTCTCTTCAATGAATATGTTAGAGTTAGTAAGACATCTCAGCCATCATCATCCTGTTCTCGGGGTAGCAATGACATGAATGAGACCTCTTTTGATGTAGCAGAAGTACAAGGAAAACAATCAGTGAATGTTTTCAAGGTGTGATGATAATATTTTTTTAGTTTTATTGGCTTATTAATTTATATACTCCCTTGTGATTTTCAAAATGTTCTACCCTCATTTTCATGTCTAATATATCTCTCTTTCAATTTCATGTTCAATAGGAATTGGATGAATTTGATAATTTTGAGTTTACGAGTGATGCACAAAAAACTCAATTGGAAACGTATCTAGAAGAGCCAAGAAGTTAAAAAAAAAAAATCTGAGATTCATGTTCTTGACTATTGGAAGGCTCAACTATATCAATTTCCAGAGCTAGCAAAATTAGCTAGAGATACCTTATGTATCAAATGTTACATCAGAATCTACTTTTAGCCTTGGTGGTAGGATTCTAGACCAATTCCGTAGTTCATTGTCACCACCAATAGTTGAAACTTTAGTACATAGTAAAAACTGGTTGTTTGGCGAGAAAGGTAAAAGCAGTAAATTGATGTTTTTTAATATTTACTTTGTTTCTTTAGTATTTATAATCATTTTATTTTTCTTATCTTGTTAATGTAGAGATGACAGATTTGAGGCTGGAGGTTATAACTCAAGATATCATGTATTTGAACATATCAAAAGATGATGTCCAATTTGTTGAAGATCCAAACTCTAATGTGGTCAAGCTCTAAGTCATTGACTTTGATGAGTTAAAAGTTATACCATAATATATTTTATTGTACCTATATGTATCACCATTAATACTTTGATGTCTACATTGTAGGGTACTTAAAAATTGCTTGCATCCCTTGATTTAGTGAAGTTTGGAAGTTAGAAGAGGAGTATCAGTTGACTATTTCAACTTGGAACTTGGACCAATGATTATGTTTCAGTTTTATGTCTATTTTGTTGCTATTTAGTGTTTATGGCTTGTAGCCATCGGGATTTGATGATGAATTAATGATATTGGGACTTAGTATTATTTTATGTCTTTTTAGTTTTCATGGCTTGTAGCCATTTGGATTTGATGATGATAGTGGGAGTTCAGACTTGTGATTAATGATTATCAACTTATGTTATGTCTTTTTATGTCCTAGTTATTTGGATTTGTATTATGTTTGGTGATTGCCTTTTGCGTATGATTGCTCATTTGGTTGAATGGATTTCTACATTCCGATGGGCAATTGACATTGCTGATTATTGGAGGTTATTAGTCAAATTAGTAGTAGTTCTGTGCTTCTGTTTTACGTGATCAAGATAGAAAGGTAGAAAAGTGACATGTTTGAGGAATTCGGCGATCATCAATTAAATCGTGAACACATTATGTGGTCCAATTTTTCAATTAACCAATTCTGTTTGCGGATTGAGCGACATAAACCCGGATTATTAAAATGGATTTAAAGTGAAAATTCTGTCTCAAACCCGTTCTTACAATCCGCCCTATTTTATAGTAAACCGCAAAAGGATTGGAAGTAGGGGAAATTTTCAACAAAAATCCGTGGATGCATGCAGACGGAATAGACCGGATTATAAGGCTGTATTGTATCAAACAACTGTGTCTCAAAATCCGGTCAATATATCTGGTCTAATGACCATAATCTGGCTATGGATTGTGGTCGGGCTACTGCTTCAATAAGGAAACCATGAACGTATTCGATATTCTCACTTTCTTCCTTGAAAATATGATAGACAGTCGTGAAACATTAGCGTCCTCAATTATATATACTTAAATTGAAACTTAGAATATAGGTAATATCTATTGCACGAAGTGAATTTTTAAGAATTTGAATAATTAATTAACTCCTACCATTATTTACTAATTCAAAAGACAACAAAATATAAAATATTAAGGATTAAGGACAAATGATTTTTTGTTAGAAAAACAAGAAGTTGCAAATTAGTAGTCTCCTTTAATGGATAAACCAACAAAAGCTTCGAATCCAACTTATCATTAATTTGGCAGGTTGAAACAGGTCAAGTTCGGGTGACCCACGAACATTGTGATTCGTGTTCAGGTCAAGAGACCTAACCTGATAAAATAAACGGGTCATGTTCGAGTTGGCGAGTTGTCTGGAATACTCGTGTCTCAACCCAACCCGCCAACTCGTGACCTGACTTGATTGCCACCCTTACATTTTAGTATTTTACCTATAACATGAGCTACAGATGGTCAATTGAGATGATTCTTGAAATGTTATAAAGTTAAGAGGAAGGGCTACAATTATTATACATATATCAAAGTTTAGTTCTCATGTTTGCCTATCTAAAAATCTAAATTATAGAAGTACTTTTTGTGGCTACAATTTGAACTAGTCTTTTGACCAGTCATGGGTAATTTGGTCATAACTCATTCTCCAGATTACCAAACAACTTGATTCTTGATTCATTGGAAAGTTAACATATTTGACTATAGCTTTTGTGTTTTGCATAAAAGTTGATTCAATGTTCTCAATTGGCATATTCGAGTTGCAAGTTGGCTAACCTGATTGTAGTAAGTACAATAGCAGTAGACTTGTATTAGCGTTAGGATATCCAAACCAAAGGAAGCTACATCCGAGTCACCGTCCAAACCCCCTAACGGCTAGTTTGTAACAACTAATTTTTTTTACCATTGGAGTTCCATTTTCAGCACTTTTTTCACCTATAAATGGCCTAGGGATATCCATATGAAATAATTTTTTTGGCTTATGATTGTCCTAGTTTATAGAGAAACTAGTTTGACTAAGAACTCTTTGTAATCTTAAGATTGTGAACTAAAATTGTGAGTGTTCTTCAAGTGTGAGAGTGAAGAGATCACCATTATAATAAAGGGAGGTTGTGGAGTTTAAAACCCTTGGCTTAACTAGAGTAGAAAGGTTTAGTGTGACCAGGGATATGCCTCATTTATGTACAAGAAAAGTTATTGTCTGACCGACATTGCAGAGACACTTAGTGGAGAAACACCAAGGCTTGAAGAAACTTGGATGTAAATGTAGGCACCAAGGGTGGGCAAACCACTATAAAATTGGGTTGAATATCTTACTCCTTTACCTTTTATTTTGCTGTTTATTGTTTTTGTATAATTGAGTTTGATTGTCATATGCTTATACTATAATTTGTTTGATACTTGTTTGAAAGAATTTTTGATTTGGGAGACATTAGTTTTGAATTTGAAAAAATTGTGAACAGCCTAATTCATCCCTCCTGCCCCAAATCAGGTTATTTTTGGACCTAACAGGTGGTATTGGAGAGAAAGAATGAGGAGGAAGAAAAAGGGGGAAAAAGGGTGGCAGGAGTGGCAGTGGAGTCGTAGAATTGTTGGAGATGGAAGGGAGTGGTGATTGGCATTGGTGAAGAAAAAAAGAAATTAGTGGAAGAAATAAAATTGAAAAAATAAAAAGGAAATAAAATGGTTTTTTGAATAAACAAAATGAAGAAATGTTTTTTTAATAAAAAGAGAAAACAAGAAAAATATATATAATGCATAAAATAAAATATAATCTTGTTGATAATGGTGGATATGATCTTTTCGTGTTAATTTTGAACTATGAGATGGTTATGTATCAGTTTTTTAAATAATAAGGGAGTTTTGTGTATATCATAGATTTCATGTATTTTATCCAAAAAGGATTAATTCAAAACACACACATACATATACATACACACATGCATGCATATATGTGTGTGTTTGAATTTCATATTGGTGCAAATTTGTAACTTTGGGAGTGCTAAATTGACATGTTAACATTTTGAGCCTAGATAGATCACTTAAATTCCACAGTGATAAGCTCAAGATTCCAAGACATGATTCTCCCTAATTTCATGTGTATTAAGTAGCCACAACATTACTCCATGCCCTACATATGTTCCTCTCTCACTTAATCCCTAAGCAAACCAAACTCGTACCCCTCCAATATACAATGACATCATGTACAAATAAAGAAACATGAAATCTCCATAAACATTAGAGCATAAAAGCAGGAAAAGAGTCCATACTATCATTTTCACATTTGTTAGCAATACTTTCATTTACATTTTTAATCATTTAAAACACGAAATGTATCTCTAATTCCATTTAACTTACAATATAAAGAAATAAATAGTTTTAATTGTGATAAAAAGTAACAATATATACATCTTCAAAAATTGTTAGAATTGTTAAAAGATCAATATATAACTGTTAAAACTTAATAAAATTGTTATTCAACACATATGAAAATTTCATAAAAAAATTTCATTGAGCATGTTGTTAACTGATCTATGATGTTTATTTCAGAACTCAAAACATAATGCCATAGTAATTTTTTTTTTTGTCAAAATTGCTGTTTGAATTGTGAGTTTTTCACAAAATTTTTTGAGATATTCACATATTTTTAATTATTTTAACACCTCACAAAATTTACATTACTATCTTATATTTTTCTAAAAAAAATCCCAAAAACTCTAATCCAAATGGGTCTTACTTTTCTCAAGTCACGTCAATTATCAGCCCATTGACTTGAGTGGAGTAATCACGTTTGATGCGGCATTAAAATTTTAGTAGCAAATTTTCAAAAGAATTCAACTACACTAAACTAGTTCTCTATTGATTATTTTAATTGATAAGAGATTTTGATTTTGATTTTTTATTTTTTGTGAGTGTTTGGATAGTACAAATATCTCAAATAATATTTCACTTGCATCATAAACACATTTCTCAACTTACCTTTTTATATTGTCAATTACCTTTTTATCTCACATACATCACATCACAAAAAGTGTTACAGTAATTATTCCAAATAATATTTCAAATAATACTCTATCCAAACAATCTTATTAATATTTAGATTATAGATTTTTTATCAATCATCAATAAAGTTAAAATTTATAATCAACCAAAAATTAGTTTTTGCTGATTATAATCATTTACCATAATTAGATTATACAAAATCTAAAATTTTAATTTTAAATAATCAATTTTTTCATTTGCTTTTATATTTAGATTATAGATTTTTTTGCCAATCATCAAAAAAATAAAATTTATAATCAATCAAAAAATAGCTTTTGCTGATTATAACTTTAGATTATATATAATCTAAAGCAAAATTGAGAGAGGTTAAAATTCGGGAGTTGGGCCATTTTTTAATTTGTATGTTGGTAAGAGACTTTTAGGGTAATAAGAAACTCCTTTCCAAAAAAAGTACAACAACAAAAGTGAAGGAAAATAAAAAAGAAAAAGAAAAGAATTCAAAAGAAGAGAGAAAGAGAGAAAAAAAGGCTAAGGAAAGGTCCGAGAGGACAAAAGAATCAAAGAGTCGGCGCCCTTTGTCTACGCCGACCAATTATCACATCGTTTCCCCTACCTCCCAAATCTCCTCCTTTTTCAACCCTTTTCTTTCCACCTATACTACTTTCTCTTTTCAATTTCTTTTCTTTTCCTCACTTATTAAGCTTTTTATTTATTTATAGTTAGCCCTTTAGTTTGATGGTTAACCTCTTTGATTCTTTGGTTTTTGCCTAATCGGTTTAATTTTCTTCCGTTTTAATATATTTTTTCCACTAATCGGAAGAAGATACCCGATATTGCTTGTTTTTAGTTCTAGGGTTTTTCTTTCAACCCAGAAAATTTCTTTTTTTTTTTTACTGGTTTTTTCGAGTTGGGGAAAAGAAATGGGAGGAGGGGCAATTGCTGAGTCGAGTCAGTCTCAAAGTGACAGAACTGCTGCGAATTATAATAGTAGTAATGCTGTGGATGTCAAAGATGGTAAAAAGAAAAAGCGTCGATCCAGAAGAACCAAGCAGAATTCTTCGATTCCAGGTTAATTTCTTTTTTTTTCTTTTTATAATTTTTGTTTATGGTTTTGTTGTAATTATGCATAATTTTTACTTTGCTGTTCTTGGGAATTTTGAATGCTTTAGATATTTCTATTATGGGTTTTTTTTAGTGGTTGCTTTACTGTTCTTTTCTTTTAAGGGCTTTAATTTTTCCTTTTTCGATAGGGCTATGAGTATTAGAAAAGTTGTTCTTTGAGTACTCGTAGATTCTTAAAGTTTGAATCTTTCTGAAAAATTTTATGCTTTGCTGTATTAAACATAGGAAATCGATAGTCTTGGTAAAAAATTATTTGCAAAACTGCCAAGTTTTGAATTTTGGTTAATGTCTTCAAATCAGTTTTTTTTCCCTTTTTTTATTGGCTCTTTTTGTTAGTAAATGTTGTTCTGTTTAGTGAAGTAATGCTGCTTCTGTTTTAAAGTCGGTGATGGGTGAAAAGGGCATGCTAAAATGGTTAATTGATGAAGAGTGTGCAATTGTTAGTTATTTGTTGTGTAGGGAATAATTAAAGGTATTCATGCTCGGTTTTGTACAAATTCTATTACTCAATGTACAGAGAATAGTGTTTTTATTGTACATAGTTCAGTGACAATTGGCAATCCTGGCACGCTTTTTCACAAATTTGTGGTTTCTCTTTTTGTATTATATATTAGGAATGTTTTGTTCAGAAAAGTGACTTTTTGCAAAATTTCTTATCTTGAAGCAGCCAGTAGTGGTTCAGTGAACAATGAGATACATGTTGGGGAAACGGAACTTTTGGATAATGTGGGATCTAACGAGAATCAAGTGCCACGAGCATCTGATGTGGCTTTCAGTTCATTGCCGGTTATGCATGTAACTGAACAGAAGTCAGAATGTGAAAAAGGAAGCCTTCAAAATCAGCATAGTTTGGAAGCTGATGATGAAAATGGAAGCGTAATTTCCAACTGCTGTCCTGAGGCAATTGTTGGTTGCCAAGTGTTAAAAGACTCAGATGTGGATATGGACCTGATGCCATCCCACAGGGGCAATGGTAGAGCACAGAGAAAGTATTTTGCCTCGCACTGGCCTGAAGAAGCTGTTACAAAGGCACTAGAGGTGTGTTTAGCAATGATATTTGATCACTGTGGATGTTTAATGTGAGTTTTAGATATGAAGGTGACTCTTTTCTCTTTACATTTTGCAGAATGGAGAAGTTTTCAAGGCACTATTTCGTGTCAATGCTCACAATAGACTTGAGGTTTGTTCAAACTATTATCCTTTTAAGCCAATTTGGATTCTGCCATCATGATGTCTTATATGCCATATACGGAATGAATGATGGTCTTTACCTATTCCCTTGCAGGCCTACTGCAAATCAATGGACTGCCAACAGATGTTCTTATTTAATGGGTTTTGGCTCAAAATAGAGCTGTAAGTGCCCCATGTCTTTCAGATATTACATTACTTTTAGTATTTTTTCTACAAAATGTCGTCCTGTATATCAAGTTAGATTTGGTCAGAAATAAGTAGTTCTAAAGACACTCTAGTTGAGTATGTCTACAGATGCCCTAATACAAGCCTTTGAATCTATGTCAAATCTTTGCAGTAGTTGAGGACTTTAAATCTAAAAAATGATCGTCTCGTCAGGGCTTTTATATGTTTCTTGGATGCTAAATTATTGGTTTTAGGTTCATGGGGTGGAGTTCTTGTGGATCTCTCTGACTAGAAAAAAAATTGAATTTACAAGATTTTTCCAGAAAGACTTTTCCAAAAAGCCCTGGAACCAGTTGCAATGTAAGATCAGTTATAAATTCAGGTTTTCATTTGCAGTTTTTTTTGTTAAAAATCTTTTCCCATACAGCAAAACATGAAGGTTTGCTCATTTTCTTTGGTCACAAATGACTGTTTGACTTACAACTGAACCAGATAAAAAAAGTTAGTTTCAGTTCTCAGCATGTGTTGGTTTATGTTCATGGCAATATATGTTTTGTTGTCTCCGTAAACAAAATTGACCTGGAGCCTTTTGTAGTTAGTTTCAGTTCTCAGCATGTGTTGGTTTATGCTCATGGCAATATATGTTTCGTTGTGTCCCTAAACAAAATTGATCTGGAGCCTTTTTGGTATTAGTTCATATTGCTCGTTTCTTTTAATTTAGATGCTGGTTGATAGTAAAGTGTGCTTATATAGGTTGAGGGGGACATTGTTGCTATCAGAGTTGATCCTCCATCTTCATGGACTAAAATGAAAGGATTCGCTGCCACAGTGGAGAATCCTGCTGCTGTTAATGATTGTAATTTGCATGCAGAAGCTGCCACTGTCATGCAAGATTGCCTTAAAGGGAAAAAACAAGGTAGATATGGATAGCGATTGTTCTGATTGTGGGCATTTTTCGACTCCTAAAAATAGGTTGTGCTACAAAATGGCTATTGCTCTGAAGAAATTGTTTGTCCGGAATTTGTAGGAGCATCAGATAAAGGTTATTTGAATGGACCATGTTCTCTTATGTCAGATGATTTGGGAGCTGGCTGTTTTAGCAGGAGTGATGAAGCTGTATATTCAGTGGCAAAACTATGTGGCATTGCGAATTCATTTCCATCAAAACGCCCAACTGGTAGAGTTGTCAGCATAATTGAGCGGTCCCCTCGGCGGAACACTATTCTTGGATTTCTTGGTGTTAAGCAGTTTGATTCGCAGTAGAGAAGTTAGCAGCAAAGACTCCAAAAAGAACAAATTCTCGTCATTTTCTGTGAATCATGAATTTATCATGTTAACACCGACGGATCCAAAATTTCCAAAAATGATGTTATCTTTGAAAAGTCTTACCGCCACACATTGAGAACAGGTTGATGGTTGGGATGCAACAGTTGAGATGGACCTTGTAGCTGCAAGCATTGTTGACTGGGTAGAAGAAAGTAATGTTCCAGAAGCACGAGTGACTCACAGTTTTGGAAGAGGTGGAGAAATAGAAGCACATATTGCTGCTATTTTGGTATGAAAATCTAATTGATGCTTCTGAATTTGCTCCAGAAACTCTTTCCTGTCTTCCACATGGTCCTTGGGAGGTACCACAAAAGGAATTTGAGAGTAGAAGGGATTTAAGAAAGTTGTGCATTTTTACAATTGATCCTTCTACTGCTACTGATCTTGATGATGCATTGTCAGTTGAAACCTTGGCAAATGGCATTTTCTCGAGTGGGGGTTCACATAGCTGATGTATCTTACTTTGTTCTACCAGACACTGCTTTAGACATTGATGCCCAAATTCGATCTACAAGTGTGTATATGTTGCAGCAAAAATTGCCAATGTTGCCTCCACTACTTTCAGATAATTTCGGTTCACTAAATCCTGGAGTGGACAGACTTGCTTTTTCAATGTTTTGGGACATAAATCCTGCTGGGGAGGTTTTAGATCGGTGGATTGGTCGTACTATAATATGCTCTTGCTGCAAGCTTTCATATGAGCAAGCTGAGGACATAATTGATGATCGATTTGATGTTCGGAGTTCTAATTTTCTTACTAAATAATTGGCCAGATTTACATGGCTGCTTTGAGTGGTCGGATGTAATTACATCTGTTAAAATTCTTAATGAAATCTCTAGGATTTTGAAAAAGAGGAGGTTAAATGATGGGGCTCTATCATTAGAAAGCCCTAAAATAGTTTTCTTATTTGATGAAGATGGGATTCCTTATGACAGCGTAATTCGTCAGAGGAAGGGATCAGAGTTTCTCGTCGAGGAGTTTATGCTTTTGGCTAATAAGACAGCTGCAGAAGTAATTACTAGAGCCTATCCTTCTAGTGCTTTATTGCGTAGGCACCCTGGACCAAATTTGAGGAAGCTAAGAGAGTTTGAAGCCTTCTGTAACAGAAATGGTTTGATGTTAGATACCTCTTCTTCTGCCCAGCTTCATTGTTCATTTGAGCGCATTAGGGGCGAACTAAAGAACGATTCAGTGATGTTTGATATTCTCATGTCCTATGCTTCAAGACCAATGCAATTGGCTGCGTACTTCTGTAGTGGAGATACAAAGGATGGTGAGAATGATAAGAGTCATTATGCCCTCGCTGTTCCCCTTTACACCCACTTCACTTCCCCACTTCGTAGGTATCCTGATATTGTTGTACACCGGACATTAGCTGCAACTTTGGAAGCTGAGGAAACATGTATGAAGCGTAGGGAGTCATTGCAAAAAGTGGATGCGAATGAATTAATGGGTCTTAAATGCTTTACTGGTGTGCAGTATCTTAAAGATATTGTAGAATCGGTTGAAGCTCAGGAATCATTGTCTGCTGCCGCATCTAAGCATGGCATTCCATCTGCAGATATAATTGCTGATGTCGCTGCTCATTGCAATGATAGAAAATTAGCTACGCGACACGTGAGTGATGCTACTAATAAGCTCTACACATGGGCACTGCTCAGAAAGAAAGAGGTATCTACAATTATCTGCTCTAATTGCTTTCCAAAGTTAGTCCTGTGACGCAATTCCAATTTTTGAACTTTGTATCTTGATAAGCATTTTAGTTGTGTTGTAGGCATTCCATATCAATGACTTAGGTGGTGGTTGACAACCTTGAAATGAAACAAATAACTGAAATCCGATATGCGATAACTGAATATCATTTTATTGAAGACTGATGCGTATCCAGTGAACCAGAAGTGTGGTTTTCTAGATTTACGTGATAATTTTGGTTGACCTATTTGATGAATGCAGCTTAAAAACCATTATGTCAATATATTGCTCTGTCTTTGTTATTGATACTTTGTATGAATAAATACTATTCCAGAACATCAGCCTTTAAGTTTCTTATTTTTTCCTCCTCCTCCTTATTCTCCTCCTCTCTCTCTCTCTCTCTCTCTCTCTCTCTCTGTCCCTTTTTTTCCTCTTTCCGGGGGTAGCGGTGGAATGCATCAACACTACAATTAGGCATGGAAAAGTATGAAGGTTTTAGGAAGAATGGTGATATACATAAAAGAGGAACTAATAATCTATTAGTGAAGGGGACAAAATAGTTGTGCTTGTTCTTTATTTTTTTACACATGGGGAATAGATTTTTTTTTGTTTGGCTAGTCAAAATTTCTGATTTTTATTGTTCCTCGTTTTCAAATCTCCTATTTGTTTCTGCATGGAGGTGTAGAGATTGCAATACACAATCATTTTCCTTGACATTCTTTGGAGTGGATAATGAAAGAGCTGGCCAAGGGTCGTGTATTTTTAGAGGGGAATGATAGAATAAATGTGTGGTTAAGTAAGAGGAAATGGTAATCTCTGTATGGTAGAAAGTCTTTACAAAAGAGTGTTACTTTTAGTTTTAATGTACTCATGGTTGATGTGCAAGCCTTCAGTCTAGTGTATGTTGCTGAAAATTTGAAGCCCTTTCTTTTGAACCCTAATTTTATCAGTAGAAGTCACTTGGCACAATGTATTGCCCTAAAATGTTCATTTTCACAGTTGAAATAAGTTGGTGAGGCAGCACCATTTATTTGGTTTTTCTCTTCATTGTTTTTCACTAAATTTTATTTCAGAATTCTCTACTTTTCCCCTCTGATATTTTCTTGATTTTCTGGTGCAATTGGAATTCACAGAGTATCTAGCTGATTGTGGGCTGAATCACTTACTTTTTCCTAGCTGTCGTTTCCCTATGCAATTCCAAGTACTTAATGCATAACTGGGCGATATTGCATTTTGTATGGTCCTTTTAACTACTGCATGATTGCCTATCAGTTGAAGTTAATGTCGGGCAAGGCGTCCTTCCAATAGAATTGGAGGGTAATGGGGGATCTCATTTCTAGCGATCTTATGTCCTGTCTTCCCCAAACCCTCCTCAACCCCCCCCCCCCCCCCAAACAAAAAAAACCCAAAAAAAAAAGCGAAAAAAATTATCTTGGTTGGTCCCGTTTTTAGGTGGTGTTTGTAGTATTCTTTAATTTCTCCATGATGAGATCAATTTGATGAAGTATTATGGTTCTTAGGAAAGGCAGAAACTTGCATGACTAGGACAAGTATAACTTTAGTTGAGAGAGAACATTTTGGTTCAAAGACAAATATCATTGGTGATGTAATACTGCCTTTCGCACTGTTCAATGCCTTTGTCTGCTCATTTTTTCTCTCCTAGTATTATTCCTACTGGCCAATGGGGCCTTTCTGTTATCATGTTCCTACATTTTTGTGGAGCATAGAATTATCATTTCCATCTTATCACAATCTCATTCTTTGGTGCCATGTCACAGTTGTCCACGACATAAAACATTCTGTCTTCTCTTTTTGTTCCTCTTGTCCTACTATTGAGACTCGAATTGGGCTCATTGTCCATTTGGAAATAGTGGGACATGTATTGGAGTTGTGCTTGCCCCTTCCATAACCAACACTCCTGCCTCCTCGTCCTCTTTTTTTTCCTTAAGATAATTATTTTTGGTAATTAAGAACGAGTGGGTGAATACTTTGAGATTAAACTTCATCAGCGCTGACGATGATTCCTGTTCTAAAATTTCCTGTGCCTGTTATGCTGTCACAATATGTTAAGGGGGCATGATTTTGGTTAGGTTCATTTATATGCATAGTTGTAAGCTGAGATAATTATTCTCCTTGTACCAAGATTAAGCGCCCATTCTATCCTGTTTTCTTTTTCCGCCCCCTCCCTCCTCTCTTGATCTTTGATGTAACAAAGCTGCATGAAGTCTACATTTTGTGGTGTAATATTTTGAGTTTGTAACTTTATTGATACTGAGAAACTGGTAAATTTCTCTGATGTGACGCCTTCTGTTATCTTTAACTTTTCACTGTGCTGCAGGTACTATGTTTGGAAGCTAGAGTATTGGGGTTAGGACCAAGGTTCATGTCAATATACATTCACAGACTAGCAGTAAGTTCGCTTCTGGTTATGTTTTTTATGTTGGTTTAGACAAGTTTCATGTTTGCAATGTAGCCTGTATTGTATTTATTCTTATTCCCATCCTTGTAATAGGTTGAGCGGCGCATATACTATGATGATGTGGAAGGTTTGGCTGTGGAATGGCTTGATGAGACCTCCACTTTGGTGCTTAGTCGATACACAAATAAGCACCATAACAGGAGGGGTAGCCCAGGTAAATGCAGGAGACTTGAAGAAGTGGCCTGGATAGTTAGTCCAGCTGACATCGGATTAAGGCAGAATTTGTATGGACGTGATGGTAGTGATAAAGATAAAGCTGACTGTCAGATTGATGGAGATGTTATATTATCTGCAACATCTGAAAACCTAGTTGTTGAACCTGCTGTTTTTCCTCTCACTGTGCATCTCCTTTCAACGATACCAGTTGCTCTTCATGCAGTTGGTGGGGATGATGGTCCTATTGATATAGGGGCAAGGCTTTATGTTAGCTCATATTTCAGGTAGGTTAATGATGACATGTATTATGGGTAATATGTTTTCAAGCTAAGCAAGATGATAAGAGGGTTTTGGTTTTTTGATGGCTCTCAGTTTGTGTAGATATGATAGTAATGTATAGGTCAAGTAGGGTTTTCAGGGTGACGGAAAAATAAGGATTTGTCCAGACCTCGTGATGACTTGCGAATATGATCGTTGCTGGGTATTATCTGAATGGAGGTGTAGATAAAAGGGTTCCATGTTTGGCTGTTAGGTAGCTGCTATTACAGAAGCTGCTTTTCAGGAACTGGCTGGTTTTTTGTTGGCCAATTCCGACATATATGACATGGTTTTAGCATGCTTAAATTAGTCTTCCATGCTGATATTGAAAGCAGAAAATATTCTTGCGGTTCTTTGTCGGCTCTGCTGCAACCCAATGTTTTTAAATTTGGGTGTTACCTTAATACCTCTGGGGATATGATTCTGATTTGTATGATTTTAACACATTCTTTTAAGACATGTCACTTAAAAGGGTTTATGATGAATTTTATTGCTAATAGAATATATTCTCTAAATCTTCTCTCTGCAATTTTACTTACTTTTCAAATTAAAAACTGCCTTCCTCAGTTGCAACTGCAGCAGGTGTTACAGTTTGTATCAAAGAGAAAAGTGATGGCAATAAATGTTTAGGACAGCATGTGGTACTCTTCTGGCATTTTGTGTACATTACTAGCAACTATTCAACAAGTAACAGTTCATTGAAGGACTGGACTAGTGACATTTTGGCATAGTCTAAGGGTATAAATCGAGAATTTTGATCAAAGATTCTGAGGTCCACACTACTCGTCAAATTTAAACTAGAAAAATGAATTAGTTACATGCCAAATGCTTTGTATACATAATATTTGTGTACATATACATACATACATACATACATACATAAATACACATATATATATATATATACACATATAAATTGCATGAAATGATTGAGTAGTTTGTATTTAATTGTATTCGTAAATATATCATCTTTATTAACATGTATGGGCATTTGAAAATGGTACACTAAATTTTTTTTCGAAACAAAAAATGGTAAACTAAAGTTAACAGGTAATTGACTAAAATTTAAAATTAGAAGATACAAAGGGTGAGCATACTATTGGCATTTTGTGTAGAGCATAGGTATCATGTGTTTCGTACTCTTAAATCAAGATATCAAATAATACAATATTGATTATTATGTTTTTATCTTCGCAGTTTAGTGAATGGTGACCATGATTTTCAGTTATGTGAATGAATTTGGAGGTAGTTTGAAATAGTTAAAAAAAAAAAAAAAGTGAGCCACGAAGGAATTAAATAAAATTATGGTAAAACACAAATATTATAGGATTCATGAGGATCCAAAATGTCAATTATCATCTTGGTCAATTCTAGTGTTGTTGTTGAACAACCGGATGCCACGCAATTGCGTACCAGGAATTTGCTCTGACCCAAACGTTTCTTACCAAACCTTTTCGTTTTAATGATTCACTAGCTGGAAAGTCTAATTTTTTTCGGTTTGCATTAAGAGAGTAACTAATTTTTAATATTTAAAGGTTTGAGGGCTGGATCAGCTTAAAAGTTAGCCTAATCAATGTTATTTTTTAATTTTATTTGACTAGGCGATCGGAGTTGAATATCGAAAACATTGCTTTGTATCACTTGAAAGTATTAAATTGTGATTTTTAAAATTTGAATGACCAAATTGAAATTTAGTGGATTAAAATCAAATCAATACCGTGTAATTTGTTTGTATGCATGTTTTTTTTTTTAATCTAACGTCAATAATCTATTTTACTGTTATACTATAAGGGGAGGAGGAGCCCAACGGGTTTGTATGGAACTGAAAATGAGCCTCTAGACAAAATAAGTGTATTACTATACTCTCTAAATTTTTGTTATGAAAAAAGGAATATACTTTTCCTTAATGCCCCGACTTGGTGCAGCAGAGAGTTCTAGGAGACTCTTGCTGGCATAGTTTGTATGTATTTTTTGGATGACAAGCCGTGAAAGCCTGGTGAATGTGAATTGCTTTGAGCTCCAAACCGACCAATACTGGTCAAGATGGATGGTGCCACTATGATTTTTTGATTCTTGAATATCTTGTACTTCTTGTAGCAGAATAACTATTCAAGATGTCTGATTAATTTGATCCGCTGCGTCTTCGCGTCTCTATACGGAATGGGAGGAGAGGATATTGAGAAATTTATAGGATGACTATTGAATAGAATGGTAAAATGCAGGAAACCACTTGGATTTTTTTTTCCCCTTGAAAACAATAGAAATTTCATTCAAAATATAAAACTGTATAGTTAATAAGCGAAGTAGAGATGGCAATTGGAGCGAGTACTCACAGGGAGTTAATGGAGCGAAGTTGGAGTGGGGCAGGAGAATTTTTTTCTTTCCGTTTAGAAACGGGGCGGCGGGCAGGGAAGTATACCCCCGTCCCGCCACCTATTAAAAAAATTAATAAATATATATGTATATAATTATATATAATATTTAATTTAATTAGTTACAAACTTATAATTATATATATATATAATTTTTTTTTTAGAAAACTGGCTGCAACTTGCATTCTAATTCTGTGATGAATCAAAATGAAAAAGAAGTTAACTAAACAAGAGGAAACTCTGGCTACAACTAGCCTGGATTAGTTCTTGATACTGAACAAGCTCAAATTTAATGAGTTCTTGCATGACCAAGGTGATTAAATCTTTAATGAGGCAAATGCATATCCTCGGTTCTGTGCACAAACTGGGGCATTAAAGCCTCACAAATTGACAAAGACAAATGAATGAGCTGCAACGGTAATAGGTTTAGAAGCTTCGACTATTTGCGGTTTTAGAGTTGGGGTATCAGATGCCTCTGTGAGCTTCAGTGGAGTCCCATTTAACAGCAATACATCACTCTAGATGTATCCATCTTCTGGAGTCAAGTGGTACTCTTCTCTTTGCTGTCCAACTTCAAATTTGCCGCCCATATTGTAGTCATTCACAGTTGAAACTTCAAAACTGGTCGAATTTGACATGTTGATTGTCAGGGCTGCAATGCCAGAGCTAGTCTTTGAGCAATGAGAATCCACATGCAAATTTTTATTAGCCCGTGGGTGCCCCTGCAGGGGAAGCGGGGTGGGGCCGGGGGGGAATTAGTGGGCAGCCTCTCTCGCTCCAACCCTGTCCCGTTGCCATCCCTAAAGCAAAGGCTCAAGCACTTCCATACAAAGTGCACTATGGCACTGAGGGATAATCCACTCCTCATCAATATCTATGCTGAAGGTTTTGTATATAAGTGATCTGTTCCACCTGAAGTTGGTTATCAACTCATGAACTTTTTTTGTTAAACTGCAGTCCTGAGGTTTCCTTATCTTCAGTTTACCTTGAGGACTGTCAGGAATCCACTTGTCTTCCCATAACCTGGTGCTTTTACCATTTGCCTATTCTCCTCATAGTTCCTTCCTCCACTAGATCTCTAGCTTCCATCATGCTCTACCAAATCCAAGATGCATTCTTTGAAACTTCACACTTGAAGAGGGATTCATTTTGGTAATACTTTGCCTTTAGCATCCTGTTCACCAAAAGATTTCAGCAAGTTAGCAGCCTCCACATTTGCTTTCCCAAGAGAGCTCTATTAAAGTCTTCTAGGTCCTTAAATCCCAGTGCACCCCACTTCTTCTCCTGTGCTATCTTCTTCCAAGAGCACCACTGGATTTTATTCTTCCCTCCTTCCTCTCTCCACCAGTAGTTTGCCATAATTGAACAAATGTCTTTACACAATTTTTTTGGGAGCTTGAAGCAACAGGACATAAGTTGGCATGCCATGGTCACTGCTTTAATCATCACTTCCTTTCTAGCGGTGCTTAACGTCTTGTTCTTCCAGCTTTGTATCCTTTTCTGTACTTTGTCTTTGATCAATACAAAAATTTGATCCTTAGTACTAGTCATAACCATAGGAAACCCTAGATATTTCCCTTGAGAAACCATCTGGATACTACCCAAATATTGACAGATCACCTCTTTTCTATTTGAGGTCAAGTTTTAACAGAATAACACTGAGAATTTTTTCTATATTTATAGATCACTTCTGTTTTAAGTCTGGCATGTCACTTATAACCAAGTTGCACTTTGCCGTATCAAATATGATTAATTCCAATTCAATATTGCAAAAAACCATGTGGGTATTACCCAAATGTTGACAAATCCTCTCTTTTCTATTTTGGGTCAAGTTTTAACCGGAGAACACTGAGAATTTTTCTAAATTTATAGATCACTTTTTTTCCAAGTCTGACTTGTCACTTATAACCAAGTTGCACTTTGCCATATCAAATATGATTAAATTGCAAAGTGATCAAAAGTCTCAATTCAATACCTCAAAAAGTGATTGTCAGTTTAGTTCGCAAAGTGGCAAATCATCCTAATTCATCTTTTTAAATTTGTTAGGGCTTCAATGAACTAACTTTTTTTTTGTTAGGGGCAAAAAAATAAATATTTTAAAATTGGTAAGATGATTTGATCAATAGCAAAAGAGCATCAAATAAAACAGTTTCATCCCAACTTCCAAAAGGTTGTTCTCTGTTTTGTAACTTACACTTGTTGGAAAATTAAGATATCATGCACATGATTCACTTACAGCTAGTTTAAAGAAAAGAAGGGAAGAGAAAGTTAGGGTTTCAATGTTTGGAAGTTTTAGTGAAATAGAAAAGAAGAGAAGCTAACTGATTTGGGAGGAGGTAGGCCAGCTACACTTAAAAAAAATTTTCTGTCCAAGATCAATTAGAAATGAAGGAATGTTGTGGAAAGCCTACAAAAAATTTTAAATTGTCCATTTTATTCTTGAAAAGCTATTGAATGAAAATTTATTGACCTTTATCCAAAATCACCTCTTTTCTTTCACAAACTTCCAAAGAATATTAAAATCTCTTCTTTTCTTTTCTTATCTTTTTTTTCTCTCTCATACCTTAACCTTTCTCTTCTTTTCTTTTCTATCCTCAACTTCCAAACTAGCTATAATATAGAGATTTTTGGGCACATTTAGAAGAAATCGACGTGAAACTTGATGAGAATTATCAAACTCAAAGAATTCAATACATTATAAATAAGGATTAATCTTATATACACTATCACAATTAGATATATGACGCATATGCAAAAATTGATTTGAAATTCAAAATTTGCACATGTGTCAGCCATTCAATTGTGATAGTATATATAAAATTTACTCTATAAATAATCTACTTCTTTAATGGGAACTACTAGATTTTGTCTAGGAAGAAAATGCTTTTGAAAGGGGGAGAAGTAATCAGATTTTCTTTTTTTTTTTATAATAAAAAAGTAGTCAACAAAGACCTCATAGTCATAGTCATCGTGTCCTAATATCACCTGACTAATTTTGAATTGGTCGACACTAATCTTAACAGTGGGTGCCAACATTCTTTGTAAAGGTACACAAAAATGGATATTAATGCTACAGTAATACACAAACAAAAATAATCTCAAAAACACCAAAAATAACTTTAAAACTACCAAAAATACAAAAAAAAGCAACCTCAAAAAATATAAAAATAACTTAAAAAACACTAAAAACATAAAAAATAACCTTAAAAAATACCAAAAGTACAACAAATAACCTAAAAAATAATCTCATCTATAGTAAAAATTTTTCAATTACATTGCTATAATAAAATATTTCAAAAACACCTCTAAAAACCGCTAATCCAAACGGAGTAGTTTTACCCACTCCTATGGCTGTGGAAGAGCACTCGACCTCCATTTTAATTCACTCAGACTGTAAGGTACCAATTGATAGATTAAATGGGGTACAATGGTTAGCAGTAGAAGATATCATACTTTTGAGTAAATCTTTTTGGCATTAATCTTGTTAATTATGTTACCTGGAAGGACAAATGACCTATATGATTTACAAAAGAGGCACATAATGATTCTCTAATAGTGACCATCATATGTTAATACTTTAGTAATTATTTCATACTTTTGAGTACATCTTTGTGGTGTTAATCTTTTTAATTATGCTACGTGGAATGATGAATGACTTGTATGACTTACAAAAGAAACACATAATAATGGGTGTGTTTAGATAGCTCAATTTTGTCAAATAATATTTCACTTGTATCATAAACACATTTTTTAATCCATCTTATATTTCTAACCGTTTTTTTATTTTATATACATCGCATCATAAAAAGTATTATAGTAATTATTCCAAATAATACTTTATCTAAATGATATTCATTGTTATTTAAATATAAATATAAAAAATATGTGTGTGTGTTTGTGATTGGACCGGAAAAAATGGGGTGTTGAAAGAAAATGGTACTACTAAATAAAACAAGGAAAATCCTATATTAATGATATACCTCGACTTAAACGACAGAAATAAATTGATTTAGAATAGCGACAAAATGTCAAAAACAAAATTGATTTAGTTTAGAGTGGCTTTTTATAGGACATTATGTGGGGGTTTCTTCGGCAATGGCTTTCAAAGAGAGCGCCAACATTCTTCCTTACAGAAAACGCGCCAAAACCCCTGAAGATTCATAAAATTGAAATGCTCATTCAAGCAAAAGGTCGAACAGTTTCAGTTCAGAATCAAAATCAGTAAAACAATGGCAGCAGTCTTTGGATGGTACGGACCTCTAATTGATCTCTCCAAAGCGCCTTCCCATGTCGGCGACTACGTTCAGCTTCTCGTCTTTGTTCACAAATCCACCCCTGTTCAGGTGCCCAGGAAATACAAAACCCAAAAAGTTTTTTGCTTGTCGGTGCTTTTTGCATTGCTGATGAATTTATTTCTCAATTGTGTAGTATAAATTGTCAAAAAAGGGAGGGAGTGGGAGCGGAGAGATGGTAAGGATGGACGTACAGGTGGGTGATGACACGCGCCGATATTTTCCTGTATCTATATGGCAAAAACAATTGGGGTCCAAGATTGTTGCTGGTGATATTATTTTGCTACAGAGTATGTAATGTGAAATGGGAAATTTTGTCAATTTCCGCTTTTTATTTTGGTGCAATTTGTTCGGCTATACAATGTGGTGTTAAGGGCCCCTGCCCCCCCGGGGGGGGGGTCTCTTAATGTGGAACTTGCCTGGCGGGATTATAATACGAGTGCTAGGATTGTGTTTACAGATGCAAAATGCTTTTGTACAACTGATAGTTATGTGCGTGCAGGAAAAATTTGAGACACCATTTGCTTTTGAACGCACTTTTGGTTTGTTTGTTTAGAGCGTGTAAGCCAATTATGCATGTTTTTGGACATTGCAAACATAGACAAGATGCTTGTGCACAAGATATCGGGCCAGTTTGAAAGTTTAACCCTTTTTTAAGGCAAAGTTTGACTTCTTTTTCTGCCTCTCTGTAAGAAGTCTTTCAGGAAAATGGAGAAAAAGAATGATTGTTGTTGTTGTTGATTGTGCCAACAAGAGGGTCAAGGAAGACTGAAACCAATAGATGATCATATATGTATGTTTATTAATCATGGATTACTTCATATTTAAAAGAAGATTTCTTAGGTTTTCTTTTCTTTCCTTCCTTTTGTTTTGTCGTGGTTTTTGAATGGAATGAAGCCCAGATGCCTCCTTTATAAGATTTTTAATGCAATCTCATTTGGTGGAAGTATATTAATCGTTACAGTAAAATGTAATTGCTGTAAATTTATTTGATAAGGGATTTTAGAATAGTCATTCTATTGCCATATTTAATTAATGAAGGACAATCAGCATGATTCAAAGAATCTAAGGACACATCATGAATCCTGTTTTCAATAATGAAAAATTGAAGTCCGAATGAGTACTTATGATCATGTTATATAGGGATCGAAAAAATGTATGAGGATCTATTGTGACAGGATAATAGGATACATTTTTTGTGCCAGTATATTGCTTTCAAATTTTAGCAGACTGCCACCATTTCTGCTCTAAGTTTCATATACTGTGCTCCCTACTTGGGCAATACAGCAACATAGAATTCTCAAATAAGGAGTTTCCTTTAAATCTCTGTCCATTCCAGAAAGTTTATTTTATGCTACTCAAAACTTGTTGGGAGATTTCTTATTGTTTATTTTTTATAATGCTTTGTTGTCTCATCATTTTTGCATTTTCATTGCTTATTCTTGGTTTGCTTATAGATTTTCCGTTTGGAATGTCAAAATTGACTTTAGTTTTCTCAATTTGATATCTTCTATTGTGACTTAATGTAATCAGATGTCAAGGTTGCAAGATTTAGAGATGTTATTGAAGTAAGAACTGATCATTGCTCATTAATTCAAAGCCTGGCTCACTCAGATGAATTGCTTGTTTCTAAAGGTACACTCCGGTCATGGCAGCTGTAGATCTTATCTGTTAACAAAGAAGAAAAATAGCTGCTGAATAGTCAATAACTTTGGTATTATGTTTCATCATGCTGAGTTGCCATATAAATTGAACATGGTGTAAATTTGTTCATTGGATTTGATGGAACCGTCCTGTCTGTTAACGGCAGACAGAAGAGTCTCTGAGATCTTATGGTTTGACTTTAGGTTACAGTTGCAGCATAGAAGCTCCCAAGAGTCAAACTATTCTGGTATATGTTTTGATAATTTATGCCTCTTTTTAGATGCCCTAATGTCCTCAGGGGACCTTTAAAAATTATGTCTCCTAGTTTTAATTAGAACTTGTTGTTATTAACAATGACAGCCTATACGTATCCGCCCCTCTCTATTTGTTTATTTTACTTCCTAAACTCTTTAATATGGTCTACATCAAATTTTCTAATGATGTTTGTTGTTGTATTCATTGTAGATTAGAAATATGGCCAATAAACATGAGGGGAAGTCTGTCAATTCTGTAGTTTTTCTTTTGTAAACTCAGTCTTTTTTTCTTTATTTCCCTTTCCCTTTTCTTTTTTACTTTCTCAAGCACGACATTGGATTGTGATGGTGCATGTGGGTCTATTGAGAGAGAGAGAGAGAGAGAGAGAGAGAGGAAGTAAGATAGAATGCTTACAGAAGCAGCTATGTTTTTGGTGGTAGAGCATCAAATAAATTAAAGTTCAGAATACAATTTGTACCTAATGTAGAAAGATTTTGGGATTTGGCTGGGAGACCAAGGTATGAGTTTGTTTTATGAAACTTCTGCTTCCATTAAAATGTTGATTGGGATTGGATTCAAAGAAATTCACATTTAGAAACCAGTTTAGGAGGTCAAGGAGTCATATGTGTAGCATTTTTGCGGAGTGTGCCTTATGGTGATTGGATTATCTTCTGTAAGATTTTGGTGGTTTTGATAGACGATTTGTATTGTATAACAACAAGAGCAAGCATAGGTTCCATGTTAGTTATTGGGGCTCTTAGTTATAGTTACTGGCTGCTGCCCCATCTCACAGCGCTGTATTTGGGTTGGGGGAGGAGGGAAGAGGACGGGGAAATACAAAAAGGGAAATTGAAAAACAAAAGGACAAGGAAAAGGAAGCAAAGAAACGAGAAAGTGAAAGAAAGTAAAGGAAAAAAATAATACTGACAAAAAAAAAAAATAATGAAAATGCAAACACATTCTGATGTGAAGCATGCTCATTATGCATGTGCAAATGGAAGTAATATTTTGAAACATTACACAAATTTGAACTGTCGGAATGGGCAATAACTTAGTCAATCACTTCAATAACTGATGTAAAGCATGAGCATTACACGTGTAAATGGAAGTAATATTTTGAAACATAACACAAATTTCAACAGTAGGAACATTACACAAATTTGAACAGTCAGAATGGGCAATAACTGAGTCAAATGAGCAAAAGTAGGCATGGTACCCACTTCAATGGGTATTGATTAATTCCCTCTTATGATTATTACTTTTGATGTATCCTTGTACTATAGAAAGTTAGTGGCCAACATGTTACTGCATTTTCTCTTTATTTAACTGATATAAGGGCTTTCGTGTTTCTTGTTTTCTTAAAAACTAGTATTTCCCTTTTGTCGTCTTTAGTAGTCATGCCAAACTAAAATAGGATATGTATTCCCATTGAAATGGTATCTTAATTCAGTTTTTGAATCTACTAGGAGTCAGGTACACCCAAGTAAATTTTGAAGTTTCTGAAATTTGCAAGAACTGGGAATCAGTTGATACTTGGTAACTAATCTAAAATTCAAGTGAGGTGACGTAGTATTAGGAATTCTTTTAAGTTCTCTATTAGACGTGGACTAAATAGGATTGCCTAGTATTTTGCATCTCATTTTGACAAAATTCTGTGATAATCTAGCACTTATGTGTATAATGTTTGTCTCTCTTCTTATCTTTTTGCTTAGAAGATTGAACAGAATTCCGAAATCAATTAGATTTCTTGTGCTATCTAATCACCATATTGTTGTGTCCTTGAACATTACACTTAAGGGTAGTGCACACTAAATCAACAGCAGAGTTTGTTATTTGTTAGCAACCATAAACTTGAAATAGTTTGTTGGCTGATGGGTGCACTAAGAATTCCGAAATCAATTAGATTTCTTGTTGCTATCTAATCACCATATTGCTGTGTCCTTGAACATTACACTTAAGGGTAGTGCACGCTAAATCGACATCAGAGTTTGTTAGTTGTTAGCAACCATAAACTTGAAAAATAGTTTGTTAGCTGATGGGTACACTAAGCATAGATCTCTCTCTCTCTCTCTCTTGTGCCTCCCCTCATGGCATGTGTGTGTGGATGGATAACTATTGGTTTTTGAACTTGTTGCTCAAATACTCATAGGTTGTGCTCCATTACATGTATTTTATTTTCTTGATCTAATAGATGCTGTTGAACTAAATCTATGATTGCAAGGAGCACATTTGCTGCGCAAGTGACAAGACTGTAAAAATAATTTAGCTTTACTTTGGAACTCCTACTTTTGTTTTGAAATCATTTCCCTTGAGTTTCACTTGCAAAAGGAGTTCCCTCATATTTCTCGGCATAAATCCTAGGAATTTTTAAAATTGTCTTTTCCTCATGCAGATCTAACATATAGTGTAAAATCTGGTTGTTTTGCTGGAAGAATGGGGGTAAAAGGTCGTGTTTACTTATTCCGGGTGATTACTACAGCACTTATTTGCTTTTCCAAAGAGAAACTTTGAGCTGCTAGAGCTTGATAAATTGCTATAGCAGTTGCTGCTGTTAGTTTTAGCCATTCCCTTGGTTCAAAGCTCTTTGATTAAATATGGTTCCTGGAAAATGTCTAAAGTGTCAATTTAAATTTATCGAGTGACATATGCAATTTTGTTAAGTGGCATGTGTCTGATATAGGCATGTCACCTATTAAGATCTGTCTGTGTTTCTTAGATAAAAGAATGCAATGTGACTTGCTATCCTGATTTTCGATTTACTTCATCCATTGTTTCGTTCTGAATGATATCAAACACTGTATATGGAAATGCATGATGTTAATTGCCAAACAGAGATATAATTTTGTGCTGAAGCATTATCATCAAAATATGCCTGATGATTTATTTAGTCTTTTTTTATGGCTTCTGTCTTACCACCAGTGGCATGGTGCTTAATGTTCTCTTTCCATCAATCCTAATATTAGCTTCATTTCACTTACCCTCAGGTATAGACGAGGCAATGAAAGATTGTCGAATTGGAATAACAGCAAAGAACAAGCTTCGCAAAGTTATAGAATGGTTGCAGCGAGCTGGACTTGCAAGTCATGATGTTGAATTGAACTGCGACCAAGTATTTTCACAGTTTTTTTACTGTACTATTGCATTTGGACTTTGGTGGAAGTAGCAGCTACTTGTGTGGTACAGACATTAGGTTAGTCAATTCCTTATAAAACTAGGATACAGCGAAACACTGAAACAGTACATCAGTGTGGCAGAAAGCATATTCAACAGAAGTAATATGGGATAACAGGGTGTTGAATAAGGAAAGTATAGATCAAAATATTACTCATAACGAAGAAAAAACCTTAGCAAACATGGATTTTAAAAGCTTTGGTCACCTTTTGGACACAAGATTAATGGATATCATACCTCAATTAAGTACACTAAAATCTTAGTATCTCTTTCACAATCTCTCTTTCACTAAAAGCTTGACTATGTATGTTTTCTTTGCTCTTTGCAATTTCTCTTCCACCTCTTTCTGTTTGTTTATCTTGCTTTTTCTTGACTTCTTTTTTTCTGGTTTTCAACAGGTTTAGACCTGTTTTCTTTCCTCTGGTTTAGAAGTTAAAGTATTGGAGATGTATTTTGAGACATCTCTTTTGCTCTCTCTCTCTCTCTCTCTATGTCATCCTCCCTCTCTACTCCCTGTACCACAACCTCATTCTTTTTTACATTTTCATCTTGACCTTTTTTTTTTTCCTGGTTGCTGACAGATTTAGACCTTCTTCCTTTTCTACTCCATAGAAAATCATACTTGGTATATCTCTGATATCTACACACCCACAGTTTCGGTCTGCACAGTACAGAAGGAAAACTGAAAGCTCATGTGACGTAGGGCCTTATATTACAACGCACTTGGGCTAAAATGTCTGCTCTTATAAGCTGTTGTCAGGCATCAAGTATAAGATGCTGTACAATCGACCATAAATCTTCTTTGTATGCTTCTAATTGAATACAATTTGAATGCTTTTGCTGCATCCATACTTTGTGTGGTGGTGGTAATATAATATACTCCTTAGGTGAATTAGAGCCACTTCCCTTGCACTTATCATATACAATTTAGTGCACTAGTGCTCCCTCGCCCCCCCCCCCCCCTCTCTCTCTCTCTCTGCCCACCATTATCTGCATCAGTCCATTTCTTATTTTATCCCTGCTAACTGTTTAAGTTTTTGGCTATTTACTTTCTCCATTGTAGCTTCCATTTGCCTTTCTTCTTGTATGGCATCAAGCATGCTTCATTTTGCATATTGCAAGGTGAATAAAAGCCATCTTTTCTGCACTTGTGTTTATAGTTTCTGGAGTTGATATTTTAACCCAATGAACTGCTTAAGTTGTTGGCAGTTTCCTTCCACCACTGCAATTTCTGTTTTCCTTTCTTCTTATAGAGCATCAAGCATGCTTCATTTCGTATATTGCAAGCTGAATAGAGGACATCTTCTCTGCACTTGTATTTGTTGCAAGTCTCATATTTTTTCTATCCGCTCAGTTTCTTTCCATTACCACTCACTCATTCACCCACTTACTCTACAAATTTACATTGACTGATTGGTACTGCACACATCCCCTTCCCCAAAATTGATATGTAGTCTCCAGTGATTTACTTACTGTCCCTGTTTCTGTTGTCTGTACCAATTGTCATTTTGTTCTTGCACACTTGCACCTGCACAGGCACAGATACCTGCCAGTCTGATTGACTAAATATTCAGTTTTACCCTTCCCTGATCCGTATCCATAGCCATGCATCTCTCAAGCTAATATATTGTCTTGTGGTTGTATTCCCTTTCCATTTTTCTCTTTTCATTCTGTAACCTTTGATCATGATTTTTGGTGCATATGCTAATTGTGAGAAGACACATAAGGCATGCTCAGGACATGTTGTGTCAAAGTCCTACGGTCCAAGCAACTATCTGGCTAATACATGTTAGAATATGCAGTTCTTAATGCCATATTTTACAAGCTTTCTATCCTGTAACTTTTGATTTTCTTTACCAAATGCAACTCTGTGAAAATAAGATTGAAGCCTGGCGTCTATTCTTGCAGACTGCACGTTGATGAGTTTTTATCTTTGAGATAAATGTAGAAAGACCCATAGGTGTTTTTGGTCAATTTACGAGCATGTGTTGTTGATCATCTTTCCAGCCAGTACTAATGTCAAGTGAATTAGTAATTGTTCAATTTTTATCTTCATGTCCAATGCTGATGTTGGTTATGGTTATTTCTGATTACCAGAGTAATAAGCAAATGTTTATAAATTGGAAAATGCATGAAGAGGCACAACACAAGGACTGTTTTTCTCTAATGCAATTAGAACATCTACCTGATGCTTCCAAGGCAACCTTCCATGCTTCAGTTGGAGAAATCTTTTTGCCAGTCACCTGGAGACATATCCCAGAATCTGAAGTTGAAAAGATGTTTATCAGCAGGAGAATGTATATGTTGGGAGAGAGAGATTTCATAGAGGATCTTATTTGTAATGGCTGCCAGCTATGTGGTGCCCCTTTGTCTTCTGAATTTGGGTATGGAGAAGGATGAATGGTTCTTTCTTCTGCTTCTTTCTTTTGAGCTTTGATGTAATGAGCATAAAAATGATATCCCATGCTTCACTATGGCAGGTCACCCATGAAGCAAAACAGCTTCCCACTTTATTGCCGGAAAAGCCAAAATGGTCTCCATGCTTTGAGCATGATATACAGACCTTTCTTGGTATGTATCTCCTTCAACTGTCACAACCCCCAACCCTACCCCGCCAAAAAGAAGGCAAAATTGACACAAGTGATTGAGACTGAAATGAATGCATAAACAAGAATTGCGAGGTTTGATGCGCTGGAGTTGTCCTTTTACCCTTTTTAGCTTTTTACCAAAACTGATTAAAACTTACTTCCTAGGTAGATAAAAACTAAAAGATTGTTTTAAATAATTTCCTTAATCCATTATTTGACTCCTCGAAGTAATAGTCTGAATTACTTGATGCAAAATTGGATGTTTTTCTGTTTCTAGGAGAGAAATGCTGTAAGGAGGACCAAATGCAGCCCTTTTGTTTTTGTTTTGTTTTTTTTTTTTCAGTTGGGAGAGAATGGCCAGAACAAGATTTGTACACTGCCAACCTTCCATGCTGTGAGGAGGACCAATGGTTATTTTATTGTTATATGTGTTGCATGGCAATTGGTGACCCTCTTTTCAGCGATGCAGTCTATTGATTATTTAAAATAGAAAAGAATAAAATACATAGGAATCTTCATTATTCTCAAATAGTATTATTTTGTAGTGAAATTTTTTATCTCTTTTCCTTCCGCTCGCTTGTTTCTTTATCTAGTCAAATTTGCCTCAAAATGTTACTGGGTTGATTTTAGTGCACCTCTCTCAGCTGCACACACAGACAAACTCATACGCACAGATAGAGATTATTAGTTTGTTTTGTGTACATAGTCATTGAAGTGGGTTGAAATACGAACTGGAATTGACTAGATAATGGTAGCGTTGTCTTTTGTTTTCTCAACTCTCGCCAATGACATAACCAGTATATATTTGTGAACCCTGTAGAATAGGACTCGAAAACCAATGCTGGTTATGAGGGTTGGAAGAACTGATTTGAAGGTTTTGAATGCCCATACCCTTTGCTTGGGCTTAACTAAATTTAGCATTCTGGGAACAGAATAATTAGTAATTATAGTTATCATAAATCAATTACTTGGAACTTAATTTAGGTGATTATATTTGCTCTCCATATTTATCTTTTTAATCAACTTGACAGAATTTCCATAGACCAAATTCTAGCACTGATGAAGCCCCGTAATACATAATTGCAATGCTTAGAAATTTCATTTATACTTTTTGGTTAATTACTTCATTCTGTCTTTTGCAATTTATTTACTTTTTTTTGTCTTGATATGTGTATCTTCATTTCATGCACGAACTGTATTTTTGTTAGGGGAAAATCTTGCACTCTGTCAAGCTGGTTTGACCTCTTCATTTGCTTGGCTAGTAAGATTGAATTTTCTAATAGTTTCAAAATTCTTGACTTAGTGCAGTCTTTCAGATAAGCTGGTTGTACCTGCATGTTTAAAAAATGCCTTATATTTTGAGGGGCTGGTGTGATACACGATTTGGAAATGATGATGTCCCAATAGATTTATTTGTGTATTTAGATTGCTGACTTGTGCCATATCATGCAGTTATATGTGTGGGACGACTCGCAGTGCCTCCCACTTCTTCTGGCAAATAAGGCTGCTGAAATGTTGTTTGGGAAGATCCCAGCTGAGAAAGTTTACTGTGGTTATGTAAGGGAAAAGCATAGACGAGATATCAGTGCAAATTTTGTTTATGGCCAGAATCTTTCCTGCGAAAGAACCGCCAATAATCTAAATGTAGCCAAGTCTGCTATTGGTAATCCTTCCTCTTCAAGCATGGACGGGAAAAGAAGACTGAAGATGAAGCAAGTTTTTTCAAATGCAAACCAATATTTGATTTGGCTACTGTTGCTAAAATTGTTATTTAAACAAGGGAAAAACAGCCCTTTAAAATTCCATGTGAAAGTCAATTCAAGCAGAGACCCTGAGCCTGGGAGGTACGAAGTGCTTTCTGTATCCATGCCTTCCCGCAGCCAAAAACTCGGCCCTGCATAGCTTGTTCAGCTATGCTGTTTGGTTTTCACATAAAATCGTATAACGTTGTTTAGGACCTTGACGTTCGGATTCAATTGCTTATATCCCTTTCTTCAATTAAATGCCTACTGTGAAAACGCGAATTGTTTTATTAAATGTTTTGCAAGGCATTGATGATTGGAGGAAGTAAATTGATAGTGTATTTGGATAGAAATTTTTTTAAATATTACTTTGCTTGGTTAGGATATCCTTCTTTTTGAAGAGGAAAATTGGCTCATTCTTTGTAAAAATTTGCTTTTCATTTGTAAATTTCTAGAGGAAACGTTTTGTGCTCCCTTCTGTCATTTTTCTTTTGAAGATTATTAATAAAATTTAGGATTGGCATTCCTCCCCATGAATAAGATTTGTCAGTTAAAAAATATTATTTTGCTTGCATCAAAAGAAGTATTTTCAACTATTTTTTTTATATTCTCTATTAACTTTTTTATATCTCATATATATTATATTACAAAAATTGTTACAGTAATTATTTCAAAATATTACCGGGTTTCTGGATCAAATACAATATTGTTTTCAACTTGTAAAGAAATTTTGATGTCTGTATTCTAGGTTAGATACACTATCATTTTCAATTTGTAAAGAAATTTGGATAATATACAAGTATTCATATATAGTTTACAAGAATGTGAGATGCGCCAACATATTAAGAATGTAGCAACTTATTTGGGGCTAGAAGGAAAGAACCATGTAGATCAGATGGGTGCGTCGACAACCCTCTTTATTATTATTTTTTTAAATACAGGATGTGAGAATTTGAACTCTCGATCTACATCACAAAGTGAATATAAATCCCTCCTGTAGCCAACTTGCATTTAATAAGTTGGTTCAATGTCACAACTTACTGGAAAATGTAGGGAGGATAATCTAAATTTTAGGAATTTTTCTTTATTATTTTTATTACTTTTGGTGTATGTTTGTAGTGTAGATTTATTTGCTCGTACTTTTGTTAGTCTAAATAATAGAGAAGTTAAATAAACATTATTAAGTTGGTTAATTTTGCCTTCGAGATCAAAACTTAGATACTTCTTGTACTTGTGTACGACTTGTGCAATTATAGACAAAGAATTTAATTACATCAGTGTAATTCTTTAAAGTATCCTTCTTGTTAAAGATGAACAAGTTATAACATATCATTGTGATGGGTAGGAAGAAGAGAATCACAGAAATCATGATAGCTTGTTCTTGCAAGTGATCTTTCTTGAATGATTGATTGAATGAGGATGGCTCGGGGAGGCATCCGAATGGAGAAAAGGAGAGATTGAATCATGGGGTATGGCTCATGAACGGGTGGGGAAAGGGGTGCGTGCGCGCCGACTGATGAAATAGATGGATAAGCATTGCTAGAGTTCCACCATCCGAAGGTTATCCCGCCTCCTTGAGTGCCTTTAAAGCAAAGTAATAACTCAGATATGACCTTGTGAACCCCAAATCGCATTCCTTCTCTGCCTAACATGCACATGGAAAAAAGTGGCCCTGACCCGAGACTTCAATTACTAAATATGGGACTAGTCACTAACTTCTTACTCAAGGCATTCCTCTTTTCATCTGCCATTAGACATTCCATGCCCTCGAAGAGTGCTTTGTTGTAGGTTGGCGCTTTCTTCTTCTTTAGAAAGAGTCCTAGTTTTTCAACAATAAGTTCTTAGTAAACATAATGTTTTTCAATGTTCATAATCATTGGATAGTTCAGCCTTCTCACTAGGTGTTCCATGTGGAATCAAAGTTCCTAACCAAAAGATAGAAGTACTAGTTTATTCTAATTGATCATATACATTTTATATACGAGGTATTGAATACTGAATATACCAATTTTTGTTTGTCTGGTATGGTTATTCTCTTGTAAAATGATGGATAGCCAATATTCTGAACAAAATCATTTGGGAATTCAGATTTAACTTCTTGGTGGATATAGTTGGACTTGTTGAAAGACATACCTCTAAATAGATTTTGTCTAGGTTTATTTGTCAATTTTGTTTCCAATCATATGAGTATCCTTTATCAACCAACTAGATCCTTACTCTTCTTGCTCATTATTTTCCTGGTTTACGAACTAACCCCTCATCCCGTCTGGTATCATAACTAGGTTTCTTAAACAAAATCGCCCTCTGGTTATATACTTTACATATTCTGTTTATATACTTTGTTCATGGCCTGTTATACCACATGATCTACTAGTGACAGTCTGACTGCGACTCACTTCCTTACCCTTCTTGCTCATTATTTTCCTGATTTAGGGGCTAACCCCTCGTCCCATCTGGTATTAGAGCCAGAGGGGGAAGTGGGGTGATGACTATGTTTCTTTGCTTATTATGATATGACTAGTGTAGATCTATAAGTTTAGATCTTTTCGATGGATTAGTTAGTTTGTAATTAATATCTTTCTAAACATAGTATAATATTGCTAGTATTGATCTATAAACCTAGATCTGTATAATGAATATGAAACCTATAATTGCCAACTATCGGTCTAGGCAGTGAGAATTGGGGGCCAATAAGACCTATAGGGCTGTTGACATCCCTGTAGTCCGAGATCCAGGGCAGTGAAGTGTTCAAAAGATCAAATCTAGCTTTCTAGATCTATACTGCTGTTATTATAATTTGCTTGGAAATATAGTAGTCACTCATAGATAATTTGTTTTAGAAGTTCAAATCTAATCTCTCAAGATCTATACTGTCTTTATTATAATCAATTTAGAAACATGGTTATTCTTCATGGATTATAATTTGTTTGGAAATAAAGTAGTCACTCATAGATAACCTGTTTTAGAAGTTCATAGCTAACCCCTCAAGATCTATACTGTCTTTATTATAATCAGCTTAGAAACATGGTTATTCTTCATGGATCCCGAAGGATTCTATGCCAAAGGGAAGAGAATTATAAAATTGCCTCTTTGTCAGTTCCATCTATTTCTCATGGCTTCCTTTTTCAGAACGAATTCTCGTTCTTCTAGTTCTTCCTCAAACACCAAACTAAAAGAAGAAATTAATATATCAGATATTAATCAAGACATAGACAATTGGAAAATCCCTAAATATACTCAAAGCGATATTTGTGAAAAAAGATAAAAAAAAAAGTGGATGTTCTCTGCTACAAACTATACAATCAAAACAGTAAACAAACTATAGCCTTAGATGCAGACCATGAAGAAATCAAACTATTATCCAAAACAACAATAGAAAAACATAAAGAAAAATATAATTATATTCATGTAAGAGTGCACAAATGATTGGATTTGTAATATTCAGTATACTGACCAATTTTTGGTTCTTTGCAAATCTGATTGTAAAATAGTAGGGTTAGGTCAAGTGAAGTGGAGGGGAGGGTGTGAGAAAATACAAGTTTTCGGCAAAATTGTTTGAAATGAAGTTAATAGCATATATTTCTGTATACTATTACTATATATAAGAAACAAAATTTTGGTTCTTGGTTACCTAGAAATTGCGGTGGAAAGAATTCTAGAGTATGTTCCAACCACAAGAGTATTGACATTAATATTTTGGGTTAATTACATTTAATCCCTTTAAGGTATACCTCAGTTCTCAGTTTACCTCCTAACCTTTAATTTTGCTCACTTAACCCCCTATAGAACAAAATTGCCCTTGCATTATTTTGACTTTTCATTACCTTGTTTTCCTTTCTTTTATTTCTTTTCTCTTTCTTCTTTATTTAATTCTTCCTCTTTCCCACAAAAATCTTCACCTTAATGATTGAAATTAAAAAAGAGAAATTGCAGAGATCTATCTTCTCCTTAAATGATTAAAAAATATTCAAATCACTTTCCTAAAATACAATTTTTTTAGCCTTTCAATTCTTTTAATTTTGGGTTTTCCTCTTTCCTTTCTAATTTCTCATTTTATTCTCAAGAAAATATCTTAAGATAAAATTGTGATCTGATTAATAATCATCAATTGAAATTTGTGACACACGGCATCATACAAAAAATCAAAAATTAGTTTTTGATGTTTTTTAAACCTTCACCCAGAAATATGCAATTACAAACTCAAAACAAAAATTTTCGTTGAAACGGAATTTTCTATTGGGAAGGATGAAAGAGAGAAGAAAGAGAAAAAGAAATAAAAAAAGGAAAATAATTTCACCTTATGATATTTTCTTGAGAATAAAATGAGAAACTAGAAAGGAAAGAGAAAAACCCAAAATTAAAAGAATTGAAAGGCTAAAAAAATTGTATTTTAGGAAAGTGATTTGAATATTTTTTAAAATCATTTTAGGAGAAGATAGATCTCTGCAATTCCTCTTTTTTAATTTCAATCATTAAGGTGAAATTTTTGTGGGAAAGAGGAAGAATTAAATAAAGAAGAAAGAGAAAAAGAAATAAAAGAAGGGAAAACAAGGTAAATAAAAAGTCAAAATAATGCAATGGCAATTTTGTCCTATAGGGGGTTAAGTGAGCAAAATTAAAGGTTAGGGGGTAAACTGAGAAATGGGGTATATATTAAGGGGATTAAATGTGATTAACCCTAATATTTTTAAGGTCATGCATATCAACATCTTCAATCAAATTAGGACATTAATCTACGAATTGTTAGTCAAGTCTTGGAACGTAATGTTTCAAGTCTTTTTGTAACACTATTCCAACAAGTTATGTTGATTTATGTTAGTGATGAAATAAATTTTGTATATATATGTATATATTTATTTTGTTGGTTCATGGCAATTGTTACAGTTCATAAGGCAAATGGATTTGGCTCTACAGTAGACTGGAATGAAAATGTGGGAATTGGTAAGAGCATAAACATATTATTATTAAAAAAATAGAAGTGTAAAATTAGAATATGAATGGACATAACATGAGTCTAATAGCAAATAAAGTCACAAAGAATATTTGGATTAAGTATACATAAGAAACTTTTATACTTTTAAATATGAAGAAACAATTATCTAATATTTAGATTGCATTACATAAGAAATTTATGTTTTTGGTTTCTGCTGAAAAGTGTAGATAGGTTATGTTGTTTAGTCAGTGGTAGTATATTACAAATTTTGTGGAATATATAAAACCTTTAATTATCCATATAATTTTAGCAATTTTATATAGTTTAAGTTTTCTGTGTATATTTTACAATTATATATATATATGCACTGATAATTGTTTAGTTATTTGATTATTAGTATGTTTTTAATCATTGTTTCTTTATGATATTTTGAAAGTAGTTTTGTTAAAAAGTAATTTTGTATGATCATATTTTATTATTCATTTGGTAATACTAATTTTTTTGTTAGGCTATTTTGAGGATTTTATGTACAACAAAATAGATTTTTATTTATTTATGCATGTGAAAAATAAATAGAAAATTAGTATGAAAAGTATGAGTTTTTTTTTCAATTTTCAAAAGGAAAGATAAATAGGATGGTAACCCAGGGATTAAAAGTATGAAGATAGATAAATAATATCAATTGTAAAATGTGGCAAGAAATTTATTACATGATTTTATATATATTTTTATTTTTTTGTATGGAATAGAGCATTTATTCATTTTGGAATTTCATCTTTGTAGGGTCAATATGTAGATGCATATTTCTGTGATCTATTTTGAATTCTTTGAATAACAAGTTTAAGTCTATTGCTTGAGGAAGATTTTTGTTGTTATCTATCATATGCAGTAAAAAGTTTATATTGAATGGTCTAGAATGCAAAGTTAAATATGTAGATGGTCTTTTTTGTTTGTAATTGATGGTGTAGGTAGGTAATCTAAGTAAAAAGAGAGGTGGAAAGCTTGCCTTATCTTCAATTATAAGATTATAGGTAAAAATGCTTTAATGGTAGTGCAGTGGAGTTTGTCGGTAACATTTGTTTTCTTATTTTGTTTGTCAACTTTATTTTATTATGCTTTATGTTAATGGACTATCTTGTAGGTAAGCAAAAGTAGGAATTGAGTGGATACTCTTTTGGGCTAATTAGCTAATTTTGGCGTGTTATTATTATTATCATTATTATTATTTGTGTTCGTAACAGTTTGTATGTTATCTTTTTTTAATATTTGTTACACAATGGATAAGTGATTGGATAGGCAAATTAAACTGATATTGTTTATTACTTATAGTTGGTGATACTTGCAAATTGGTACTAATGATATGTAATGTAATTGCTATTTGATATGAAATAATTATTTATTAGTTTATATGAGCATGATGATTTTATCATTTGTTTTTATGTATTTTATAGCATGCATGTTAGTTTAATTTAATTATATTTTATTCTAATAGAATAGTATGTGCACATCTTGGATGCTCTTGGATAAACTAATTATTAAATATTCTAATATTATAGGTATACATTAATACATGAGTAAAGATAATAAAGGTTCTTATTTGCAAACAATGGCTTTTGCAAATTCTTTTCCACCTGAACCTACTGTAATTATTTATTTATTTGAAACACTAATTTGTGGACTTGTACCTACATGTTTATTATATTAAATTTATTAATTGAATATTTGTTTGCTCAATTTCCTTGCAAAACTTGCAAAAATAATTTTAAATTAGAATAGTTATGATATAGAAAAAAAAGGTTGTTAGTAATAGTGGATGACCAAGGGTTTAGAAAATTTTTTTTAATAATGTTTGAGAAGGAATCCATTAATGGTGTCGGCCTTTTGTTCTGGGTTGAGGCTCAGCTTCAACTAGAATTGAACTTAAATAGTCCTACCTCGGTTGCTAGTTCTAGAAACCTAACTTCCGATTAGAGACTAGCTATCTCCTTCATTAGTAAAACCTTGCTTCCAAGCTCCAGCTCCGCTAACTCTTATTTACTTGCAAAAAAAACTCCTTGGGATAGGAATAAAGTTCCTATCCCAAGAAGCATGTGACTAGATTGTCAAGATGCGACGGTAAGAGTCTTTGAATGCACAAGACATGTAATAAGAGTAGAATATTGTCCTTCTTTCTCTTACAACTTCTTAAGGAAGTCTCTGTTGTCCTTCCGAGGATGCATTTCCCTTATGCATCCAACTGCTTCACTAATGTGAATAGGTTATGCAGAAGGGTGGGTTGGTTATATACTCTTATGCGCGTAATATCACATGCCAGTAGATATGGTCACCATCATAGGTACTCAAGATATTGTGTTTTGAGAGGTGGATAAATAGGACTACATCTTGCTCGATCAAGACCCAGCTTTATTGCGAGCCAAAAACCTTGATAGATTCCTCTAATCTTTACGGGAATGAATCGCATATGTTGGTTGAAGGGTATTCAATGAAGTTGATTTGTGAAAGTAGATATGTAACTAACAAGCAATTAGCAACATCCCTATCTTTCTTTAGTTCACAAAGGTCTACTGCTTTCATTTTTGAAAAGAGTATAGGCTTCCACGCTTGACTAAAAGAATAGGGATATGTGCAAGAAAGCTCATGAGTGAAAATAGTAAAAAGTCTCAATTTCCAAGAAGGTTTATTCGGAGTTGAAGTTGACCATAATTTGCCAACAAGTAAGAGATAGAATCTCAGTAATTGGAAGGAAAATGGGGCTTCGATCCATTATGGTTCAATTTCTTGGTGTGGAGAGATTGCTGCCATAAAAAAGAGAGCTCCTATCCTTTATTCTGCAAATCAAAGAGCAATGTAATTCCCCATTCATTCAAAATAGTTTAGCATAGAACAGAGACAGTCTGGGCCAACTACTATGACTACATGCCCATCTAGTGTAGTGGCTTGGAAGCAAGCTACCTTGATCATCTTTCAAAATTATAAATAATTTATTGATCAAAAGCTGTAAGGGTAGACTGTCTATATTTAGTCACACCATAGTGACCCCCGAAGCGATCTTCTTCTAGTTGTGGGATGAAATCCAACAACTTTTTGCTAGCTTTGAATAACCACCAGCCCAGCAATAAGCTTAATTCTTCCATAAGATAATGAGGCGGGTTTGCACGTGAGCTGAATGACATAGTGCACAATAGTACTTCGTGCCACAACCATCTCCTTTTTATAGGTTTGACGGGCCGATTCCTACTACTTCATCTAGGAGAAAAGAATCATAGATATTCCTGTCATTATAAGGAAAAACTACCATAAAAAGATTCCTTGTGTAGCATTTGTAGTAAAACTGTGAATGGGAGCTGCCAATTTGGCCTTTATTGAAAAGGTTCCCAAGACACAGTATGGAAAAGTCATAATTTTAAGAAACGAGATCCAAGAATGAAGAAGGGGTAGAAATACTAAATGAACATGAGTTGTGGCTAATATTAGAGACATAAAAGAAGCATTTTCTACAGGATCCCAAACCACCAGCCACTCCAACCTAATTCATGATAAGCCCACCAACAAATTCTTAGCAAAATGCCTATGGTTAAAAACCACTGAAATGTCAAATCAAAATTCAAATTGGTTCCTAGTCTTGGTAAAAAACCATTGTGTCCGGGCTGACAGTCCAACAAAGAAGCAAAGTAGTTGTATCTTTCTTTTCATTATAAATCATATGCTTTACCTGCTCCCTCTTGTGTCCACTAGCACTCCTATCTAGAGAAAAGAGAAGGCGAAAAGGTACCGCCAAAACAGCATAAGAAGGCTTCTATTTCTATGTTACAATAAAGTAGGATAGTATTTTACACCCACATGTTTAAATTTGAGGGTAAAGAACTTGCTTGTTGTATGGGATCCAAGGTATCCAACAGTGCAAAATAGTGTTCCATTCTTTTAGGTAGCATCCTTTTGCATTGCCGGTCAGTGAAGTGCCACAATCCTATTTATCATTTTTTATCTATATAAGCCAAAGCCCATAACATTGGCAATGTCTCCGGCATAAATGTAACGAGGATGTATAGCTAATATAGGATCTTATGGAATAGTATTTGATTTTGCATGTGATTCGGTACTCCCAACAAATGAATTTGCAATAACATTCTGAACATAGAAAAACTGAAGTTAATCCTCTTTTCTATTGCTGTTGGAGGCATTCAATTTTCTTTTATGTCCTTTTGGAGTTCTAGAAATTACGTTAAGTCATTGTAAAACTTATTCTAAACCTTAACTAATAGGTGAAACCGGTTCATGAGAATTTTAAGTACATCTCTGTAATGTCTAAGATTCAATCTAATATAGTAATTGAGAACCAAAAAGGCAAAATTTTAGCATTGACCATTAAAGAGAATGTAAAAGTCAAGGTTAAAAAGTAAGTATCAATTGAATTAGCATCAAAAGAGATAGTAAAGAAGGATATTAAAGGGGTTGAGCATATTTTGGGGAGGGGGGGGGAGATTGAATAGTTCTTTAGAGATTTCATGTATCATTGTGCGGAAGAAATAAGTTGGTGTCATGGATTGGATACCTGCGTTATCAAATATGAATGATGCAACTACAGAAACATATGCAACTCCAACCTCCCACGTTATTAGATATGAATAATGCAACTATAGATACATATGGATGTTGATGCTGATATGGATGCTGCTGACGTTGTTGTTGATACCACTATGCCTTTCTATTTTTAGTTTCCTCAGAGTTGATGGTATAGTTACAAATATGGACGTTGATGTTGATATGAATTCTATTAATGCTGTCGTTGATACCATTATATCTTTCCATTTTTACTTTTCTTAGAGTTGTTCATGAGATTGTATGGATTTTTTGGTACTGTGATTATGCCCAATATGTTTGCATGGGCTTTTAATTTTACTAGTACTTTGATATTCTAATACTATGTTAGATTGTATTTGAATTTTTTTTGTATAAAAAGTTAATATTTTTCAAAAAATCTATCATAATTCCCAATGACAATCAAGAATTCATTGCAAATAGTTAGCTAAAGAACAATGTTTTCAAACTTGGGCCAAAGATTAAACTGTTGGAGTGGTTGAGTCATAGATAAAAGCAATTCAATTGGTTCAACATGGTTCACTGTATTTTTTTCATTTAAATATCTGCACATGGAAATTTTTATGAAAAAAATTCAAAAAATTCTTAAAAGTATTTTATGTAAAATTTGGAAATCATGAACTCATCCACTCAACAATATAAAGTTATCATAATTCATTCCAACATTATCAAACTTGCAATAAATTTAAAAAAGAAGCCTTATACAACACAACTGACATAGTAGCAACTCCAAATATTATAATTAATATAAGAATTATATCACATAATATTTAGAATAGCCCTAGAAAAAATTTTAACAATCCAAACAACTATAGGAAGGTCCATCATCATCTTTAGTATCAATTAATAGTCCATCGAAAAAAGTCCTAGGAAGAACAGCAGTTATCAAATTTAGTAAATTGATTAAAAAAAAGAGGGGTAAAAATAAAGATAGATCAATCTTGCTTAACTAAACCATTTATCGCAGTGCTCTTCTTGTAATAAGTTGTTCTATTAGTTAAAAGAATATGAATTAAAATATCTATGAAAATGAGTTGGAGAAAAGTTAGGGAAAAGTAGAGAAGAGAGACAAGACGGTTAGAGAAGAGGTGATCCTAACGGCCTTTGAAAGAAAAAATAAGGAGAGGTTGAGGGTTTTTATTTTTAAGTTAATTTGGATATTTACTATTTTAGTTTAACACATAAAGTTTGTTTTAACCTATTAAGTAGTAGATCAATAGTAAAAGTCAAGTTGTTACCTTCAAAATTTATAGGTTTGGGTGCCCAAATGTTCAAAAACTTGAGAAATCAAAAAAAAAAAAAAAACCTACGGCCCCAAGTAAATTTAAAAGTTGGTTTTAATCGATTGAACAGATTTGTCTATTTAATAGATTTTAGAGGCTTTCTCCAATTTTTTATCATTTCAATTTTTACCTAGAATCGGATTGGTGTTATGGCCTGTTCACAATTGAACTGGTATGACTAGTAGTTCTACTTCGGGTTTAAAAAACACTACTAAAGAAAAGAATAAAAGGAGTTTATCAAAATTCTCAATAACAAGACATCTGAATTTTCTCAAAAGTCATTGGAAATTAACCACTTATGAACATATTCCTGACCTATAGAGCTTCTCCGATTTAAAACCAAGTTGTAAGGCTCTATTGATGCCATGCATTTCAATAGTAAATTCTAAAAATTTTTGGAATGCACGGTTTCGACCAACAAATGCAAAATGATTAGAGATGAGATACTCTTCACGAAATATTGACTAATTTCATAATTTTTTAATCTCCTCAATTCGTTGAAGATGACCATATAAATTGCATATCCTCTGGAGATTGCTTAATCTCCTATAAGCACTCAAATTACAACCTTTGCTTAATCTCCTCTAAGCATTCAAATTGGGTTGGCACATGGATTAAAATTGTAATAATCATATATAATAATTACAGTCATTGCTTGAGTTGGTCATATGATAGCGGCTTTGTTTGGATTTCTCAATTTTTGAAAAATAAGTTTTTCATATATAATGCTATAGTAATATACAAACAAAAATAACTCCAAAACACCACATCTATACAATATATCAAAAATAACTCCAAATATACAAAAAAATTACACCATCACCATCAACCACCAAAAACACACCACCACCCAGCACTCCTTCCCCCTTTCTCCTCCCTTCTCTTTCCCCTCCTTCTTCCTTCTCCCTTCTTCTCCCCTCCTCCCTCCCTCCCTACGTCTCTCCCACTGCCATGGCGACCAGAGAGGGGGGGAAAAGGGAGAGGGTGGGAGGAAGGGAGGGGAGGGATGGCATAGTGGTAGGTGGTTGTAAGATTTTATAAAATTTTAAAAATATTTCAATAAAATTTAAAAATATCCCAAAATATATTTTCAAAAACATCATTAAAAATATCTACAGTAAAAGTTTTCACCTACATTATTATAATAAAATATTTCAAAAATATCTCCAAAAACATTTAATCCAAACAGACTTATATTCATGTTTATAAGTACAAATACAGACTAAATGACTAACATATATACAACTATATAGATGTATTCATGCAATAACACAAAAAAAATTTACCATCTACAACCTCAAACTAGAAAAAAATATAAAAGAACTAGTGACAGCTTTACACTTGACTTTGTGCCCACTAAGTGCTAGTATTTTGTGCCTTGTACACGTTTTTCATGCTTATACAAAAGGGGGAAAAAATCTCTAGCATTCAACACTTTCTGCATAATGCACGTTTTCAAAACACACAACCTAGAAAAATTCTAAGGTTACGTGCATTTTCAACAAAATCAAATCGGTGACATTAGCTTCACTCCCCATAATAAGTTGCATGAATCCTCATAAATCTTAATCATTCCAAGATTTCTTCTCTCTCTAATAACTTGAAGAAGGGGCCTTAGCCTCCTGAAGACAAACAAAATAGAAAAATAATCTGACCATTGCAATGCCCATTGTAGGAAGGCCTCCAAGCTTACTACTAAATTTCCTAGCACCTTCAAGGAAGTGAGGAGACAAAATTCGTCCATATTTTGACATTTTCTAACTCGCCTACAGGAACCAAATGTGTATATATGTAAACAACTTTAATGGTTCATGTACAATTATTCGTTGAAAACTCGATTAAATTGAAATGATAAATCATATCACAAAAGAAGAATCAAACAACACAAAAGTTTTCAACCAATTAAGTGTAACAATTAATAAATTGTGGTAATCAAATTTTTGCATTTAGCTTCTCTTCACAGCATATGAAATAGCATCAATTGCGAGAAAATAATACAAACTAGTTTTAACCATAATGTTGTCATCCGAACTTCTGTTCAAGATGGCTTCCACTTTACTTTAAAAGTTGTGCCAAACGCTGTAATAAATTACGGAAGAAAGGTTTCTGAATTTTGTAAAATGATGAGTGACAAATCGGCCGTTTGGAAAGGTAGTAAGTGTTGAGATTAAGTAGCAGAATATTGAATACATGGTAAGTAGAAATCATGCTTTAGATGGTTTAACAACAACTGAATGCCCAAAAGCTTCTAAACATCATGCAAAAGCAAAAAATTTAGAGAAAGCAACACCGAAAGAGCTACTTTCAGTGAACAAGATGCAAACCTCCCTCCTGAAACGACCATACAAACTGGCTTAGCCAACTGTGTAGAAATGTTCAAAAAAGATTTAATGTGGGATATCATAAAGAGTTATGAGTAGATGTCCTAAATTAAAAAACATTGTGCTTGTTTCGATAGGAGTTTACTTAGAAGATCCAAACCGAATTTTATGACTATGGTTCAGAGTTCAAATCTTGGCGTGGAAAGTGATGAGAGGGCAAAAAATGAAAAATAAAAAAAATAAAAAATGAAAAATAAAAAATTGAAAGTGGTCAGATGGTAAATATTGAAAAATAAAAAAAAGAGTATACATATAGATATATACGTTGAACAATACTTTATAAATTCCGCCACATAAACCAAAGAAAAAAAGGAAAAAAAATAAAAAGAAAAAGAAAATCCAAAAACCTAGCCAATACTTAGTGTTATGCTAAGAAAGGTAAAAAGTACAATACTATTCATACATTCATCAAAAGTTCGAGCAACAGCAACATTTACAATAAGTGACAAGAAGCGATAAAGTAAAAAGTACAATACTGTTCATATATTCATCAAAGGTTTGAGCAGCAGCAACATTTACAATAAGTGAGGTTTGAGCAGCTGCAATATTTACAATAGTGAGATAAAGTGCTCCCCTATCTAATCTACTTATACCCAAAATCACAGAAGGTATTCCTCAAAACCAAACCAATAATGCCAATAATTATATCAAAATCAAATTTACTCCTGACCCAACAACAACATTAAAATCCGAAAGCAGAAAAAAAAACTCAAATGATCAACAATCCATATGTATCATTTCTGTTTCATGTAAAAGCTTTTCAAAGATGAATCAAAATGCTTTGAAAAAGAAAGACTATTTTTCGATATTTTATTCGGCAATATAATTCTCCTTAAAAATCAAATATTCCAAGTAGTTGTGAACATGTTCTCGTATAAGCTGATCCCTCTCAAAACCTTCATAGCTATATTTGTGAGAAAATCAGGAATCTTGCTCTGTTCCCTATATTCATGATTGAACACATAGCCTTCAGTATCCTTCAACTCTAAATAGATCTGAGCAAACGAACTATGCAAAAATGGAAATGTCTCCTCAATACCGTTCTCTACCTTTGCTAACATAAGGTTACCACAAATCAAATTGGTGACATTAGCCGCTCTCCCCATAATAAGCTGCATGAATCCTCATAAATCTTAATCATTCCAAGATTTCTTCTCTCTCTAATAACTTGAAGAAGGGCCTTAGCCTCCTGAAGACAAACAAAATTTGCCCAAGTTATTTTTGGCTTTGTATTTCCATCCCAAGTTAGTTTCTTATTTCTAGTAAATGCGAAGAAAATTTATCCAACTTCATTGTGGTAAGCTTCCCCTCTACCAATATAGGATTCATTTATTGGAATTGTGACGAAATTGTCCTTTGTAACCACAGATGCATCAGATCGAATTCCCCCATAATTTTTGAAAATTGGATCAGTAGGAATCCTTTTAAAATGACCTTTCTCATAATTCACCCGATCTACAACACATATTTTTTTCTGCCATACAACAAAGAAAGTTCTCCATTTTTGAGTTTGTTGTTTACATGCATCCAATCGCATACTCATTAGAGCTTATTGGAAATTGAACAGACGAGGAAGGAACATTTGTTCAACATCTTGTTTGTGATACTTCTCAAAAGCGCTCTACAGAGAGGACTCACTATATAATAGTAGCAAATTTACAATCAATATCAATTTCATAATTAATATGAATAAAACTTCAAGTAAGGTAAAAAGAAAAAATAATTTTACCATTGCAATGCCATTTGAAGGAAAACATCTAAGCTTGTTACTAAATTTCCTAGCAGCCTCAAGGAAGTCAGGAGACAAAATTCGTCCATATTACAATATTGTTAATATATTCATCAAAGGGTTGAGCAGCAGCAACATTTACAATAAGTGAGGTTTGAGCAGCAGCAACATTTACAATAAGTGAGGTTTGAGCAGCTGCAGCATTTACAATAAGTGAGGTTTGAGCAGCTGCAGCATTTACAATAAGTGAGATAAAATGCTCCCTATCTAATCTACTTATACCCAAAATTACAGAAGGTATTCCTCAAGACCTAACCAATAATGCCAACAACTATATCAAAATCAAATTTACACCTGACCTCACAATAACATTAAAATCCAAAAGCATAAAAACAAACACAAATGATCAACAATCTATATGTATCATTTCTGTTTCATGCAAAATCTTTTCAAAGATGAATCAAAATGTTTTGAAAAAGAAAGACGATTTTTCGATATTTTATTCGGCAATATAATTCTCCTTAAAAATCAAATATTCCCAGTAGCTGTCAACATGTTCTCATACCAGCTGATCCCTCTCAAAACCTTCATAGCTATATTTGTGAGAAAATCTGGAATCTTGTTCTTTTCCCTATATTCATGATTGAACACATAGCCTTCAGTATCCTTCAACTCTAAATAGATCTGAGCAAATGAACTATGCAAAAATGGAAAGGTCTCCCCAATACCATTCTCTACCTTTGCTAACTAAGGTTACCACAAATCAAATTGGTGACATTAGCTTCTCTCCCCATAATAAGCTGCATGAATCCTCATAAATCTTAATCATTCCAAGATTACTTCTCTCTTTAATAACTCGAAGAAGGGCCTTAGCCTCCGAAAGACAACCAAAATTTGTCCAAGTCTTTTTGGACTTTGTATTTCCATCCCAAGTCAGCTTCTTATTTCCAGTAAATGCAAAGAAAATTTATCTAGTTTCATCGTGGTAAGCTTCCCCTCTACCAATATTGGATTCATTTATTGGACTTGTGACAAAATTGTCCTTAGTAGCCACAAATGCATCAGATCAAATTCCCCCACAATTTTTGAAAATTGGATCTGTAGGAATCCTTATAAAATGACCTTTCTCACAATTCACCTGATCTACAACACACATCTTTTTTCTGCCATACAACAAAGAAAGTTCTCCATTTTTGAGTTTGTTGTTTGCAAGCATCCAATCGTGTACTCATTAGAGCTTATTGGAAATTAAACAGACGAGGAAGGAACAGTTGTTCAACATCTTGTTTGTGATACTTCTCAAAAGCGCTCTACAGAGAGTCCTCACTATATAATAGTAAGAAATTTACAATCAATATCAATTTCATAATTAATATGAATAAAACTTCAAATAAGGTAAAAATGAAAAATAATTCTACCAATGCAATGCCCTTTGTAGGAAGGCATCTAAGCATGTTACTAAATTTTCTAGCAGCTTCAAGGAAGTCAGGAGACAAAATTCGTCAATATTTTGACATTTTCTACCTCACCGACAAGAACCAAATGTGTATATATGTAAACAACTTTAATGGTTCATATACAATTATTCATTGAAAACTCGATTAAATTGAAATGATAAATCATATAACAAAAGAATAGTCAAACAACACAAAAGTTTTCAACCAATTAAGTGTAACAATTAATAAATTGTGGTAATCAAATTTTGCATTTAGCTTTTCTTTGCAGCATCTGAAATAGCTTCAATTGTGAGAAAATGATACAAACAAGTTTTAACCATAATGTTGTCATCCTAACTTCTGTTCAAGATGGATTCCACTTTACTTTTAAGAGTTGTGCCAAACGCTGTAACAAATTGCGGAAGAAAGGTTTCTGAATTTTGTAAAATGATGAGTGGCGAATCGGCCGTTTGGAAAGGTAGTAAGTGTTGAGATTAAATAGAAGAATATTGAATACATGGAAAACAGAAATCATGCTTTAGATGGTTTAACAACAAATGAAGGCTCAGAAGCTTCTAAACATCATGCAAAAGCAAAAACTTTGGAGAAGGCAACACCGAAAGAGCTACTTTCAGTGAACAAGATTCAAACCTCCCTCTTGAAACGACAATACAAATTGGCTTAGCTAACTGTGTAGAAATGCTCAAGAAAGATTTGATGTGGGATATCACAAAGAATTATGAGCAAAAGTCCTTAATTTTGAAAAAAACATTGTGTTTGTTTCAATAGGAGTTTATTTAGAAGATTCAAACCGAATTTTATGACTATAATTCAGAGTTCAAATCTTGGCGTGGAAAGGGATGAGAGGGCAAAAAATGAAAAATAAAAAAGATTAAAAATGAAAAATAAAAAAAATGAAAAGCGGTCAGATGGTAAATATTGAAAATAAAAAGAGTATACATATAGATATATACGTTGAACAATGCTTTATAATTTTCGCCACATAAACCTAAGAAAAAAAGAAAAAGAAAAAAAAAGAAAACTCAAAAACCTAGCCAATACTTAGTGTTATGCTAAGAAAGGTAAAAAGTACAATACTATTCATACATTCATCAAAGGTTCGAGCAACAGCAACATTTACAATAAATGACAAGAAGCGATAAAGTAAAAAGTACAATTCTGTTCATATATTCATCAAAGGTTTGAGCAGCAGCAACATTTACAATAAGTGAGGTTTGAGTAGCTACAACATTTACAATAAGTGCAACATTTACATTACAGAAGGTATTCCTCAAGACCAAACCAATAATGCCAATAATTATATCAAAATCAAATTTACTCCTGACCCAACAACAACATTAAAATCCGAAAGCAGAAAAAAAAAACTCAAATGATCAACAATTTATATGTATCATTTCTGTTTCATGCAAAAACTTTTGAAAGATGAATCAAAATGCTTTGAAACAGAAAGACTATTTTTCGATATTTTACTCAGCAATATAATTCTCCTTAAAAATCAAATATTCCAAATAGTTGCCAATATGTTCTCATACCAGCTGATCCCTCTCAAAACCTTCATAACTATATTTGTGAGAAAATCTGGAATCTAGTTTCTGTTCCCTATATTCATGATTGAACGCATAGCCTTCAGTATCCTTCAAGTCTAAATAGATCTGAGCAAATGAACTATGCAAAAATGGAAAGGTCTCCTCAATACCATTCTCTACCTTTGCTAACCTAAGGTTACCACAAATCAAATTGATGACATTTGCCTCTCTCCCCATAATAAGTTGCATGAATCCTCATAAATCTTAATCATTCCAAGATTTCTTCTCTCTCTAATAACTTGAAGAAGGGCATTAGCTCCTGAAGACAAACAAAATTTGCCCAAGTCATTTTTGGATTTGTATATCCATCCCAATTCAGCTTCTTATTTCCAGTAAATGCGAAGAAAATTTATCCACCTCATTGTGGTAAGCTTCCCCTCTACCAATATAGGATTCATTTGTTGGACTTGTGACGAAATTGTCCTTAGTAGCCACAGATGCATCAGATCGAATTCCCCCATAATTTTTGAAAATTGGATCCGTAGGAATCCTTATACAATGACATTTCTCACAATTCACCTGATCTATGGCACACATATTTTTTTCTGGCCATACAACAAAGAAAGTTCTCCATTTTTGAGTTTGTTGTTTGCATGCATCCATCGTGTACTTGTTAGAGCTTATAGGAAATTGAACACACGAGGAAGGAACAGTGTTCCAACATCTTGTTTGTGATACTTGTCAAAAGCGCTCTACAGAGAAGTCTCGCTATATAATAGTGGCAAACTTACAATCAATATCAATTTCATAATTAATATGAATAAAACTTCAAAAAAGGAAAAATAGAAAAATAATATTACCATTGCAATGGCCTTTGTAGGAAGGCATCTAAGCTTGTTACTAAATTTTCTAGCAGCTTCAAGGAAGTCAAGAGACAAAATTCGTCCATATTTTGACATTATCTACCTCACCTACAAGAACCAAATGTGTATATATGTAAACAACTTTAATAGTTCTTGTATAATTATTCATTGAAAACTCGATTAAATTGAAATGATAAATCATATCACAAAGAACAATCAAACAACACAAAAGTTTTCAACCAATTAAGTGTAACAATTAATAAATTGTGGTAATCAAATTTTTGCATTTAACTTCTCTTTGCAGCAACTGAAATAGCATCAATTGTGAGAAAATGATACAAACCAGTTTTAACCATATTATTGTCATCCTAACTTCTATTCAAGATGGCTTCCACGTTACTTTAAGAGTTGTACCAAACGCTGTAACAAATTGCGGAAGAAAGGTTTCTGAATTTTGTAAAATGATGAGTGACTAATCGACCGTTTGGAAAGGTAGTAAGTATTGAGATTAAGTAGCAGAATATTGAATACATGGAAAACAGAAATCATGGTTTAACAACAAATGATGGCCTATAAGCTTCTAAACATCATGCAAAAGCAAAAAATTTAAAGAAGGCAACACCGAAAGAGCTACTTTCAGTAAACAAAATGCAAACCTCCTTCCTAAAACGACCATACAAATTGGCTTAGGTAACTGTGTAGAAATACTCAAGAAAGATTTGATGTGGGATACCATAAAGAGTTATGAGCAAATGTCCTCAATTTTTGGAAAAACATTGGTTTGTTTGGATAGGATTTTATTTAAAAGATCCAAACGGAATTTTATGACTGTGGTTCAGAGTTCACATCTTGGCGTAGAAAGGGATGAGAGGGCAAAAATGAAAAACAAAAAAAGAGTAAAAAATGAAAAACAAAAAAATGAAAAGTGGTCAGAGGGTAAATATTGAAAAAATAAACAAAGTGTATACGTATAGATATATACGTTGAACAATGCTTTATAAATTCCGCCACATAAACCTAAGAAAAAAAAGAAAAAGAAAAAGAAAACCCAAAACCTAGCCAATACTTAGTGTTATGCTAAAAAAGATAAAAAATACTATACTGTTTATACATTCATCGAAGGTTCGAGCAACAACAACATTTACAATAAGTTACAAGAAGCGATAAAGTAAAAAGTACAATACTGTTTATATATTCATCAAAGGTTTGAACAGCAGCAACATTTACAATAAGTGGGGTTTGAGCAGTTGCCAAAAATTTACAATAATTGAGATAAAGTGCTCCCTATCTAATCTACTTATACCCAGAAGTACAGAAGATATTCCTCAAGACCTAAACAATAATCCCAATAACTATATCAAATCAAATGTACACATAACCCCACAATAACAATAAAATCCGAAAACATCCAAAAAAAAAAATCAAATGATCAACAATCTACATGTATCATTTCTGTTTCTTGCAAAAACTTTTCAAAGATGAATCAAAAAGCTTCGAAATAGAAAGACGATTTACCGATATTTTAGTCGACAATATAATTCTCCTTAAAAATCAAATATTCCCAGTAGCTGTCAACATGTTCTCATACCAGCTGATCCCGCTCAAAACCTTCATAGCTATATTTGTAAGAAAATCTGGAATCTTATTCTTTTCCCTATATTCATGATTGAACACATATCCTTCAGTATCCTTCAACTCTAAATAGATCTGAGCAAATGAACTATGCAAAAATGGAAAGGTCTCCTCAATACCATTCTCTACCTTAGCTAACTAAGGTTACCACAAATCAAATCGGTGACATTAGCCTCTCTCCCCATAATAAGCTGCATGAATCCTCATAAATCTTAATCATTCCAAGATTACTTCTCTCTTAATAACTTGAAGAAGGGCCTTAGCCTCCGAAAGACAAACAAAATTTGTCCAAGTCTTTTTGGACTTTGTATTTCCATCCCAAGTCAGCTTCTTATTTCCAGTACATGCAAAGAAAATTTATCTAGCTTCATCGTGGTAAGCTTCCCTTCTACCAATATTGGATTCATTTATTGGACTTGTGACAAAATTGTCCTTAGTAGCCACAAATGCATCAGATCGAATTCCCCACAATTTTTGAAAATTGGATCCATAGGAATCCTTATAAAATGACCTTTCTCACAATTCACCCGATCTACAACACACATCTTTTTTCTGCCATACAACAAAGAAAGTTCTCCATTTTTTATTTTGTTGTTTGCATGCATCCAATCGTGCACTCATTAGAGCTTATTGGAAATTGAACAGACGAGGAAGGAACAGTTGTTCAACATCTTGTCTGTGATACTTTTCAAAAGCGCCCTATAGAGAGACCTCACTGTATAATAGTAGCAAATTTACAATCAATATCAATTTCATAATTAATATGAATAAAACTTCAAATAAGGTAAAAAAGAAAAATAATTTTACCATTGCAATGCCCTTTATAGGAAGGCATCTAAGTTTGTTACAAAATTTTCTAGCAGCTTCAAGGAACTCAGGAGACAAAATTCGTCCATATTTTGACATTTTCTACCTCGCCTACAATAACCAAATGTGTATATATGTCAACAACTTTAATGGTTCATGTACAATTATTCAATAAAAACTAGATTAAATTGAAATGATAAATCTTATCACAAAAGTACAATCAAACAACACAAAATTTTTCAACCAATTAAGTGTAACAATTAATAAATTGTGGTAATCAAATTTTTGCATTTACCTTCTCTTTGCAGCATCTGAAATAGCATCGATTGTGAGAAAATGATACAAACCAATTTTAAGCATAATATTGTCATCCTAAATTCTGTTCAAGATGGCTTCCATTTTACTTTAAGAGTTGTGCCAAACGCTGTAACCAATTGCGGAAGAAAGGTTTTTGAATTTTGTAAAATGATGAATGACGAATCGGCCGTTTGGAAAGGTAGTAAGTGTTGAGATTAAGTAGCAGAATAGTGAATACATGGAAAACAGAAATCATGCTTTTGATGGTTTAACAACAAACGAAGGCCCAGAAGCTTCTAAACATCATGCAAAAGCAAAAACTTTGGAGAAGGCAACACCGAAAGAGCTACTTTCAGTGAACAAGATGCAAACCTCCATCCTGAAACGACCATCCAAATTGGCTTAGCTAACTGTGGAGAAATGCTTAAGAAAGATTTGATGTGGGATATCATAAAGATTTATGAGCAGATGTCCTCAATTTTAGAAAAAACATTATGTTTGTTTCGATAGGAGTTTATTTAGAAGATCCAAACTGAATTTTATGACTATGGTTCAAAGTTCAAATCTTGGCGTGGAAAGGGATGAGAGGGCAAAAAATGAAAAATAAAAAAGAGTAAAAAATGAAAAATAAAAAAATGGAAAGTGATTAGAGGGTAAATATTGAAAAATTAAAAAAGAGTATACATATAGATATATACTTTGAACAATGCTTTATAAATTCCGCCACATAAACCTAAGAAAAAAAAAGAAAAAGAAAAAGAAAAAGAAAATCCAAAAACCTAGCCAATACTTAGTGTTATGTTAAGAAAGGTAAAAAGTACAATACTGTTCATATATTCATCAAAGACTTTAGCAGCAGCAACATTTACAATAAGTGAGGCTTGAGCAGCTGCAACAATTACAATAAGTGAGATGAAGTGCTCCCTATCTAATCTACTTATATATAACCAAAATTACAGAAGGTATTCCTCAAAACCTAACCAATAATGCCAATAACTATATCAAAATAAAATTTACAGCTGACCCCACAATAACATTAAAATCCGAAAACATCAAAAATAAAACTCAAATGATCAACAATCTACATGTATCATTTCTGTTTCTTGCAAAAACTTTTCAAAGATGAATCAAAAAGCTTTGAAATAGAAAGACGATTTACCGATATTTTAGTCGGCAATATAATTCTCTTTAAAAATCAAATATTCCAAGTAGTTGTCAATATGTTCTCATACAACTGATCTCTCTCAAAATCTTCGTAGCTATATTTGTGAGAAAATCTGGAATCTTGTTTTGTTCCCTATATTCATGATTGAACACATAGCCTTCAGTATCCTTCAACTCTAAATAGATCTGAGCAAATGAACTATGCAAAAATGGAAAGGCCTGTTCAATACCATTCTCTACCTTTGCAAACCTAAGGTTACCACAAATCAAATCGGTTACCTTTTGCAAACCTGAGGTTTGAGCAGCAGCAACATTTACAATAAGTGAGGTTTGAGCAGCTGCAACATTTACAATAATTGAGATAAAGTGCTCCCTATCTAATCTACTTATACCCAAAATTACAGAAGGTATTCCTCAAGACCTAACCAATAATGCCAACAACTATATCAAAATCAAATTTACACCTGACCTCACAATAACATTAAAATTCAAAAGCATAAAAACAAACACAAATGATCAACAATCTATATGTATCATTTCTGTTTCATGCAAAATCTTTTCAAAGATGAATCAAAATGCTTTGAAACAGAAAGATGATTTTCCGATATTTTACTCGGCAATATAATTCTCCTAAAAAATCAAATATTCCCAGTAGCTGTCAACATGTTCTCATACCAGTTGATCCCTCTCAAAACCTTCATAGCTATATTTGTGAGAAAATCTGGAATCTTGTTCTTTTCCCTATATTCATGATTGAACACATAGCCTTCAGTATCCTTCAACTCTAAATAGATCTGAGCAAATGAACTATGCAAAAATGGAAAGGTCTCCCCAATACCATTCTCTACCTTTGCTAACTAAGGTTACCACAAATCAAATCGGTGACATTAGCCTCTCTCCTCATAATAAGCTGCATGAATCCTCATAAATCTTAATCATTCCAAGATTTCTTCTCTCTCTAATAACTTGAAGAAGGGCCTTGGCCTCCTAAGTCCTAACAAAATTTGCCCAAGTCATTTTTGGATTTGTATTTCCATCCCAAGTCAGCTTCTTATTTCCAGTAAATGCGAAAAAAATTTATCCAACTTCATTGTGGTAAGCTTCCCCTCTACCAATATTGGATTCATTTATTGGACTTGTGACGAAATTGTCCTTAGTAGCCACAGATGCATCAGATCGAATTCGCACATAATTTTTTAAAATTAGATCCGGAGGAATCCTTATAAAATTACCTTTCTCACAATTCACCCGATCTACAACACACATCTTTTTTCTGCCATACAACAAAGAAAGTTTTCCATTTTTGAGTTAGTTGTTTGCATGCATCCAATTGTATACTCATTAGAGCTTATAGGAAATATAACACACGAGGAAGGAACAGTTGTTCAACATCTTGTTTGTGATACTTCTCAAAAGCGCTCTACAGAGAAGCCTCACTATATAATTGTAGCAAATTTACAATCAATATCAATTTCATAATTAATATGAATAAAACATCAAGTAAGCTAAAAAAGAAAAATAATTTTACCATTGCGATGCTCTTTGTAGGAAGGCATCTAAGCTTCTTACTAAATTTTCTAGCAGTTACAAGGAAGTCAGGAGACAAAATTCGTCCATATTTTGACATTTTCTACATCGCCTACAATAACCAAATGTGTATATATGTAAACAACTTTAATGGTTCATGTACAATTATTCCCTAAAATCTCGATTAAATTGAAATGATAAATCATATCACAAAAGAACAATCAAACAATTCAAAAGTTTTCAACCAATTAAGTTTAACAATTAATAAATTGTGGTAATCAAATTTTTGCTTTTAACTTCTCTTTGTAGCATCTAAAATTGCATCAATTGTGAGAAAATGATACAAACCAGTTTTAACAATAATGTTGTCATCCTAACTTCTGTTCAAGATGGCTTCCACTTTACTTCAAAAGTTGTGCCAAATGCTGTAACAAATTGCGGAAGAAAGATTTCTGAATTTTATAAAATGATGAGTGACGAATCGGCCGTTTGGAAAGGTAGTAAGTGTTGAGATTAAGTAGCAGAATATTGAATACATGGTAAGCAGAAATCATGCTTTAGATGGTTTAACAACAAATGAAAGCCCAGAAGCTTCTAAACATCATGCAAAAGCAAAAAATTTAGAGAAGGCAACACCGAAAGAGCTATTTTCAGTGAATAAGATGCAAACCTCCCTTCTGAAATGACCATACAAATTGGCTTAGCTAACTGTGTAGAAATGTTCAAAAAAGATTCGATGTGGGATATCATAAAGAGTTATGAACAGATGTCATCAATTTTGAAAAAAACATTGTGTTGTTTCGATAGGAGTTTATTTAGAAGATCCAAACTGAATTTTATGACTATGGTTCAGAGTTCAAATCTTGACGTGGAAAAGGATGAGAGGTCAAAAAATGAAAAATTAAAATAGAGTAAAAAATGAAAAATAAAAAAATGGAAAGTGTTCAGAGGGTAAATATTGAAAAATTAAAAAAGAGTATACATATAGATATATACGTTGAACAATGCTTCATAAATTCCGTCACATAAACCTAAGAAAAAAAAGAAAAAGAAAAAGAAAAAGAAAAAGAAAACCCAAAAACCTATCCAATACTTGGTGTTATGCTAAGAAGGGTAAAAAGTACAATACTATTCATACATTGATCAAATCTTCGAGCAACAGCAACATTTACAATAAGTGACAAGAAGCGATAAATTAAAAAGTACAATACTGTTCATGTATTCATCAAAGGTTTGAGCAGCAGCAACATTTACAATAAGTGAGGTTTGAGCAGCTGCAACATTTACAATAAGTGAGATAAAGTGCTCCCTATCTAATCTACTTATATACCCAAAATTACAGAAGGTATTCCTAAAGAGCTAACCAATACTGCCAATAACTATATCAAAATCAAATTTACACATGAACCCACAATAACATTAAAATCCGAAAACATAAAAAAAAATCTCAAATGATCAACAATCTATATGTATCATTTCTGTTTCTTGCAAAAACTTTTCAAAGATGAATCAAAATGCTTTGAAACAGAAAGACGATTTTCCGATATTTTACTCGGCAATATAATTCTCCCTAAAAATCAAATATTCCATGTAGTTGTCAACATGTTCTCATACAAGTTGATCCCTCTCAAAACCATCGTAGCTATATTTGTGAGAAAATCTGGAATCTTGTTTTGTTTCCTATATTCATGATTGAATACATAGCCTTCAGTATCCTTCAACTCTTTATAGATCTGAGCAAATGAACTATGCAAAAATGGAAAGGCCTGCTCAATACCATTCTCTACCTTTGCTAACCTAAGGTTACCACAATTCAAATCGGTGACAGTAGCCTCTCTCCCCATAATAAGTTGAATGAATCCTCATAAATTTTAATCATTTCAAGATTTTTTCTCTCTCTAATAACTTGAAGCAGGGCCTTTGCCTTCTGAAGACAAAAAAAATTTGCCCAAGTCATTTTTTATTTTGTATTTTCATCCCAAGTCAGCTTCTTATTTTCAGTAAATGCGAAGAAAATTTATCCACCTTCATTGTGGTAAGCTTTCCCTTTACCAAGATAGGATTCATTTATTGGACTTGTGACGAAATTTTCCTTAGTAGCCACAGATGCATCAGATCAAATTCCCCCATAATTTTTGAAAATTGGATCCGTAGGAATTCTTGTAAAATTACCTTTCTCACAATTCACCCGATCTACAACACACATCTTTTTTCTGCCATACAACAAAGAAAGTTCTCCATTTTTGAGTTTGTTTTTTGCATGCATCGAATCCTGTACTCATTTGAGCATATAGGAAATTGACCACACGAGCAAGGAACAGTTGTTCAACATCTTGTTTGTGATACTTCTCAAAAGCGCTCTACAGAGAGGCCTCATTATTTAATAGTAGCAAATTTACAATTAATATCAATTTCATAATTAATATGAATAAAACTTCAAGTAAGGTAAAAAGAAAAATAATTTTACCATTGCAATACTCTTTGTAGGAAGGCATGTAAGCTAATTTTCTAGCAGCTTTAAGGAAGTCAGGAGACAAAATTCGTCCATATTTTGACATTTTCTAGCTCGCCTATAGGAACCAAATGTGTATATACGTAAACAATTTTAATGGTTCATGTACAATTATTCAATGAAAACTCGATTAAATTGAAATGATAAATCAAATCACAAAAGAACAATTAAACAACACAAAAGCTTTCAACCAATTAAGTGTAACAATTAATAAATTGCGGTAATCAAATTTTTGCATTTAGCTTCTCATTGCAGCATATGAAATAGCATCAATTGCGAGAAAATGATACAAACCACTTTTAACCACAATGTTGTCATCCTAACTTCTGTTCAAGATGGCTTCCACTTTACTTTAAAAGTTGTGCCAAACGCTGTAATAAATTGCGGAAGAAAGGTTTCTGAATTTTGTAAAATGTTGAGTGACGAATCGGCCGTTTGGAAAGGTAGTAAGTGTTGAGATTAAGTAGTAGAATATTGAATACATGGTAAGCAGAAATCATGCTTTAAATGGTTTAACAACAATTGAATGCCCAGAAGCTTCTAAACATCATGCAAAAGCAAAAAATTTAGAGAAGGCAACACCGAAAGAGCTATTTTCAGTGAACAAGATGCAAACCTCCCTCCTGAAACGACCATACAAACTGGCTTAGCCAACTGTGCAGAAATGTTCAAAAAAGATTTGATGTGGGATATCATAATGAGTTATGAGCAGATGTCTTCAATTTTGAAAAAAATATTGTGCTTGTTTGGATAGGAGTTTATTTAGAAGATCCAAACCGAATTCTATAACTATCGTTCAGAGTTCAAATCTTGGCGTGGAAAGGGATGAGACGGCAAAAAGTGAAAAATAAAAATGAATAAAAAATGAAAAAGAAAAACAATTGAAAGTGGTAAGAGGGGAAATATTGAAAAATAAAAAAAGAGTATACATATAGATATGAACATTGAGCAATGCTTTATAAATTCCGCCATATGAACCTAAGAAAAAAAAAGAAACAGAAAATGAAAAAGAAAAAGAAATCCCAAAAAACCTAGCCAATTTTTAGTGTTATGCTAAGAAGGGTAAAAAGTACAATACTGTTCATACATTTATCAAAGCTTTGAGCAACAGCAACATTTACAATAAGTGACAAGAAGTGATAAAGTAAAAAATACAATACTATTCATATATTCATCAAAGGTTTGAGCAGCAGCAACATTTACATTAAGTGAGGTCAGAGCAGCTGTAACATTTACAACAAGTGAGATAAAGTGCTCCCTATCTAATCTACTTATACCCAAAATTACAGAAGGTATTCCTGATGACCTAACCAATAATGTCAATAACTATATCAAAATCAAATTTACCCCTGATGCCATAAAAACATTAAAATCCGAAAGCGTAAAAATAAACTCAAACGATCAACAATCTCTATGTATCATTTCTGTTTGATGCAAAAACGTTTCACAGATGAATCAAAATGCTTTGTAAAAGAATGACGATTTTTCGATATTTTACTCGGCAATATAATTTTCCTTAAAAATCAAATATTCCAAATAGTTGTCAACGTGTTCTCATACAAGCTGATCCCTCTCAAAACCTTCATAGCTATATTTGTGAGAAAATTTGGAATCTTGTTCTGTTCCCTATATTCATGATTGAACACATAGCCTTCAGTATCCTTCAACTCTAAATAGATTTGAACAAATGAACTATGCAAAAATGGAAAGGTCTCCTCAATACCATTCTCTACCTTTACTAACATAAGGTTACCACAAATCAAATCGGTGACATTAGCCTCTCCCTCATAATAAGTTGCATGAATCCTCATAAATATTAATCATTCCAAGATTTCTTCTCTCTTTAATAACTTGAAGAAGGGCCTTAGCCTCCTAAGTCCAAACAAAATTTGCCTAAGTCATTTTTGGATTTGTATTTCCATCCCCAGTCAGCTTCTTATTTCCAGTAAATGCGAAGAAAATTTATCCAACTTCATTGTGGTAAGCTTCCCCTCTACCAATAGTGGATTCATTTATTAGACTTGTGATGAAATTCTCCTTAGTAGCCACAGATGCATCAGATCGAATTCCCCATAATTTTTGAAAATTGGATCCATAGGAATCCTTATAAAATGACCTTTCTCACAATTCACCCGATCTACAACACGCATTTTTTTCTGCCATACAACAAAGAAAGTTCTCCATTTTTGAGTTTGTTGTTTGCATGCATCCAATCATGTACTCGTTAGAGCTTATAGGAAATTGAATAGACGAGGAAGGAACAGTTGTTCAACATCTTGTCTGTGATACTTTTCAAAAGCGCTCTATAGAGAGACCTCACTGTATAATAGTAGCAAATTTACAATCAATATCAATTTCATAATTAATATGAATAAAATTTCAAGTAAGGTAAAAAAGAAAAATAATGTTACCATTGCAATGCCCTTTGTCGGAAGGCATCTATGCTTGTTACTAAATTTTCTAGCAGCTTCAAGGAACTCAGGAGACAAAATTCGTCCATATTTTCACATTTTCTACCTCGCCTACAAGAATCAAATATGTATATATGTAAACAACTTTAATAGTTCATGTACAATTATTCATTGAATACACGGTTAAATTGAAATAATAAATCATATCACAAAAGAACACTCAAACAACACAAAAATTTTCAACCAATTAAGTGTAACAATTAATAAATTGTAGTAATCAAATTTTTGCATTTTGCTTCTCTTTGCAGCATCTGAAATAGCATCAATTGTGAGAAAATGATACAAACTAGTTTTAACCATAATGTTGTCATCCTAACTTCTGTTCAATATGGCTTCCACTTTACTTTAAGAGTTGTGCCAAACGCTGTAACAAATTGCGGAAGAAAGGTTTTTGGATTTTGTAAAATGATAAGTGATGAATTAGCCGTTCGGAAAAATAGTATGTGTTGAGATTAAGTAGCAGAATATTGACTACATGGTAAGCAGAAATTGTGCTTTAGATGGTTTAACAACAAATGAAGGCCCAGAAGCTTCTAAACATCATGCAAAAGCAAAAAATTTAGAGAAAACAACACCGAAAGAGCTACTTTCAGTGTACAAGATGCTAACCTCCCTCTTGAAACGGCCATACAAATTGGCTTAGCTAACTGTGTAGAAATACTGAAGAGAGATTTGATATGGGATATCATAAAGAGATATGAGTAGATGTCCTCAATTTTGAAAAAAAATATTGTGTTTGTTTGGATAGGAATTTATTTAGAAGATCCAAACCGAATTTTATAACTATGGTTCAGAGTTCAAATCTTGGCGTGGAAAGGGGTGAGAGGGCAAAAAGTGAAAAATAAAAATGAGCAAAAAATGAAAAAGAAAAAAATGGAAAATGGTCAGAGGGTAAATATTGAAAAATAAAAAAAGTATACATATAGATTTATACGTTGAGCAATGCTTTATGAATTCTGTCACATAAACTTAAGAAAAAAAAAGAAACTGAAAAAGAAAACCCAAAAACCCAGCCAATACTTAGTGTTATGCTAAGAAAGGTAAAAAGTACAATATTGTTCATACATTTATCAAAGATTCGAGCAACAGCAACATTTACAATAAGTGACAAGAGGTGATAAAGTAAAAAGTACAATACTGTTCATATATTCATCAAAGGTTTGAGCAGCAGCAACATTTACAATAAGTGAGATAAAGTGCTCCCTATCTAATCTACTTATACCCAAAATTACAGAAGGTATTCCTGAAAACCTAACCAATAATGCCAATAACTATATCAAAATCAAATTTACACCTGACCCCACAATAACATTAAAATCCGAAAACATAAAAAAAAACTCAAATGATCAACAATCTATATGTATCATTTCTGTTTCTCGCAAAAACTTTTCAAAGTTGAATCAAAATGCTTTGAAACAGAAAGACGATTTTTCGATATTTTACTCGGCAATATAATTCTCCTTAAAAATCAAATATTCCAAGTAGTTGTCAACATGTTCTCATACAAGCTGATCCATCTCAAAACCATCATAGCTATATTTGTGGGAAAATCTGAAATCTTGTCATGTTCCCTATATTCATGATTGAACACATTGCCTTCAGTATCCTTCAACTCTAAATAGATTTGAGCAAATGAACTATGCAAAAATGGAAAGGCCTGCTCAATACCATTCTCTACCTTTGCAAATCTAAGGTTACCACAAATCAAATTGGTGACATTAGCCTCTTTCCCCATAATAAGCTACATGAATCCTCATAAATCTTAATCATTCCAAGATTTCTTCTCTTTCCATCCCAAGTCAGCTTCTTATTTCCAGTAAATGCGAAGAAAATTTATCCACCTTCATTGCGGTAAGCTTCCCCTCTACCAATATAGGATTCATTTATTGGACTTGTGACGAAATTGTCCTAAGTAGCCACAGATGCATCAGATCGAATTCCCCCATAATTTTTGAAAATTGGATCCGTAGGAATCCTTATAAAATGACCTTTTTCACAATTCAACCAATTTACAACACATATCTTTTTTTCTGCCATACAACAAAGAAAGTTCTCCTTTTTTGAGTTTGTTGTTTGCTTGCATCCAATCGTGTACTCATTAGAGCTTATTGGAAATTGAACACAAGGAAGGAACAGTTGTTCAACATTTTGGTTGTGATACTTCTCAAAAGTGCTCTAAAGAGAGGCCTCACTATATAATAGTAGCAAATTTACAATGAATATCAATTTCATAATTAATATGAATAAAACTTCAAGTAAGGTAAAAAAGAAAAATAATTTTACCATAGCAATACCCTTTGTAGGAAGGCCTCTAAGCTTACTACTAAAATTCCTAGCAGCTTCAATGAAGTAAGGAAACAAAATTCGTCCATATTTTGACATTTTCTACCTCGCCTACAAGAACTAAATGTGTATATATGTAAACAACTTTAATGGTTCATGTACAATTATTCATTAAAAACTCGATTAAATTGAAATGATAAATCATATCACAAAAGAACAATCAAACAACACAAACGTTTTCAGCCAATTAAGTGTAACAATTAAAAAATTGTGGTAATCAAGTTTTTGCATTTAGCTTCTTTTTGTAGCATCTAAAATAGCAATCAATTGTGAGAAAATAATACAAACCAGTTTTAACCATAATGTAGTCATCCTAACTTCTATTCAAGATGGCTTCCACTTTACTTTAAGAGTTGTGCCAAACGCTGTAACAAATTGTGGAAGAAAGGTTTCTGATTTTTTAAAAAATGATGAGTGACTAATCGGCCGTTTGGAAAGGTAATAAGTGTTGAGATTAAGTAGCAGAATATTGAATACATGGTAAGCAGAAATCATGTTTTAGATGATTTAACAACAAATGAAGGCCCAAAAGCTCTTAAACTTCATGTAAAAGCAAAATATTTAGAGAAGGCGACACTGAAAGAGCTACTTTTAGTGAACAAGATGCAAACCTCCCTCCTTAAACTACCATACAAATTGGCTTAGCTAACTGTGTAGAAATGCTCAAGAAAGATTTGATGTGGGATATCAACAAAAGAGTTATGAGCAGATGTCCTCAATTTTGAAAAAAAAAAACATTGTGTTTGTTTGGATAAGAGTTTATTTAGAAGATCCAATCCGAATTTTATGACTATGGTTCAGAGTTCAAATATTGGCGTGGAAAGGGATGAGAGGGCAAAAATAAAAATAAAAAAAGAGTAAAAGATTAAAAATAAAAAGTGGAAAGTGGTCATAGGGTAAATATTGAAAAATAAAAAAAAGTATACATATAGATATATACGTTGAGCAATGCTTTATATAAATTCCGCCACATAAACCTAAGAAAAAACAGAAAAAGAAATAGAAATAGAAAACCCCAAAAACCTAGCCCAATACTTAGTGTTATGCTAAGAAAAGGTAAAAAAGTACAATACCGTTCATACATTCATCAAAGATTCGAGCAACAGCAACATTTACAGTAAGTGACAAGAAGCGATAAAGTAAAAAGTACAATATTGTTCATATATTCATCAAAGGTTTGAGCAGCAGCAACATTTACAATAAGTGAGGTTTGAGCAGCTGCAACATTTACAGTAAGTGAGATAAAGTGCTTCCTATCTAATCTACTTATACCCAAAATTACAGAAGGTATTTCTCAAGAACTAACCAATAATGCCAATAATTATATCAAAATCAAATTTACATCTGATCCAACAAACAACATTAAAATCCGAAAGCAGAAAAAAAAGTTCAAATGATCAACAATCTATATGTATCATTTCTGTTTCGTGCAAAAACTTTTCAAAGATGAATGAAAATGCTTTGAAACAGAAAGATGATTTTTCGATATTTTACTTGGCAATATACTTCTCTTTAAAAACCAAATATTCCAAGTAGTTATTTTCATGTTCTCATACAAGCTGATCCCTCTCAAAACTTTCATAGCTATATTTGTGAGAAAATCTGAAATCTTGTTCTGTTCCCTATATTCATGATTGAACATATAGCTTTCAGTATCCTTCAAGTCCAAATAGATTTGAGCAAATAAACTATGCAAAAATGGAAAGATTTCCTTAACACCATTCTCTACCTTTGCTAACTAAAGATTACGATAAATCAAATCAGTAACATTATCCTCTCTGCTCATAATAAGTTGCATGAATCCTCATAAATCTTTATCATTTTAAGATTTATTCTCTCTCTAATAACTTGAAGGAGAGCCTTAGCCTCATGAAGACAAACAAAATTGCCCAAGTCACTTTTGGCTTTGTATTTCCATTCCAAGTCAGCTTCTTATTTCCAGCAAATGCGAAGAAAATTTATCCAACTTCATTGTGGTAAGCTGTCCCTCTACCAATATGGGACTCATTTATTGGACTTGTGACGAATTGTCCTTAGTAGCCACAAATGCATCAGATCGAATTCCCCCATAATTTTTGAAAATCGGAGCCGGAGGAATCCTTATAAAATGACCTTTCTCACAATTCACCTGATCTACAACACACATCTTTTTTTTCTGCCATACAACAAAGAAAGTTCTCCATTTTTGAGTTTGTTGTTTGCATGCATCCAATCGTATACTAATTAGAACTTATAGGAAATTGAGCACACAGGAAAGAAACAGTTATTCAACATCTTGTTTGTGATACTTCTGAAAAACTCTCTACAGAGAGGCCTCACTATATAATAGTAGTAAATTTACAATCAATGTCAATTTCATAATTAATATAAATAACACTTCAAGTAAGGTAAAAAAGAAAAATAATCTTACCATTGCAATGCCCTTTATAGGAAGGCCTCCAAGATTACTACTAAATTTTCTTGCAGCTTCAAGGAAGTCAGGAGACAAAATTCGTCCATATTTTGACATTTTCTACCTCGCCTACAAGAATCAATAGTGTATATATGTAAACAATTTTAATGGTTCATGTACAATTATTCATTGAAAACTCGATTAAATTGAAATGATAAATCATCTCACAAAAGAACTACCAAACAACACAAAAGTTTTCAGCCAATTCAGTGTAACAATTAAAAAGTTGTGGTAATCAAGTTTTAGTATTTAGCTTCTCTTTGCAGCATATGAAATAACATCAATTGTGAGAAAATGATACGAACCAGTTTTAACCATAATGTAGTCATCGCAACTTCTGTTCAAGATGGCTTCCACTTTACTTTAAGAGTTGTGCCAAATGCTGTAAAAAATTGTGGAAGAAAGGTTTCTGATTTTTTTTAAATGATGAGTGACTAATCAGCCGTTTGGAAAGGTAGTAAGTGTTACGATTAAGTAGCAGAATATTGAATACATGATAAGCAGAAATCATGCTTTAGATGGTTTAACAACAAATGAAGGCCCAGAAGACTCTAAACATCATGCAAAATCAAAAAAATTAGAGAAGGCAACACCGACAGCTCTACTTTCCATGAACATGATGCAAACCTACCTCCTGAAATGACCCTACAAATTGGCTTAGCTAACTGTGTAGAAATGCTCAAGAAAGATTTGATGTGGGATATCATAAAGAGTTATGAGCAGATGTCCTCAATTTTGAAAAAAACATTGTGTTTGTTTGGATAGGAGTTTATTTAGAAGATCCAAGCCGAATTTTATGACTATGGTTCAGAGTTCAATTCTTGGCGTGGAAAGGGGTGATAGGGCAAAAAATGAAAAATAAAAAAGAGTAAAAAATGAAAAATAAAAAATGGAAAGTGGTCAGAGGGTAAATATTGAAAAATAAAAAAAGCGTATACATATAACTATATACGTTGAGCAATACTTTATAAATTCCGCCAGATAAGCCTAAGAAACAAAAGAAAAAGAGAACCCAAAAACCTAGCCAATACTTAGTATTATGCTAAGAAAGGTAAAAAGTACAATACTGTTCATACATTCATTAAAGGTTCGAGCAACAACAACATTTATAATAAGCGACAAGAAGTATTAAAGTAAAAAGTACAATACTGTTCATATATTTATCAAAGGTTTGAGCTACAGCAACATTTATAATAAGTGAGGTTTGAGCAGTTGCAATATTTACAATAAGTGAGATAAAGTGCTCCCTATCTAATCTACTTATACCCAAAATTACAGAAGGTATTCCTAAAGAGCTAACCAATACTGCCAATAATTATATCAAAATCAAATTTACTCCTGACCCAACAACAACATTAAAATCCGAAAGCAGAAAAAAAAACTCAAATGATCAACAATCCATATGTATCATTTCTGTTTCATGCAAAAACTTTTCAAAGATGAATGAAAATGCTTTTGAAACAGAAAGGCGATTTTCTGATATTTTACTCGACAATATAATTCTCTTTAAAAATCAAATATTCCAAGTAGTTGTCTTCATGTTCTCAGACAAGCTGATCGCTGTCAAAACCTTCATAGCTATATTTGTGAGAAAATCTGGAATCTTGTGCTGCTCCCTATATTCATGATTGAACACATAGCCTTCAGTATCCCTTAACTCTAAATAGATCTGAGGAAATGAACTATGCAAAAATGGAAAGGTCTCCTCAACACCATTCTCTACCTTTGCTAACCTAAGATTATCACAAATCAAATCGGTGAAATTAACCTCTCTCCCCACAATAAGCTGCATGAATTCTCATAAACGTTTATCATTTTAAGATTTCTTCTCTCTCTAATAACTTGAAGAAGGGCCTTAGCCTCTTGAAGACAAACAAAATTTGCCCAAGTCATTTTTGGCTTTGTATTTCTATTCCAAGCCAATTTCTTATTTCCAATAAATGCGAAAAAAATTTATCCGCCTTCATTGTGATAAGCTTCCACTCTACCAATATAAGATTCATTTATTGGATTTGTGACGAAATTGTCCTTAGTAGCCACAGAAACATCAGATCAAATTCCCCCATAATTTTTGAAAATTGGATCCGGAGGAATTCTTATTAAATGACCTTTCTCACAATTCACCCGATCTAGAACACACATTTTTTTTTCTGCCATACAACAAAGAAAGTTCTCCACTTTTGAGTTTGTTGTTTGCATGCATCCAATCGTGTACTCATTGGAGCTTATAGGAAATTGAACACACGAGGAAGGAACAGTTGTTCAACATCTTACTTGTGATACTTTTCAAAAGCGCTTTATTGAGAGGCCTCACTGTATAATAGTAGCAAATTTAAAATCAATATCAATTTCATATTTAATATGAATAAAACTTAAAGTAAGGTAAAAAAGAAAAATAATCTTACCATTGCAATGTCCTTTGTAGAAAGGCCTCGAAGCTTACTACTAAATTTCCTAGCAGCTTCAAGGAAGTAAGGAGACAAAATTCGTCCATATTTTGACATTTTCTACCTCGCCTACAAGAACCAAATGTGTATATATGTAAACAACTTTAATGGTTCATGTACAATTATTCATTGAAAACTCGATTAAATTGAAATGATAAATCATATCACAAATGAACAATCAAACAACGCAAAAGTTTTCAGCCAATTAAGTGTAACAATTAAAAAATTGTGGTAATCAAATTTTTGCCTTTACCTTCTCTTTGCAGCTTCTGAAATAGCATCAATTGTGAGAAAATGATACAAATTAGTTTTAACCATAATGTAGACATCCTAACTTCTGTTCAAGATGGCTTCCACTTTACTTTAAGAGTTGTGCCAAACGCTGTAACAATTTGTCGAAGAAAGGTTTCAGATCTTTTAAAAATGATGAGTAACTAATAAGCCGTTTGGAAAGGTAGCAAGTGTTGAGATTAAGTAGCAGAATATTGAATACATGGTAAGCAGAAATCATGCTTTAGATGGTTTAACAACAAATGAAGGCCCAGAAGCTTCTAAACATCATGCAAAAGCAAAAAATTTAGAGAAGATAACCCCAAAAGAGCTACTTTTCGTGAACAAGATGCAAACCTTCCTCCTGAAACGACCATACAAATTGGCTTAGCTAACTGTGTAGAAATGCTCAAGAAAGATTTGGTGTGGGATATCATAAAGTGTTATGAGCAGATGTCCTCAGTTTTGGAAAAAACATTGTGTTTGTTTGAATAGGAGTTTATTTAGAATATCCAAGCCGAATTTTATGACTATGGTTCAGAGTTCGAATCTTGGTGTGAAAAGGGATGAGAGGGCAAAAAATGAAAAATAAAAAAGAGTAAAAAATGAAAAATAAAAAATGGAAAGTGGTTAGAGAGTAAATATTGAAAAATAAAAAAGAGTATACGTATTGATATATACGTTGAGCAATGCTTTATAAATTCCACCATATAAACCTAAGAAAAAAAGAAAAATAAAAAGAAAAATAAAACCCAAAAACCTAGCCAATATTAGTGTTATGTTAAGAATTGTAAAAAGTTCAACACTATTCATACATTAATCAAAGGTTCGAGCAACAACAACATTTACAATAAGTGACAAGAGGTGATAAAGTAAAAAGTACAATACTGTTCATAAATTCATCAAAGATTTGATCAACAACAACATTTATAATGAGTGAGGTTTGAGCAGTTGCAACATTTGCAATAAGTGAGACAAAGTGCTCCCTATCTAATCTACTTATAGTCAAAATTATAGAAGGTATTCCTCAAGACCTAACCAATAATGCCAATAACTATATCAAAATCAAATTTACATGTGACCCCACAATAACATTAAAATCCGAAAGCATAAAAACAAACTAAATGATCAACAATCTATATGTATCATTTCTGTTTCATGCAAATACTTTTCAAAGATGAATCAAAATGCTTTGAAACAGAAAGTCGATTTTTCGATATTTTATTCGGCAATATACTTCTCTTTAAAAATCAAATATTCCAAGTAGTTGTCTTCATGTTCTCATACAAGCTAATCCCTCTCAAAACCTTCATAGCTATATTTGTGAGAAAATCTGGAATCTTGTTCTGTTCCCTATAGTCATCATTGAACACATAGCCTTCAGTATCCTCCAACTCTAAATAGATCTGAGCAAATAAACTATGCAAAAATGGAAAGGTCTCCTTAATACCATTCTCTACCTTTGCTAACCTAAGGTTATCACAAATCAACTCGGTGACATTAGCCTCTCTCCCCATAATAAGCTGCATGAATCCTCATCAACTTTTATCATTTCAAGATTTCTTCTCTCTCTAATAACTTGAAGAAGGGCCTTAGCCTCCTGAAGACAAACAAAATTTGCCCAAATCATTTTTGGCTTTATATTTCCATCCCAAGTCAGCTTCTTATTTCCAGTAAATGTGAACAAAATTTATCCACCTTCATTGTGGTAAGCTTCCCCTCTACCAGTATAGGATTCATTTATTGGACTTGTGACGACATTGTCCTTAGTAGCCACAGATGCATCAGATCGAATTCCCCCATAATTTTTGAAAATTGGATCCGTAGGAATCCTTATAAAATGACATTTCTCACAATTCACTCAATCTATAACACACATCTTTTTTTCTGCCATACAACAAAGAAAGTTCTCCATTTTTTGAGTTTGTTGTTTGCATGCATCCAATCGTGTACTCATTGGAGCTTATAGGAAATTGAACACACGAGGAAGGAACAGTTGTTCAACATCTTGTTTGTGATACTTCTCGAAAGCGCTCTACAGAGAGGCCTCACTATATAATAGTAGCAAATTTACAATGAATATCAATTTCATAATTAATATGAATAAAATTTCAAGTAAGGTAAAAAAGAAAAATAATATTACCATTGCAATGCCCTTTGTAGGAAGGCCTCTAAGCTTACTACTAAATTTCGTTGCAGCTTCAAGGAAGTCAGGGGACAAAATTCGTCCATATTTTGACATTTTCTACCTCGCCTACAAGAACCAAATGTGTATATATGTAAGCAACTTTAATGGTTCATGTACAATTATTCATTGAAAAGTCGATTAAATTGAAACGATAAATCATATCACAAACGAACTATCAAACAACACGAAAGTTTTCAGCCAATTAAGTGTAACAATTAAAAAATTGTGGTAATGAAGTTTTAGCATTTAGCTTCTCTTTGCAGCATCTAAAATAGCATCAATTGTGAGAAAATGATACAAACCAGTTTTAACCATAATGTAGTCATCCTAACTTCTGTTCAAGATGGCTTCCACTTTACTTTAAGAGTTGTGCCAAACGCTGTAACAAATAGTTGTAGAAAGATTTATGATTTTTTTAAAATGATGAGTGACTAATCAGCCGTTTGGAAAGGTAGTAAGTGTTGAGATTAAGTAGTAGAATATTAAATGCATGGTAAGCGGAAATCATGCTTTAGATGGTTGAACAACAAATGAAGGCCCAGAAACTTCTAAGCATCATGCAAAAGCAAAAAATTTAGAGAAGACAACACCTAAAAAACTACTTTCAGTGAACAAGATGCAAACCTCCCTCCTGAAACAACCATACAAATTGGCTTAGCTAATTGTGTAGAAATGTTCAAGAAAGATTTGATGTGGGATATCATAAAGAGTTATGAGCAGATGTCCTCAAATTTGGAAAAAATATTATGTTTGTTTGGATAGGGGTTTATTTTGATGATTTATTTAAAATAATTACTGTAACACTTTTTGTGATGTGATATATGTGAGATAAAAAGATGATTTGGAAGATAAAAAGATGAATGAAATTTGTGAAGCAAATTATTTTTTCTCAATTCATCTCAATCCAAACACACTGATTGATACTCAAGAGAAAGGTTGGAGATTAAGGAAAACTCTTGTATTTAATTCAAAGAATTACACAATGTGTTTACAAATAAAGGGTTTTTGGCCTATTTATAGGCAAGTCAAGAAATCTTTACAAAGCTCTAGAAACTTCTACACACTAGTTCTCTGCACTTAGTCTCTAGAACGTTCTATACAATGTAAAATTCTTTTGTACAAACTCTAGGTTATTCCTCCAAAACTCTTGAACGACTTAGAACACTTCGAAATGGTACCAAAATATTTCAAAAAACCTTCATGCATTGGCCCAAACCTCTACAACTTCCTATTTGTTCATTGAAGTAGACCATGCCTCTACTAGCAGTCCTAATTTTTACTAATTTTCCTATAGGTGATAGTGTATGTCTGGTCAGTTGTAGACAGACATGTGCGGATGGTGTCATCCTTCCGCACTTGAATAAGGCATCGTTCTTGATGCCTGTTAATTTGCTGCATATCCTCGTATGAGCTTCTTGAACTGTCATAGTTTTGCGGTTGGTTCCCAACTTGTCTTGAACTCAGGTAAGCCACATTAACACACTAAGTACTCCTTTGTTGATGCATGGTTCTTGTATCAAACAATTCGATCAGTTAGGATTTCCTCTGCAAGCTTGTCGTACTCGTCCCTAACATCTGTGAGTGCCCTCTCTAACACGTCTCTTGATAGGTCGTGCGAGTTTTTGTGAAACGATTTGAGTAGACTAACATGAAAGATTAGATGGAGTTGGGATAGAGTCTTGGGCAACTTCACTTTGTAGGCTACATTTCCAATCTTTTTTAGCATGATAAACGGTCTCTCATATCACCTCACGAGACTCTTGTCCACCACACGAATATGTCCATGTTGGTAGAGTTTCACCAACACTTGGTTTCCCTTCTTAAACTCGCGAAACATACGTTTATGGTTAGCCCATTTCTTCATATGCTATTGGGCCTTCTCTAGATACAACTTAGCCATTTCCGCTCGCCTTCACCATTACGATACAATTTTAGCCACAATAAACAATTTAGTAATAGTATTTGGACATATTTTTAAATGTCAATGATACTTCTGCATCATTGATAGATAAATGTTCCATAGACCATTCTGCTTTTGCATAATATCTCTTAAGCAGTTTAATGATCTCAACTCAAAGCATTTGGTTATTTTGCTCAAGAGCTTATGCAAAGCCGATTTTAAAAAAAATTAAAACTCAAGTTTTGGCACCTATCCCAAAAGAAATTGTATAGTCTCCACAATTTCAATTAAATTTCTTATTGTAGTTTAGGACCTCCTAAGCAACTTACCAAGAAATTAGCAAGTACACCATCTGTATAATGGATGGGATTCCCATGCATAAAGCTTAATAAAAAAAGATGTTTGCTTAAACTGGCTGCATCGATTATAATAAATTACAATAATAGGCATGAAAAATGCGAGAAAATCATTACTCTCTCTAACGCTACAGGGTGCTACGTCAGTGAAGCAATTAACAGCAAAAGTTTTTTTTAGCTTTATAGCTCATATAAGCTCACTAAGATCATAGTCATGAGAAATGAGGTAAATTTTTTTCTTTTTTTCTAGTAAAGCCATATGTTAGACGTTTAAACTTAGAAGTTCAAATTCCACCTTTGTGCTTTGTCTATTGATAAGTACACATAACAAGACTTGAAAAGTTCTTTCTATTGAATCTCACACTACATTGGGCTAGCTCCTATGAATTTCTAGAAGTCGCTGCAATTCAACCTTAATCTATATTAGTTGGAGGAAATGAGCATGCATATGCTCTAACAATGCAGAAGTACCATATGATTCCAGGTCATTTTGAGATTCAGGAATATGTAATTTTCTCTATCATGTGTTTGTTCAATTATGTCATAACCAAATCAACAGAGTACAACGTGGTCAATAAGCTAAACCGACTACTAAAAAGAGCTCACAAAAACCTACCTATCAAAAGAAAATCCAGGAGAGAGCGAAGGTAGTTGCAAGACTGAGAAAGTGTGATGCTAAAAGAAGGGAAAAAGATATTAAGAATTTCAACTTCATTTTCAAATCACATTCATGATAAAGATTAAAGTTTTAGATTTGTGGGCAAGAAAATGTGAAAAATTCTCCTCAATCAGGAGGCCTCTGGTAGCGATTTAGCTGTGACCAGATCGGGGAAAGGGGAGAGAGGAGGGCTGAGAAGAAGGAAGAAGGGAGACGAGGAGGAAGAGGATGGTGACAATGGTGGGTGGGGGTGGTGGTGAACGCTACCGAGGCTGTGATCTGGCTGCAACCACATTGGAGGGAGGAGAGGGGTAGGAAAAATGGAGAGGGGAGAGGAGGAGAAGGGGAGGAGAAAGGGGGTGGTGGCAATAGTGAGTGGGGAAGGTGGTAGTGATGGTGGATAGTGGTGAGAGGGGGAAGATGTTGTAGAATTTTTTGTTTTGTAAATTTATAAGTTATTTTTTTATATATTGTATGAATGAGATGTTTTGGAGTTGTTTTTATTTGTATATTACTGTAACATTGTATTTGAAAAAACTAATTTTTGAAAAATAAGCCAATCCAAACGAAGCTAGTGTTTGTTGTAAGTCATTTCATATGGGATAGAGTTAATTCAATAGTTACTCTAAAATATTGGTTGGATTATTGAATTTGCTATATAATATGTGACATGGAGTTGAATGAATTCATAGAGTGCTTCAATGTCATTAGTGTGAATTAAAACCTATATTATTTCACTTTATAAAAAAAGTTTTTTTTATACCTACTAGATAGAGAGTCAAGATAAGAATGTCATCATCATAAATATAGAATATATCTTACTGAATAATCAGTTAGTAGGAGACATTAATATCTTTTATTTCTATGTTGAATACTTCTAATTGTGGTTTTTTCAATGATAACCACTTTTGCTATCCAACCACTAATTTGGTCACTTAATCTTGCTATCGGTGTATAGTTTTGTACTATTTAGAACTACATTTATATAATAATAAAAAGATTACATGATTGTTGATATGAATAGGATATAAAGGAAGTGGAGCTCGAATATAAAGTTATTAAGGAGCATATTTACCAGCTGTAGAGAGTTGTGGATGTTCATGTGAATGAATGTGCCACACTGGAGTTTATAATTCGAGAAAATATGTTCATATATTGATAGGACTATGTACATGTGAGGTGTAGAAGGATTATCCAAAGATTAGTTGGCAAATTTTTTTTCTGATCTAGTATAAAGTTCAAAAGGAAAGAAGACAAATGGTCATTACAAATTATAGACAAATATCATACATGCATAATAATATAGATCAAACAGGTGTCTTAATTTCTTAACATGCATAGTGCCTGAGCATGCAACATGGCAGTGTCAAACTTTCTAAGAAATTGAGATATAGTCCAGTTTCTTGTGAGGATAACTTTTGATTCAAATAAGTACATTTAATTGTAATTGCTAGTGTATAATTTTATTAAAAGCACTTAAGAAATTATTGTAAAGATGAATGCACTTAAACTTATAAAAAATGTTTAAGAATTAATGTTTTTTCTTGGATTAATATTGAATATAAATTGAATCATTCAGCAATGATACAAATGAGAAATCAGAAGATAATGAATAATATTGATCTAACAAGTTCAAGAGTGAGACAATATTACTTTTGAACATTTCATGCTTATTTAATACCATATTCACAATAGTCCTACATAGTTTACTTATAAAGCATTATAATGCATAAATGTTTTTGAATTTGATAAGATAGTCATGCACACCTTATCTATATTAGCTCGTACTTATGGATTAGACAATTAAATTCTAGATTTATTTAATTGACGGTTGGCACATTTTTTATTCACTTTCAGGTTTTGCATTTAGTATTCAAATTATAATTTATATACTAATAGAAGTGTACACGTGTAAGGCATGATATGAATTTATTCGCATTGTTTATCTAATTCAATTTGGAATTGGAAGCAAAAAAATAGACATGTGGTTATCATAAATGATGGACACATATTTCGCATTCATGATAATGTTAACTAAACAAATGGTCTCAATTTTTATTATATATCATACTTTAACATGCATCATAATAGTGTTAGGCTTTGCAGGAAAATGAAACTTTTTTATATCAATAATTTTTTTGTTTTAATGTCTATAGCGAATTGAAAGTTGAAGTGTATTATTTGATTTTATGCTTTGTATTAAACAGATAGCATTTTTTTGTTCAATAAATGATATTATATAGTGTTTCTAGGTCTTGAGAAGAAAGTGAATTTTAGATTTGAAGATGAAAATATCTATGTTGTGTACATTTCTATCTAAAGAAATGATAAAATATAATACCTGATGGTAATTCAGAAACATATATTAATATAGCTATTAAATCATGTCATAGTAATAGTCAATACTATTTATACTTTGTTGACCTTAATATATATTCATGGAGTATTTACATAAACATACTAGTGAATAAAATCACTGATGCTCACACTTTAACAAACTTTGGATATTCAAGCTTTTTTATAAGATGCAAAGTTGAGTATCTAAATTATTGACACTATGATTAAGATAGATTGTGCTAAAAAACTAATCGATACTTCATTTTCAATTTTTCACCAAAACTACTAAAGTGTAAACATGTACAAACGTCTAGTAGTATATCAAAAGTTAAGCACCCAAACTACTAGTATCATAATAAGCATATATCAACATAGCTATCAAATCATACCACAATAATAGTCAATATTATCTATATTTTGTTAACTTTAGTACATACATATTCACAAAATATTTACATGAATATACTAGTTAATAAGATCAATAATACTTTAACAAACCTTACATTTTCAATCTGTTCACAAGATGAAGAGTTGAGTATCTAACCTATTGACATTATGACTAAGATAGGTTGTGCTAGAAAACTAATTGACATTTCATTTTCAGTTTCTCACTAAAACTATTGAAGTGTAAACCTTCATAAAAGTCTAGTAGTATATTAAAAACCAAGTATCTAAGCCACAGACATCATAATTTAGACAAGTTAGACTAGATATTGATTAATAGTGCATTTTTAATTCTGGCTAACCGGATCAAAAGATGAGCAAATTCACTGGTGAAGGATGTCAAAAAAGGAATATGAGCTCTCAATATAGAAGCACGAGTAGTGCAGCAGTTAGTCTTCTTCACAGTTTGCAAATTTGTTCTTTTAGGGTCATTCTTTTGACAAAAGGTTTCTTTTTGCTAGTAACTGAGAATCATTTTGATTCTATTCTTCAACTGTAAATGTTATGATATTCTCAAGCATCAATGATTTCACTACTGTTGAGGTGGAAAGTATAATATGGATTGAATTGTTAGGTAATTCCAAGATATCTTTGGAAGAAAAGGATGCAAGCTATCACATAGTATCTAGTTACCCAATTTGACTTTCCGTGGTAGAAATAGGGTCTTAAATGCATATAAAATCTTTCATTTTCTAACCTTTGATTTATTTCCTAAATGCTGAGTTTTTGTTCCAGCATTGTATCATTTGTTAAATATGGCATGCTTATCATTAATGGATGTTATGATAATATCAATCCAATCGAATAGTTCAATGCCAAACTTGAACCAGTGAATTAGTAGTGAATGTTCACTTTTCTCTTCCTAGGGATTCACAGCAATAGATATATAGCAATTTATTTGCTAAAACTCCAGTTTCTTGATTGCAGTTAGATGTTGGGCAGGTAATAATATAGAAACTCTTGTTCATAGCAGAAATTCAAATCTCTACTTTGACCCCAAAATGCTTCTAGTTGTGGTGCTAACTAGTATAAAATGTTATAGTTTAGTTTTCAAATATAAAAGAAATTAGAATTCTCATTATTGTATCAAATAATATATGTCTGCATTGATGTTTCTATGTAGCCAATTTTGTGGACAAGTGACTCTGATGTTAGTAACTTATTAATGATCCTTACCATATAGTCTTTCATGTATTACTCTTTCAATGTAGGTTCTATTTGCCTTCATCCCACAATGATTTGCATGGGTATTATATCATTAATTTGTTACTAAACATGTGAAGAGCATTTGTTGATATATACATGTCTCTGTTATATACTAAGTATATCAAGTTAGCATTTTCTAAGAGCATCAGGTTCAAGTATTAGCAGATTATAGATCATAATACAAATTAACTGTATTGCAAGTGATAAACCTGTAATGGAAATAATTCTGTAGGAAATGAATAGAGTAGTGTCATGGAAACTAATTATATCTCGATGACAAAATAAAGTGATTTTAGCATGACTTGTGCTGCATTTGGCTCTTGATATAATCATCACTGGTTTCTCATGCATTATGCTAGAGAAATATATAGTTTTAGGATTCACCAATTCATCCTCTATAGTAAAGACCATGGGCTTTTCCCTGTTTGATGGATTGAGAGTGAGTTCGTGCATACTTTTTCTTTGTAGAATGTTAGCATTAATAAAGTCAGCTAAAATTGGAACAACTTGCTTTTCATTGACAATTATAAACTTTTGAATTTGGTGTGTCTTCTAAATTATGCAAGGGGGTAGCATCTCGATTGGTTAGAGAGTAATTTATAAAATTTGATGGGTTTAATATGATGTCAAAATAAGGTATGCAATTCAACATTATATTGCAGCAATAAAAGTATTTTAAAGTCTAATAGCTAAATTTAGAGCATGAATTTGTTGTTTTTTTAGTAGGTTTGCTTGTATGAACCTTGCAGAGATAGCTTTTATTTTTTGTAAAATCCTCCACCGGTTCTATTACATGACTTTGAGTTGTTCACCTTCTACGTCTGATTCCTCAAAAGTTAGACTTTTCTTCTTTTTGTGAGTGATGCTTTATTTATAGTAGTAAAGTCTTAATAATTGAAATAATAGTAATTTTTTATTGTACAAGTAAATACTTGGTCCTTGGTGGGAGAGAGTTTACTAATATCAATAAGTTTTGCAAATTTATAACAAAAATGTAAAAAATTTAAGGACACGGTAAGGACTAAACACGTTGACTAAAAGTAATTAACCAATGAAATACTGACAACTATTAAATGAGAATTCTAAAACTTAATTAAAAAAATACCCAAGGTTTGATATTATATGAACAAACATACAAAGTCAAAATTTATATAATAAGGAACAAAGGGAAAAACACATTAGAAAGTAATTCTCAATGTCAATTACCTCAAATTACTAATAATTCTAACAAAACAACCAAATAAATTGAGAATACTACCTTTAATCAAAAGATTCAAGTTTTTCAATTTGGATTAAAATCTTTACTATAAAATTTTAATACATAATAGAAACTAAATTTAGTTTGAAAACAAAGTTAAGCCCAATTAAAACCATTACTAGCAGTGAAATACATAAACATCTAGAATAAATGGTGGATATTATGCAAATAGAAAATAAAATTGCCATTATGTATAGAAAATTAGAAAAAAGAAAAACTACAAAATCACATCTAAATGCTACAAATTAACAATAAAAAGTCTTGGATTGGTAGTTTGTGACAAAAAATAGAGGAGAATGGAATGGGAAAAGAAAGAACAATACCAAAGAGAGTAACAATAGCAATAGAAAGGAAAAAAAATGCAATTAAGAAGTTATGATATAATTTTGTAGTCCTCATATTGAACAAACATATCTGAGTTTGCATCGTAGAATTAGAACAATACTTAATTATTATTCATCCATTATCTAATCATCCATTCAGAGACCTCTTCTTCTTTTTTTAAGACTAAACTAAAATCAAATATCTAAATGGAATAAAATATAAACAAAGAAATACTAAAACTAAAATCTAGGGCAAAAGTAGACTAAATACCAAAATTGAATAAGCTAACTAATACATTAAAAATTAAGAACTTAGTAACAAAAATCAAGCGAAGTTCCAGTTATATACATAACATATAAATGGGAAAACTTCACACGTATCAAACAAACTCAATAGCAAAAAAAAAAAAGTAGAAAAGCAATTAACATAGTTTTTTGGATTAAATTTTTATTGCTATTAACGAGTAAAACCCCTTCCCAATCATACTCCTTATTTCTTAAATTTCATCCATTTCCTGTCTAAAGAAAAGTAAAATTATATAAGGAGAATATTTAAATTTGTTTCTATATAAAAAAAGCTGTTGAAAATTGTAGATGTATATATATATATATATATTAACTTACTATTTTTTGTGTGAGATTGAATTATATAGATACATTTGACATTATTTGTTGATACTTGGTTGAGTATTCAAAATTTGTACTGATAGGTGTAATGATGGGAATAAATGTTGAAACTTTCTAAGTAAATATGTTATTTACAAAAATATTCTATTTACTTTAACATTTTAAGCAATTTACTTTTACTTCAATTGGAATCATGTGATATAATTATTTGACATTTTGTTTATTTTATTAATATTATCTTTGTATAAGCATTATATGATCACTAAAAGACTGATATTTTATTATATATCATGTATTAAGTTACGCAACAGTATATTAGTTTTTTATGTATATTTTAATTTGCTTTAATTATTTTTATATATGTTTCTTTTAAGTTTTAAATTTTTGTTTTGTTATCAATGTTACATAATTTATGTAATTTCAAATTGAGTGGTTATCTTGTAATGACTCAACTAGACCCTTGTGAATAAGGAGTGAATTGGCCAGTTTCTAGATTCTCACTAAACTTGCACTTTGAAAATGTTAAAAATCGAACTTAGGAATACAATTCCAAAGCAAATATATGATTGTCAGCAAATATAACTCATACTCTCAATGTAAGTACAAGATGATAATATTTCTTATTTGTTACAGACCAGATTGTCTCAATCAAACTCAGTCACCCTAGATATCTAAAATTAATTTTTTTTAACAATAAAAACAAAATGCATGAGCTAGTAAGCCCAATAAGAATCACATGTGCGTATGTAGCAAATATAATATTTTTAATTTCAAAAATAAATCTTTTCTATAAATAAAAATATGTACAAATGGTAGAACAAGTTTTGGAAAATTTGTCAAGCTCAAATGAATATAGAGCTTGATAATGTTCAAGCTTAACCAAATAAATAAAGGCAAACAAACTATTAACATTGTTGACAAAATACCATCCTTATCACTCCTTGCAAAAAATTGTCTATACAACTTGTTCAAATTCAACACACAAATTGCCTCAAGGCCCAAACATAACAAAATAATTTGAATTCTCAAAATACTCAATATGAGCAAAGCTAATCTTCTAAATTTGATGTAAGAATAGCATGTAAGAATACGTGCTAGAATGAGTCTCAGAAAATTTGTCAAGTTCAAATGAATGTAGAGCTCAATAATGTTCAAACTTAACCAAATAAATAACGGCAAACAAAATGTTACCATTGTTGACAAAATACCATCCTTATCTCTCTTTGCAAAAAATTATCTATACAACTTGTTCGACTTCAATGCACCAATTGCCTCAAGGCCCAAACATAACAAAATATTCTGAATTCTCAAAATACCCAGTATGAGCAAAGCTAATCTCCTAAACTTGATGTAAGAATACATGCGTCAAGCAAGATGTAGATCCTCCATCAGTCCGACACTTTCCTGGAGGACCTAAACTAGCACTTGACATGGGCCAACCACCTTAAAAGTTTTTTTTGAATGTTTGTATAAAATTTTATTATAACTTACTGTAGAATTTGTAAAAAAATTTTTGAAGTGTGTAAAAATTTTTTTAAGAAAAGACTTCCCTTTTTGGTCCTTTCTTTTTTTTTTCTCTTTTCCCCTTTCTTTCCTTTCCTCTTCTTCTCCACCACCCTACTGCAATCTTATTTTCTCTCCCTCCTCGCTAACCAACTGCTGTCACTGTCACCTCCGCCGACAACCAGTGACAGAAGCCTTTTTTTCTCTCTCATTCCTCCCTTTCCTCTCCTTCCCTTTTTCTCCTTCCTCCTCCCCTCTCCCCCTCTGCTCTCCTTCTCCTCTCTTCCCTGCCATCTCCTTCCCCCTCCCTCTCTCTCCCTAGTGCGACCAAATCTGAGTCGCAACCAGAAGGTGGCCAAGGGAAGGTAAGGGAAGGAAATGGCGGGGGAGAGGGGAGGAGAGGGGGAGAAGGGAGGATGAGGATAGGAAGGAGGAGAAGGGAAGGAGAGGGAAAGGAGAAAGGAAAGGGAAAAAATAGAGAGAGAGAGAGAGAGAGAGAAGGCGCTGTCGTCGGTGCCGTGCCGGCGAAAAATGTCGACCGACGTTGGCCAACGGTAGAGATGGTGATAGGTTGAGGTGGGGGAGGAAGAAAAAGAAAGGAAGAAAGGTAAATTTTTTTGTGTTTTTGGATATTTTGAAATGTGTATTTTAAAAATTTTGAGATTTTTTTTAAGATTACTGTAATTAGAGTTATTAAAAAACTTGTTAAAAAATTCCTTTGCCAAACAAGTCCTTTAATTTGGTTCGCAACCATCTCAAATATCAGTTTGGATTCACAGCCTCCCCAAAAATTTAATTTTGGGTTCTCGATAATCACAAACAATATTTAGAATGACTGATGAAAAGTATAAATCCAATTATTATGATAAATATGCACATTGACAAATATGTATAGATAATCCAAATGGCAAATTGTAAACCTTAATAGCCAAGATTCATCTCAATTTACATTCAAACAAAATGCCTACACATAAATCAACATGAAATTGTGCTAAAGATCACTTTATTTTCTTAATCTAATGGATTCGATCATTCTCTTCATTAACAAAGTATCAATTTCAATTTAAATCTGTTAAATTGTGAACAACAATCTGCAAAATAATTATCTAAGAAACCTTTCTCCAACTATCAATTATTATAGCAAATATTAAATCATGAACCAAACCAGAAAAACTTTAAGTGACAGAGTAGAAGAATTTGGTATCGATACAAATTTATAATTTTCATAAACAAATAATAATTTTTAGTTGGGAAAATAAAGATTCTACCACTTTGATTTTAAAATAATTTTAGAGAAATTCAATCAATTTTTTTGCACTCAAGTTGGGAAAATAAGTTTAAAACAAGTAGTATAAAAAACACCTTTAATAGTTATCAGAATCTTCCTTGCCTAAATTGAAAGTAATATTTTGCTTGTCTTAAATTGCCGAATTTTACAGCAATTTAAATTAGTTTTGTTCACACCAAAAGATTGTATAAAACTTTTAAATGCAACAAATTGCAAAAACAAAGAACATTAACTTGTATGAAATTTTCATGAATAATGTAAACTAAGTTTCACATAAATCAAAGTCTAATATACAATTTTTTTCATATTATATTGACTTTTGAGTAATTTATAAAACTTTAATTGCTATCCTTTAGTTGAATATTAAACAACAAGATTTTGAAGTGAAAGAATATTGAATTGTAAATATTTCCAAAAGGAATTCAATCTAGCACTTATCTATATTCCTTCAAAATCTTTGGCACAAAGACTTGCAACCCTTAATATTTGTGATCACATAGGATCAAAACTACAAAATTTGTAATAGAAAATTCAATATTTTTTCTTGACATACATACGTATTGACTTGATTGCAAGAATGAAAAGGAACACGTGAAGTATAGATCTATCAATTATAATGAATACTTGAAGTACAAATCTAGGAAAAGTTGCTAAAAATTATTACATAATTCTAACAAGTTAACTAATGAATTAGATCTAAAACTATGAATCAATATTACGACAATTATCTTACTAAACCTTATATGGTTTAACATAAGTTGTATCGATATCTAACAAAAATAATAAATCACACATGTAATAACAAATAAAAGATTCTCACCTTTTAGACACAATTTTCTACTCCGCAAGTCACCTACTCCACGAACATGTATAGTGCTCCTTTACTATCATTAACATTGCATTTTCTCCTAAATAGGTTTCTTCTCACTTAAGCACCCTTTATAGTAACACCGACCTCTTATGTATTAAATGAAGAACTCTTGTAATTCCCTTAATCATTAACTATTACTAGGAATATTCACAAAATCTTAAACTTTCGTGTAATTGTTTCTTGATAAACTTGTCTTAAACTCAATAATTAAATTATGTAGAAGACTTACATGCGAGTCAGTTAATTAATGACCCTTGTGTTGCCCAAGATTAAATTGTCAATTACAAGCATGATCAAGTGTCCAAATTCATACTCTAAACTAGTTCTGATAATGATATAATATTAGAGTAATTGTATTACTAATAATGGTAATTATATTACTTAAGTCTAGTGATAGTAAAATGATATAATTGCATCAACTCTTCGTAATATCTTATCAACATCCAACTAAGTAATAATTAAGTTACTTTTCTAGAAGGTCTAGTTAAATAAAATTAAAAAAAGTTATACTCATCATAATTAATTTACTTTTCTAGAGGGTCTAGTTAAATAAAATTAAAAAAATGTATACTTATCATATTACTAATATTAGTTCTCGTTATTAGTTAATTTTTAAATTTTGTCTAACTTCCTTTATAACCAATTCCTACACCAGCATATTATTCATTAATTCAAGTTTATCCATTCCTTTATTTGATAGTTAATCTATTGTTACCATCAATTCTCCTAATTAATGATTTCATACTAATCTAGTTTAATGTCTATTGGTTATATACAAGTCATTACTATCCATATAATATTAAAAGCAATGCACCACTATTATATTTTTCTACAAAATTGAGAAATTTTCTCTAAAACTTAGTAAACTCAAGCAAATATACTTAAAATATAAACCCAAAAATATGGAGTATCACATATCCAGTGATTGATTGATCTTTATTCAAATTTAATAAACATGTGTGTTATTCTTTCACATTGATAACAATGTATTTTGATATATTCATTTAATTTGTATGTTATTATTTGTTATAAAATTTTAAAGTATGTTTAACCCTTATTGATCATAGATATTATTGTATTATTACATTAGAAAGAACATACTTTGTTTGGATTAAATTTGTAGTTGTTATTAACAACTAAAATTATATAAACAAGATGTTTGAATTTGTTCTATATAAAAAAAAAGCTGATGAAAACTGTAGATACATAAATTAAGTCACCATTTTTTTATGTGAAATTGAATTATATGAGTACATTTGATGTTATTTAATGAGAGTTTAGTTCTGTATCTAAAGTTTTGTAATGATAAATGCAATGAAAGAAATAAATGATAAATATTTTTTGAGAAATATATTGTTCACAAAATAATTTGTTTATTTTAGGTCGTGAAACAATCTCCTTCCATTTCAATTGGAATCATGTAGTATGGTTGTTTGACATTTTGTTTATATTAGTATTAAAATTATCTTTACATAATCTCTAGATGATATTTAATGTTAAAAATTTAGTTAGATGAATATATTAAGAAGGAATTTTGAAAGATTTGGTGTTTCTAGTTGTAAATATTTTAGTGAATGAAAAGTGACTCGTTTATCTTTTATTTTTATATTAAAAAAAACCTTCAATCCAGTGTATTAAGGTCAATGCTTTTTTTAAACAAAACATTTGCAAGGCTTCCCTTCTATAGAGAAAAATTGCAGATAAATAATTTCCTTCATAATTTCACTAGATTTTTCCAAACATATCTAAGCACCTCTTACTCACAATGGAGATTTTCTATTTTACAGTTCATATTCAACCACCACTGGACACAACATCTAAACTCCTCTTACTTACAATGGAGATTTCTTACTTGATAATTCAGATTCAACCAACACTAGACAGAAATGCCTTAATTTTGACCAAGTGGTTGCAGTTGAGAGAAAGGAGTAGATGAGTCATGAGAGGTAAGAGTCGAGATTAGGAGACACCACACCCATAAAAAAAATAAAAACAAGTATAGCATTGCTTTTAAGAAATAGAGAAGTTTTGCTTTTCAGAACAACGACATTGTTAACCACAAATTTAACTCCTAATTAACTACAAAATTATCTACGAAAAAACTAAAAAATTAGCTATGCAACATCATCATAATTAGGTAGCATCACCATAATATTTGTATTTGAGTTTATGCTTTTCAACATATAGCTTTAAATTCTCAAATTCCAAACACTTGTCTTCAAAAACCAATTGGACCTTTCAGTTTTGGGAATTTTTGAGGTCTTTGACAGTAGTAATATTTACAATACAGGAGACTATCACAATTGGAGGTCTTGTATTCTCTTATTTAGCCATGCCTTTAGTCTTTTCGAGTGCTAGAGAATCATCATTTTTTTGTAGGTTCACCTCTTTCTGCTCATATTTCTTGATCTTTCCTTGAGGCTTTTGAATCTTTGTATCAACCAAATACAAATCTCGAATACCTTAACTCTGTGAAGAGTAATTGGAGGCCTTGTTTCAACAACTAGAGAGTCTTTATCACCAATGGAGAGTTCTCTGTGAGAGATACAGGATTAATGCAATTTAATAAAAATATAAGTTGATATGTCTAGAGTAATAATCTATTTGTTATATGTAAATTATATAAATTTCATTATATTACTAATTTTGATTATGAGTAATATATTGATAGTGAAAGCATTTGGTTAATCAATATAAATATTGATGAAAAAGATAGAGAATATTATATAAATAAAAATATGCTTGCAATTTTGTTGTTAGATTTAGGTTTTACTAATAATAAACTGTCTTTAATCATAATAACAAAACCCCAATACTTGTACTAAATTTTTATTTACATATTAGTTTGTTCAACAACTATGATCAGAAGTTTAGCACTGCAAACATGCTTGCATCCAAATTTAACACTTTTAAAAGATGTGTGATGCTTAAAGTCAATAACAAAAATGATGATAATTGTAGCTAATCCTTGTTTATAGGACATCTCATTCAAAAAGTATGGACAAAAGTTTCAAATTGATAGTCAAGGACCATTTTCACCATAGTTATAGGTAGGAATGGAAGATTTAATCTTGCCAGGTACATTTATTACCCGATTTAAAGTCATCCTCGAGATTTCTTTTTGCAAAGCTTCCACTATTGTTTGCATCACTTGGAGTTTCATCTGATTTCATGGTTGTTAATGCACACTTAGAGACATTTGAATGCGGAGTGTTTGATACTAATGAGGATGCTTTCTCATAAGACATGCTTTGTTCAACCTCCAATATGGTGAATAACTGTAAAGTAGTATCATTATCAAAACAAATCCATTGGATTAGTATTCTCTATATATGTGTTGATTTGAAATTTTTTAATCTAGATGATGTTGTACGAAAGCTTGTATACTGTATTACAAAACAACAGTATTTCTTCTTTCATATGAAAAGCTTTTTATCTAGAAAAAAATGTTTCTCTTTTATTGGGTATTGATTGCTAGAAAATTCAATTTTTACCTTTCTATAAAATATGAAAAAAGTTATTAAAATAGGAATTGATATAAGAAAATAAGATATTGTAGTATTTTATATGTATTACTGCAACTTCTTTTTTTATCAAAACCCGCTTACTTGGTGGGGATGCCAACCCCTACTTTTATTAATAACCAGCAACTTTACAATAAGTTCAAGGACAAGAACCACTATCCCCCATCACTAAGAGATTACCCCTTGTCAACCTGCATTCGTACATAGCAAAACTCACAACAATCCAGGTTTAGAGTCGCCCGAATCATCCCTGGAAGCAGATCTTGTGAGATACAAAATAACTCCGATGGAAGTCTCAGTTTAGACAGCATATCAGCAGAGGAATTAGCCTCCCTAAATATATGCTGAATCAAAGCCGAAAAGAAGAGAAGTAGCGCTCGTATCTTTCTGATCGTGTTGCAGAGCGGCAACTTGGTTACCTCTCTCGAAGTGAGCAATCGAACTAGACTTTTCGAATCCACCTATACCACCAGTCGCCCTCTAAGGTCTTTCAAACACCACTGGAGTCCATACAATAGTGAGGAACTTTCTGTTGATAGTACATCCAACTCCCCAAACTCATTGTAGAAAGCAAAGATTAACCTGCCATCCGAGTCACGCAACAAGCCTCCCCCATAAGCGCGGCTTTGATTGACACTTGCGTCCGTATTTAGCGTGAGCCAATACACCGGAGGTCTCTTCCAGGTGACTGCCATCCTCTACGCTTCAGCTTCATAGCTACCGACCACCAGAACCATGGGTTCTCCAGGTCACCCCTGAAGCTGTCCCCGAATAATATTCTTACCCTTCCCAATTGCTTACCAAACTGCTCAACTATGAAAATAACATCTCGTGCCTGAAAAGGAATTCCTTCAAACCGTTCCTTATTTCTCCTCTTCCATAAGAACCATAACACTAGTAACAGAATAATTGTGCGTATGTGATCCAACGACACCATAGAAGTCGAGTAAAATCACAAAAGGAGTGTGGCTGAGACAGAGCAGGAAGGGCCGTCTAGAATCCCGAATCATCTCTAAAAATGATTCCAAACGTCATTCGCTACCGGACCAGTCACAAAAACATGCAGTAAGGACTCTTCCGCAGCTAAACAGCAAGAACAACGAGAGCCCAGAGAGAAACCTCGCCTCTTCAGGTCCATCTCTAGGGGTACCCATCCCCGAATTAGCTTTCATACGAAAAAACAAATCTTGAGGGGAACCCTACTATCCTAAACAAATTTATCCACGCGTGAGACGCTACGCTTCTGTCTAATAGAATCCCACGCAGCTCTGGTTGAGAATTCCCCTGTGGCAGCACCCAACCATACCATGCAATCCACCTGGTCTGGCTATAATTGGACATCTTGAATTTGACATCTCCGGCACTCATTTTCTCAACCGCTCAACCTTCCAATCTCCATTGTCAAAAAATTCTGTTAACAACATATGAGGAGGATTTAATATAGGAACCATCTCAGCAAGTGGTAGGTCGGAAAGCCACCGATCATACCAAAAGTCAATAAACCCCTTGCCCACACACCAACGAATGTGGGTTTCTGCTACCTCCTTGATCTTTTCCAAACGTCTCTATAATGCTGGAAGTCGACATACCTGAACCCTGTAGGGATGCGTTCCCTTAATGTAACTTAACTTGCATGAAGTCTACCCAAATCGAATTATTTTTCTTTAAGCGCCACCATAGCTTGCAGTCAAAAGCCGAGCTCATATCTGCAAAGGTTCGAAACCCTAATCCTCCCTCATCCTGGGGGAAGCACAAGTTCTCCCAGGCCATCCAGTGAATACTCCTTGACTCGACTAATTTATCCCATAGGAATAAGTTATAAATCTTGGCCAACCTCAGAAGGACTGCTTTTGGGGGATGCAACACTTGCAGTAGATACATTGGGATTGACGTGAGAACATGCCGAATCAGCACCAACTTTCCTCTAGACGACAACAATGTTGAACTCCAATGGAACACCCGCTCCCTCATCTGGGAAACGATATTGTCAAATAACAAACAGGTACTCCTTCCCCTAGAAATAGGAGCCCCAAGATAAGTGATCGGTAAACCTTGACGTGAGAAATGTAATTTAGAACTCGCTAATGCATATTGCTCTTTCGACGCTCGAGAAGAAATAATGAAACAGTTTTTTTGTAGAATTAATCTTTTGGCCCAAATAGGTTTGATAACTGTGACGTCCTCATTTCTCCCAAGGGTATCTGCGGGATGCCTTTTCAACTCTCGTCAGGACTCAAGACAATTCAATTCAAACATAACGATACATACCAAAATAATACAAATCTAAAATGAAGAAAAGTCACTTTCTTAACTGAATATCCAATTCTTACATCATGTTCTCAAAAGATACATCAAGTCCCAAAATACAATCATTAAAAGTCGACTAAATATTTACAACCAAGATTCCAAACAAAAGTATAATCTAGTCGGCTTTTTCCAAAATCTTCCAATTCACCTGTTAAGGAAAACAAATCTATGGGATGAGCGATTGCTCGTGAGGCCAAGAAACACACATGCAGGCACATAGTTCAAATAACAATCACTTACACAGCAGGTAAAACTGTAACATTCAATTCATTAACGGTGCAAGTAGAGAAAGTAAACAGAAACGATTTAAGAATATGGTAACTCTCAGGAGCTAAATCCCACTTGCTTCGCCAAACCTCAATCGAATACCTTCCCGCGATGACACTTCGTCAACCAGGTCGGTATTTCAAGTCCGTAGAACTCCACTTACTTCACAGTTTCGTCCACCATACACCGCACCAGGCCCGAACTTCTATAAAACCACTACTACACGAGTAGGCCAATCAATATCTCTCCAATAGATCAAACTTCCAGTTATCTCATGGTTCACCAAGGTTCCCGACCAAACCCATGCCGGTTCGAATCCACGGTTGGCCGATGAGTTTGGGCGTCCCCCAATTCAGTTGTATATCGAGGAGATTCACTCCAACGATATATATACAGTTCAGTTATGGGTCGAAGAGATTCACTCCAACGACATATGCAGTCATAGCATATAATTCAGTTCAATTCAGTTCAGGTAATTCAATTCAATTCAAGCAATTTAATTTCAATTCATTTAAATGAGAACGAGTGCGATAAAGTACACACTAGATTCAGCAGTTATTAATTATTCCGTCCATAAGGAACAATTCACATAATTGCAACAAAACATGCGCTTGACACTCACCAATCAAAAACAAGGAAGTAGTGCCCCAGTGAGGGTTTAGGTATCCACTATGAGATTTTCTTGAAGGTCTCCTTGAATACCTGAGAAAATAATAATTTATGATCACACACTATCACTTTTAAGCCCCTAGTTAATAGGGGGGATTGTACACTTGTAAAATCTAAGAAAACTTCATGAAAAAGAGCCTTATTTACTCGTAAATCGAGATTCAAAAGTGAGATTTAATAAGGTAAGGAAAAACTATTTTTCCCCAAGAAATCAAGTCTAAAACGGTCATTCAATATCGAAGGGTAGTGAAGAGTTTCTAAAAACTCAATTCCCTTCAAGTTCAAAAATTTGAGTTTTAAGGAGTAATTTTTGAAAAATCATATCTTACACTCTGTAAGTCCAAAATTAGAAAACTTGGCACCGTTGGAAACTAGTTTCAAATTGCTAAAAATTCCTAGAAGAAACTTTTTCAAGATTCAAAATGAAAGACACTCAAATTTCAGCCCAAAGTGGCTGCTATAGGCTCACAAGACAGTTTTAGTCTTGTTTTTCAGTAAACTTTGGAAATTCGGCAAAATTCACAGAATGTGAAATAGTCTCTGAAATTCATACTACAATGAGAGTTCTAAACAAAGTTTCAAAAAAAAGCTAAATTCGGAGTTTTGAGTGCCAAAATATCACAGTTCAAAGTTGGCCCCAAAAGGAAGACTATTGGTAAATTTTCCAGATTTTGAAGACAACTTTGGCCTATCATATGTATATCAAAACAGCCTTAGAATGACACCAAAATAGGTACAATTCAACTTTTATATGAGGGCTATTCCTCTATCAAATTTCATTCAAAATTTCACACGAAAAGGTAGTTAACAAAACTGCCAAAGTTTAAAAAAATCCCAAGACCAATATGTCTTTTGCTTTCTTCTTCCTTTTCAAACATTTTGCCCAATGAAAACGATTCAAATCTAGCTCATTCATGAAACAAAGGTCTAAGAAACATCCAATATACATTTGGTAAGTGATTGACACCAAAATTTTCAAAATAACAAGTTCCAATTCAAGTTAGGCCATTCGGCCAGCCAAAATTAGGGTTTTCCAGATTTGGTACAGTTTGGGATTTGGACTATATCTCACACAATTCGATTTGGAATTAGACATGGTTAGTGACATTGGAAACTACATTCAAAAGGCTACATTTCATCAGAAGGAGTCATTTTGAAACTCAGTTTGCAAATAAGAGAAAATGGAGCCACAAGTTGCAGCTTCTACAATTTTCTCGGTTGCACTGGCAGAACAGAGCAGTCAACTTTGATTAGTCACTACAGATGACTCACTTAGAATTAAATGGTGCATGATACACCGTTAGAAAACTACGGATGTCTAGTTTCAAATTCCATAAACGGCACTTGATTTTGACGTTTGAGCAAAGAGTTATGATCATTTAAAGTTCACTGCCAGAGGGCTTTCTTGCTCAAAACTCAACTTTTTCTCAACCAACTCAAGTGATTTTTGGTGGAAACTTTCTACACATCCTATATAACATATTTACATCAGATTCAAGGTCATTTGATCACCAAAAATTCGAATCACAAGCCCGGCAAAAACAGGGCAGAATTGGTTAGCTACCAACTGAAATTTCTCTCAACTTTCCTTTCAATTTTCCAACTAATCTCACCTTGTTTACCACTTAATTAACACAAACCACAATTATAATCACTATATCAATTCAATATATCCATTGTGAAATTTTATAGAGCCCACTCCAATCATTTACAACCAAATAACAACACCCACAATGAACCTACACGCTTCATGGACAATATCAAACCCACTAAAGTTAAAGATGAAAGTTTGGATGGTTGGGATAATTACCTCCTTGTGTTGATGATAAATCAGAATTTTTCACTTCTAAAAGCTCCAAGTAACCGTGAGAAAGATGCTTCCTTCCTAGTCCAAGTGAATCTCCAAACGAAGTGGAAGTTGTGTGGTGAATTTGGGTGCAAGATTGGAGCAAAATGGTGCCAGATGAAGTTGGTGTTTCTCCTTTCTTCTTCCTTGAGGGTGGCTGGCTATGGAGTGAAGAAAGAGAGAGAAATGGCTGACCAAAGAGGCTTCTTGGAAAAGCTTGGTGGTTGGTGGCTCAAATCTAAGCAATAGTCAACTTTGAATAGTGTTTCCCGCATACCCGTTTTCTCTCGAGTTCGTTTCACTTATGCACTAAACCTTTAATGCACTTTTTTTAACACTATTATTATTCACTCTTAGTAGTCAAAAATAAATTTCTATCATCCTTCAATTAGTCACGCCCGTGAAAACGTGAACTTCCGACTCGCACGCGATAAAGCGCAATTTCTAAGAAATTCTTGTAACGATGATAGAACTAACCAATACTAAGGTAATTAATCATAAAAATACCTATTTTAAGACTAACGCATGAGTTCTCAAATCTCCAAGATCACTGTACTCTCAAATCGGATATTGCCTCTAAACGCGTATTCGCTAAAATTCACTAAACGAAGTTCCGAAAATTAAATTTACTAGCGGGACGTTTTAAAATTATATGCAAGTCATTGTTTCATGTAAATGGTTCAAAAATGGTTGAAATAAATTATTCGGAAAAAACGAGTGGATAAATATTTAAATAAACCAATTATATGAGTTTAAAATAAGTAAATTTTTTGGTCCTCACAATAACTCTCAAGAAAATTCTTCAAAGCATCCAAACAAACATCTGAACACCGTGTAAAGATCAAAATGTCATCCACGAAGGTTAGGTAGGGAATTTTAGACTCCGCCGACACATAAAAGCGACTCTCCTGCTGAGAGAAAAGGTGCTGCAACCCCTGGCCTAAGAATTCAGCGACTAATAGGAATAGTGTCGGAGACAACTAGTCACCTTGTTTAACACCTCTTGAAGACTTGAAGAATCCCGCTGGAGAACAATTAATTAAAACCAAGAATCAGTTGTTAGACAAAGTTCGGAAGATTAAATCCACCACCCATTCTCGAAAGCCAAACTGCCGCAACATAAAAATTAAAAAACTCCATTCCATTCAATCGTATGCCTTCTCCATATCAACTTGGGCAGAAGGTCATTGATATGATTAGCCAGAATTTTTGGAAATAATCTTTGAACTCGTATTATAGAGACTAATGGGGCGGAAATCTAGCCATTATGACACCCCAGGGACCTTCGGAATAAGGACTATGAGCGCACTCGAAAAGCCCCTTGATTGGGCACCCTCTTTAAAGATGTTCTGGACAGCCCGCAGCAAATCTGTGTTGATAATCTCCCAACACTGCTGGTAAAATCGGCTCCAAAATCATCTGGATCTAGAGCGCTCTCAAGTGACATAGCGAAAATGACTTCCTTTAATTCCTCTATCGTTGGCAATTTTTCCGGCATCTCATTTTCCACCAGAGTCAAAACAGGGACCGAGAAATTTAGTATCGGGGCAGCCCTTCCACCCTGCTCAAATGAGAATAGTTTAGAAAAGAATTGGATAGTCGAATCCTTAATTCCCAACTCATTTTCAATCCATTGACCATTATCCCTTTTAATACGGAAAACAAAATTAGCATTTCGCCTCTACGTGATCATAAAATGAAAAAATCGGGTGCTGGCATCCCCCATCTGGATCCACTTGATAGTCGATTTTTGCCTTCGAAATTCACCCTCCACAGCCAAAGCTCGTATAAATGATGCCCGAGTTTCCCCCAGCCTGGACTTAGAAATGACATCCCGCCGTATCTGAAAGTTGGACTCACATTAACGTAACTTCTCCTTGGCTAGCCTTATCGTTTGTGAGATATTATCAAAACATTGAACATTTCACAGTCGAAGTTTTGTTTTGGTATTGACCAATTTTCTGAAAAAAAAAATCATGCATTCCCCCTAACTGTACCGGTTCTTGCCAAACTTCTTGCACCGCTTCCAAGAAAGTCGGGTGCTTCCCCCAAATAGTTTATCATCAAGAAAGTATAGTTGATTCTGGTAGTTCGATAGACACACTACTATACTACCAAATAATTGGGAAGTTGTGGTTGGCTAATGATCAATTGGTTCTAGTACGGACTCCACTGATAGGATTCGAGAGATATATAGTCTATTTCGAAGAGATAATTACCCTGATAATGACTATCGGGAGTTTTCCAGTTGTACCATTCTTATTAATTTTGCCATGGTGATAGTCGATTTTTCATACAACATATTGATCGGCCAGGCTACCCTAAATGCCCTTCGAGTAGTTTACTTAATTTATCATATGAGTTTCAAATTTTCAACTCCAGTTGGTGTGGCCGAGGTTACCAGCAATGTACAAACTACCCGTGAGTGTTATCTTGCCACCTTGCAGTTCGCAATTTCCTCTAATTCTTTATCAAGTCTCGAGGGAAGAAGATCGGATATTTTATCCATTGACGCAATCGAATCTCAAAAGATCGAAAATTCCAAGAAATTAGAGATCGAGAATGAGATGAAAAAAGTTACGTTAGATTCTATCCAATTGGAACGAACTATTCGAATTAGCATAACTTTTCTCCCCGTTATCCAAGATGCGCTAATCGACCTGCTTAAAAAATTCGAGAATATGTTTGTTTGGATAGTTGAAAAAGTTATTGACATCCCGCATAACTTGATGACGCATAAACTCAGCGTCGACCCTCGAGTTCGTCCTATGAAATAGAAAAGAAGGCACTTTGATCCAAAACATAGACAAGCCATCTTGAGAGAGGTAAATAAACTTTTTTCATCATGAATAATAAAAAAGGTTCAATATTTGACTTGGCTTTCTAATCTAGTTATGGTTAAGAAAAAAGGCGGGGTTGACGCATGTATGTAGATTTCACCGATCTTAATAAGGCATGTCCAAAAAATTGCTACCTCTTACTAAGAATAGACGTTTTGGTTGACTCGACTATGAAGAATGAAATCCTTTGCTTCCTAGATACCTTAAAAAATAATCATTAAATAAGAATGAGCATCGAAGACCAAGAGAAAACGACTTTCATCACCGACGGAGATATTTATTACTGTACCACAATTCTCTTCGTGTTAAAGAACATCGTAACCACTTATCAACGTCTCGTTAAATCACATCTTTCATGAATAGATCGGACGCAATATCGAAACTTATGTGCATGATATCCTAATTAAGAGTAAGGCCTCTAATATTTTTCTCTTAGACATACCGGAGGTTCTCAAAATTTTATTAGAAATCGGGATAATATTTAACCCCAAAAGGTGCATCTTCGGAATCATCTCGAAAAAGTTCTTGGGGTATCTGATATCTCGTCGAAACATTGAATCTAACCCCAATAATGTTAAGGCAATTCAAGAGATAGTAGTTTTGAATAATGTCCACGAGATCCAAAAAGTGATGGGACGATTGGTCGCGCTAAACCGATTTTTCTCCCAATCCGTTCAAAAGGAGCTACTATTCTTTAGAATTTTGAAAAAGATAGAAAAATTCTTTTGGAATGAATAGTGCTAGCAAGCTTTCCATCAGATGAAAGATTACCTCCATCATCTCCCAACCCTCACCTCGTCAAGGTTAGAGGAGACTCTTTATTTATATTTCACCTCGGTTGAAGAGGTGGTTAGTGTGATGCTGATGCAGGAGGCTAGTGTCCAACGACTTGTTTATTATATCAGTCGAGCCCTCCGTAAAATCGAAAGCCGGTACCTGCAAATGAAAATTTTGGTACTATACCTAATCCATACGACTCAATAATTGAAACCCTACTTCCTAACTCACCCCATTCGCGTCCAAACTGACTAATCAATCCATCAGATTTTAATCAGGTTTGAAACATCGAGACAATTGACAAAATGAGCCATCAATTTAGAAAAATATGACCTAAATTATGAATCCAAAACAGCGATCAAAACGTACGTTTTAGCCAACTTTTTAGTCGATTTTACCCCTGCAGTGAATCGAGATATCTCTAAAAATGTCTCAACGTCTTTGATATGGGCCCTTTATGTAGACGGCTCTTCTAATAATGAGAGCAGCGAGATCGGACTGCTTCTCATTAAGCCAAGTAAAGAGGAGTGTTCATACGCTCTCCGCTTTGGTTTCCCTATCTCTAATAATGAAACTGAATACGAAACGTTGATCGTCGGCCTACGTTTATCATGGAAACCAAGAGTTCTTCACATTCAGATATACAGTGATTCTCAGTTAGTAGTCCTAAAGTTCTGTGAGAGTACTAAACTAAAGAAAAGACCATGCAGAAATATCTCTGGTGAGTTGAAAAACTAGTCAATCTTTTTGAATCATTTGCGATTCACCGCATATCTCGTTCCTAAAACAAACGGACGGACACTCTCTCTAAATTGGCCTCCACCTCGTTCTTTCAGTTGAACAAAACGGTCCGAGTTGAAATCCTAATCAAACCTAATTATTAAGAAAAAAAGGTATATCTGATTCATTCAGGGAATTTTTGGGTGGACCATATCATTAAAATCCTTGATTAAGGAATTCTTCTCAAATGCCGGTCCGAAACAAGAAGGGTTCAATACAGATCATCTCGATATGCCCTACATGATGGATTATTGTACAAGAGATTCTATCTCAAACTATGGTTAAGATATATTTTTTTTGAGCAGGGGGAGTAAAGATTTTGTGGGGCCCACGTTAAAGTTCGGATGTTAGTTAAAAAGGCTCTATTATTCGGGTATTTTTGGCCAACTATTCAATAAAATTTTCAAACATTTGTGTCAAGCTGCCCTTATTATCAATTTCATGTTCCCGAATACTACCAGTCCACCAATCTCATAGTTCTCATCACATCTCCTTGACCCTTTAAGTAATGGAGAACAAATATAGTCCTATTTTCTCGGCCGTCAGGTAACTATATCTATTTGGTGGTGGCAATTAACTATTTCACTAAATGGGTAGAGGTCGAGACATTAAGTAGTATGATGGGTCAAGCCATCCAAAAGTTCTTTTGAAAGAATATAGTGTGCCAGTTTGGAGTGCTATGGGTTGTCATCTCAGATAACGGAAGCAATTTGCTGACAATTCATTCAAAAGGTGGTGTGAAAACCTTGACATCAAACAATACTTCACCTCGATAGGCCATCTCTAAAGTAACAGACAAATCAAAAATTTTACAGAGCTCTCCAATATGGTCTCAAGACACGACTTCATCGAATTGAAATGCCCATCATTTTATAGGCCTACCGAACTATTCCGAGGTCAATAGTCCAGGAAATACCTTTCTCTCTAACTTATGGATCCGAAACTGTTATCTCGCCTGAGTTTCTCACTCTAAGTTCTCAAATGGGCGCTTATGTAGCGGAGACAAATGACGAAAAATGGCAAACCGATTTAGATTTATTAGAAGAAGATAGGGAAGCCGCGACAATGAGAGTCACTTTGTATAAAATATATCTTGACTCACTATTATAATACTGGAGTTAAGAACCTCCGTTTTAAACTAGGTGATTTAATTTTAAAAAAGAACTCGGTTAATCAATCTGAATTCCAAGAAAAATACTTACTATTGATTACTGTACATTAGCCTACTAAGATGGCACTCTCGTATCTCGAACTTGACATGTAAAAAATCTTAAATTGTATCATTCGTAATGTTATGATAGTTAATTTATTTTCAAAACAATACTTACTATTGTTATTAAAAATAAAAAAGTACAGGGGGGCTGGATTAGAGAAGATAAATAAGATTAAAAAATGAAAAGAATCGATTCAATAATAAAGAAACAATGTTATAGATAGTATAACGGAACAATGGATTATACAAGTACAAAAGTTCGATCTCAGGGACACTTCTAAGTGTTTCTTATCTCGACCCCATCATTGCTCCTAACCGTCTCGATATCCCCTGTGGTGTCGGTATCTTGACTCTCTTCATATTTTTCAAGTCCAGACTTTTCAATCTCAAATTCGACTAACCACTAATTAAATTATTTTCATATCCCAGTCAGGTTCTACCCCTCTTGGATACCTGTAGTCATTCGGTTACATAATTTCTTGGCATTTTTATTGTAGTTGTCCTTAGTTTTGAATACATCCAAATCATTTTGAGACAACAAGGGGCCAATTTCGTTTATAATTGAGGTATAACCATACATGAAACTCAACAGGGTCAACTCGCCGAGATTATTGTTGAAACTCTCGAATTTAAGAAAAGCTTCCGCGGTCGAGATTCTTGCTTCTCGATAGTCACCTTATGGGACAGTTTCTCTTGGTGTCTTCTCTCTTATTCCTCCCCAAAGGCCGTCTTATAAGAGTTCGTCTCGACAATGGTCTGATCCCGTTTTTCTCAAGTACGACCCCTTCATTATTGGTCACTGTCAGTTTTTTCTCTAAGAAGCCTACCTTCTCCTAGAACTCGACCGTGGACTGATGCGCCTCAAATATATAGTCATAGCGCCTAACTATCTCGATAGTAAAAACTGACATGAAGGCTCAAATGCTGGCCAAATAGTTCACCAGCTTAAACGGCGTTAGTTACTTGGTATACTCCACATCCCAAGGTAGGGTTGAATGGACCAACAACTTTCAAGACAATCATGGATCTTGACACTGATTGTTCATGTTAATATCCCTATCCAAATAGTAGTGGCCACCGGGGTGTTTCGTCTCGTCTCGTCGCCGATAGGACATAGCGCTACTGGATATTTGTTCTATAGGGACGCCCCCACTATACCTGGAGAATGAGGGTGTAAAGATTTGTCTCTCCGGTATCCTGTCGAGACCACAGTGACGCCCCAGATAGTCATACCCTGTGAAATTATGGAGATATCTGAACTCCCCTCCTCAACTATGATCACGGGAGGTTGAAAAGGAGTGTAACCATGTATCGAGTCGCCTACTGGAAGGCAGAGAGTAGTTGAACTGTTTTTCTTCTTCTTCCCCATTTTTAATATTTGGCTAGAGCTTTACGCTTCTGCCTCTTAACTACCATCCCGATCCTTGAGATAATATAGTTGAAACCTTCATCGCTGTATGGAAGATATGTATTATTACTTAGTCAGGAAAAAAAGATACAAAATGATGAAATGAAAATTATAATTTTTCTTGAGTCTAGAAGAATAGTAAAGGGGTTTGTTGGGACTGAGGAGAATTTGGCTGATTCCCCCATCTACTAAAATCATTTTCGAGTAGAACTAACTATTGATCTTGAACCCCGACCCCTTGATCTTCTAGAAGTTTTGCTCCTCGATGAGTCTTGGGAATGGATCAATTAGAGCATTGTGCGGCCTCCACCAAAAGCCCTGAGAAAAGTCCTCAGTCGGGACGAAAACAAAGTTGTTCTTTCAGCGCTTTATTGAATTCAGAGCATCCACCACTAACATTGACATATCCTTGTTTCGGCTCCCAAAGTAGAACCACCCCCTTTTGTTTTCGCTATTCTTGATAATGTAAAATCGTCGGAAGAGATTAACATTAGATGTTACCCCTGATCCAGGCACAGTATCTAGAATCCAATGAAAATTGGATGGCATTAGGAATGAGTTGAGTTATTCGAACCCCCCAATATCGAAGGTTGTCTCGAAAAAACCTCGTTGTTAGCATCCTTAAACTGGCCTTCATCTAGTTGGCATAAACTGCCACCCGAGACGTTGGTAGAACAACTGCTGATCGATCCTTCTTAGTCCACTAAAGAGAGGAACCTTGCCGAATTCTATTTGGTTGAGGTTGGGTGGAGTTCCAGGGCTCACTACCCCTTCATATCAGGAAACTTTTGAACCAAAGGCGTCGTTATATAAGATCTCGGATTCCGTAGGATTGGATTCCTAGGATCCAACTGCCTTTTTGCTGACTGCTTCCTCACAAATCAAATCTCCCAAGGTCTCTCCTTTGGAACTGGACGATTCTTCTGATGATGACATCTCTTCCTCTGATAGGTTGGGCCTTTCTACTTCTTCAAAATTCAGGCTAATTGTTGCCTTTTACATTCAAACTATACTAGCCATGTATTTTATTTAAAGGGGGAGAAGTCACTTACTATCTTCTTATCTCTGAGCTAAGGGATCGAGAGAAGACTGTTTTGACAATTCGAACAGGCATCTCGGATTTGTTACTATGATTTTCAATAGATATGAAAGTGAATTGTAAAAACCCCCTTATTTATAGAGGGGATGGAAGGTAAAAAGGCTGACGTTTCGAATTTTAAAACACTCGCCTTCCTCTCTCTTCACTAATCAGCACCGGTTCATCTAATACCCCTTTAGAACATCTCCCATCAGTTACCTTCAACTGATGTTTGGCCTCTCGTTGCTCAGCATTGCAACGTATATCCCTCATTCACCCTATAACTCAGCCTTGGGAAGAGAGTCGTTTAAGCCTCCCCTTCCCGAGCCTGGGAGGTTTAATGTAGTTTTCGCCTCGACTATTCGATATCAAGGTAATTACTTCGGTTCTTCAATTTCTTCAAGAACCTCGTCTTCGCCACCCTAAGGTGAAGAATCGTCTCGGCTAATTGGCCCAACTTCATTATTACCTCAAACACAGTTGTAGACTCCAATACATAACATCTTGGAGGGTGAGGTGACTAGTGATTGACAGGTTAATGTGATCACCCATCGTCCTAGTGGTCAGAGCTATATCTGAGCCCACCACCATAGCTTGTCATCTAACCATTAGTTAGGTGTAGGTGTCAAATCTTGTTCTTTGAATTCTCCCTTATAAATACTCCTCACCATTTGCAAGTCAGGTACATATTACGAACCACCCAACTACTTGTACCTTCAACCCCAAACATATAACTAACTTTAGCATCAGATTGAGATCGGGGGACAAGACCCTAGCCATTCTTGTATTTTGGCAGGTGAGCATGCGTTGTCGACTCGGCTCGTCCACCCAGAAATCACTTCGTCAGGCGACTTGGTCAAAACTCGATTTGAATTCAGTATGAAGAGTCGAGTTCGAGCTGGCTTAGCGAGCCAATTGAGTCAAGCTGAATATAAGATACTAGGCTTATTGGTTCATCGAGCCAAATCTAACTCATACATTTTTAATATTTTATGTTTTTGGTAGTGAAATTACATATATGTCTCCTATATTTTTATTATTTACTAAGGTGATTTGATATAATGACTAAGCAAGTACACAAGTGCGTACTACAACTATAACCATATTTAAAATAACAGAAAAATTGCAAACAAAAAGTCAAAATGACAACAAGACAAATACCAAATCACACAAAGACAATAAAGTCCAAAAATTCTACAAATAAGAAAATTATCCAAACATGCATGCATAACAAATCAATTAATATGGTCTAAAAGATAACCTAGCCAAATTATCGATACAAAATCACAATTATATCACTTAAGACCTTTATTAAAGATAATCAAGACAACTCATCAAATCTCGCACGACATACACAACCCGTGGAACAAGCACCCAATGAACATACAAGGATCACTCAATTGCCAAAAAACATTTCAACCATTCATTAATAGTGACATAGACAATTATCACTTTGCTTACAACACAAACAGTGAGATGAAAACAACACCAATGCACAGTAAAAACATTTAGCCACAAAAATCCCTAACTTTTATTGTATAACTACTTCAAAGCATGACAGTTTATAATATCCAATCGCTTTTAGTCTTTATTATTTGTATCGTTAGCAATTCACTAATTGAGGGACTCTACTAGCACAAACTTAACTTTGGGGACTAAATTGAAAATCACCCTAGACCTTAGGGGTTTAAAGCTTTCAATCTAACTATCCGCACTAAGTCGTCAATACTCGTAATGTCATTCCCGACAATGAGAGCTGTCGGAGGACCCTTGCTCTGCATCGGCGACCTACTCTCCGACGTCGGAGAAGGAGATCAGCAAGCTGTTGGCGGCGGTGGGTCCCACCACCCCCAAAACCTACAACCACCCGATTCCGATCCTAGTCTCGCCCCCTCCGATCTCCCCAAGCTCTTTCAGGTTCTCCCCTCTCTGTCTCTAATTAAAGACGATTTTTTCTTTTTTCTTTTTTCTTTTTTAATTTATTCTAGTCTATTAGTTTGCGAAATTATATGTTAAATTCACTTGCATTAGTTTTTATTTCGTTTAAATACTTTATGTCTACTTTCCAGGGTAGGATGAGAAATTTTATTTCTTGGGCAAATATATTTGATAGGAAATTATTTAGAAATTAGAATTTGTTGGAATTCTGAATTTAGGTTAGTGTGATTGCATTCTTTATTAAAAGTGTATAATTAATATGTGAATGATTTGAATTTCTAATCGTGTTTATGTAATGGGAAAAGTTTTTGAAGATTGAGTCTTATTCGCAGCAAGGAACTAAAAAGTTAGAAGATTTGGGTTTTTGAAATCCTTGTTGCTTTTGTTGCCTTTTCAATTATGAATATGATTAACTGTGTATAGGGTTTTAAAGAGAAGGATTTATGGATCTGATGCATTAAATTTCAATTAGATGACGATTCGTAGACTTTGGTCTGTTAATGGTGCCTTCTTTGTAAATGGTTCGCTAAGTAATTTATATGATTCGGATTTTGAAGATTAACAAGAAGAAGAAAGACTAAGAAGATGCTGAGGTTTTGGCATGAATTTCCTTGGGAAGAAGGTTCTATATTTTGCCTACATCAGCAAAGAAAGCTTCAGAACTTAATTTAAGTCTACACTCTCTGGATATGTTATCTTAGTGGGGTTTTTAGGTGTATCCGGTTATCTGTTACTTTTTACATCCAGTGTGTACCCCTATTGGTAATTCTCAGATGTTCACATGTCAACATTTCCATTTGCCTAGCAGCTATATGCTCGGGAGTCGGAAAAAATGTCAGGGAAGAGAGGTGATCGCTGGGGTTCAAAAATTTTTCTGTTTTATTGTAAAGTTTCTATATATGGACCAAATGCCCCTGAAATATGGTTTTGCTAGCTGTTGTGCCTTTACAACTAAATAGCAATTGAAAGCAATGAATTACTTAAATTGTACATTCGATACCAAAATAGTGGAGTGAAAAAATTGTTTGAGGAATAGTTTTGTGGCCTCTTAGCTTTTTCCCCTGGTTAGAATTATAATTGGAGAGTGAATACACTAAATTTTGTAATCCTCTCTTTGTAATTCCACTTGCCAGCACAACTCTTGCTGGCTTTTCCCAGTCCTTTTGTTTTTGTTTTTGTTTTTCGTTTGCTCAGTACATATGCGTCAACCTATCTGGAAGTTGAATTACCTATTTGCAACTATGTACTGAATTGCTGCTGGTTTGGTTTTTTCTCTCTCAAAACTACTTTACAGAATTTCTGATAGTTGATGATGGATGATAAATGAGCTCTCTTTGTTGGTTACACAATGACAAGCAATTGTCAGTATTCATATATGAGTGGGCTTTTGACAACCAATATTCTTTTGTTATGTGTCTTTGTCAATAACCTAATTCATGCGGTGATGTTTCTGTTGCTAACTTTTTTGTGAAGATTTCTGAGAACTTGTCTTGGTCTTATATTCTGGTTTTAAATGCTTCATGTCATCTAATTTTTTATGTTCAAAGGAACTGGAATCTCGTACACCTCCCAAAGGAATTTAATTTTGTAATGGAATTGGTAGCATTATGCAATTCGTGTAAAACACTTCACGCAAGACACAAATATATGGCAAGATCTGCAATTATTCTTCTTTTTCATCATTTTTTTTTTCGTTTCAAGGAGAGATAGGGATGGTGCAGAGCAATCATTTGGAGAGTGAATATGTAAGTTGTGGTCAGATTTGTGGAATAAGTATGACCTAAAGAGATCATTGATTATTTTGTAAGGTAACATGAAGAAGAATATAAGAAAGCTTGCCAATGGTAATGGTGGAAAAAGAATGTCGAATAATTTATGCAAGAATGTGGCATCTTGAGATAATGACTAATTTATTCAAAATCTAAGTACCCCCGGAAAGTAATGGACATTGGTATACTTAATGCCGATGGATGCCTTTTTTAAGTTTAAAATTTGTTCTCAAACTCTAATAAATTTTGTGAACAAAATGATGTTTGACTTAGAAACCCTTCAATGGAGGTTCCAAAACCCTACAACTAACATTTATATAAATAGGGGAAGGGAAACTTATTCCCCCTCCCCACCCCCACAACTCCCCATCCCAAAAAAAAAGAGGACGAGAGCATGGTTCACAAGTGGTGCAACTGAAATGAAAATCTGACAAGCATTATAACAGACAAGGAAACTAATTTTTTCTCATTGAGTTTATTATGAAAAAAATATAAAATCGATTTATTGTCTCTGTGAGTTTTGTTTGTTAATGTTTATTTTTGTGAAATCGACTTGACAAGACCAAAATCCCTAAAAACAAAGTATATTGGTTTTTTTTAAAATATTTTTTCTAGCAGGGGAGGGGTGGGATTAAAGAAGCAGGGAGGGAGGAGGGATTTGAACCAAGGACTTATAAGTATATTGGTTGATTAACTTGTTCTTACCCAATCAATGTTCTTACAATGCTAGATCCATACTGATCAAAGAGACAAACAAGGAGCTATAAAATTGAATGGTGCAGTGTTCTTATATTCATTAGTTGCAATTTACTGGTATTCATATGTTCTGATGGTTTTAGGAGTTGGATGCATCATCTCATCCAGTAATAGTACTTGAACTATTTCATCAACAAGCATCTATCACAAATAGTTTACTTGATCTTTTGCTTTCAATGCTGGTTGATTGGCTTTTACAAGTTATGACTTCTTAGATGATCTAATTTGCTGTTTCTTGTCTAGGAGAACTATGACCAACTGGATAAGGCATTAGCTGGCACAGATCAGTCATGGACAGCTCTTACGCTTAAGGTAATTCTGGTTTTTGCTGTATGATGTATATTTTCTTCTTTTCCCTGTTTGCTTTGACTAGACATATTGAATGAGACAGAGCGACTCGGTTTACTCATCAGTTGACCTGTTAAAAATTTAACTTCATCTGGATTGAAAAGAATTTCATGTGAATTTACAACTTGCATCAATCCTTCTGATAGAATTGTTAATTGCGGATCCATTGGCCTTTCTGAATTGCAGCTTTGCACTGCTTTAGAAACTGGGAACAAGTTGGTGGAATTTGCCAGTTCTCATATTGGCTTGTTATCCGAGAAGGTTGAGAAGCTTGAAAGAATAACTAAACAAAGAGATTCTGCCATAGAAGCTGCAAAAGCCATTCAAGGTTTCTTAGAGCAGAATGAAGTTTTCCTCGTGAAAATAGCTTTGCCCAATCTGATACATAAATTACGGAAAGAAATTTGTTGTGAAAAATATCTAGAATGCATGAGAAGACCGTGTAAATATTTTATAGCGGTTCTGACTGCGAAAAGTTTTTGTAACAGAAATTTTGCTACTTGGCTTTTGCAACGACTTTACATGTACTCATGTCTAGGGCTGGCAATCAGGTCCAAATCAGGTTGGACCCGACCCACCAAAAAATCTGTTGACCCGAATTCGACCCGTCAACCCGTGACGGGTCAGATATGCTGACCCGAACCCGAAAGTTTCAGGTTGGCGGGTCAAGCGGGTTGACCCGAAACAACCTGAAATTTAATTCTCATTTACTAATTAACCGGCTGTAATTTTTAATAGAATCAATTCCAAACTAAATTAAGACATCAAAAGAGTAAAAATAATGTAATACATCATCTATTCAAAATTTAACAGCTCCAACTTCACGCAAGTCAAACAAATTCAACTAAAACAATCTAAACAAAAGGCTGCCAACCAAAGTTACAAGTTTAGAGTCAATATATTACAATTCACATGATATTAAATCACGACAAAAGTGGTGCTCCAAGGCCAACCAATGTTCTGCCCTCATCATCAGCAAACAACAACAGTCATAATTTGCGTTCTGCCTCTGTTTTTAGAAAAGAGAGAAAATGCTCAAGAAAATAAAAGAAGTAAAGAACTCTACGGACCTTGTTGACAGTAGAACAAATGAACTTGGCAACTTGCAACCAAAACAATGTGATTGAGCAAGATAGTGAAATTCCCGCGAGATTCTGCGTGCTTGGACAGTTGTACTGCTCGTTCAATACCAACCTGGTTATGGTCATCAAATCAGTCTTGTGTGCATCAGTGTCATCATCAACCAGATCTATATCTAAATCTAGTTTTGCATTTAGATTTTTGGAGGAGAAAAGCTGAAAAGGGGAAGAAAGATTTAGGGCCGGCGTGATTTCTGCTTCTACGTAGTGATAAGTGATAATTGGTATATTATATTTAGTTATTTACTATTAAGTTTTTAGATACTTTTTTTAATATTTATTTTTTTTATTTTATTTTAAAATCAGGTTAGCGGGTCAACCTATTTTTAACCTGATTTTGACCTGTTTTTTTTCGGGTTTGACGGGTCTGACCCGATTTCTCAAAATCTAAACCCAAATCCATTAATTTCGTGTTAGATTCGTGTCGGGTTTTCAAGTCGTGTCGAAAATTGCCACCCCTACTCATGTCTCGCATTTAGCAGCATTTTTCTCTTTATTGACATGTTCCATTAGGTTATGTTAGTTAATGCTTTTGTCACGATCTAAAATTTTAAAAATACCCTAACAAAGTTTTAAATTTAAAAAATATTCTTAAAATATATTTACAGTGAAATTTTTAATATACAAAGATATAATAAAATTCTGCCAAAAAACACCTCATTCACAGGGATCCGTTATTATTGCCCGTAATAAAATTCATGCAAACACCTCAAGAATACTTAATGTAAGTTATAGAAACTGAGGCACGTCAACATAAGTCCCTCGAGAAGTCGATGTTTTCTCCAACTCTAAAGCTTGTTTCCAAGAAATTGACTTCAGTACAAAAGACTGCTTGCTGGGCCGTTTGAAAATTTAACTCAAGTCTATTTCTTAATTTTGGAAGACAAATTAAATCATCAAACGTTTGTCTAATTTCGAATAGAGAAAATTATAGCTTTGATACCAAATATTTGGGGGCATTGACAGTTTTAGTCTTTAAATTTGGACAAAATCAAACTTAGTCCTAAATGTTCCAATTTTTAGGCACATTAGTTCAACATAGTGGTTTTGGAAAATTATTATCGGAATTCGGTCACGAAACTAATGAAAAACCTCTCCACAAAATTATTATCTTCTGCCAGACTTGTCATGTCCACGGAGTAACCACTTTTGCCCTCCTGCCACAATTGCAGACGCTAATTGCTGCCATGGATAGAAAATTTTAGGGTTGTATTTGGAGGAGTTTTAGGTTTAATTGGAAATTTTGAGAATTGTTCATTCGATCCCCTTATATGACAGCAGATTTTCCTAGTTGTCCACACGAGATAATGCCCCAAATTTCACATCTTTCAGATTGAACTAAAGGGTCATTAGGGTTTTTGTACTTTTTGTTATAGAGAAGGAGCAGAGAAGGTGAAGTGCTTGATGCAACGATGTGATTAACAGACTGCAATTCTTTCCATTTTCTAGATTTTTATTTTTTTTATTTGGGCCAAATACTAATTAGTCACAAGATCGGCAAGCGATTAATTAACGCCTTTTAATTACAAATTACGGTCACCAAACATTTTTATATTTTTCTAATTTTTTCTAAAAATTAGCCACCGGCACATGCTACTCACGTGACTAGACCAGGGTAACAATTTGCCTAAATCGATCGATTGAACTAAATGTGCTTAGAATTGAAACATTTGGTACTAGATTTTGTTTTGTCCAAACTTTAGAAATCAAAACTACGGATGTCCAAACAATTGGTACCAAAACTATAATTTTTTCTGTCGAATAAAATATCAAAATTTTGTAAAAATTTTAAGGTGAATCTATATTTGGACAGGCCGTCATATGACGCTCTCACTGTTTCCCTTAATTTTCAATGAAATGGGCCGAGCTAAGTTTCCAGGCCTGCGGGGATCTTTTGTTTTCAGCCCAAATTTATGTTTCTCTGGGTGTGTGACTATTCTTTCTTTCTTTCTTTCTTTTTCCTTGCTGATTTTTGGGCTTTTGCTTGGAAATTTCCTTTTCTTTTCTCTCCTCTTTTTTGTTCTTTTCTTCTTTGCTTTCAAACTTCGGATTTTTGTTTGAAAATATTGGATGAGTATAGTACAGTTTATATGATATATGTTTCTCATATAATTAACTTTCAAACATGTGAGGGATCATAAGAAGAGTTTTGTCAATTTATTTATGATGACCAAGTACCTGAATTATTTTTTTGGTCAAATTCATTTGTACTGTATTACTATAACAATCATTACAAATAAGGGACCACTGCCCTATGATATAGATGTGTCTCTATTTCAAGACACATGGGGAATCATGCTTCCCACCTAACAATCTGGTGAAGTTTGATGGTAAATCTTGCCAAACTCTTGCTAACAAGATATTACCTATTTCTTTCAAAAAAAAATCTTAACGATTAATATTTCCTACACTATCAATATATATATTTACGAGCTTAGATGTGTATCACGTCATTCAATTTGAATTTAAACACTAAATTTTATATATGTAACATGTATTTAAATCCGCTAATATATATACTAACAATACATAAAAGATTTATCCAAAACTTACATTTTCAAAAAAGACTGTTGCAGTATCCAAATATCAGTAAGGATGATATTTTAGATTAGATTCATCCTCCAGTTTTTTGTTGCTCTTATCTACCGCATCGTTGCATGAGAACTTATACTAATCACTGCCCAACAGTGCCTGATGAAAAGAAGCAATATCATTCTAGATATCTGCAATTTTGAATGGCACTTAGATATGGGACTATTATTTTGCTACCTACCTATGAATTACAATAAAGGTTCTCACTGATGAAAAAGTACTAACACCATTCCAGATATTTTGTCTTTTGAATAGCCGGCAATTGTTGGATGGCACTTGGTTTTAGTACCAAAATTTTTAACTACTTCCCAAGAATAAAAAATGCCTTTGATTCTATTGTAGTCAATTTTCTTTCATCATAATCTTGTTTAGTGGATTGTTTTTCCATGAGTGGTCCCTGATTCCACTAGAATGAAATTGACCATTGGCTTACTAAGAACGAGAAGGGGAAGCAGAAGAAGAATAAAAACCCCTCTATGCAGACTTAATTGACTTGCTGAGCTATTGAAATAGGCCAAGAAACAAGAGGAAAAAACAAAAATAAAGGAGGATGGTGATGGCGGTGGTGATTATTAATTTATTATAGCAACAACACTGACATTTTAGTCGGCAAAAACTTCATTTTATTTGCTAAGCATTTGAAGATTTTCATAATAATACAAAGACTTTAAGTGCTTCTAAGCAAGTTGGATAAATTTATATATTTATCGACTTTATTTGGTTTTTTATGTACGTAACATGAGGTGTTACGAGAGAAAAAGCCAAAAGTTGAGGAAAGCATGTCCAAATTTACACCTTCTTTTTCTTTTGGTTAACTTCAAATACTAGTTCTAATTTGTCGTTCACTTTGATACGAATAAATTTTTTATTTCTTTTGTAGCCTTTCATTATGTCATTACTTTCATTAAGGGACATTGAGAAAAACAAATTAATATGAGCTTTTATTGTCTTGTTATGATAGTTCTAACTAGTAAACATAGATCATTCGTTTTCTTGTATACTAGCTAGTCGGTATGTGAACAGTAACTTGAATATTTCCAATTATTCAGTACAACCTTTAGGTTTTAATAACCAAAAATTTATATCAAGCACATAGTTGCTTTATATGAAAATGATTCAGTGTCGTGAAAGAATTAAACTTGCACAACTAGTTTCAACTTGTCTTCTATCCAGAATTATCAGTGCCGGTCACAGATTCAGATACAGCCAAAAAGGAAAAAAAAAAAACCAATTGTCTTATATCTGTTTTTAACAGGAATTTGAAGTAAAGAATTTACAGCATCTTAGTGTACAATTTTTGAATGGAAAACAAGTTGGTGCTAGTTGTTAGCCTAGAGAAGCTTAGATGGACATGGTTAGATTTATGGCATGCATATAACTAGACAACCATTTTGTTAAGGCATATAAGTAGACATCTTATAACCTTATCAATCTTGAATTAATTGCTCCAAAAATTGCTTTACTACAATGTACTGCGCAAACTATTTGAAAAATTAGTCAGGAGAAAAAAAAAACTATTTTAAGAAGAGATTCTCAGCAGAGTAAGACGGAAGACAAAATTATTTCGTCTTATTTAGAGAATATAAGTATATTCCCAAGCATTTAGATTCAATATATGTGGTTTGACAATCATTATAATCAAATTATTGAATTTGGGTACATTTTAATTATTCCTACATATGGCATTTAAATTCTATAATCCAATCTGAAATCACTCCGACCTAATATATGAATGTTGAGACTGCCTGCTTTTCATCATCATTTATTCGAGCTAGGAAAACGATGTGAAGAAATTGAAGGAAAGAAAAGCGATGTGCATTTTTATTTTAATTTTTTAAAAAAAATAATACAGTAATAACATTTTTTTAAATAAACTAGTAACTTGCTATTATTAGAAACAAAGCACCGATTCCAGTCACTAAGCTCCGATATTTCTTTTCGTTTGTCTCAAATTGGTGAGGAATTGGAGTTAAAATTAGAATTCTCATTTGATAAAATATTAATATTTATGTTAAATTCAACTAAGTTGAAATTCTTCGTCTTGACCTCTATGATGTGATAAAAGTTGATAATCCCTATAAAACTGTATGAATAAACTGTATATGTTTGATAGTGAAATAACAAACAAAATTTTGGAAGCATAATGCAAACATTAGCTTGCATATGGAAGAATTAAGTATTGCCTCAAAGTTGATAAAAGTTCATTTTGTAGAAGAACTTTGATGACCTACTTGGACATTTGAACCAAAGCTAGATATTTTCATGGCGTGCTATCTCACACAACTGGTTGCGCTTGAGTGTGGTAACTGTATTCAATTTTTTGGGGCAAAATTTTTTTTTTCGCACAAGGTCATTTTTAGCATTGATTGGTCAATTAGTTCATTTGGTACGTTTAAGAAACTTTAAAACTCTCAAGTAGTTAGGTGGAATGTAAAAAGTATGTACATAGATCAAATAAAAAATTGTTATGACATTACAAAGGTGGTCTTGGATGGCATAGCCCATTTGGGAAAGAAGAAAAAGAAAACAAAGGTGGTGTATTAGGAAAATTTTGTGTATAATCCGTTGTAGTATAAATCTTCAATTTATTCGAGACTAAATTCAATTCGAAAAAAAATCTTTGAAAAGTCACAGTTAGCCAAATGTTTGGTATGTGGAGTACGAAAATTCTCTAGATCCACATATAGAGCTTTTAAACGAACCGAACTGTTCGGTAGCTCGATTTGTTTCGAATCGTTTGTGTTTGTGAAAGGCTCGTTCGAAACCTTAAATGAACCAAACTCGAATGAATTTTTTTGTTCGGTTAATAATCGAGCGAACACGAGTATGTTCGCGAGTTTTGACGAACGTTCACGACCATGGACATAATTGTCATTTCACAATTTTATGGTTAATTTTATTGCTGGACTTTTATATTTGGAGGGCAAATTGCTTTGTTTTTTTTTTGTTTTTTTTTTGTTGTTTTTATGTTAATGTTAGTTATATAATTAATGAATAATAGAATTTAGTCACTTAGTGCTTTAATTGTTTTTTGAGGATGATTAATGATTTGTATGGCATATTTAAGGATTAAAATAATCTGGACTCGAACTTTTCGAACATGTTCGCGAACGGCTCGTTTATGTTAAACGAGCTGAACACAAAACTCGAACTTTAACATGAACTTTGCTTAATGAGCCGAATACGAACACAGGTTTGGAGTTCGAAAATTAACAAACGAACACGAATCTTGTTCGAATTGCTTAACGAACGGAATTCAAACATAAGATACTCGATTCAATTCGACTCGTTTACAACTCTATTCACATAGCATGCAAACTTTCCTTTTCTTCTCTCATTGAAAAATAATATGTGAATTAATTACCTTGACTCAGTCGAGGAAGTTTTGATCTAGTAGTTAAAATTGAAATTTCAAGAATTAAAAGGTGTAGATTCAAATCTTCCCTCACCATTCCCTATTAAAAAAAAATTATCTTACCTCACGTTGAAATACTATGTGTAACTTTATTGTAATTTGCTATAATTGAGGTTCAATTTGGACGGTGTGTTTAAAGTGTTTATTTGAAGTTTTACTGTAACTTATTGTAATTGTTTTCGAAAAAGAATAAAATTTATATACACTAACAATGTATACATGATTACCGTTGGATACATGACATACGTGCAAAAGTTGATTACTAAATTTAAATTTACATAGTTATCATTCATCCAATACTTGCAATGTATATAAGAAAAATTAATTTTTAGAAAAAAATACATGTGTTTACCTAAAAACATCCCCCCCCCCCCCCCGCCTACCCAGCCATAAAGGCTAAAACACCTCCTTCCCAAACTTTTATTCCCCAAACATATAGTCGAGTTTTTCCATAGTTTACTATATGAGAAAGTGTAATACTGACTAGTTTTTCCATAGTTTACTATATGAGAAAGTGTAATACTAATACTTAAAGGTTACATACGATAATAATATATTCATATACCTCTTTTTTTTTTGTCAAATATATATTCATATACCTCTTGGATACTTGTAAAGTCCCCAATTGACTGTCTCAGCTCTTACGTGCCGTATTCATAGTCAAACAAAGCTAGTAAATTTCTCTGACTCTACCGGCCGGCGATTGAGAAAAACAAAGCTAGTAAATTTCTCTGACTTTACCGGGCGGCGATTGAGATCATCAGATATATCTAGTGGTAAATTTCTCCATCGAGCCCAACAAATGTCAACCGCCTTAACGGGGCCGCATCTTGTATCACTTACAGCAAGGTATGTCCGACTCTAGTGATATTTTATATTATCTCCTAGGAGTTGGTAGACTGCCGATCCCCAAGTTTTTTTTTTTAATGTAAGCAGAAGGATCGAACTCGAGACTCTTGCTTACCCTCCATCCCCGTACCACCCAATCCATCCCTTCTTCCGTGAATAAAAGTTAGTTTAAGAAAATTACTTTCCACCTTAGAGCAAATCATCTTAACCACTGAAGCAAGGGTGTACGCAAAATCCTTAACAATCCATTCGAATTTATCCAAAGTCCAGCATCTAAAGGTGATAATCCTCTTAGGTAGAAATTGTTTAAAGTAAAAAAGTGCTAATTTAGTCTCTATTTGATAATTCAATTTAATACTTAAATTTAATGGATTTACATATTAATATGTTCAAATGTATTTGATAATAAAAATAGAATACCTTAATTAGTTAAATAGCTCTAAATTGCATACACGAAACTAACTCTACAAAATGAGTAATAAGTTGTTCACTTATCATTTAATGCAAAATATACTCAAATATTAATATTTCAATATTTAACAACTCAATAACTTAACAAAATTCAAGTTTTAGTTTTCAAATTTTAAAATTCAGAATTCAAATTTCAAATTTATCAAATGCACACTTTACTACCCATGATTTAAACAACTTGAATATGGAGAAGATGAAGCAATCCTAGATCTTCGTGACCTAAGAATTCCGCTAACACAAGTAGAGAGCGAAAAGTTCTCTCTTGAAGCTTGTTTCGATTATTCCTTCTTTTTCTCTTTAAAGTTCTTATAAAGTCCTCACGAAAACTCTATTAATTGTTCACGTAGTCTTGCTAATTCAAGTTATGAGAGTATTTATAAACAAATAGGCTAACTAAATTCACATAGAAATCGGGCAATCCGTGGTGATTTTCGTTTAGATTTAGTTTTCATTTTCTAATACAACACTTATTTTCGAAGAGTCAACTTTATTTGCACCATAAGTCCCTTAAAGTCTAATTTATTTTATAAATTAAACTATAAGTTATTAAAATTATTTTTAAGTCCTCACTTGAATTCCTTTTAATCTAATTAATGAAATTCTTAATGTGGTGTGACTCATTATGTTCTTATACATATTAACAATAAAGCACAAGTTATAATTCTTAATAAGTAAAAAATATATAAATTAAAATACATTTTAATTTATCATTAATTCTAATAATTAATTAAACGTTATTTTTATAAATCAAAATTGGCACGTAACGAGAAATGTCAAGTAACATGACTTAACACGTGTCTCTGACTTTACCCCTCTAAGCCGGCGACGGCGATTGAGATCATGAGATAACGTAATCTAGTAAGTTTCTGTATTGTGCCCAGTAAATGTCAATCAACCGCCTTAACAGTACTGGCATGTTATGTCATTTATTGTAGGGGATAATTGCAGAAACCTCCCTGAAGTTTCCTGACATTTGACTGACCTCGCCTATGGTTTGAAAAAATTACACTGACCTCCCCTGAGGTTACTAATCCCTTTGCAAATTCAGTCCAAACCGATTAAAATATTGTTTAGGGAGTGAATTAGAATTTTTTACCAAATTTGTCCTTTGTACTACATGTCCAATGAATTGACAAAATATTTACAAATCAATTAATAATTAATAAATTTTAAGGAGTATAGTTTTAGGCGCAAATTACGCATTACCTATTTAAAGTACGGCTCTTTATGGGTATTTTACTTTCAAACATTTAATTTAATCAAATATTTTACGCTCAATACAGATTTGTATTTACTTTCAAATATTTAATTTTTGTTAAATACAAAAACTACCAATCTCTCTTCTGTAAAAATATTAATATAACACTTTTTCAATTTTAGTTACAAACATTTATGTATTTAACATAAATTAAATGATTTAGAATAAAATACCCATAAAGAGCCAATACTTTACTCACGTAATAGATGAAAGCCATAAAGAATTAATACTTTATGGGCCATTTCTTTTTTTTAAAAAAATATTTAATTTATATTAAATAATAACCTAACCGATTTCCTTTTTGCAAGAATATTACTGTAAACTTTTTGAATTTTACTTACAAACATTAATATATTTATCATAAATTAAATGTTTGAAAGTAAAATACTCGTAAAAGAGCCGGTACTTAAATGAGTAACGCGTGTTTGCCCATAAAGAGCTGGTAACTATTTAAAGTACCGGTTCTTTACGGGAATTTTACTTTCAAACATTTAGTTTAGTACAAATAATTTTACGCTCAAATACAGATTTGTATTTACTTTCAATATTTAATTTTTGTTAAATACAAAACTACCAATCTCTCTACCGTAAAAATAATTAATATAATACTTTTTCAATTTAGTTACAAATATTTATATATTTAACATAAATTAAATGAATAAAATGCACATAAAAGAGCGAATACTTTTACTCATGTAATGGATGAAAGTCATAAAAAATTTAATACTTTATGGGGCCATTTCTTTTTTTAAAAAAAATATTTAATTTTAATATTAAATAAATAACCTATCGATTTTCTTTTGCAAGAATATTATTGTAACACTTTTTGAATTTTACTTACAAATATTGATATATTTATCACAAATTAAATGTTCTGACAGTAAAAATACCTGTAAAGAGCCGGTATTTTAAATGAGTAATGCGTGTTTGCCCATAAATTATACTCCTTAAAGTTTATTAATTGTTAATTGATTTATAGTACTTTGTCATTCATTGGACATGTAGCACAAAGGGCAAATCTGGTACGAAATTCTAATTTCACTCCCTAAAATAATATTTTAATCGTTTGGACTAAATTTGCAAAGGATTAGTAACCTCAGGGGAGGTCAGTGCAAATGTCAGAAACCTTAGGGGAGGTTTCTGCAATTATCCCTTTATTGTAAGGTTAAGTACAATTGTAGTAATATTTAATATTATCTCTTTAAAGGGGTTGGTTTTACCTATCCATCATTTTGAAGCTAGACTGCTGATCCCCAAGTCTTGGCAATTAAGCCCCGTTTGGATTGCATTTTTCATGAAAAAATTACTGTAGCGATTTAATGTATGTGAAAAAAATGTAATAGAAAAATGTGATCACAAAAAACGACGCAATTTTCCGGCAGAAAATGGCAATCCAAACACACCCTTCCTGTGCCCTGGTTTCATCTTTTTGTCATTGTTTCGTATGCACATGTCGGAGTGGGACAAGTAGAGTTGGGGTTTTTGTCTGGTTGTATTCAATTGTTATATTTATTATATCCCATCTCACTTTGATAGTGTTGGTTCTTGACCAAAATAAATCATATAAGTAACAATAATTTTTTTAATCAAATTTAATAAAGAAATTAACAAAAATCTCATACCTCAATATTGCACTAAAAAAATGAAAATAATTTGTATCATAAAAAGTTAATTTAATTTGGGTTGAGCTACGGATTATGTCACTCTCTTTAAAACGATTTCCGCTCCTACGGAATATCCTCCAATGTAGAAGGTTTTAGCATGTCACCTTCAAGATACAACAGCCCAATTTATTTCACTGTAGTGTATTCTAATATACACTATTGGAATTAGATAGAAACCTCACATAACACTATTCTTTGCCCTACATAAATACTGTTCTTTGTCCTATAAAATCCAACTACAGTGAGAGGAAAAAAAAGTTGAGATAGTCTAAAGATAACAAAGTATATATCAGGTTTGGTTGATAGATGTCTCTATTTATAACTTAAGAAATTAGGAGTATTAAAATACCAACATTAAGGGAAATTAACACCTCATATTTCAGTTATAAATTGAAAAGTCTAGATTCATTGTATAACAGTAAAAATTCACTAAATGAATTCATAAACCTAATCATTACATATGTTACACAATTCAAGAGATAAATCTCATTTTAAAGATATAAGTTACACTTTTGAATGGTTTTATCTGTAGATGAAAATTTATTGAACAATTTGTAATTTATTGTGTTTGAATTCAAAATAAACATGTGATATTTTTTTATTAAAATGTCCAATATATAGTGTTGATTTTTTATGTAATTTTTAAAAATTAGTTAATTTTGTTAAAAAATAAATGTAACCTACTAAATTTCTAAAATATCCTTACATTAATATTAACAGCATGATTAATTATGATACCTTTATATTAATTACAATAACAATACTATGAAAAGTTGCTTCATTCAAGGCATGAATCCAAGCTATTAATGAATAAAATAGGTTATACTCACTGATAATAGGGTTAATCACATTTTATCCCCTTAAAGAATATTCCATTTCTCAGTTTACCCCATAACCTTTAATTTTGCTCACTTAACCCCCTTTAGGACAAAATTACCCTTGCATTATTTTGACTTTTCATTTACCTTGTTTACCTTGTTTTCCTTTCTTTTATTTCTTTTTCTCTTTCTTTTTTATTTAATTCTTCCTCTTTCCCACAAAAATCTTCACTTTAATGATTGAAATTAAAAAAAGAGGAATTGCAGAGATCTATCTTCTCCTTAAATGATTAAAAAATATTCAAATCACTTTCCTAAAATACAATTTTTTTTAGCCTTTCAATTCTTTTAATTTTGGGTTTCCTCTTTCCTTTCTAGTTTTTCATTTTATTCTTAAGAAAATATCATAAGATGAAATTGTTTTCCTTTCTTTTATTTCTTTCTCTTTCTCTTCTCTCTTTCATTCTTCCCAATAGAAATTCCATTTCAACGAAAATTTTTGTTTTGAGTTTGTAATTGCATATTTCTGGGTGAAAGTTTAAAAGGTATCAAAAACTAATTTTGATTTTTTGTATGATGTCACGTGTCACAAATTTCAATTGATAATTATTAATTAGGTCACAATTTCATCTTAAGATATTTTCTTGGGAATAAAATGAGAAACTAGAAAGGAAAGAGGAAAACCCAAAATTAAAAGAATTGAAAGGCTAAAAAAATTGTATTTTAGGAAAGTGATTTGAATATTTTTTAATCATTTAAGGAGAAGATATATCTCTGCAATTCCTCTTTTTAATTTCAATCATTAAGGTGAAAATTTTTGTGGGAAAGAGGAAGAATTAAATAAAGAAGAAAGAGAAAAAGAAATAAAAGAAAGGAAAACAAGGTAAATGAAAAGTCAAAATAATACAAGGGCAAATTTGTCCTAAAGGAGGTTAAGTGAGCAAAATTAAAGGTTAGGGGGTAAACTGAGAAATGAGGTATTCTTTAAGGGGATAAAATGTGATTAACCCTTGATAATAAAGTACATTAAAAAAGGATATTATCACTTTACCCCCTTTAACTATATCACTACTATCAGTTTACCCCTAACGTTATCTTTTAGTCACTTTACCTCCGTAAGTAATTCAACTCAATATGTTAGGAAATTTTGGACAAAAATACCCTTTTATTCTATAGCATTACTACACTATTATTATTACTTTATTCTTTTAAATTATAGTGATATAATCGATTTAATTCTTAACATTTTTTTTTGGCATTTTACTTCATCGTTAATCTAGCTACTATGGTCAAAAAATTTTAAATATATTTACCCTTATATATAATTAAAAATAAAAAATTTAGAATGATTATTCTTCTTTATTTTCACTTTAAGAGATCCAAAAATATAAAAATAAAAGGGTTTTTCTTAAATTTCTTTTTTCACACATATTAATACTATGAAAAGAAAAAGAGATAGGAAAGAAAGAGACAGAAAATTAGATTTTGCAAAGAAAAAATAGTCTAACATTATCGTATTAATTTAAGATTGTTGGGATTAGAATTGAAATCTAGTGGTAAACAGTAAAGTGAAAGAATTTTAAAATAATAAAAGTATTTAATTCTTTCTTATTTGTATTTTCTAAAAAAAGAATTGAGTTCTCTCTTTCTCTCTCTCTCTCGCCCCCTCTCCCTCCCCCTTCCGATCTTTTTATTTTTTTAATATTAATAAGATTGTCAAAAAGAAAGAAATTAATACTTTGACTTTTTTTCTTGATACTAAAGAGGAGAAGAGTCACTCTAAATTTTTTATTGTTTTTTTATACAAAGAGGAAGGTACTTTCTGCTAAAATTTTTTAACTTACTAAGTTGGTTTAATGATAGGATAAATTGCTTCAAAATTAACTTTATGGGATAAATTGATATTGAGACTATAGTTTATGGGGGTAAAATGATAATAACTTTAAGGGCTAAACTTGTTTTTTTACTTTAATTAACAAACTCTGTTAAATTGGGTTAATCACATTTTATCCCCTTAAAGAATACCCAATTTCTCAGTTTACCTCCTAACCTTTAATTTTGCTCACTTAACCCCTTTTAGGACAAAATTGTCTTTGCATTATTTTGACTTTTCATTTACCTTGTTTTTCTTTCTTTTATTTCTTTTTCTCTTTCTTCTTTATTTAATTCTTCCTCTTTTCCACAAAAATCTTCACCTTAATGATTGAAATTAAAAAAGAGGAATCGCAGAGATCTATCTTTTGCTTAAATGATTAAAAAAATATTCAAATCACTTTCCTAAAATACAATTTTTTTAGCCTTTCAATTCTTTTAATTTTGGACTTTCCTCTTTCCTTTCTAGTTTCTCATTTTATTCTCAAGAAAATATCATAAGATGAAATTGTTTTCCTTTCTTTTATTTCTTTTTCTCTTTCTTCTCTCTTTCATCCTGCCCAATAGAAATTCCATTTCAACGAAAATTTTTGTTTTGAATTGCAGAGATCTATCTTTTGCTTAAATGATTAAAAAAATATTCAAATCACTTTCCTAAAATACAATTTTTTTTAGCCTTTCAATTCTTTTAATTTTGGATTTTCCTCTTTCCTTTCTAGTTTCTCATTTTATTCTCAAGAAAATATCATAAGATGAAATTGTTTTCCTTTCTTTTATTTCTTTTTCTCTTTCTTTCTCTTTCATCCTTCCCAATAGAAATTCCATTTCAACGAAAATTTTTGTTTTGAGTTTGTAATTGCATATTTCTGGGTGAAGGTTTGAAAGGTATCAAAAACTAATTTTGATTTTTTGTATGATGCCACGAGTCACAAATTTCAATTGATGATAATTAATCAGGTCACAATTTCATCTTGAGATATTTTCTTGAGAATAAAATGAGAAACTGGAAAGGAAAGAGAAAAACCCAAAATTAAAAGAATTGAAAGGCTAAAAAAATTATATTTTAGGAAAGTGATTTGAATATTTTTTTAATCATTTAAACAAAGATAGATCTCTGCAATTCCTCTTTTTTAATTTCAATCATTAAGGTGAAGATTTTTGTGGGAAAAAAAAGAATTAAATAAAGAAGAAAGAGAAAAAGAAATAAAAGAAAGGAAAACAAGGTAAATGAAAATTCAAAATAATGCAAGGGCAATTTTGTCCTAAAGGGGGTTAAGTGAGCAAAATTAAAGGTTAGGGGGTAAACTGAAAAATATGGTATACTTTAAGGGATAAAATGTGATTAACCCTGTTAAATTTGACCTTTAGTCTTGGGGTAAAGTGACTAAAAGATAACGTTAAGGGGGAAATTGATAGTGGCACCAAACGTTAAGGGGGTAAAGTGATAATAACCCTATATTTTTCAATGGAAAAGTGGATTATAATTTGGAATGGATAATAAAGAAAAACAAAATTATCAAAGTGGGATAAAGGGAATAATAATTAGTATACAATTACATTATAATTTTATATTTAAAAATATTAATTTATATAAATAAAATATTTCACGTATATTCAATAAAAAGATAAAATATAGGGATAATTTCACAAACCTCCCCTGAGTTTTTAATAATTACAGAGACTTCCCCTCAAGTTTTAAAAATTGCATATACCTCCCCTTCTTTTACTGTTTGATAACAAAATATAGGTCCAACAAGAAAGATTTTCTCACAAAAACCTAAATTGCCCTTTTGTACAAAACTAAGAAAGAAAAATATAGTATACTCAATATTTTCTTCCACACCTTGCACAAATCAACTAGTCTAATTCCTAACAATTATCTAAGTATAAGTTCTAAAATCAAATAACCATCCAAAAGATCCCAAATTACATAGACAATATCAATACTTGCCATACAAATAAAAAAGAAGAAAATACACACAACCTCCATTGACAACCAATTTTATACCCCAAAATTAAATATCAATGCTCAAATACCTTTTCGATACAAGTTAATTTGACTTAGAACTACCATTACAACCCTCCTGTAGCCTTAAAAATATTAATATCTCAAAAGTAGAGAATAAATTCTACCTTCACAATAAATAATAATAATAAATTTCCAATCTAATGAAATAAATTCTTTTGTAAATATTGACATTTTATATAAGTTTTTTTGTCAACAAACAAAATATGACAAATTCCACATCTTTAATTCTTCTTCCTATTTCAATCATCAATTTCATTATTTATTTCTCTAACACTACGAATCTCTTCATTTCCTTCTAGTTTGACACATAATCTACTCCTTCTATTGATTTTCTAATTTTAATTTGCTAGTATCCACAAAATTGAAGATGATAAAAGAGGTTATATTAACTAGAAAAGAAAGGGGGGAAAATAGACACGAGATGGAAAAATAGATTTTTTTTATTTTGTAAATTTATTGTCTTAAATTTAAAACTGTCTACCAAGTGGAGGGCATTATAGGTATTTTACTATGCCAAGGGAGACAAGTGTAATTTTTAAAACTTGAGAGGAGTTGGATGAAATTGTTAGAAACCTCATGGGAGGTTTCTGAAATTATCCCTAAAATATAATTGTACAACAGTTATTATAACAACTACAAGAAGCATACCTAACCAGACGTAAGCTAGCTGTACATGTCCCCTTTCTCCGAAGCGGAAATTAACACACACACAGTTAGATTAAATACATTCGGAAGTTAACGCCCAGAACCCACGTCCAACCAATTGGTGATAGGACGAGGCTCCCGTGGAACTTAAATCTGAGTTGAAAAATCCACACACAAGCGATGTGGGACGGAAGCCCGAGCACCCCTCCCCCCCCCCCCGAGCACACCCTCACCAAACCTTTTTCCCCTAGTGGTTCACTAAGTACCGGGGTACTGCGGTATCAGTGGGGTCAGTTGAGTTGGTAAAGCTCGTTTCTCTTCAAATTATAAGTCACTCAAAAATAAGTTAGTTACCAACATAAGTTGATTCAATTGAAAGAGTCAATTTTTTCATAAAAAGATGTGTATTTAAATTTTGTTATTGATGTGAAGGTTGTATTGATAGACGACTTGTAAGAATTTCTGTAAGCGATTTATAGTTTCGAAGACATGTTCTACCCCATAGTGATGATTGGGATTGAATTCATCAAAAAAATTTTTTACCAAAACAAAAAAAGAAACAAGTTTGTTACTAATCTAGCCTTGGAATGTGGTAACGTTTTTTATACCCAAAATAAAAACTATTCAGCCATGCGCGTTTGCGGTACACATTAGAAAAGCCTACAAGATTAAAAGTTTTGTTTCTGTGACGATTGTAAAAAGAAGTAGGGAACTGGAGGACATTCAGGAGACGTTAATTTTTCAATATTGCATTTTCAATTCCAAATCTCTTAATTTTACCTTCGTGAACTTATTTCCTCTTATATTGTTCGTTAAGATGACTAGGAGAGAGTTGGATAAAATTGAAATATGAAGTTTGAAATTTGAAAACTGAAATTTAAGTAATGGAGTCTGAATTTGCTAAACTCATAAAGTAAAGCCTGTTTTATTGTATGTATATTATAGTTTAGGGTTTAATACCAAAACTCTCTTGTAGTTTATGGAATGTTCAACTTAACTCCTTATATAGTTCAGAAACTTATATTCTAACCGCTCGTGGTTTTAACTAAATTGAAATTTGGACAAAAACCATCTAAACTAGCGGTTGCACGTAAAATGTGAGAATTGTCCTTTATAAACAATAGGATTAAATATTAAAAGCCTATTGTGATTTATCAAATGTTTAACTTAACTCCTTGTGGCTTGAAAATCTACATTCTATTGCTCGTGGTTTTAACTAAATTGAATTTGTTGCATCAACCTTCTCCTGCTCTATTCAAGCATTCCTACTACAACCAATTCCCTTACTGAAAAAATGTAATTGTTAAAGGATTCAACGAGATTGTTTATTTCGAGGGGGTAGAATGTAAGTTTTGAACCATAGAGAGTTAAGAATATAGTTGTTAAAGAACTTATTGACATGATTATTCACGAGGGGTTAGAATGTAGTTTTTTGAAGTCATTAAAGAATTTATTTGATTGTTTACAATGATGGACTGGAATGTAGATTTTCGAATTATAGGGAGTTAAGTTGATATTCAGTAAATCACAAGAACCTTTTTGGTATTTAATCCTATTATTTATAAAGTGCAATTCTGACATTGCATGTGCAACCATTAGTGACAGTTTCCATCCAAATTTCAATTTAGTCAAAATCACGAAAAACTAAAATATAAGTTTCTAAACTATAGAAGTTAAATTGAACATTCGATAAATTACTAGGGACTTTTTAGTATTTAACCCTATAGTTTAATATTAATATCTTGTTTTACTATTATATTAAGTTAGTTCTTTAAATATTACTTGTTACTATTGTTTAATCAAATTTTCAATACAAAAAGCGAATTTGTGTACGTGTTTATGTATGCAAATGTGCGTTTGAGGAACAAAATGCATGTCTTTGCGCATGAGAAGCAGATTATATTTGAAATAAAAAATGTCAGAGTGACTAGCTAGTCCGTCAAGCTGCAAATCTAGACATGTGAAAGCTTAGGCAAATCTTGTCTATATATCTGGTTTAGCCGACCAATGCTGCAATGCAAATTACAATAACATCCAATTCACAACTCAAATTTTTATATTATTCGTGTATTCTTGAAGAAAACGAATATGAACTCGCACTAGAAAAATTTTCATTTTCCAGATGACCATATCAATATTGCATATAAATGATACTCAGAAGCGTAGAATAATCATGATAACCTACTTACTCAAATTTTAACTCTCTCTCTCTCTCTAAAAAAAAGAGTTCAAGAGTCTATGATATTATATTTTTTTTACATGGTCATAGAAATTACTTTTTTATTATTAGCTTTCTAAATTTGTTTCCAAGATCAGCAGTGAAGTTTCACAAGTTAGAAGCTTTGTAAGGAATCAAATATGCATCCGCAGAGGAAAAATAAAAATTTTTGACTATTTTAAATAGATATTATTTTATTAATCCCCATGTGATTAGAAGTTAGTAAAAAGATTATTTTCGAATATTATAAATCTTAAATCTACATCAGAAGTAATGTGAAATTAAAGACGTGCCCAAGCTCTAATAGTAATATACACAAGTCTCTATGCAAAAACCTGTTAGATAAATTTGCTCAAAACAGAAAAGTACTAACTTTCCACCAAGACCACATACACAATTGGCAGAAGAATGGAAGAAGTTAAATCCTGAGGACATAGGATTCCACCAAACAGAGGATGGGAGAGTGATAATTTTCTCTCCAACTTGGTTGAAAATTCTTCTTTTTTTTTCTCTTTAAATTTTCACTAAAATCTCAAACAATTAGAATTGATGGTATATCTTGCTAAGTTAAACTATGAAGGTGCCTATAGACAAAATAGATATTGTAAACCCTATATATGTATAACTAGCTTCCAAAAGGATTTAGTTTCCATCTTCTAATACAACTCTTGTTTTAAAAAACTTGATTGTATTTGCATAATAAGTTCCTCACAAACTAAATGATATGTTTTACAAACTTATCATTTAAGTTCTTCTTTGATTATTTTTTAATCTTGCATAATGAAACTTTTTGTGTATGTGACTAATTAGGTTACATTGGTAATAAGTAAAAATTAAAATTTTTAATAATAAGAACTAAACTAAAGAGTTTAAATTATCATTGATTAAACATAATTAACTAACTTATATTTTCAGATTAAGATTGGCTTCTAAAAAAGTATCATGATCACCCAAATAAAGAGAAGAATCAAGTATGTGACTTTACTTTTCTATGCATGTGTACTATATAATTAGCATCCCTTAGCATAGTTATCTCACATTAGAGTATAAAAAAAATGACAACTCTTATGAGATTAATGATTTCCTTATTATCAAAACATAACTCTCAATGAATAAATACGTGAATACACCTGTATAAGAACTTTTCACATAATACTATGATTTCTTGAGTTATGTTTTAACAAGTGACTAATAATAAGACAAGTCCTGTACTATTAGAGGTGGTCAATCCTTATAGATCACCTGCTATCTTTTCATGCTTCATGTTGTACCTAATAGAATTAAATGCAGAGAACCCATATCAACTTCTGTGCTAGTTGCCTTTACACTCTAAAGTATTTTCAGAAGCATTTTGCACCCTCAATCAACTCATAAGTAAGTAGAAAATTAATGAAAAGTATCTATTTTAACTAATAGTTTGTGCATATTTTAATTCATTTATAACTAAATTTGAGCTTCTAAGACAATGTGAATGACCATTTAGACAATATTTGATGTCCTTGAGTAGCTTTGAGAAGACTTGTGAATTCATCCCTTTTAGTTGTTAATGTTTACCATATTATGGTAGAGATGAAAGAGCAAGGATAATACAGGGCCGTTTACAAAAAGTCATCATCGGATTGGATGAGAGTATACATGGCCGAACAGTGAATTTCGAATCAGATATCAAACCAAATATCCGCTAGAAGGTTTTGCAAGAGAAAGGGTGTTGAGCAGTATACGGCATCGGATAGAGGAAGTCAAGTCAGATAATCGTGCCAAATACCCATCATAAAATTTTTCAAAGAAGAGTGTTTAGCAGTATACGACGTTAGATAGTGAAATTCGCTTCGACTACGGCATCCGTATACTTGAGTGGGAAAAATCTGCAAGTTGCCACAACTTGCACAACTTGCATCCATCTTTTCATCTTTCTTTTTTGCACATCCATGATGTTTTGCAGCATTTTTTGGACCCAAGACATCAATTTTGTCAACTTTATGTCATTTCATTCACAATTTTTGACTCTTCAAGAAATAAGGGGCTTTTTGTGAAAATTGAGGACTTGAAGATTATAAATAGAAGAGCTTTTTAGTCTTAGAAGGCAGTTTTAGTTTCAATTAGTTTAAGAGAAGAAGAGAGCTTTGGAACAAAAGAGAGAAACAAAAAGCTTGTGTCTTGCCCTTTGAGGCAAAACACAAATCCACAACACTTATAGCTTTTTTTTTCATTCTATTAGTTTATAGATTAGTTTAGGAACTTGTGTTGTACATCTACTCTTGTATTGTTCAACAGAAGGTCGATGGAGATGAAAATGGATTTTCTTCTAGTGAAACTCTAGTGACAAGAATTTTCTTCTCTCTACCTCTTATCTTGTATTGGATTCTAAGTTTTGTTAATGCAAGTTTTGGATATTATATTTGTGATGTTGCTTTTAAAATTTATTCTTGGGTATTTGGTTGAGTTATCTATAATTTTTATGTACTGATTTCTTGATTATTTTGGCCTATTATCGTGATTAAGTTATTTGCAACTTTTGATTCTCAAGATCATGATATTGGCCATTAATTGTGATAATCTCAAGATGTTAAATTTGCAAATAAAAATTAGAATCTGACGCTAGTTCATAGAAGTGTTAAACCTAGGGAATACAATCGTGAAAGTAGAAGTGCACTTTTGTCACTTGTTTTTGTAATAATTTCATAGAAGTAAATAAATTTATAATTGATTTCATAATCATGAAAGTAGGTATGGATTAGCTATAGATATGATTGGTATATTAGCGAAAATGGATATCACGTACATAAGAAAATTACACCATGACTAAACCGAGTTTTAGTACTAATTTAGTCAGAAAGTTGCACTAACATGAGTAGATAGGGATTCCATTATTCGAGGAGTTTTCATTTGTATTTTTCTTCCCATTAGCAATTTAGATTTGTTAGCTGTAATTGTTGATAGTTTAAATATAGAAAAACTTAGTAGTTCTGGTAGTTGTTTGTCTTCCCTATGGGTTCGACCTTAAATTACCCTATACTTGCTCATGACTCGTATATTTGTTGGAAAAAATCGCGTATGGGTTAATTTAGGCAATTATTAAATTCAAAACTTGACGATGGATTGAACTTTATTGTTGCATGCATATCTCGCACACGTCAAGTTTTTAGCGCTGTTATCGGCGTAAAGAGTGACTCCATTAGTTTAGACCTTTTTGCTTGACTTTTTGTGCTATTTTTATCATTTTTTCATTTGTGTTTGTGTGTAACTTATTTTGTTGTGTTTTATTTTTGTTTGTGACATGTGTTACTAGTATCTATCTTTCTTGGCCTAATCTTACTTCTGAGGTGTTTAAGGGCATTTTTAGAAAATGAGAAAGATAGATAATTTTGGAGGACAATGTGTGAGAGAAGGAATTTGGGAGCATGATCCATGATACATTCAATGCATAATGCATGGTCGTGAAATGCAAGAAAATCTCGCAGGTATGTTCCTTGATGATGGCATATCGAGATTAAATGCTAAATTGGACAATTTGATGGCATTTGGTTGAACAATATATGAATGTTAATGTTTCGAATTTCAATTATATGGTTTGTGTCTTGTATGGAGGTTATCATGTTGATTATCAATGTATGCAAGCACAATATATAGATTACTTTGTTGGATTCGGGCATTGTGCTTCTTATGTTGATCACTAGGACCCTACTTGGGATAATATGCATAATTATGGTTAGTATGATCCTTGTGTTTCTAGTGATTTTTAAAATTTTTTATGATTTCCAACTTATTGATGTCCAATAAGATTATAAATCATCTTAAAAATTGACAATTGAGAAATTGGCTAATACATCTTTTTCTGGGGAGTTAGAAACAGCAAAGTTAGTTAACAATTCTAAACTTTAGAGCTAGTTATAGAAAAATTTGTCAATGATATGGATTCAAAACTTGAAAAGTTAGCCAATGAGATAGACAGCTGTTTTGTTAGGAGAGAAGATAGAATGAAGAATTGACTTCACACTTTGGTAAAGTATATGACCAATTGCATGTTTTGTGTGAAATTATTGCTTCAAGATGAATAAAATACTAGCATAAATAGTAGGAATGTCACATGCAAATGTGGACTACGTTTTGATGATCATGATGAATCTACTTGTGGTGTTGATGATGAAATGTCCAAGCTGCATAATAATTCTTTTGAAACTAATCTTGAACTTCAAGAGATGAACTTTGTGGTTCATTTTTAATCCCTCTTGTGGAGTGTTTAGAAAGTGCAGTTTCTAAAGATAAAATTTTCCAAGCAATCCCTGCGAAAAGTTCATTGATGAGTTCTCAAGTGGTACACATTCAAGGTGATATCTACCAAACACTTGAGATCGGTATACCCCTTCCTACTCCCTTATCTTTTGAATATGTGGTTCATTCACTCGAACCACTATTTGTAGATCCACCACAATCTTAAGTTGGTGGACTACTCTATGACAAAGCCTCCTTGATAATGAGGCAAATAGTCAAGTTAATGAATATAAACAGATGCTTGTTGGGAGCAGTGTTGTCAAAATCGCGATCCGGATCGTAGGATCGTACGATCCTACGATCCGGATAACCAAAATCGATCCGGATCGTAATCAGAGTCGCAAATTACGTAGGATCGAGTAGGATCGTAGTAGGATCGGTAGGATCGTGTAGGATCGTGTAGGATCGTACGATCCTACGATCCTACCTCGATCCTACAATTTTTTGCAAATTTGTGAAATACGAGGCTCCATTTTGCAAGTAAATGAAAACATTGATGGTAGATTTGTAATTTATCAAAGAATTGCAGTCTTTAATTGCAATTTTTTAACAATTTTTGCCTCAAAAAGTCAAAAAAGCTCCTATTCTTCTCCTCTACTCAGTCCTCTGTCGTTGATTCGTTTCTTCATTCTTCATTTCAGCCTTCACTTTTCAGTTTTCACTTCTTCTCCACCGTTGCAGCTCCAACCAAACAAGACGATATCGCTGCGGCTTCTACCAAATACCAAGTACCAACATTTTGAACAACGGGAAGAATTTGATTCAGATTCTACACAGTTTGCACTTACTATTCTGGCTTTGAATGTTCTAATTTGACACCGCTTTCTTTCTTCTTTTTTTTTGTTTTTGTTTTTGGATCTTTTTAATTGTCCGATTGGATCTCTTCAATTTCAACAACATGATTTTGATTTGTCTACCTCTTTATAACGTTGATTTGTCTAAATGTCATCAAGTGAAATTTGCAATTACCAAACACAGAGTGCTTTACCTCATATAGATTATTGTTTTGTTTCCTACTTGTTAAAAATTCTGTTGTTTCAATTTATAAGTAGACATTTTTGTATTATGTTGTTCTTATTTTTATATTGTAGCCTTTGTGGATCGCCAGCCAGGCTTCTTATCCCACTGCTTAGAATAGTTTAAATGTTGACAGATGATATTTTAGTAGTTAATTTTGATCTTGAAAATCTTGGATTTGGATGTTTGGCTTTTTAGTATTTGTGGAGGTTGATGATTATTTTATATTTGAAATTATGATTGTGTAAACTGTAAAGCATTTGATTTTAAGACTTGAAATTATGACAAATAACTTTTTATGTTCTCTTCTTTATTACTTGTCAGATAGTAAGTAAAAAATGTTATATATTTATGAGTAACTTATTTATTTGATATCTTTTAGGATATACAAAATGGTATATGAATCTCAAATTCATTAATTTAGTAAATTTAGGAGCTTTTGGTGGGATCTTACGATCTTACGATCCGATCCTACGATCCGATTCTGTAAAACTAAAATCGATCCTACGTAGGATCCCGATTTTACAAACCTTGGTTGGGAGTCAACCCAACGATTTGTTAAATTTCTTATCTTTTTGGTATATTTTAAGTCTATTTGTTTTCGTGTTGTAGGTTTGAAAAATAAAGGTAAAATGAGCACATTTCATAGAAATTTGGAAACCAATGGTGCCCCAACCACGATAAATCGCCTACTACGCTAAGGGAGTATTCCTTTTCTTTGCTTTTATATTTTCACATTGAGAACAATGCGTAATTTAAGTGTTCCTTAGTATTCATGTGAAAATTGATATATTTATTGAAAATTTTGATAGTTGGTGATATTAGTATAATTGAAATGTTGAATTTTGGGATTGTTGGCAGGGAGAATGGCCCAAATAGACGAAAAACTTATCAAAATTTTTTAAAATTTTTTTAATACCAATAGTGTCATTGGTTGTGTTATAGTTATTGATATGAGATTATGTGTAAGGTGTTTTGAAATTGTTGTTATGCAGGTGAAGGATTTAATTTTTAAGAAATTTAATGTCTTATAAAGTGGAGTTTATCATGTTGAGATTTCCTTAAATTCATGAAATGTATTGTTCTTAATTTGTTTATATAAATTGTGTGATTGGTATGATTGATGAATGTGAAACTTTTCTTGCGATTTTTTTCTTAGTTCTACTTTTTGCAAGGATCAAATAATGTGTTTTTGCTTTCACAAAAGAAAAAAAGAAAATTATATGATTATTGATCACACAAACATTTATTCCAATGATTCAAAACACTTAGTAATCGGGGTCAGCATTTACAAGTGTCGACATTCATGTAAAATGGTGTCAAAATCAAGAGTATGCAAAGCAACAAGAGTTTGTGACTTGATTGAGTAACCGGAGGCATGCATCACCAATGTTTGTCTTTGCATCAAAAAACAAGATTACTACTCGAGTAAAGTTTCATGAGAAAGAAAAAAAATAATGAAAAAAAGTATGTAATCAAAGTGTGAAAATTTTTCTAGTTTCTTGTCCTTATTTGTACAAGTTCTAAGGGGTGGTTACAAGTTTAGTTCTTACATTTGTTAATTATGCTAGTTGCATGACAAGCATATTGAATTGGAGTCAATACATGATATTGGATTTAATCAAGTGTTGGTATGATAAACTTTTTTGTTTGATATTATGAGTACTAGAATTAGAATCCAAATCTTACATAGTGATCATTTCTTTTGTACCTTTACACATAAGTTTCAATTGTATGTTATTCCACTCTTCAGAATCATTAGTTTTGGGTTATTTTTAAACATTGCTTGAGGACAAGTAATAATTCAAGTATGGAGGTGTGACAAATGTCCATTTTACCTAATAGTTTGTGCATGTTTTAGTTCATTTATAACTAATTTTGAGCTCCTAAGACAATGTGAATGACCATTTTGACAATGTTTGATGTTCTTGAATAATTTTGAGAAGACTCGTGAATTCACCCCTTTTAGTTGTTAATGTTTACCATATTGTGATAGGGATGAAGGAGCAAGAACAATACAAAACCGTTTACAAAAGTCATCATTGGATTGAAAAAGAGTATACGGGGTTGGACAGTGAATTTCAAGTCAAATATCAAATCGGATACCCGCTAGAAGGTTTTGCAAGAGAAAGGGTGTTGAATAGTAGACATCGTCAAATAGAGGGAGTCAAGTCAGATAATCGTGCCATACACTCATTAGAGAATTTTTCGAAAAAGAGTGTTTAGTAGTATACGGCATCAGATAGTGAAATTTGATTCGGATACCGCGTCGTATATTTGAACGGAAAAAATCTGCAAGTTGCACAACTTGCACGACTTGCAGCCATCCTTTCATCCTTTTTTCTTGCAGCATCCATGACATTTTGGTAGCAACTTTTTGGGTTCAAGACATCAATTTTTATCAACTTTATGTCATTCCATTTCACAATCTTGACTCTTTAAAACAAAAGGAACTTTTTCTGAAAAATTGAAGGAACTTGAAGATTATATAATAGAGGAACCTTTAGTCTTGGAAAGAAGTTTTTAGTTTTTAGTTAGATTTAGAGAGAGAGTTTTGGAACAAAAGAGAGAAATAAAAGGGGTTGTGTCTTGCCCTTTGAGGCAAGACACAAACCCACAACACTTATAACTTTCTTTTTCATTTTTATTAGTTTATAGGACTAGTTTAGAACTTGTGTTATGCATATCCGCTCTTGTATTGACTCAACAAGAAGGCCGATGGAGATGAAGTTGGAGAGGCTAAAGAACCTCTGATGATAAGGAATTTTCTTTTCTCTACCTCTTTATTTTTGTATTGAATTCTAAATTTTGTTAATACAAGTTTTGGATATTATGTTTGTGATGTTGTTTTAAATTTTATGTTTTTGATATTTTATTGAACTATCTATAATTTCTATGTGTTGGTTTCTTGATTATTTTGGCCTATTATCGTGATTAAGTTATTTAGCACTTTTGATCTCAAAATTATGATTAACTGGCCATTAATTGTCATAATCTCAAGATATCAGATTTGCAATGAAAATTAAAATTTGACACTAGTTCCTAGAAGTATTAAACCTAGAGAGTACACTCACGAAAGTAGAGGTATACCTTTGTGACTTGTTTTGTAGTAATTTCATAGAAATAAATGAATTTATAATTGATTTCATAACTACAAAAGTAGGTATGAATTAACTATCAATATGGTTGGTACACCAGCGAAAAAGGATGTTACGTACCTAAGAAAATTACGCCATGGTTTAATCGAGATTTTAGTACTAATTTAGTCGAAAAGTTGCACTAGCATAAGTAGTTAGGAATTCCATTACCCGGAGAGCTTTCATTTGTATTTTTCTTCCCATTAGTAACTTAGATTTGATAGATGTAATTTGTTGATACTCTAAATAATAGAGAAATTTTAGTAGTGCCCGTAGTTGTGCGTCTATCATGTGGGTTTGACCCTAATTATTCTATATTTGTTCACGACTCGTATACTTACGAAAATTCGTGTGTGGGGTAGTTTTGAAAATTATAAATTCAAAATTTGACTATGGATTCAGTTTATTATTGCATGCATACTCCACGCACGTCAATTAACTTCCATCCAAATTATTGATGAAAATGATTAATTTATTCTCCATTTACATGTTATATGGCAAAATACCATTTTTTGCTAGTTAAAATGGCACTAATTTTCACTTTGTATCACCAATTTTCTAATCAAACACATAAAAATAAGCTACAAGGTCAATTTTAATGACAATGGCGCCCACATCCTTGCTTCTGGTGGCATTTTCAATTGCCTACTAATTTCCTTTTTCTTTTTTTTTTTGGACTTGTGATTATTAAAAAGCCTGTTTAAGTAGCTGTAGTTTGTGCCAATAGCCATTTGGTTTGTTTGTCACCACCAAGACTTGGTTGTGGATGAGAGATCAATGGTTCAAATCTTGCCTTCCACCAGCCACTATTTGTGGCTTACTACATTCAGTGGTTTCCTCCTATGGTGTTTCCTGTCGGTTAGGTTTCCCCTTCCCTAAAATAGGATATAGTAGGTTATAGAAATGTTATCGTTATGACAAAAAAAAAGTATGTGCAGTTTTGTAATCGGATGAATGTGCAACTCACACGCTACACTCAACTGTTCGTCTATCAAGTAGCCTTTATCAAGGGTGTAAACTGCCCATAAACATGCTTTAGAGTGTAACTTCCAACAAGAGTAAAAGTACATGGGGTTTTTCTGCAATTAATCATACCTAATATCTAATGATATGAATTATCCCTTTATGCGGAACGACAAAGAGAGCCAAAGTACAAAAATTTATATTCGAGATACTATGATAACCTTAAATAGTAGGATCACATACACATATAGCATAAGTAGAAAATGTCATTACTATTTAAATAGTTATGTATATGATATTCTTTAAGTGAATCAATCTAGCAAATTTGATCAACTTATCAAGCAAATATCATAATAACTAAGATCTACTTTTATCTTTAAAAGGAAGAAACACAATATATGCTAATCTATCCATATTAATAGGGTCCTAACTACTAATACTATACCTCAAAATCTATACAAATAAACCTTGTTAAATATATCTCATTATTAACACTTATGATTATATTTATCTATATATAAGTTTATTTTAGATATTTTATATACTTAATTAAAATAACAAAATAACAAAGAAAATAATAAGATAAAATGCCAATTTTTTTATATATAAATAGTTAAAATATATCATAAACGCTAGGCTTTGGGGTATACATATCAACAAACCCCCTATTTAGATCAATTGATTTATGACCTAATGGTACATCATCCTGATGTAAGTTTTAAGACAAACAATATCGTTTACCTGCCAAAAAAATAGTCAAAGAGGTAACCTATGCTATATTGCACGTATCTATATCGTCACAAAGCATACCAATTTTGGCTATGTGTCATTGCATATGCGTAGCTTTGTAACGTAAAGATTTGTAGCTATTCAGAGAAACCTATTTAAAATGATTTTAAGTGGTAAGGCACTTGTAGGTTAATACAAATAATCTGGTGAATCGCTGTCCATTCAAGTCTTTGTCGTAAATAGAATACTATTCATGTTTTTGTACCATAATCTCTCTTACATTTTAAATCGTTGGAAAAATGAAAGAAAAATTAATTGGTGACAGGATCTAGAGTGAAATATATGTTAATTTAATTTACTAAAGTGAGAGAAAGCATTAAATATTGGATAAATCTTTGAGGATGAGCAAGGTTTTCGGATTTATGGTGGTAAGTAACGTCAAATTCGACTATTATTTTTCATAAAATACAAAAACAAAAAAGAATAGCAAAACTCAACCTATAACAAATGATCAATACACAGTTCAATATCCTACACTAATTGTCCATGGGTTTAATTTCTTATATATCATTTTAACTCAAGAAAGGTATATATTTTACTACGGTAATCACACTTTGACTCCCATCCCCAAAATAATATACACTTGGCTCTCCCTCGAAAAAATTCAACCGTTAGTTTGTGTAAGACTATCATGTTTTGAATTGATCACAAAACTCTAAACTTCAATTCTGTTTTAAATGGAATATTATAATTATTTCATATCATAATAGATTTTAAATTTTTGTTATAATCCATTTATTGTTGTATTTTCTACATAAATTTTGAAAAATGATTCCAAAATATTTGTTAATACGGTTTTGCCAAGAAATTTCTTTATTGGTGCAAAATTTATTGATTTCTCGTATCTCACTTTCTATCTTCTTTGAGGTCAAAGATCTAATGTTAATGTTCAAAATTTTAAAAGAAATTAACATAAATGGAGTTATCTGTAATTTAATGTAAACAAAAAAACTTTGGAAAACCAAGAATTCAAATTCAAGAAAACACTATAAAAATGGGGTTTAAAGCAATGTTGAAATTATTTCGAATTTATTACAAGTTTCTTTTGGTCAATAAAATTTTGAAATATAGTATATTAGCTTTAAGCATTATAAATTATATAAAACTTATATGTAACCATAGATTATTGAAGCAAAGTATTTTTTTTTTTTTCTGTTGATGAGGAGGGTAAAATAGGAATTTTTGTTTTCTTAGTTCAAGGGGGCAAAGTGAGATCAATCCTAAGGGCAAAATTGAAAGATTTTTTTACTGTTTTGAGGCCGTTATAAACTTAACTTCCATTAGATTAGGGAGGTTAAAATGCATATCGTTCTCGTTGAAGAGGCAAAGGGGAGCAGAGTGTGATTAATTCCGTTTTTTTTTTTCGGTAATTGTGACTATTGTGTTATGCTACACTTCGTCCAACCACAGGATTACATCGGATTGGATCCCCAAATATTGTCTCTATCTTGTTGTTGTGAAATGATAGCAATTACTAAGGTGGCGTTTGGTTTGCACTTTGGAATCGGATTGGAATTTAGGATCATTCATTCTGGGTTTGGAATAGAGTCCGTCATTCCAATACATTTATTTGGTTCAGTATCAGGAATGTATATCATTATTATAATTGATGTTTGGTTCATTACCTCTTTCGAAATAGGATACAAAAAATTTTCACTAATTAAATGTATTAGTATAAATGTATTAGTAAATTTAGTGTAATTAATTAATAATTTCTATTAGTAAACATGTATAATTATTAGTATAATTGATAATATCAATTATATTACATATATTAATATACATTATATAATACATATAACTAATAATATCATTATTATAAGTTTGTAACTAATTAAATTAAATATTATATCTAATAAAATATAATTATACAAATAATATAATATAATAATATAGTTATAATTATATAATATACAATATTATAATAAAATATATAATTATAATATATAATATATAATTATATATTAATTTTTTTAACGAGTGGCAGGATGGGCCTTGTTTCTAGACGGAAATCAGACTTGGGTTTTGTCCAAAACCCTTCAGGTTATTAGGGAATTGGGAAACTCTAAATTTTTAGATATGATTCCAAAATCCTAATTCTGATAGTAGTAATCCAAACAATATTTATGGAATTTATTCCAATTCTCCATTTCAAAACTCTCTTACCAAACGCCATGTAAGAAATGAAGGAAGCATGCATCTAATAAAATGAATTCGTTTGAAAAGGACAATAACATTTCATGTTTCAATGAAACTTAAGGTAGGCCGCAACAACCAATCTCAAGATTGGGGAAAAGGTCAAGATATGTTGCATCATAAAACTTGATTTTGGGAGTCTAATATATAAATGTAGAGTATTACCAACAATAGATATAGTTACATTTTCGACCGAAAATTTTGAAATTTCTATAAGTACGACTTAATCCTTTTGGACTTTAGAGGGATTGGTTTACGTAGTTTGTACTTTACAAGCAATGCACACAAAGACATACCTCCAAATTTATATTTTGTGAACAAAATGAAATGATACTTTAATATGAAATGATGCACAATGGAGAGGGACTGCTACATAATAGTTGCTAGTATATAATTACCCCTCCTCAGCTTTAAGAATTGCCCTTGATGTTGGTACGGACTTCACATGGCATTCAATAGTTGCACCTAGGCATCTCAATGGGCGAGATTTGACTTGAATCTCTTTAATGCCGACCAGATCTATTGAATTTAATTAGATTTAGATCTAGATTCAGACCTTTATGTGTCTAAAAAAGTAAATTCAAACTTGGATCTTTATGGATTTGAGTATCCAATTTGTATTTGTAAGTATTTTTCTGAACATACAGATATATATATATATATATATATATATAACATGTGTTTGGGTGGGGTCTTGTTTAGATTCGGATTTGAATGATCATAGAAAACTAGATCTTATCTAGATCTATGATTCTCTTACAAGGTTTGGTCTATGTAAGGTTTGAATTTGAGAAATTAAACCCAGACCCTACCCAGGTATGTTAGGTCTAGGTTAGATTTAGATAAAATCCGACCCATTGATATACCTTATGCCATCGCCCTCCTCTCAAAACTAAGAAAGTGGGGGCAAATAAAGATGGGATTCACAAGTTCCACTTTAAATCAGTTTGCCTTTAAGTATAAACGAGTGGCAACATGGCACAGGGCCGCAAGTTAACCAAACTACTCCACTCGAGTTTAGTGTTGAACGAACTCGAGTTGAGGAGCTACTCGAAAATACTTACAAGTCTAGTTCTTGTATTATATTTCTAAACTCGTAGGTTTGACAAGTCTAATCAGACTTCCAATATATATATATATATATATATATATATATATATATATATATATTAATATTTGATATTTATTATTTGAAATGTTATTATATCCTTTGTTTAAAATTATATGTAAAATATTAATTCTTTTAGGTGAGTTTGATTAGACTCGAATAGACTCGATTGAGGTCAATTAGACTTGATTAAACTTGAGATCAAGTAAAATAAATTGAAGTCCAATTCAAGCTCAATTATTTTAACTCGAATCAAGTTCGAGTAGGCAACTACTCAAGTTCAACTCGACTCGACACCCCTAGAACTATGGTATAGATAAATTTAGATAGAATGTAAAGAAGTTGAAGTATGAAAAAAAAAGTTTACAATGATCGTTCTGTCTTCAAATGGACTAAAATGGGAACTTGTCAGGCCCTAATCTGGGCAAACGTAAGTCAAGCAGGCAAAAGTTGACGAGGAGAAGGAATGATTGTTCAATTTTCTATATGAGAGAAATGATGTAATAGAAAGTCAATGTCATGAGTAAGAAACTAGTCTAACATGGCGGTAATAAAAAAAAATAGAAGAAGAAAAAAAAATACTTGTTTAACAGGATTGTGTATACCAGGAGATTTCTAGGTTTTAGGACAAAAGAGAGAGAGTCCGGGAAAAAATGGGGCATTATCTTTTAGTCTTCTACGTTTATTGACTTTAGCCTGTAAGTAAAATTAAACAATCAGCAAAAGAGTCCAGAAAATTGGAACAATGTATAAAGTATCCATCATAAGAAGAATTCAGAGGTTTAGGCATAGAGAAACGATCCAGAAAAATCAACAAATTTTCTATTGTAACAAATTCTTCTGAGTTTATTTCCATAATAACATTAGTCAAAAAATTATTGCCAAAATAATGCTCTTGCAAAATTATTCTGATAGCAAGAAGGTAAAGTCAAATCTGTGTTATTCATTTTTCCTATCTTTCTGTTTGCGGCTCCTTCCCTCTTTTGATTTTCTTTTCTCCTCTTTTGGCATAATTTCCAAAGAAAAATAAAACGTGATACTTTTTTTATCATGGAATGGATTCCCTTTTTTTTTCTTTTAAGATTATGGTGATTCGACATAAAGCTCGGAAATCAGAAAAATTCCATGATCCCTAAGTTGCAAATCCACGCCTCATGTAGTATTAAGTAGATTATAATCGAAGGTATGTAAGAAGATTACTTTTAAAATATTTTCCAAAAATGAGATTATGTTGGAAACAAACTCAATTCTTCGACATTTTACAATGGTTAGCCAAAAAACTCACTCAATTTTTGTAAAGTAATTTATTTTTTGAAACATTACTGGTATTATCTTCTTACATCTATGGTATTTCTATAATTGTATTCCTATATCTTTAATTTTATCTGCTGATTTATTTTTTTGTCTTTAACGAACATGCATATTCTTTTAATGATTATAACATTCTATGAATATCTTGAATCATTCCTGTTTAAATAGGCCGGCCGCAATTCTAGTTGTATTTTGGAGGGGATCCGTGGAGCCGTTGTTGCTGGATGGAGCTTTGTAGTTGGTTTGTTTGAGTGTAATTTGTGACTTCTGAGTACTTTGGATGTAGTTCGTTGCATTGCTCCTGTAATTTTGTGACTTCTGAGTACTACAAAGTTCTAAAAGATTGATTTTGGGTAAATTTGGACGATCTTCCATTAGAATCTTGGTACAGTTACTAGAACATGCACTTGGTCTTAACCCTTTTTTTTTTTTTTTTTGGGTAGTGCAGAATGGTTGCCATTAATCTAAATTTAAACTTCTATGTGTTATTCAAAATAATTATTGATGTATTTAAAAAGTGTAGTGATCTAATCATTAATACTTTTTAACAAAGATTAGTATACAAACTTTGCCCTCCTCATCAAAGGTCCTGACTTCACCACAAATTTCAAGTCTATTACCACCAATGCCATGCGAAAAGGGCTCTTAGTAAATATCTTTCTTTGCCTCCTTCCAGTCCACAAATGCTAAGAACTAATGATCAACTTTTCTTGTCATTAAGCCTTTCTTTGTTGCACCTGTGATGTTGACATAAAATTTTAACAAGGATTCTTTGAAGTTAACTGCTATGCAGGCTAAAGCATTACTTAGGGCACAAATGACACAATAATCTTCCAATATGTCATCCAAAACATCACAGAAATGACAGTAAAAAAAAATGCTAATGCACCTATAATTTGTTATATGCTTCCTTTCTGAGGCAAAAATCTTCTTATTTCAATACCAGTCTTTTTTTTATTTTCTTTTTTTTAGTGTAAGTGGGAGGACTCAAATTTAGAATTTCTCACTTACACTTCTTCCATTGGACCACACAATCCATCTCTCTGCAACTTATTTCAATACTAGTTGTTTGTATCTTGAGATGCAAAATTCTTTCGCCATGAAAAATTTGGTTCCTTTAATTTTTTTTTGAATATGATAACGATATTTAAGATTCTACATCATTTTAAGACTTGTGCGTCGTTGAATGTAAGACTGATATTTTTGAAATTACAGCCATTTTCAGTCAGCAGATGCATGAATGCGATATTTTTCCAAGTCTTGCGTTGAAATTTTTGTTGTCTCCTGTTGATTTTCTATTTTTTTTTTTTTTTGTATATCTCAATGGAAATTGATAACAAAAAACTATACTTGACTCAAATCGAAGATCTCTCACTTACACTCCTTTCCCTGAACCATCTTAAGATGCAAAATTCTTTCACCATGAAAACTTTGGTTCCTTTTTTTTTTCATGAATATGACAACGATATTTAAGATTCTACATCATTTTAATACAATCAAATCTCTAAGCCTAGTGGGTAGTTGATTGTAAGACTGATATTTTTGAAATTACAGCCCTTTTCAGTAAGCAGATGCATGAATGAGACATTTTTCCAAGTCTTGCGTTGAATTTTTGTTTTTTGTTTTTTTTTTATCTCCTTGACCATTTGTCTTGCGGTTGAATTTTTTGTTTTTTATCTCAATGGAAATCGATAACAAAAAAAACCATGCTTGACTAAATTACAATTCTGATGTGAAACTTTCCAGTTTTGAATCGTCAAATTTTGCAAACCCTCCTAACACGATTGCAGAAGTATTAGACAAAGTACATAGAATCATGTTTCCAGTCCAACAAATATATTAAACAAGCGACGTATTTGACTTACTAGTGGTAACCAAGAATCCAAATTGCATAAGATTTGAATTTACACGTTTTCCAATTCTTCAATGTAGGATTTTTCTAGTCAATTGAAGTCTCATGCCGCCAACAGCCCACCAAAAACTTAGTCTTGGTGGTCAAAAACCTCTACCTCCCACCAATTTACCACCATGTGTGGCTGCCACGTTCATAATGCTACGGTACAAAGTTCACAATGCGGGAAATTATCATCCCCATCACCATTCTTCTGCTAGACTTAGAATTTATTTTTCAACCGCAAGATGTACACCAAATTGTGCTAGATGTTCTTTAATGCCACAAGATTGCATTAATGAAAGGATAAATTGCACATTCCAGTGAGGTTTCAAAATGCAATAGAGGGGTTTTTTTTTTTTGGGATAAATGCAATAGAGGGCTAGATAAAGAAAGAAATAGTACGATAAATGCTGAAAAATCGTTTTCATGCATCAATAGTAGCCTTCTACTTTGCCTCGACCACATTAACTTTGATATTTTGATAGATTTTTACATCCATTTACTATGTCACATTTATCAAGTGACATTCCTACATCAATATAGCTGGCTTGAAGACATTGAATAAAAGGTCAATTAGAAGTAGAGATATAATCGGATTAGATTTTAGACTTCGACAGGCAGTAGATATTCAAACTGAATTATGTAGCTATAAATTTTGAAAATGATATCTAATTATTTGAAGAGTGGACAGCAAGGCGTGCTTTTTGGACAAAGTGTAGCTCATTAGCATTTTCATTTGGAACTAGTACTTATCCCGTGCACTTGCACGGGTTATTTCTTTAGTTTAACTTATTATCAAAATAAATCTCCAAAATAAAGATATTTATTTAGTAGATAAATTTTATAATCTCTTCAAAGAGTGTAATTATCGAAAAAATAGTTTGAAACATTAAAGAGGATATGTGAAAAGTAAAAATTGCAATAGGGACAAATATGAACCTTAAAAGGTTTTATATAGTGGATCAAAAGTCAGAGTAATTAAAGAAAATTAACACAATAATTTACTTTGTTTAAGTTATCTAATCTAAATATACTAAACAAAAGCATATAATGATGAATTAATTAATCTTCTTGAATAATTCTTAAATAGTTCTTTTGCACAACATTTACCTATTGCATCATTACTGTAATTTGCGTAGGTATAGGCCAAAAAATAAAAAAAAATTGAAATTCTTATTGTTTTTATGGAGACAATATTTTCTTACCATAAAAGTATAAAAAGAGAAGGAAAAAAGTATAATTTCAACCCAAAACACTTAAAGATAATTCTTGAAGTGCCAACAATTTTTAAATAGTTTACACTACTCCATCCGATGAACAACAGTTAAACTAATGAAGAAGTTATCGCGTTAGCAGTAAAGGAAGCGCAATCCCACGGATTTCCTCATCCTTTCAATGGGACATGAGGCAATTTCAAGAAAGAAATTTGAAACAATAAATTCACATTCACTATACAAAATCATAAAAAAAAATTACGAATGCAATGTGTATTTAATAGATTGAAGGGTTACCTATTCAAATCAAATCTTCTTGGCTAAATCAAAAGTAGAATATTACACAACTTTTGAAGTCCTACATATGAAATCAAAAAATGACAATAATCCATATTATAAAGTAAAATAAGTATATATTCATGAAGACGTGAAGGATATTTGCGTTCATCAAATTAGTAAATCAAAACCCATAGTGAAGCATTGAAATCCCAAGAATAATCTTACATAATCAAAAAATCTTAAAGAGTTAGGCAAAAATTTATATCTAGATCATTAATGAACATAAATAAATCTTCTCAAAGAGAAAAGAATATGCAGAAAATATTAGACCAATTGATGAACCAAGTATTGTTGACATGATAACAGTATTGAAGAAATAAGCAAGAAAGCGACTCTATTTTATAAGTATAAGATTTCGATGATAATGGATAATTTTATATTTGAATCTAATTTGAAAAAGATTAGGATAATATTTTCATATGTAACAGGCTTACTTTTATTTTTAGACTTTAAATAGTAAGATTGACGGGATATGTTGGAAACTTAGAAAATTTCCGGTCGTGTATTTATTGATAGTGTATAAAAAAATTACTTGTACTCAAAACTCCTTTTTCTCCCTTCTCTCTAGAATTCTTCGAATCAAGATCTTCTTCATCTCTCTCATGGGAGAGAGACCAAATTTGGTCTTTCCCCATGGGAGGAAGTACTTTTCATAGCTTTTAGTCTCTTTTATTCGAATAAATTCTCTTCTAAGATCTCCTAATGAGAGAATGTTCTCTTCTAGGATCTCTTAGTAAGAGATTCTTCTCTCCTAAATTGTTTTAGTAAGAGTTTTATTCTCTTCTAGATTTTTTCTTGTGAGAGTTTTTTAAGTTTTTATCTTTGTAAAATTTGAGATTTTGTAGATTTAGAATCTAGTTTCTTAGATTTGTAATTTCTCCATTATTATCAGATCTAAATTTCTCTTTGAACTTGAACTAGTTTTAATCAAATCTGATTGTCAGTAGATATGCACTAATATATTTGGCTACAATGATTCACTCGGATGGAAGATATATAGGAGTATCAATGTTATCTTTATTTATATTGTTTTCTTATATCTGTTATGTCTATTGATTTCAGATCTATATGTATCTGTGTCATATTTGTTTGATGTATTTTCTGTCATTAGTGTAGATTTGTTTAAATGAAATAATTTTTTCTATTAAAAGAAAATTAGCGTTGAGGGGAGATAGGGAGCGATAATGAGAGGGATTCGTTGAGGTAAGGAATTTGGAGATAATAGTGTATTTAAAAATTAAACTTACAAAAGTGGATAAGATAGGACTTTTCATATTCTGTTCTTATAGTGTAATACCAACACAAATCCATAAACAAAATGAATAAAACCAAATTAACAAATTGATCTATAAATACTCGTCAATTAGGCATTTACATAGGAGTAAGAAACAACTTTAATTAAACTAGTTACCATATATAGATTTAATGAACCGTGTCTAATGGACTTGTTTAGTAGATCTAATTCAAATTAATTTTTTATACATTGTTAATAGTGTATGCACTGTCAGAATTAGATACATGATATATATGTAAGATTTCAATTTTAATTTAAATTGAAATCAGATATCATGCATTTAATAGTGATAAGAAAATTAATCCTAATATATATATATGGACATTAAATTGAACGTGAACCCATTGAAGGCAAAGTCAATGAAGAACTGAGAGTCGAACAACATCAGCCGGCAGTGCATGGTGAAGGTATGTCGCTTTAAATTTTGGAGATTAAAGCTGCAACTGTAAATCTGTTGGGAGTTGACAATCCATTACGCCACGCATCTTGGTTGGGTAATTTGACCGGGTCACTTTTCAAAAACTAACACATGAAGCTTTCTAGCATCACTCTTTTTAATCTTTTTATTGCTAAAAGCACTTTTTTGCTAGAAAAATATTAACTACACCATGTACGCCATATGATGATACATTCATACTAATCGAAAGGACTAATTCTGTTGTTTTTTCCAATTAGAAAATTTATGGTTTTTATCCCATGTCGACCGAAACTAAAATTTTCTACAAATGGGTAATTAGTTGATTTTATCACGATCGATATGATTCATCAGTCCACCTTGGACTAAGGATCTCATTCTGAAGTTCCAATATGGCCACCCACATGCTATGTTTTGCATTCCAAATTTTCTAACCACGTGAGCGGACTGCTGGACGGGGTCGGGACCATGTTACTGTGGAATTTGTGCAGGTTTTGACTTTTGAGCGGTGTGGAATCATGAGAACATATCAACAAAGTAGGACAAAATCACGAGAATAAAATAAGCAAGGATCATGGACGTTCTTTCTCCGGTTGAGATCGTCAACCCCCTTATTAAGCCTCTTGGTCTCATCACTCTATTGTTATCACGTACTTCTTAGACTTTTGACTGTAGTTTTGACCTATGAATAGGATTTATATTGTTATTATTAACCATTTTAAATTATGACTTTTATCTTGGAGTCAGAAAAAAAAAAGTTATATCAGATTTTAGGAGACGATTTTTAATCAGGCATGTAAATTGCTTTTAATTGAATTCTTGTTTTCTTGTTTTCTATTTGTAAAATTAGGAAGCAATTTTAGCGTTTCAAAAGTCGCAAGTCCAACTATTCTGAGATGGAAGGGGCACCTGGGTTGAGTTAAATGACTTGGCATTAATGGAGTGATGAGACCCAATAAAGTGGCTTAATAAGGGGCTGAGGATCTCAACCGTTATTTCCTAATCCCTATACTGTATGCAGATCCTTGAGATTTGGTGCTATAAAATTTTCCAAAATTTGTGTAATCAACCATTTATGCTTTACATTCACTTCTCATCGTTCTTAAGTTGTGAATTTGCTTACACCAAAAATAATAATAAAAATAAAAAGTTGTGATTCTTGTCTGTATACCTTCTTTTTCCTCTTAAAACATTGCTCCCTCTTTTGGGCCCCTTGATGTGACTCAAGCTGCACAAGCTGAAGAAGTAATCATCTACAGAATTACAAATTAGGTTATTATCACTTTACCCCCCTTAACGTTTAGCGTTACTATCAATTTTTTTCTTAACATTATTTTTAGTCATTTTACCCTCAAGACTAACGGTCAAACTTAACGAAATTTATTAATTCAAATGATAAGACGTGTTTAACCTTTAAAATTATTATCACTTTACCTCCATAAATTATAACCTTATTATCAATTTATCCCATAGAATTATTTTTTAGACAATTTATCCTACCATTAAACCAACTTAACAAGTTAAAAAACTTTAGAAAATAGTACCCTCCTTTTCATATAATAAAAACAATAAAAGATGCAGAGTGGCTCTTCTCCTTTTAGTATCAAAAACAAAAGTCAAAACATTAATTTCTTTTTTCTTGGCAATTTTATTAATATTAAAAAATAGAAAAATAGGGGAGGGATAGAAAGAGCTCAATTCTTTTTGTTAATACAAACAAAAAAGAATTCAATATTTTTATTATTTTAAAATTACTTTACTTTTCTGTTTATTACCCAATTCTAATCCTAATTCTGAGGACATTAAAGTAATACGATAATATAATATTCTTCCTTATTTTCTTTTTTTTTTTGTAAAATCTTAATTTTTTGTTTCCTTCTGACCTATCTCCTTTTCTTTTCCAAGTATTAATAAGTGTGAAAAAATAAATTTGAGAAAACCTTTTATTTTTATGTTTTTGGAATCTTAGAGTGAAAAAAAGGAAGAATAATTATTCCAATTTTTTTATTTTTAATTATATATAAAAAGGTAAATACATTTAAACATTTTTAACATATTTTTTGATTAATGATATGGTAAAATATCTGGAAGAGAGTAAATTGATTATATCACTATAATTTAAGGGATGAAGTGATAATAATGATATAATAATACTATAAAATAAAAAGGTATTTTTGTCAAAAAATTATTAACATTCTGAGTTGAATTACTTATGGGGTGAATTCGGTGAAATGATTAAAAAATAATATTAGAGAGTAAATTGATAGTAGTGATATAATTTAAAGGGACAAAGTAATGATAACCCTTATAAAAGAATTGGAAGCCGAAGAATTTATTGGAAAAACAGAATCGTGAATAATACTAAATATGAACATTTAAGTCGGTAGAAATTAAAAATTCAAAATTGACCGTATACAAGTTTAGTCATGTATGTTATCATCTCATTATTGGCACGTCATTTTGTAATATTGTTGAGCTATTATGTATACTATAATAATATCCTAGTTCAGTTTTTTATTTTGCTTCTTAAATTGTAATTATGCTTTTTTTATTTACACGTCAAAATCTGTCTTACGCCTACATTACCTACATTACGGGGAGAGGGAGCACAACAAGGTTATGTAAAGAGACTAGAGGGAATAGTAAAGCCTAGTGTAGGGCACGAGCCGCTAAGGTCAGTTATAGATGCTAGTGTTAAAGGCATCCGATGTGCATACAATTTAGAATTAGTTATGATTTTTTATGAATATATAGATTTTTTTCTTTCTACACAAATAAATTTTATAAAAATATTTCATGAGAAAACTTCAACTTAATCTTCAATGAAATACTAATAAATAATTTGGTATTTATAATATTCATGCTAGTTGAGTGGTTATGCTGAAAAGGATGTTTAGGGTAAAAATTAGTGTTCGCAAGGGTAAAATTAGAATTGCAAAAAATGACAGAGGATGTTTATGCCAACTCTCACTAATCTCCTTTTATATACACATATTGTATATATATTATATTAATTTTTTATACACTGATAGTATATATATTATCACTATTAAACACATAATAATTCATCCTAAATTTAGTTTTAAAATCTAAATTTTGTTTATATATCATACATTCAATCATAATAGTATATACAAGATTAGAATATAGAAGATTAACTCATAAATATTATGGAAAAGAAAGACAAAAAAAAAAAAAAGAGTTAGTGGCTGGGAAGCGGAAGAGAGACAGATTGAGCCGGTTGAGCCGGCCAAATAGATGTGATTGAGGTATCAATGTGGTCCTACAGGATTCCTTCTGGGAAGGAACGGTAGGAATCCAAAGATTCCAAACGATAAATGGACACGTCAAACCCTGTCCAATGTGCCAGCGTTTGTGGTCCGAAACGAATTGGCCTGGCTCGCACTCACCACGCTCCTGGCAAGGAGTGTGCAGGAAGCATAAGAAAAAATAAAAAATGAGGGGAAAATGGTGATACGCTAAAGCAGCAGAGGAATATCATCCTCTCTCGCCTCATCACCAAAGACTTGAGTCTTGGCCGTGTTACCAAAGTTGTCACTATAATGTGGCGGTCTTAATTGGTCTTCTTCGACAGAGTCTTTATTCACATCGAGTCCTCCTTCTCTTTTTCTAGATTAGCTAGATTATAGATTATATTTTCTTATATTTGTAAGCGTGATATTTTTCAAATCGTTCAAGTGAATGTACAATTAAACTTGTGGGTGTTCATTCACTGTTAATTTAGAAATATTAGAAATCTGAAATTTCAATAGTGAGTGAAAATATTTTAAATTTTTTAAAAAATTTTTGCAACAAAATTAATATCTTATATGTTTTTCTAACAAAATTCAATCAACTTAATCAAATAATGATATAAAAATATTAGGTTCATAATCTTAAGTTCGAACTCAAAATATCAATTCTTAAACAACATTTAAATAAAAAAGAACTCCAAATTAAATTGTGCGGCTAAAGTCTAACATTTCAACTTATATCACAATTTGACATTCGAGTATAGTTATAGTTACATTAGTTAATTAGTAACTAGTAATTAGTATTTAGTAATAGAATTAAGGTATACTCTTATATTTAGTAATATATATAACTAATATACATATAATTATATTATACAAATTTCAATAATTCGGCCAATAATTGGTAATTTGGTATTGTATTTTAAATATATGTTCTCAAACCATTTTAGTGAACATTATATTTTGATTTTTTAGAATTCCGTTTTATTGAAATCCAAAATCCAATCTTGATTACATCGCCCAATTTTTCAATTTTTTCCCAAAATATGAAAACCCAATTTCAACTTCGTGTGTTACTATTGTTCTTCTCGTTATCCCAACTATTGCTACACACTCAGCATGACCAGATCAATATAAGTTTTATTATTATTATAGAACAATCAAATCATTTACATCTACTTACTAACTTAATCTATTTGTGAGAGACAGTTATGCAACCTTTATTTGATATATTCTTTATGATTTATTTCACTTATTTTGGAGACTTTTTATAGTTAGATTTCATTAAGTTATGGATACAATGTAACTGCACATCATCTATTATTTACATTCGGTTCAATGATGTTTGGTGTTTATTTTTCTTTTTTATATACGTAACCTTAACAAGACGGTTAGAAAATATTTTCTCTACTCTGCTTTACTTGTTTTTCCTTTGGAATTTAATCACAGCAACACCTCATAGTTGTTAACTTTTTTATTACAAAAGATGATCAATGTTTCTTGTCAATCATGCAAAAGGATGGACTCTTTAAGTGAAGAAACAATTCCAAAAATATCAACTTTTGCAGCGTATTTTATTTTTTTCATTAGGAATGTATTATATGTGTGTGTGTGTTTTTTTTCCTTAAAGATGTCATACTTTATCTTTTCCAATTCTTGTTCAAAATCTTCCAAATTTGAATACGAGCACTATAGCAACTCTACATATAAATCTTGATTCCAAAATAAAAAAAATGTTCTCACCACTTCTTTGATTTTGGTATTTTCTGCAATCATTGCTGATGTTCTAAATTCTAATGTGCTCATGCTAATGTTATAATTCGCCTCAATTACACTGATGCTCCCTAACTTTAGTGTTTATTTTCAGTTTCAAAACTAATATTCCCTTTTCATTCTAAGTCAACCAATGAGTAATAATTTGGGGAAAATTTTTAGTATGCCATTTTCTTCTCACTTTTCCAATCATTTTTTTATTATTCATTTTTTAATTCGAGTACTTTGCTACAAGAAAATTAGTTTTATGGGAGGTTAATTTTATTTTTCAAACCTCAAGGTAAGATCGTGCAATCATCCCTTTATATACATATCTAATCGGTCACCTGCATGGAGTATTTGTTGGCATTTGCCCCGTCATGCACTCAAAACATTTTCTTTTTATTCATTTTTTGGTAGGCCTGTCATCGGACCATTTGAGTCAGGTTTTAAAAAACTCAGACTCGATTCATATACTTAGTATTACGTTCGGGTTTTCAACTATGAGTTTCGGGTTAACAAATATGAAATTCATACTTGACTCATAAAATATTTGGCATGTGACCCTAATTTAAAGTTAGACAAAAATCACTTATTACTCTTTAATTTCCTTAATGCAATTAATATAACTATTAAGTTCTAAAACTAATTTCTAAAACTAATTTAATATTCATAGGACCACAATATTAAAACTATACACGAACAAGTAACAATTCATTGAAAAGTATATAAACCAAGAATTTTTCAATAATAATATATCCAATTAGTTCAACGTACATGGAAAATAGTAATAAAACATGATCAATAGTCAAATATATCTTCAAAAGTTCTCAATTTGCTCTTACTAAGATTTGTCTTTCTAAATCTTTTGACTAATTTTGTATATTTAATATTTCTTATATATATAATATATATATATATATATATATATTAATATGTTTTGACACATAAGTATAAAGTATTAGTATTATTTAGATATACATATACATATTTATGTATATACATATCAAACTATGAATATATTATATATAATTATATATAGATGCAGATTAGAAAACTAAGGCTATATCGGATTTTAGTCTAATGGGAACCAAACTCGACTCATATTTAATTCGAAACTAATATGTAAGTCCAAATTTAGTCCAACTCAATAAAAAATTAGACTCATCGAGCTTTTTCTTAAGTCAAGTGGCCCAAGCTCGAGTTAGCCCAACCTATTAACAGTTCTATTTTTGGAAAAAAAGCTAATTTTGTTCCTAAACTTTTTACTGGTACCAATTTAATCTCTAACTCTTATTTTTTGCCGATTTAATATTTGAATTTATTTTGTAGTTCCAATTAAGAACCTCCGCAGTGACACCATTACCTAAAACTAATCCGAATCTTAATTGACTAACTAAACATGGGTAATATAGGAATGTCACTCATGGGACTGTAATATAACAAGTAAATCATGTAAAAAACTACTTGATAAAACTTTTAAATCACGTAAAAAATCTCCAAATAAGACTTTCTTAAAGTTAATCTTTTGATTTCTTTTTACGTGATTTTCTCATTTTATTATAATCACGTCAGCGAATTTTTTAGAATATCACTACATTTAGTTGGTCAATTAGAAGTTAGATCAATTTTAGGTGATGGTGTTACCACGAAAGCTCTTATTTGGAACAGTAAATTTATGTATGAAATTGACTATGAATAAAACTTAGAAATTAAATCGACACTAGTAAAAAAATTTACGGACTAAATTGACCATTTTGCCTTCATTTTTTCTTCTAGCCAGACACGTTCCAATTTTCTTCAACGTACATGCGCGTCGGCCTTCCCTCTCCGAATTAACTAGCCTGTGGCATGCATTTATAATGTCACACGTGTCATTTTCACGCCCGCTTCTCGTTCCTGCCCTATATGGGTCCAACTTCAATCGTTACGTCTACATATGAGAGTTATGTACTTTGTGGTTGAATATTCAACTTGAGCGCTCCTGGCAACTGAGCCATCAATTTTGATGATACCAAAGATTTTGGTGGACCACAATCTCTCCGACGTACGCTTGTATATTGGTGTGTGGGAGACTATTTTGTCCTTTCTTTTCAACTTTTTTTGCTGATTTCAACGTTTCATGGTTTTGAGTTTTGCATTTGTTTAAATTAAGAACGTGGAGTATTTTGCTGTGCATAGACTGTTACTTTCTAGTTGCTGTTCATAAGTTCTGCTTGCCATTTAGGAATTAATCAATTAAAGTATTGGAATGTCAATTTATTCAAAGTTGGTATCTAATATATCAATCCAATTCATCTCGATCGTTGGACTAAATTCTAATCACTGGACCAAAAAAACAATTTCATTTGTTTTCTTGGTACTTAATATCCTTTTCCTGCAGAATTCATCTGAAAATGGAAACAGAAAAATATTCTTGAGATAAAATGCTTGACGCTGCCAATGATATCATTGCAACTCTTTGTACCTTGAAAATTTCTTTGTAATAATCCATTCGCAGTTACAGAAAAAGTATTGTATCTTTGTAGAAAATATTTTTTTCACTTTTTTTAAAAAATGTTTCTTTTGCATCTATTTTCCCCATAAAGAAGGTAAGAATAGGAAATATAGATATAGTGGCTATATGCTCATTCCTGCGAAATCCGGTTATGAATCGATCGAACCCGTCAAAATTGGTAAAAAATCAAACTTTTGAACCCGTTCATATTAAAGTTTATTCTTTGTTTCATTTTAAAAAAATTTTACAGCCCTCCAATTTACATAATAAATAAAAGAATAAGAAAAGAAAAATATTTTGAGCTGAATTGAACAGGTTAAATCAGTTTAAACCGTGAATCGAAAATTCATCCGACTTACTTATCAATCTCGGTTTTAAACATTGGATATTAGTCATAGCTAATGACAAGCCTCTAGTCTAAGAGTGTCCAGATAATTATTGGCAATCTTAATGATTTTTTTATTTTAAATTTTATATGTTGCTTAAGACGTTAATGTTTTAACCCTAAAAATGGATTACTGCAATCAAATAGGGTAAAGGTAAGGAGAGACGGAATTGTCAAACAATATAAAGTCAGTCCAGCACGCTAACAACATTTTCCAGCGAAACGGGCGGTAAACGTTGTAGTTTAATCACTTACGTAATATGTATAGTTCTTTGATTTTGAGTTTTCTCGTACAAGATTTAATTTCCCACAGAAATTGAAAACAGATACGTTTAGAACATGGCCTCAATTGACCAACTCAGAATAATCTTGTATGCTAGAGTATTATTTGAAATATTATTTGGAATAATTACTGCAACACTTTTTGTGATGTGATGTATGTGAGATAAAAAATAGTTGAAAATATAAAAATGTGAATTGAAAAACGTGTTTATGATGCAAGCAAAATATTATTTGAGATAATTTGGCAATCCAAACACACTCGAATCTATTAACCCAAATTCAAACCTCTCTTAGGATATCTGTCCGTCGCACAGGATTTGTTTAATGCATCTTACCCCTCAATGTGGTTGGCGGGCCATTCCACGGGACAGGATTTACCCAACGTGCATTTCGGATAGTGGTTGCGGGTTCTTTGTTTCAATGAAAAAAAATTTAAAAGAAGAATTTTGGTGGTAAAAAATTCAACTACAGCTGGTACAAAGTTGTCATGGTATTTTGCAAATATTAGTCTACAAAATCTATTGTAGATCATGGAAGATTTGTTCTCGATCGTTTAATTTTTCAGTTGTTGGTTGGAATAAGTTTTTGTTATCAATCTCAAGATTGCGTAGAACTCCCTCTTTCATTTTGACTTTTTAACTCCTTATTGAAGAAGATGGCAAAGTCATAAGATCAGATTGGGAAGTAATTTTTTGTCGGATTACTTTAAATATACTCATAGCTTCGGAAACTGAGTCAAATGAAATCTTATGCAATTAATACATTAGGGCAATAAGTGAACCACATTAAGATCACGATTTTCGTAATGATAATGTGAATCTGATAAATTAGGGACCAAACCCCATCTTAATAATACAAGGGAAAGCAACTTCTCCATCACCCTTTATTACTATTACATGGACCCTTTGCAAGATAAACCAGCTATAGATCGCCAAAGCTTACATTTAAGTGAAGTTATTAATTTTTTTCCCACCACCTTTTAATAGCACGTCATAACTCTTCTATATTGTAAAAAGAGAAAATTTCAAACAATGTGCATTTCTTTTTTGTGTTTGCTAGTATTAGAGTAACATATTTCATGGTATGTTTTTACCAATAAAAAAAATTCAATAGTCTGTTGAGATGAGATTAAGATAAAACAATTAGCCAATACAAGTACGGATTACAAGAAAAGATACTACGGGTGATTCTTAAAAGGCGTAATGTCACCCCTATAGGTCGGTCACACAGCATTTGACAGGATCGTACTGGGAGTCTGGAATCCCGCTTAGTCTTCAAGTACACAGAGAATCTTATGCACTAAATTAGTTCTCTCTCTCCACTTGTACTGAATGAAAATAATTGTTATGATTCATTTGGGATCTTATATTGGCTGCTGTTACTGTCAGAGCGTTCTAGAGCAAATTTTAATTTAACAGACAATTTTGTCCCTCTCTAGCTAACAACTAAGGTTTTGCTTCCATTGCTATTTTTAAAGAATTTTTGTTAAAAAATATATTATAATAATTGAATATATGTGAAATAAAAGTTTAATTAAAAAATATATTAAAAAAAACCATAAAAATTTTTCATCCAAAAAATCAGGATCCAAAGAAGGAAAATTTTAGGTCCCCATAAAGCCGTCCGCTCCTTCTCCCCGTCCATGTCAGTGCGCCACCCGTCACTCCGTTACCGACTCCAATATTTACGGTCCTCCTCCTCACCAACAAATTCTATACATCTAATCGAATACCCCAATTAGTAAATCAAATCAAAGATGAATCCAATACCCAATTTAACCCACTGAACCGCTTCCTAGGCTTTACTATCAAAAGCCCTGAAGCAGCGAATTCAGTTTTTTATTTTTTTTATTTTTGCCTTTTCGTACTGAAAGTGAGTATTGGCACCAACAAACAATGAACGGAATGGCTTCAGAGGATACTTGATTTACTGTTTCTATGTAGTTTGACGGTCATTTTTTTTGTTTTGTCTATTCCTGCAGCATGCTTGATTGATGTGTCTCCGGCATGATGGAGTTTGGTTGGAAAAGAAGGGCTGGATAGGGAAGTTACAAGAAGAATTTGGTGGTTGAACCTTTGGGGGGGGGGCGGGGACGGGGAGAGGGGGTTGATTTCGTGAAATCTGGGGTTGGGGAAGAATAGGATTTGTTAAATTTTGGAGAAGAGATGGAGGTGGCAATGGTGGCTTTGGCCATCGCAGTGGCAGAGGACTAGCAGGCTGATAAACATTCTGGGGAAGGGCTAAGGAACAATGGTTTGACCATAACGTTTTGGGCTTTTGGTTAAGTTAATAATAATGTTAATTTTAGGAGGGGAAAATTTGTCTATTAAGAAAAAATTTGCCCTTTAACCTAATTTGTGTTCTGGCAGTGTCGCCAACCTCTTATATTAGAAAGAAGTACCATAAGATAGTTTTGAATGCATGCTTAATCTCAAAATGCTCAAACGGATTATAATATCTTAAATTCTAACAAATCCACTAATAATTAGGTAGTTGATTAACTGATATGGCTGATTATAGGGGAGTAACAAGTTGTTAAGTGCTAATTGGCTTGGGTCTGCAAATAAAAAAAAAAGAAAAAAAGCTTGAGTTCTGAAAGCCATGTTCTAACCTCCAATCACCTACTTAATTAATGTGGCTTGACTCTGAAATTTTTTTGAACCTGAATTTATTTCAACAGATTTCGTTCTTTTATTGGAAATTAAAATGGTTGATTAGTAGATTTGACGATTGCAACATGCACGAAAGGGTGTTGTAGCGATTTATATGTTAGAAGATAATTTTGAAATTTTTTGTATTTTTTTAGATCTGTTCATAATTTTTTGGATTTATTATATCTATTAAGTTCCAAATCTATAATTTTTAATGTATATTTAATCTGTCATTAGTGTAGTGATGTAGATCAATTCAGGACGATTTTTAATAATTTGTTAATGAAATTTGCTTTTTATCAAAAAAACTAATGTAGTATGCACGCCATTACTATAGGAAATCTTGATTAAGACCTAATGTTTATAACGGCAAAAATATGCTCTGGAATGGTGGACCATATGTAAACCTTTGCTTATTCCCTCCTTTATAAATACCTTGTTACTGAACTTTTGCTAACCAGCCGTCCCACCTTTCAGACTTTTCCTCTATCTATTCTAAGCCCTTCTTTTATTTAATTCTCAACATTTCAAAGAAACAACATTCATACCATAATAGTCTTAGCCGTAGCAAAGTCATTAAAGTTTAATTACTTTGCCAAGGCATGGCAGTGGTTTTTAGAAACACCATGATGGACGTTGATTTTCCTTGTTATAGCACCACCACCACCACCACCGCCACCACGACGGCAACTACGACAACCACCACTACCGCCACCTCTAGTGATGACAATTGTTGCGACTGGAATGACTGGTCCTCAGTTGTGGACTGGGATGAAATCTCTTGTGATGGTGATCACATGAAAGACGATGGTTTTCATGACTTGTTGGAAACCATGACCGATGAAAACGTCACCGTCCACCACCCTGCCTGGGCTCTCCCTGACAGGCGGAGCTCAACCGTGTCCCCGGAAACCGTCATGATGGACTCGGAAGATGACTGTGGAGAGGATTTTAAAGGGCTCCGCCTTGTTCACCTGCTGATGGCAGCTGCCGAGGCGCTGACCGGTGTCAACAAGAGCCGTGAGTTGGCGAGGGTGATATTGGTTCGGCTCAAGGAGTTGGTTTCTCCAAACGATGGCTCTAATATGGAGAGATTGGCCGCCTATTTCACTGAAGCCTTGCACGGCTTGCTTGAAGGGGCAGCAGCAGGGGTGTACGGTAAGCATTTTTCGGGTCATCATGGGCCTCACTTGAAGGATGATCATCACCATCAGACGGATGTCCTTGCAGCATTTCAGCTGTTTGCAGGACATGTCACCTTATGTTAAGTTTGGACACTTCACAGCTAATCAAGCAATATTGGAGGCTGTGGTCCATGATAGAAGAGTCCACATTGTGGACTATGACATTATGGAGGGAATCCAATGGGCCTCACTAATGCAGGCCCTAGTGTCCAGAAAAGATGGCCCATCAACCCACCTCAGGATCACTGCGTTATCTAGGGGTGGGAGTGCCCGCCGGTCATTCACGACCATCCAAGAGACCGGTCGACGGTTGTCGGCATTTGCGGCATCCATCGGTCAACCATTTTCATTCCATCAATGTAGGTTGGATTCAGATGAAGCATTCCGACCATCTTCTTTGAAATTAGTTCGAGGAGAAGCACTAATCATAAATTGTATGTTACATTTGCCACATTTTAGCTACCGAGCCTCAGAATCGATTGCTTCATTTTTATCCGGAGCCAAAACACTAAACCCGAGATTAATTACTTTAGTTGAAGAGGAGGTAGGTCCCATTGCAAACGAAGGGTTCGTTGGTAAATTCATTAACTCATTGCATCATTACTCTGCAATTTATGATTCGCTCGAGGCAGGGTTTCCACTGCAAGGCCGGGCAAGGGCGCTTGTGGAGCGTGTATTCTTGGGCCCCCGAATTGCCGGATCAATAGCCCGTATCTATCGGGCCCAAGGTGAGGAGGAAGGGGGATCTTGGGGGGAGTGGTTGGCAAGCATGGGATTCCGTCCAATTAGCGTTAGCTTTGCTAATCATTGTCAAGCAAAATTGTTGGTGGGGCTTTTCAATGATGGGTATGGGGTTGAGGAATTGGGCTGCAATAAACTTGTACTAGGATGGAAATCCAGACGCTTACTCTCTGCTTCGGTTTGGACATCCCCAGATAATGATATGTAAAATAAATAAATAAAGGTTAGGAATGGAGGTTCTCTAACTTTGTAGTTAGTTATGTGCTTTTGTTTTCAGTTTTAGTGATTAGAGATGAAAGCAAAGCTTGATGTTAATTAGAAGGTTGTGTTTGTAAGTTTCGAAAACTAGTAAATTGCCTTCTTGTTAGATGACGTTCGTAGAGATATTTTTCGAGAAAGGAAGACTTGGATGGAGGTTTCTATACATGAATGCACACGCATCTTAATTAGAAAACACGAGCCAAGTTTGGACTCTTTTATTAATGATCAGGTGGTCACGAGACTCTCTTTTTGCCCTCTCATCAAACAATTGACCATTTATGTCCTTGTTCATTTGCCTAGGAGTATTAAAAAAAGAAAAAGAAAAAGAAAAAGAAGAACAAGTCTGTGCGATCTCCTTAATAGGTTCTCAATTTCCTTCTTATCATCATGATATCCAGGATCCTTCAATTTTTTTTTGAACACTCTAACCTCTTCTTACATCCTTCTCACCTCGAAATGTCAGACACAGGAAACAAGCCCTGGACTTGGCAGCGGAATTTAGACATTTTAATATCTCTCTCTCTCTCTCTCTATCTCTTTGACGTTAATGGATTCTAGTATATGAGTAGCATAAATGTTCAACATCTCACGAATTTTATTTGTTCTGATGTATCTGTATCAAGTTGCCTATAGCTTTGTTTGTTTTTCATTGGAAGAGCATTTGGTGTGGATGCAATATATTATATGTATCCTCAAATTAGGTGAAATTTCAATAAGAAATACTTTTTTTTTATTTTATTTTTAGGGAGAACCATTGTGATAGTGGGCTGTTTAGCAGACTCCACTTGTTTTATTAATAAACAAGAAAATACAAGAGGGGTCTTTATTACCTTACCTCAGCTTGAGTTAAAACGCTGAATATAGAAAACAGATATCAATTTCAAGGAGCCATAAAACATGCCAAGGCAAAATCTAAAAAAGTAATGCAGCTGGCAAGAGAGTAAATTACTTTTCTTAACTCCTTTATCTTTTATTGCATCAATTTGGGTTATGCTTCCATCAATCTTCCAATGAGCTTTTGTTGTAAAGGATTCACTTAATTCAGCAACATATAATAGCCCCTTAAAATAATTATAAATTGGAGTCCATTGAGACGCAATGTTTAAATTCCCCCAGCAAGCTTTCTTGACCAAAGAAGGAAAGAGAGACCCGCAATCATCCCATTGAAAAATTGGTGGAGATGTCCAGCAATTTGAAATACTTGCTTTGATTTTTTGACTTCGATTGTTGTATGTAATCATAGCTCAATGTCTGAAGATTTTACCTATGTTTTTTTAAAACCCTCCTACCCTTTTCTACACTCTTTTCCAACTGTTGAACCTTGAACCTGATTGGGGAGCACCCTAAGAGTACTCTTCTAACTATTGAACCAACCCTAGTGATTAAAGATTTTACCTATGTAGTAGTCCTTAACTTTCAATTTATCTGGTTTTAAACCTTTATGTTCCAACTTCCAATGCCGAACCATCATCTGTAAAGTATCGCACAAGTGTTCTGGTAGTTATCAAATTTTTTCAAAGTTTTATTTAACATTTTATATTATTTTTTGTATCAATTGATCCACCAAACTCTTAAAGTGATCAATTGGGCTATTTCATCTATTTTTTGGGGTAAAAGACACAAAATTTATGACTGTGAGCAATAAATTACATTTTTGGAGACATTTTCTCCATCTCATAAAAAAATAGTAGAGTACGCTATGTAGGACTTAGGAAATTTTGTGGTTTATTGGTGCACTTTGTTGGAAAATTTTTTGGAAACAAAGAATGCTATAACACAAATAATCCTTGTACTCATAAATCTTTTAGGGAATAATAATACTTTAGCAAGCAAGTAACTTTATTTATGTTTAAAAATAAAGAAAAAGGAAAATTACAAAAAAGAGGCATCAAAATCTTTAAGGAAATTTTGTATTGACGAATAGGTTAAAAAAAAAAAAAGAACTTCACATAAAAGATCAAAGTTCTTAGAAAAGAAATGCAATAATATTTTCCTTCCTAATAAGAAGTATTTCTGATTTATTTTTTTTATCCTATTCACAAACATGATATTTTTTTTAAAGGTTTTGTCTTGAGTATTTTGTTGTTTTTCTTTCTTTGTTTTTTGTTTTTGAAATGCAATCCTATTTAGCCTTTTGTTAAGATGCTTCTATTAATGTTGCAAGGACCGTTTTATGTTACAAACCTTTCGAAGAACATTATTGTTTTGTCTCGTCTAGTTTTGACAATTTTTTTCAGAACAGCACGCTAAAGTTACTGTACTTTTCTAAAGTCTCATTTAGTCCATATACTATTTCTCGTCTATAAAATGACAAGAATGCCCTTACAAATGTGGTTTGTGACTCAGGTGCTATGAATTCCATCTATTTTAATCTAACAACTAAACGGAATGGCATAATTACTGTTAGGAATTTAGTGGTTCCATTGACGCAAAAAATAGTATCATAGACTAAATGAGATTTTGAAAAAGTTTGGTGACCAATGATGTATTTTATCCTAAAATTTCTTTCTTTTGAGCAAACAAAAAATGTTCCACATAAACATTACCAAAGTTTGGCTTTCAACCGTGGAGACTTCTCACGTATCGAATTCAGGTGTCTTTGTACCTATCAACGGTACGGGTTTGGACTTGGACCCGGATCGGACCTACCAAAGTTTTTCAGAAATAGGTAGGAATATAATTCTATTACCCGAGCATTTACTCGGACAAAAAATGAGTCAGATATGGAATATAGTATTCCGACTCGTATCTGTCCCGACTCGTTTAAATAGATTAATAATTAAAAAATATATATTTATCAAAACAATAATAATTCTATAGTTCTATTCGCAAATTTTTCAAACCCTAATACTCCAATTTAGCTGCACATCCCTCTCACTCTCTCTACTCTTTTGCTCTACCAGTATGCCGTCCCGTTTCCAAGCTTTCAAGAGGAGTAAGACGAAATTCCTCGCTCTCTCTCTTTCTCGTCGATCCGCCATTCTGAACTTCCACCATGTTGCTTGCCATTTTCATTGATTGTCGAAGACTCGAAGCTTCAGATTGTCCGCCATTCTGTTGATTGTCAAAGCTACAGCAACGACTAGCAAGGCCTGTCGTTGACGACACTCTTTCTGTCTCTCATGATTGCAACTCCAAAGAAGCATATTTTCCGGCGACACTCCCTCTCTCTCACGAGAATTTTTTTTTGTTTTATAAATTTGTCAATACCCTAAAAGTTTCCAAAAAATCATGGTGACAGCCTCCATTCATGGTGAAACTACTATTCCATCTTTCTCTCGCTATCTATCTTGGCCCTTGGCAGGGAGTCCTTGTTTATACAATTTCAGTTCTTTCCTTTTCATTTTCTAATAAGTGTGCCTCAAATTTATCCCACCGCTGGGAGAGGGTTCTTGTTAAGTCCAATACCCAATTTTAGTCGCCAATCGCCATGCTACCTCTTAGGTTAATTCGAATTCACATATTCATATTTATCCATATTATCAACAACCATTATCCCCATCCTGTTAAAAAAAAAATGGTTGTAGCTTTTCATTTTCTTTGCAATTTTTACACCCAAAGTCATGAGTTTTTTGTGGTGACCTAGTAAAGAAACTAGAAGCATCCTTTAGATCAACATCTTGTGGTTGATATTTGTGTAAGCTAGATTCTTGATTCTACCAGTTTGAAATTTGACATGCTTGCCCAAGAAATTTTTTTTGTTTTCTTTCACAACTTCACTAGACTTGTTTTCTTTCCAGTTTGAAATCTATGTAATTTGTGATTTGCTTTGAATGACTTCATAATTTGCTGCTAAACATGCTTCATTTTTAATTCTTGGCAAAACAGGTTTCGTTTTTAAGTTGCTGCAAAAAAAGTTTTGATGGATCTCTTTTTTCTGGGTGGACTCGACTCGGATCCAAGATCCATCGGACCCGGTTCTAGGAGATAGAGTAGAAGACCCGTCAAGAAGACAGATCGGATCCGAAATGGGTATACCATGACAAGTTCGAGTCCGAAATGATGAATTTCGGCCTAAACCCGACCCGTTAACAGGCCTATTTGTACATTAGCAATGTCCATACTTGATTCCACATCGACTGTAAAAGGACGCATTTAAACATTTTTGTATAATTTTTTTTCTGGGCATCACCATATAAACCTTAGACCAATCCAATAAATCAAGTTGAAAATTCTATTGCAATGATCAAATTGATCCATTTAAGAAAGTATAACTGCTTTAGAAACTTTTCAAACTTTGAAAAGTTTAAGGATAACATAAAACTTTGGTAATTACAAAAGTCCCCACCAAAAATGTCAATTTCTCACTTTGGCACACCTATCCAATCGGATTCATCTGTACCATAGACTCTCCAAGTTTTCCTCATATAATAAAGGATTAATCTTATATACACTGTCAGTGTTAGTGTATACATTATCATCATTAGATATATTTTACATATTTAAAATTTGAATTTGAAATCCAAATTTTGCTTATGTGTTATCCATCCAATCATGATAGTGTATATAAGATTTACTCTATAATATAATCAACCAATTAGCCCTAAACAAAGTGTGTTTCATCATGCAAAATGAATATTTTGCATAAAAGTAATCAACCAATAAAAGCAATTATTTGTAAATGTGGATAAAAAGATATGTACACAAAGGCATATTTACTTTTTCAATTATTCATTCTATTCAGAAATAGTTTTTATTTTATAATACTTTATGCATATGACATTACATGTTTCTAGCCTAATTGTTAATTTCATTTAGGGTATTTTCAACCTTTGTTGCAATACATAAATCTCTGATGACAAAAACCAATATGATTTGCCATTGCTAGATTGATTATATTAAAAAAAATGATGAGTCTAGGGACCAGATTGATCCAGTTGTAAAAGAAGGGGACAAAGACAAGATTTATGTGCCTACTAAGTAGGTATTTTCATAATTGACCCCCAAACTTCTGACAACTGAAAATTTTTTTTTTGGGACAACTGAAAGTTATTTACCTTAATCTTTTGTTGTAAAGAATTTTGTTTTGCTGCCTTTCATATAAATTTCTTTTCGGACCAAACAACTTCTGATACCATAAAAGCCACCTTCAATCATTTTGCACTATTGTTATTTCAGATACCAAAACTTATTGAGAACTCTAATTTGCGAAAAGTATGAAAATCAGTCAAACAACAAAGTCAAGGATAAATTTCAATTTGAAACCTTAAACTATATCTGCATTAACACTTTAGTCCTCAAATTTTGTTGTGAATACTTTGATCTCCTAAAGTATGAAATGTAGCCCACTTTAGTCCTTAAAACTTCACTTTTGCACACTTTACCTCCTAAAGTATGAAATCCATATCTAAAGACTAAAGTAGAAATACATTTATTATTTAATGGTCCAAAGTAAAATTTAGCTGAGAGTTAAGAACTTGATTGGAATTGAATTACGTAAACGACCGTCTAGCTAGTTTTCTTCTATAAACCAAAAAACTTATGGTACATTCGTACTTGGATCCTATTTGTTTTTTTTGTCGGTCATTTTTACAGGTGAGCTATTCAATATATCAATTGAATGGTAAACTTCCAAAGTATTTGGTGTTGCATATGTTAATATCTGCAACATCATCTCTTACTTGAATATAAATCCATTAAATATCAAAGTATTACATGTATTTTTGGTTTACGTAATTAAATTTCTAGCCCTAATGTTAACACAAACAAACAGCTAATCTTTCTAAGCTCCTCATGCATATTATCATAGTGTACTTCATCAGATTGATTTCTATTTTGTCGCACATATCGTCCCCGCACTAATTTCAATAAAACACCTATTTTCTTGATGACGTTTACTTTGAGTATTTAATTTTGAGCATGTAGGACAAAATTACATAACAACGGGTTGCAAAATATTGGCTTTTATTATTCTTATTCTAGAATCTCTTATGTACAGTACAGGCACTTCTCTGCAAAATCATTAATTTTTATTCCCTCTTGACAGTATAAGGATATTTAAAATGGTTATATATTTTTAGTACTTCATAGGGTAAATTACATATAACCCCCTTGTGGTTTCATCTATTGTTACATGATCTCCTTAATGTTTTAAAATGACCATTTCAATCCCCTATGATTTTATATAAAGTGGAAACCTGACAGAAAATAATCTATATAACATTGTTAGTTGAAATATCAATAGTACCCTTGCATAAATGCTAAATCAATTGATGGCTTAACCACTTTGTATAAAAACACAGAGAGATTACATGGATAAATGCAAAACTCATAAGAGAGTAAAATGAATATTTATACAAATCATAAAAGGATCACATGGATATTAAAATTTTATTACACACACTTTTAAAGCATGTTTCATATAAACGCTATAACTGATTGTGCATTTTGTCTATTTTCACTTTATATAAAATCATAGGGGGATTATGCCGCTCTTTTAAAATCTTAGGGGGGGTCATTTGGTATTATGTAAAACTATAGGGAGGTAACATGTAATTTACCCTACTTCATATGATGCGGTAGTAAATAGCATAGCTCAAAATTAAGTCTCTTCCACTAAAATATGTCTAGGAAGTAATTTTACATGAAAATAAACTAGAATTTCTTACTGAAAGAAAAATCTGAAGAAAAAAAGACTGTTCAGAAAATTCAACAAAGTGCTAGCTATATCGACATCTGTGTGGCAATGTTAATTAGTTATGTAAAAAGTTCAAATTATGCTCCCAAAAGATGGTCTCTTGTGCACCCACAAATATAAAAGCTCTTTTTATACTGATGGTGCGCCATAGTTAACATATACAGCATCAAGATTGCATGCCATATTAGACTAATACATTAGGGAATTGTTACTAGAATTGTCATTGTTTATAATGGCTTTCTTTTTAAATTTTTTACTCAGGCAAAACACTAAAGGTACCTCTACATTTCATATTAACAACTTGATGATAAAGGGGTGTTCTGAATGCAATGAAGGATAGGGTTTTTTTTGTCAAATTCATACGTCAAAAAGTTGAGGAAAGTGCAATTAACAAATAAGTGGGTGCGAATAGAAATAATATCTTGCCAAACAAGTGTGTATCTTTTCCGTTACAAATTTTATAACCTATTCTATACCAAAATAAAAAGCACTGAAGGAAAAACTCTGTATTTGACATTCCAAAATTTCTAAACTGTTCTACAAAGAGAAAAAATTACAGATCGAAAAAAACTTGTAATTCATTACCATTTAAACTGAATTGATATTCTTACTTCGAAGAATTTCAATAAAGAGTTCTCTTAGATGAGTGCAACGCAACATGCACAAAAGTCAATGACCAACCAAGTATTTTAGCATGCGTGTCACCTATCTAACAGGCTTCCACATTCAGGACTTCCTAGATAAGTGCTTTCCTCAAACTGTTATTTAAGATTTCAGATATCAATTAAATATTGCTCAATTAACAGTTCGTGCAGGTTTAGCAACTTGAATAAACATCTTAGCCAATTTGTTAGACTCAAAACGAATTCTAGATGTTAATTTACCAGAAGGATATTTCTAACTGCCCAAGGAGGGAGGAGGCATAAGAGATATAAGCTGGTTGGTAGTAGCATATTCCATATTCAAACGGGGATATGCTACTCCATCATGGGAAGATTTATCCAATGTAGTTTTTTTTTTAAAAAAAAAAAAACCATTTATGTACGTTGCTACAATTTGCTGAAATCATTGTAGCTTTGCTAAGCAACTTACTTAGCTTTTTTATATACTAAAGATACCTTCTCATGCTAACTCTAACAACCTCAGCATTGAGCATTTTTACATATAAAAACACTTCCATTTTTGTTTGTTTAGGCATGCATCATTAGATATCGACTTCCAAACAAACTGGTCAGAATTGATACCCTACTAATTTGGTGTGTATATATAAGGTTGAACTAATTACAGTAACAAATATGTCCATATCATTGCATCATCTAATGAGCTCAAAACTCTTGGCCTAATTATTATAGTGTTTGAAATTTTGGGTTTTCCTTTGTCTTCTAGATGATTTTACTTTATTTTTTTAAAATTGAATAAGTGAGAGATGTAACGTTGGATTTTGGATTTATTGTTAAGAGACGGCCAAGCTTGGTCTTATCCGGGAAAGTCAGATCTAATTTAGTACAATACATAAACTGTGAGTTTGCATCTATGATGCATGCTTCTTAGTAAAGGAACAGAAATATTCATTGCCACGTTCAGATGAAACAAAAGGCACCTTTTGGTATTCACTAGCATCAGTTGAATTGACCCGTATAAATGTTCATAGCCTTTTCAGTTTGATGCTAAGAGAGCACAATTTAGCACAAATGTCCTTGTTAAATAAGATAAAGAAAGGAAAAAAGTTGAGAAGGAAGAGTGATTCTCTGTTTTATTAGAACGTTGTACTTGATTAATTTTTATTTTGGGATGAAGAAATTTTGTGGTGATCTAATCTCATGCTGATCTTTGGATCGATCATGTATTTATTAATTTCGTTGTTTTCTTGGCGTATTTATTGATGTTACTTCTACTTGCCCAGGAATTTATATATGTAGAAAGCTGTAGTGGACCCTTATGATCTAAGAGTCATTTCAAATATTACTGCAGAATTTCCAAAACGAAAATAATACTTAGACACCTTTTTAACTTGTTAGTTGTTAAAGACCGTTCAAGTGATTTTTTTTGGTTAATAAATAGTGAAAACTGTGCATAATAAGCTGAAATTGATATGTGAAAATTGTTTGTATCTCCAAATTAATTATTTTAACATCTAATTTGGTAATCTAAGTCAGCATGTTCAAGAATTATTCGTAACTCTTGCTTTAATGGTACTTTGGAATTGTTAGCTTTTCCTATAGGAGAAAAAAAACGGAAATAGAATGTAATGTAGAGTGCAGACAAATGGTATTTTAGAAGAATCTTTTTTGATTCAAGGACTTATATTCATTAACTATGACAAGTCATCTACTTTGATCATTGTTATTTGTTTTACATTTTTTTTAAATGAAATTATATTACACAGAAAAATCAAATGTGAAAAAGGCAACAAAAAATTGGGGCATGAGAGAGAGAGAGAGCAAGAAATTGTACAACAACAATATAGTTTAGAGTAATAGTATATGGCTAAGATGATAGATCCTAAGTATCAGAGATCCGGTTTCAGATCTCCCTACCTGATACAAAACGAGAAATTCCTAGTTTTTCAATCTATTATTCTGTATCAATAGCATTGCCCAATAGTTAATTAAGATTGAATAAATTGGGTAGTCGTAATAGATTTAGTAGTATTTTTTAGTTTTCTTATTAATTTATTATTATTATTATTATTATTTGTAATAGAGTTAATAAGGTGATAGCTTTAAGAGCTAGTTGAAATCAAGATTTGGTGCACGAAATTGTTGAATCCGTTCCGAATTCAGGTGATTTTGAACCGGATTCAAGCCACAGAGTAGCATGGATTGTGGACAGAATCTGTCCGTGGATCATTGGTGGCGGCTATTCCGAAGTTTATTGGTTTTAGAGTTTTTCCTTGTGTTTTTGTTTCCTTTTTAGTGTAGGACTTTTTAACTTATAAGTAGGTATGTCAATGGGTTGGATCTTACCTAAATCTAGCCCAGATCCAATATATTTGGATAGGGTTTGGATTTAATTTCTCAAATTCAGACCCTACCCAGACCCATACCCTATGAGAGAGTCGTGGGTCTGGATAGGGTCTGATTTTCTAAAATCCATATCCAAATCCAGACTCATACCAAATCTTACCCAGACCCATATAAACTTAATTAAATAATATATATATAAGTAAATTTATAAAATAATCTAATATTTTATGGCTATTGGATCGAATACAATAAGATTTTATGGCATTAGAATTTGCATTTAGTATTGATGGTTGGGTGATTGATGAGACTCACGCCAAATTACTTCTAAATATAGTTGAAACATTAGTGACTACTGATGATTGGATAGAATCAAAGAAAAAATGAGTAAGTGTTTATAAATCTTCTTATTTTATTATTTATTTTCCATCGGTTCTTAATCAAATGACTTTTATTTCATTCACTATTTCAGTGCCAGATTGCAAGACATCTATCAACATCGAGATTTAAAAAAGAAAAAGAGGTATAAAATTACATTTTTTTAATAAGACTAAATATTTATATATGTTATGATTGTTTTCTATTTTAAAAACTAATCTTAGTTATCATTATAATTGGTATAAACTTTTTCAAGAAAAGGACAAAAGGTATAAGCAAACAAATGAAATATTGGATGTGGATGCAGTTGAATCTTTGAAAATATATACAAGTAGTCAATAATAATTCTTTCTTTGAGTTCACACTATTGCATTTAACTTGTTGAATGTTAATTTTATTATTTGAAAACAAAAATTGGATGGTATTTATATTATTTATGAACTCTATATATTTTAAAGGGTTATTATCACTTTACCCCCTTAACGTTTGGTGCTACTATCAATTTCCCCCTTAATATTATTTTTTAGTCACTTTACTTCCAAGACTAACGGTCAAATTTAACGGAGTTTGTTAATTAAAGTGAAAAGACATGTTTAACTCTTAAAATTATTATTACTTTACTCCCATAAAATATAGTCTCATTATCAATTTACCCCATAGAATTATTTTTTAGGCAATTTATCCTACCATTAAACCAATTTAGCAAGTTAAAAAACTTTAGAAAAAAATATCCTCCACTTTGCATAATAAAAATAATAAAAAATTTAGAATGACTCTTCTCCTTTTTAGTATCAAGAAAAAAAAGTCAAAGTATTAATTTCTTTCTTCTTGACAATCTTATTAATATTGAAAAAAATAGAAAAATGGAGAAGGGGGGAGGGGGAGGGGGAGGGGGAGAGGGAGAGAGAGAGCTCAATTCTTTTTTTAAAAAATTACAAATAAAAAAGAATTAATTAATATTATTATTTTAAAATTATTTTACTTTTTGTTTACTACCAAATTTCAATTCTAATCCCGACAACTTTAAAGTAATACGATAATGTTAGACTTTTATTTTATTTCTTTTTTTGTAAAAATCTATTTTTTGTCTCCTTCTTTCCTATCTCTTTTTCTTTTCCTAGTATTAATAAGTGTGAAAAAAGAAATTGGAGAAAATCCTTCTATTTTTATGTTTTTCGATCTCTTAAAGTGAAAAAAAAAGGAAGAATAACCATTTTGACTTTTGTATTTTTAATTATATATAAAAAGGGTAAATATATCTTAAATTTTTTGACCATACTAATTAGATTAATGATGAAGTAAAATGCTTAGAAAATAATGTTAGGAACTAAAGTGATTGTATCACTATAATCCAAACGAATAAAGTGATAATAACAATATAGTAATGCTATAAAATAAAAGGGTATTTTTGTCCAAAATTTCTTAATATGTTGAGTTGAATTACTTATGGGGGTAAAATGACTAAATATAACATTAGGGGGTAAACTGATAGTAGTGATATAGTTTAAGCAGATAAAGTGATAATAACCCTATTTTAAATACAATTTTACTTTAGTATGTTCAGAAAATACCCATGGATGTCCATTGGATACCCAAATCCATAAGGGTTTGGATATGGACTTACTTTTCAGACCCAAAAGGGTCTGGATCTGGGTTTGGGGTCTAACTAAATTAAAAGGGTTTGGATCTGGATCAAAGGGATCCAACCCAGATCTTATCCATTGACATGCCTACTTATAAGTAGCCATATTTAGGTTTTTGTAATCAATCTTTATTACAAATCATCTCGGCAGTGAGGAAGGATGTACAAAAGGAAACTACAAGGAAGATTGGTAATGGGAAGAGCACGAGAATTTGGGAAGATAGCTGGATACTAGATAGTCCAAATGGGAAACCATCAACAGCCAAGCCACAGGGATATCAACTAAGGATGGTCTCTGAGTTGATAAACAATCACAGATGGAATAGAGTGCTGATTCTTAAAACTTTTTGCTCACAGGATGCAGAGAGAATACTGAGAATACTAATTAGTGTAACAGGAAGAGAAGATAGCTTCTATTGAACATATTCACAGCATGGCCAATACACAGTCCAGTCAGGCTATAAGATGTGGATGAAAGAAAGGAATCGGATGGACACTGTGACAACGGAAGAGGCAGGAACTAGCTACGAAAAAACCATAAGCAAATCCTGGAAAGTACTATGGAAGCATAATGTCGATCAAAAGCTGAAGGTTTTCATGTGGAAATGCTTACATGGTGCACTCCCAGTAAGAGAACTGATCTTCAATCGAACAAAGCAAAGAAACCCAATGTGTGCAGGTTGTGGAGAAAGAGAAGAAACAATAGAACATATGATGCTCCAATGTAAGAAAGCAAAGGAAATATGGAAATGGCGCCTGTTTAGTAGGAAGGACTGGAACATCTGATTGGATGCTTCATGAAATGGTGATCAGCAATTCTGGAAGCTCAAGAAAGTAGAGGAGATGCAGTTTAGGTGAATGTAACCATTAACATCCTCTGGCAGATTTGGAAAGCCAGAAATGAAAGAGAGTTCAACCAAAAAGAAAGAGAGCCTCACAAAACAATTGAGAAGGCTCTAAAAGATTGGAGGGAGTTTGAGGAGGCTAACAAAGGAATGGAAACAAAGAAGATCACTTAGGAAACAGAAGTGCAACAGTGGACTGATCAACACCAGAACGAAGGAGAAATGAGAATAATACTCAAGATTCATACTCAGCAAGATCAAAATCAGTCAATAGTGGGAATAGGAATCACAGCAACTGTTAGTGTGGGGCAATTACAAGGAACCTGGGCACTCAGAGAAAGAATGTCGGGGAACCCAGTGCAAGACCAAACAGAAGCAGTAAGACTAGCTCTACTAAAAGCTGCCAATCAAGGATGGAGGAGAATCAAAGTAGAGCTGGACAATAAAAGACTGGTGGAAGATATAAGGAGTTAAGATACAGCAACTGGCGAGTAGCTGCTCTTATTGAGGATATCAAGTCCATTTGTAATTTGTTTCATCAGTGCTCTTTCTCTTTTGTGAATTCGGGGAAAGTAGATAGCATTAAACTGAGCATGCATGCTCATAACATTTGGGTAGATGAAGAATGTGTTAATCCCACTTTTAGATGCTAACACATCATTGATATATGTAGGACTGCTATTCTTTTGATTGGACCTTTGTCCAGTTACTGTAAAGAATTGAAAATGAATACAAAGCTAACGTTTCGACAAAAAAAGTAATCATTCTTTATCAATTATTATATCAAATTTGGTTGGTTTTACTAAATGTTGAGAGTTTTTCTTGTTCTTATGAATCGCTGATTCATAGTCGGGTTTCATTCCTGTAACAAATTTCTTTGGAGGGTGTTTGTGTAACCCCTTCCTTCTCATGCTTCTGCTATGATATTAGAGTAATTTCTTCTGTGATGACCACTAGTGTTTCCACAGTGATGCGAGATCTCAGCCATCTCTCTGATCGCATAAAGGGTGCCCTTGATTAGGTATTGGTGATGGTAGAACAGTTAGTCTTGCAACACAACAAGAGAGCTATTCATCAAAGGTATGCAATGGGAGAGTCGCTCCTGATAACTCCAATGTTTGTGCAGTTTCTCCCCCAAATTCTCATAGTTTTCAAGTCTATGGAAATTAGAATTGGATCACTCAACAACGACATCAGATTTGTAAGCCTACATCACCCATTGATGTAGCAAAACATAAATATGATGAAGAGTAGCACGAGGAAGAGAGCGGAAAGTTCATCTACAAGCCAGATGGTGAAGAGGCCAAGCCATCCCTGTCTCCTCAACTGAAATGAATCTAATATAGATCTCCCAATCATGGAGCCTGAGGGATTGGGTGAATTTGCTGACATGGAGATTGATGAAATCTTCATAGATCCACCACTACTGACTTCTCCCCTTACCAATCTAGTAGGTGCGGCTATTTTCTTAGATATAGAAAATATCAGTGTTGGTGAGAAAATTAACTTTGATGAATTTTCTTTTATTGCCCAAATTTTCGACCAAGGTTGAGTATGTTGAGTTCGAAATCACTTAAAGGAAAATAGTAAAATTCATTTTTGTCAATGGTGGATGGTAAAATTGTTGGTAGTGTTTGTAATGATGTGGAAACTTTCGTGATATTATTCAGGCCTTACAAATTTCGTGTGATTGGGTTTAAAATAGATGTTGATTTTATTAACATTTTCTCTCTCACGGGATTAAATATTTCACTAATTCATTGTTTTTGCAGAAATTTTTGATAATTGATGGTTATCGTGGGGCTTAAAGACAAAGAGGTTTAAGGAGATAATTGCTGAAGATTTTACCTGTAAGACGAGGGCGCGCTTAATTCTGGGATTTAGTGCACGTGAGAAGCTTCCAAAAATGCATCAAGGCTGATTTCCTAAAATGTTGGGATTGACTTCTTCAATTGGGAATCAATTAGTTGGGCTACAAACTAGGAATCTAGTGGGGTCACTCTCAAGAAAAAGGAAAGATGAGGAAATTGATTGGGAATAGGACTTTCTTTTTAGGAATTTAATTGGTATTAGGAAACCAATCCATTTTTAGAAGTCAAACGAAGTGGAAATTCGGCAGACATCAATTCATCATCTTTTTGCTAGAGATGAAAAGCAGCATAGTACTCTTGTTCTTTTCTTTCTTTGTGGACTGAATTGGGAGAAAACAATTTGAAAGCTCTTCCCAATTATTTGCATGGCTTGTCCTCCATTAATGGAGAACTAATTTCGTACTTCTAGTCAAAGGGACAACTGAAAATTTGGTTCAACAATAACTGTGAGATCTAAAATTATTTTAATTGTTTCTTTCATTCATTAGTATTTGTATGTTTTCTACTTTTAGTGGCTATGACTATTGTGTATGATTGAATAGTTTGCGCATATTTAATTATTCACGTAGTCTATTTGCTAATTGGGAGTAGTTGAATCCGTAATTGTTTGATTACTCTTATCCCGGTAGCAACTGGCATAATTGGATTTGTGTCGGGGAAACGTACAATTTAATTTAAATAAACCCTTGTAGCATGTTTATTGATTAGAGTAGGGTTCCTCTAGTTTCTAATACAATTGGGGAATTAAATCCTATGGTCATACGTAGGGTTATTCCTAGATTAGGGAAATAGTTAATGGTCCGTACCTTGACTATCGAAACAGTAAGGAGAAACTGACTGTCAGATCGTATCGGTAGTTAAAAACCTACTTATTAATGAATGTGGGAATTATAATTGCATCAATGATCAGTTATTTGAACCATCTCTGAAGTGTAACCTTGGCTAGAGTTTTCCCCAATTATTTCTCTCTCTTAGTTATTTTTCACAGTTGATTAATTTAGTTAACAATTCATTAGAGTTTAATTCTCAAAACCCCCGTTTGCCTTGACTTGAAAAGGAACGAACTTACCCAGTCCCTGAGGACACGACCCTATTTGCCCTATATACAAATTAAAGATTTTTCATGAATAAATTCTGGTATATCGGATTTAGCACACTCTTGGGAACCAGGGTGAATCTAGTAACTCATTGCACATCTAGAGTCCCTGCTCCAGTGCTAGAATTGACACAAAATTGCTTCTGTTGGCAATTAGGATTATTAATATTATATTGAATAGGCTCGACACCTGTCATCGTGGAAGGATTATTTGTTTGCTCACTTGCTTATGTATCGAGATTCTCCATAGAACTTGTAGGCGAATTCTTTTTAAGCAGGGGAATTTGATACAGAACGAGAAATTCTTGATTCTTCAATCCATCGTTTTATATCAATAGGTCTGCCCAAAAGTTAATTTATGTTGAATAAATTGGGTAGTCATAATAGTTTTAGTAGTATTTTATTAGTTTTCTTGTTAATATTAATATTAATATTATTTTTATTAGTTGTGATAGTGTTAATAAGGTGATTGCGTGAAAAAGCCCGTTGATGTCAAGATTTGGCACAAAAAATTGTTGAATCGGACCCTGGATTCAGGTGAGTTTGAATTGGATTCAAAGTAGAGAGCAGTATGGTTTCTTGATAAAATCCGGCTATGGATAGTGAATCGGATTGGGTCCGTCCACGGATCATTGGTGGTGGCTAGTCCTAAGTTATTGGTTTTAGGGTTTTTTTCTTGTGTTTTTGTTTCCTTTTCAGTATAGGACTTTTTAACCTATAAATAGGTGTATTTAGAGTCTTTTGTAATCAGTCTTTATCAATTATTATATCAAATTTAGTTGATTTTACTAATTGTTGACATTTTTCTCTCGCTTTTATGAATCGCTGATTCATGGTTCGGCTTCGTTTGTGTAACAATTCTGTTTTGGATGGTATTTGTGTAACCCCATTGCTTCTCACACTTTCATTACCACAACATTGTAAGTACTATAATAGTAATCTCATCCCTTCCCTATTGAAAACAATAAAAAAAGAAAAGAAAAACAACACTGAAATAGTATATATTGTTTAAAGATAAATCATAAAATGGTATGCATATGCACAACATGTATATACTCCATATCTACACTAAGATTTTTCGATCTAGTAAAGATATTAGATGCACGACATACTTTTGTAGCACTGAATTAGATCCAATTTGCCAAAAATCTACTTTATCATTACGAGAGAGAAGGGAATGCAAGGAAAAAGGTCCAGCTTAGCGGACCTAAGCACTCGGACTCCTAATCAGTTGAAAGCTGTTTATATTAGATAACACAGTCACCTTTAGCAAAAAGACATAAAACTCCAATGTGGAGACACATTAGATAACACACTCACCTTCAACAAAAAGATATAAAACTCCAATGTGGAGACACACTCATAGACCTTTTTTTTTGTTAAGTGCAGGATTTTGAATTCAAGACCTTCAACTTATAATCCCTCCCACTTTATAATCCAACTCAACCCTCCTTCCACTCTTATGATCTTTTGTTTATTCTAACCAACAAAATTAGTTGTTTATTTTATTTAATAGGGAGAATTGTAATTTTGGTCTCCAAAGCTTTAAATGCTGTACCAAAGTGGTCCATAAAGTCTGAACAAAACAAATGTAGATTCTAATGTTTCTAATTATGACCAAATGACTACAACTAACAATATGTAATTCCTATTGTTTTCAATTTTGGACTAGAAAAATGATAATTTACTTAAAAGGAGAAATGCATTTTTGGTTCTCAAAATTTAGTACATAAGCAATACAAGTCCCTAAAGTTTAGGTAAAACAAAGAAAAAATGTAGTTTTAGTCCCCAATTTTAAATACTTATTATTTTATTTTTATTTGTTTAAATTTTGATAAACTTCTTTGGCTTTTGTGTCAAACTGGTCCTCAATGTTTTAGCTAAAATAAATCTAGTCCCCAAAGTTTCTAATACTAGACATATTTAGGATAATTGACAGAAATTCAACATTAATTAATGGTTAAAATATAATTGCCATTAGTCAACATATTTTACTTTACACTTTTGGGCCCAATGTTTGGAATTTGAATCACTATGGGCTCATAAAATTTAGAAAGTGACCTTGAGACTTTTAGAATGAAGTGAGATGCAAATCAGAATAAAATTATATAAAACAAGCAATAGGTATTCCAATTGAACTTTTTTCTTTTTCTTTTTATTTTTATTGCATTTATTTATTGTGAGGACTCGCAAAATTCTTCTTATTTTCTTAAAATTCTATTTTATTTTGAATAATTTACTTTATAATAGTTTTACTACTCATTTATATCTTCCATAGTTGCAATAAATCATAGAATCAAGAGTTTCATCTTTAGTTTTATAGTTAGTGTAAATTAGGGTTTTTGCGTATTTCGATAGTGTGATTACTTGGTGAGGTGTGTGTAATAAATTTGGTGGATAAGAACAAGTATTAAGTAAGATAAAGTGTGTGATTAGAATAGCTAATAATAAGTTAGTGAATCATAAGTTAAAACACTAGTACGGGCGAGATAAGGAAAATCGGTTTGAACCGACGTGTACCGTTGGCTACCGATTGAACACACCACTTGAACACTACTTTATTACCTTAATCTCCTTGTTTTTATTTCAGCTAATTAACCCTAAAATATCCCTTAAACCAGCCACAATCTTTGACCAAAGAAAGGGAGAAAAGAAAAAAAAAAGAGAGGAAATCTAGTTGCGACACTTGTCGGAAATCTAAAAGATGTTGACTAAGCCAACTTTCTTTCTTCTTATCTTCCATTTTGGCTCATTTTGCTTCATTATTTCTTCTTATGTCCAAGAGTTAAGAGGAGGAAAAGAGAGAAGAAACACTTCAATTTCAACCTTGGCCTTGTTTGAGTAGAATCCAAAAATCTAAACCGATTAAACCTTCATTTTGGTACTTAGGAAGCTTTGTGTGGTAAAAGTTTTGGAAGAAAGGGGTGTGGTTTTCACTGACAAGCAGCTATTGGAAGGTATCATGATTGCATTTCCTTTTCTCTTCCTTAATCTTGTTTAAATTTGGATAGAAGCTTATGTTCTTGGCTTATTATGGTTAATGATTCAGTTTTGGATGATATAGTGGAAGGGTTAGCTAGGGTTTACATTTTTAGCCTTGATTATGGTTATGTACCTAGTAATTGATAGTATTGAGCTAGTAATTGATGGTTTTGATGATATAGTATTTGATAGTATTGAGCTAAGATATGAATTTTTAGAGTAGAAGTGAATTTCCAGCATTGATGATGAATCTGCCCTATTTCTGACCTGCATATTTGTCTATGTTAGAGGCTGAATCAGGTCTTTCTCAAAACATGAAAGTTGTAGGGAATGGAGTTAAATATCTGCCTGTAAAATTTCAGCTCAATCGAAATACTGTAGAGTGTTAAATGACTAAATTACCCCTGACTGCCAATGCCCTATTTCGCAGGCAGCTTTCTATTTTCTCTGAGATTGCATATTTTGACCCTGAAAATGCACGAATTAGGTGTCAATGTCTTCATAAGAAATGTAGGTCTCTGTATTAGTTTCGAAACACCATAAAATTTGCCCCAATCCAATAAGCGTAACTTCAGTTGTGACCAAAACGCCAAAAGACGTCAAACCTGCTATTTAGCTATTCGTCTTTAAAACTGGTTTCCAGTTGCATTGCTAGACTTGCCTTGTATTTGCCTAGTTGAAGGGCTATTGCGTTAATATTGCTTATGTGTGACTTTGGGCTGAGTTGAGGAAAATAATGAAACCATAAATGGCTGGAAAATAGGGAAATACAAAGGGCACACTGCTCAAATTTCTGTTACTTGCTTTTATGAATATTAGTGAGATGTAAGGTTTAAGTTTAGGGTTAGTTGGATCTTAAGTTACATATTTATCCTTGAATGCACTTCAATAGTAGTATATGAGTTGTTTTGACCAAGATTTGGTATCAACTAAGATGAAAAGTGTTAGTTTTTTCTCGAAAATTTTGAATTACTTTTGCTCACTTCAATTTGGGATTGGTTATTCTTAGAGCTTGTCGGTGATCAAGGGAATAATTTGGAAGGAAACTTTTGACATTATTTTGGTTTAGACTAGTGAGTGTTCCTTGTATGTTATGCTTCCAATGACTATGTGGATTATTGTGAATGTTTGATTAAATGGTAAATGTTTTCAATGATTGCTAAAATGAATTTTTGCTAGGTGAGTGTGTACTTTATCGCACTCGACTTAAATGAACGTGAAATTTTCAATGATTGAATGATTAAATGCTACTTGTGCATGAATGTAAGCCTTTTGGCTGAATTGGGCCCCTGCCTTTCGTTGCCAGTCGACTCGAGCCAGAAGCAGATTCGATTGGGCGACTGGTGACCCTGGAATAATGTTTGGTATACTTGAATATAACCACGAAAGTTGGTGGAGAACTGGCCAGTGGTGAGAAATGAAATCAATGAATGAATGTTAAGAAACTGGAGGAATTTTCACTTGTAAATGTTTTTCTAATAATTGGAGGAATAAGGAAAATTGTTGGTGAATGAATGAACGAATGGCTCCACGTGAGTATGTATCCTTTTAATGAGTGTGTTCTCATTACTTTTATATTGTAAATGTTTTCTTGATTAGTTGTTTTTAAATGACTAATGTTCTTGTTTTAATTACTTGATTATGTGTATGGGAACCTCACTGGGTTTTTAATTCATTCCTTTAGTTTTTGTTTTCCTTACAGGGTGTACGAGCGAGGCGTGAGACTGGTACAGGCTAGCGTAGTCTAGTTTTTGAAAATTTTGTAATTGTACTCGCGCTAGTGCGCAACTAGAGTTGAATGTATCTGGAATTCATATTTGGGATTGTATGAATGTTTGAGATAGAACTGAATGTAAGTATACGTCCCAAGTTTGGGAACTGTTATTTCACTTATTCTCGATGTTATACCTTATTTTATTTAAAGAGAATGAATGAGTTCTAACGAGAGTTGGGCAGACGGTCCACCAAACCTTGGGGTAAGCCCTAGGGAGAGGTGAGGTCGTCACATTTATGCTACTAATTTCTCATATACTTCTTCTTTTTAGCATAGCCAGTCTTAAATTTGTTATTATATAGGTATTTATTGTTTTGTGCTATTATATAGTTAGTTAATAATAATTTTTATCATTTTTCACTTTTAGTGATAATTAAATAACTTAATTAAATATCCCTTTAGTATATGAAGAATACATACTATAAGTATATTACGTTGATCCACTCTTATTTTTATATTTGTAAAGGCTCTAAGCAACTTAAGAGGGGGGGGGGGGGGTGAACTAAGTTTATTAATAACTTAATTTGGTTAATGACAAAGAAGACTCAATTTGAATTTACCAAAATTTTCTAAGTGATCAATCACTTGTGTGAATGATAATCAATAAGAAGTAAATAAGATGTATCAATAAGGGTTCAAGCAAATAGGTAAGAGTGAATAAGTAAATCGAATGGACTACTAAGTTGCACCCAAATTTGAAGTCCAATTCTTCAAAAAAATGCTTCTTCAATTTGATGAAATTACACCAAGATTATACAAGAAGGGATCACTTTTTGCTTAACCCAAGCACACCTTGATCAAGTCAAAAGGTTCTACTACAAGTTTTGTAAACCCACACTAAACTACTCACTTGAGAACTCACTCACAATTGAAAAGTTACAACAATCACCTCACACTAAACTACAAAATGCATGAAGAAAACACCAATTTTTGCTATAAGTTGCTCTAGAAAGCTTGCATTAAGCGTAGGCAAAAGTTATTTTGCTCCTCTAGCCATTGTAGCATTTATAGGGTTCAAAAACTACTGTCTAACCATCTCCAATGGTTATGTATTAAATGCAAGAGAAACTACTCGTTAGACGGTTTGGAATTCGAAGCTAGTTAGGTGTTCGAAGCGAGTGTCTGATAGCTAGATGAAATGCTTTTCTTAGTTTCTATCGGATGACCGAAATGTTTCATTTGTGTCTGACTTTCTGCATCCGATAGCAAATAGAATATTGGCAACTTCATTTTGAATTTTTTGGATAGCCGATACTGCTGTTGTGTATTTGATCGATGCGTCCGATAGAAGCAGACGTCCGAGTGTGCAACTATCTTCTATCCAACGTTTGAAGCATTCTTTTGGAAAGTGATGTCACTATTTGTCGGATGTCCAAAGGAACAGGCAGTTTTCGAAGGAGGCATCCAATCCTGTAAATCACTTTTTGGTGCATTTGATTGCATTCAAACCTTGATTGATTTGATAAAACCTATTTCCTAACAAAGCACTTGAAAAGATATTGGTAAGAATCATCACTATGGTTTTTTATCATAAAAAAAGATAAAAAATTAACAATCTCCTCCTTTTTGATGATGACAAATAACGTGATGATTTTGGCAAAAAAAAAATGCATAGGTATGGGAAGTTTGAACGTAATTGAAATGTGTGAAATCCCTCTCATATAGAGCATAAGAAATCTAACTCCCCTTCAAACTAAGCATAAAAGAACACAATCAACAGCATCATAAATACCCCCCTTTGTCATCAATAAAAAGATTTAAAAAAAATTAGGTTGAATCTCCCCTTAAAAAGCATGATAATCTTCCTGCCAGCAACACAAGATAAGCCAAATATAACAGTTATAACCCAAGATAAATATCCAAAATACATTACAAGGTTCATAAGTATGACAATCAATCATATAGAATTAAAGGTTTATCAAAACAGTAAAAATGAAAGATCTTATGACTATGAACTTAAGGGATGCCTATCTGTCCTAAAACTCTATATGAGAGGATGGCCTTCGTCTCCGCACAAAAAATTGCTCTTCCTCCTCTTCTTTCATCCGAGTTGATGTTTTGTCCTTCGTCGGATTCCTTCCCTTTTAAAGACTTGTCACCTTGATCCTTAGAGGGAGATTTAGAAGTGCTGACAACTTTCTCAAGGCTAGGTTCATGAGTTACATGACCTAGTTCTTACTGATTATGTGATTGTCCGTGTTCTTTATTGTCATGGCCATGCTCTTGACTTAGTTCTTGTTGATCATGAGCTTGCCCGAGTGCTTCAGTTCCATTGCTATGCTCTTGACCCGCTTGATTCTCTTGAGCTTGTCTTGTTCTTCATTTCTAAGACCATGCTCTCATCCCTCTTGATCCTCATTGTTCCTTTGATCCACGTCTTGTGATGGAGGAGACAAGAGAGTAGCTTTTAGTTGGTGAAATTTAGCTTGTTGCTCCTGAATCATTAACATTTGGAGGCCATGATCAAGGAGAAGGTTTCTTTGTTTAAATTCAAGACGAAGGGCCATAATGTAGGAAGAGAAGAAGATGAAGTTTTAATCCAATGATATTTGGGCTGAGGTTGAAGAGAAGAAGTGGAGGTAGAGGGGTCATGAACACGTTTGGTACGTGTTTCGGAAGTAGTGTCTTTGTATACCCATTCTCCTTTGACAAATTTGATGTTTTTTCTTTTAAAATAATCTTTAGTGAAAAAAAAAGTTGAGTTTTCTCAAGTAGGTTGACTAAGAAGAGGGATGTTGAAGTGATTGAAAATTGAAGTTAGAAATTTGGCATAAGAGAGTTTCCTACAAGTATCGATATCAATTTTGTTCATAAAATGACATAAAATGAAGCCAAATCAACTCTTATTCTTTCCATGAAATAGTAAAACAAATATAGCTCCATTTTATTGGCATCGGTTCGATGACTGGATCGAGAAATTAAAAGGTTGCCAATCATAAGAAAAAGAATTTGTTGAATAGGAATAAAATCATTCAAATCAGCTTCATTTGGAAATGTAAAGTTTGTTATAAAGTACTTTATCAATTTTGAAGGATCAAAGTGATTAATTGAAGATAGAAGTTCTTCATATGAAAAGAAATTGGCAAATTTGCTTTTACAATTTCCCTCAATTTGAGTATTACAAATCTGGTTCATAATGTATGGATCAAATTTGAAATCAATTCCATTGACACGAGAAACAATATCAAACGGAATTTCACATTGCCTAATATTAGTATAAATTTGTCTAACTATATCAAGATAGAAAATGTGAGAAAAGTGTAATAAGTGCTCCTATTTTTGAAACTTGAATTGATCAATCACCCATTGAAGTTTAAAATGATGAAAATAAAAAATAGAAATAGATTTTTGGGTGATGAAACCTTTTTGAGTAACGAGATGATATTTTTGTTCAGCCTTCTAGTCAATAAACATTGGCAGCCTTTCTTGTACTTCTCCATGATAATCTTGATATTGTTCTTGTTGTTGTTGTTACTGATAAGCATGTCCACGAGCACGTGGTGTTCGTCTTCCAGCAGTTTGTCCAATATTTGTTCTTCTTCCAGTCCCATGAGCAGTAGTTGATGAATCTCCTCGAGTTTGCGCCATAATGGGCGTAATGAATGCAGAAAATGATGCGGTTGAGATAGTGAAAGGTGTGTGATACTTCCAAGATGCACAAATTGTGTCAAAATTGTCTTAGAGGTAGAAATTTGAATAGTTAGGGTTTCAGGAAGAATTAGGAATTTGCAGGAAAGAGAAGATTTTTATATAAAAAAAAGGCTTCAAAGGATGAGAAAGAGTTTGTTCGGATCAATTTTGATACAACTGAAGGTCACGAATTTGATAGAGAAAAACGAGAGAGTTTTTAGAGAAAGTGCATCCGAAAGAAGAAAATGAATAAGCAAATGACTATTTTACCTTCTTTAAAACTGCTATTTTATGAGTGTCGGATGACCCAACCATGGAGAAGCATCCGACACAAGCATCCGAATCAAAATGGATAAAATATTTGAAGCATTCAAATATCCATCCTTATGTATAGGACGTTCGATACTGGTTGGCACAGAAAATTTCAGAAGTATACTTTCGGATGTCCGGAAAGATAAGTAGGATTTCTGATCCCTTGTTTTTCAAAAATGCTTTTTGAAAATGCCTAATTTGTTTCTCAAGTACACAAACTGATCCAAGGGTACGGCTTTTGTGAAAATGTCAGCAATTTGATCTTTTAAACAAACCTAATTAATAGAAATTTCTCCTCTTTGGATCAAATCACAAATGAAATGATGCTTTATGTCTATATGCTTAGTTTTAGAATGTTGAATAGGATATTTAGTTAAATTGATTGCATCGGTGTTGTCACAAAACATAGGCATACAATCAAATTTCAAACAAAAATCATGCAATGCATGTTTCATCTATAATAATTGAGTACAACAAACACCTACGACAATATGCTCCATTTCTGCCGTAAATAAAAAAAATATGTTTCTCTTTACTAAATCATGAAACTAAACACCTACTAAGAAAATTACAGGTACCACTAGAACTTTTTCTATTTACTCTACAACCTACAAAATCGACATCTGAGAAACCAATTAAGGCAAAATTATAATATTTAGGATACCATAAGTCATAGTTCAAAGTTCCTTTTAAATATCTAAAAATGCGTTTAACAGCAAATAAATGAAACTCTTTAGGATATAATTGGAAACGAGCACATAAGCAAATGACGAACATTATATTGGATCTACTTGCAGTTAAATAAAGTAAACTACCAATCATACCTCTATAGTGGTTTTCATCAATTTTTGTACCTTTTTCATCCCTATCAAATTTGGTGGATGTGCACATGGGGGTTCCAACTTATTTTAAGTTCTCCATTCCAAATCTTTTGAATAATTCCTTTGTGTACTTCACTTAGTGGATGAATATTTCTTCTTAACTTTAATGAATTTGGAGTCCAAGAAAAAAGTTCATCTCTCCTAGCATACTCATTTCAAATTCTTTTTGCATAATAATTGAAAAATTCTTGTACAAATACTCATTAGTGGTACCAAATATAATATCATCAATATAGATTTGAACAATTAAGAGATTATTCATGCAATGTTTTGTAATGTGTGTGGTGTCCACATCATCTCTTTTAAAACCATTTTCAATTAAAAAATCATTTAAGCGCTTGCTCTTGGAGTTTGTTTTAAACCATCTAACGCCTTTGACAGCTTGAACATATGATTTGAAAGTTTTTCATTTTCAAAATCGGGGGTTACTCAACATAAACTCTTTCATCAATAAAACCATTTAGAAAAACATTTTTAACGCCCATTTGAAACAAGTTGAAATCTTTAAAACTAGCATAAGTAAGAACCATTCTAATGGATTCTAATCTAACTACGAGAACAAATGTCTCGTTAAAGTCTATTCTCTCTTCTTGTGCATCTCTTTTAGCAACAAATCTAGCTTTGTTCCTAACAATCTCACCTTTGTCATTCAATTTGTTTCTAAAGATCTATTTTGTACCAATAACGGGGTGATCTAAAGGTCTCTCAACTAAAGTTCATATCTTACTTCTCTCAAATTAGTTGACTTCTACTTACATGACCACTATCCAACTATCATCACTCAAGACCTCATTCACATTCTTGGACTCAAATTGAGAAAGAAAAACAAAATTATCTACCAAAGGTCTAGTGGAGAAATGAGTTTTTACCCTTTCGGATGGATCACCAATTTTGGGGATATGTTGAACAAATTTTCACGTATTAGGAAGGTCTTTTGGAATTTCATCATCTTTCTTCTTTTCTTCTTGTTCTTCCACTTCTTGAGAGTTGTCTTCTTTTGACTTTTCCTTCATTTATGTGCTTTTCACATCGTTAATTATTAGATTCTCAAGTTTTTGTTGCACACCTACATCATCATCTTCACACATACACTTGAAAATAACATCATTAGTCTCATCAAAAGTAACATATATAGTTTCTTCTATAACAAGTGTTCTTCTATTATAAAGTCTATGTGAGAACCCGAAAAATTTTCACATTTTCAAATATTATTTTATTTCTTTGTCTATATTTTATTACTGTCCTTGAAAATAATAAATTTTTGGTACATTTTATGAGAAAGTACAATTTTTAAATCATTTTCCTAGTATAAGTTAGTATACGTGATATTTGAGTACATTTTTCGATGTGGGACCCGCTAGTGCAATATAATTTTGCCGATTAAGTGATGAAATATTAAGTGTTATTATTTTACAAGGTGGTAGGAGACAATTAGAGGTTAGCTAGATAGATTAACCATTGGAGGAAAGAAGATAAGTTTAAAACCTAAAGGACGCCACGTGTCGCGACCTTACTTGAGGATGGACTTGCCTAACTTTGCCTAACTTTCTTACCTTTACCAAATAGCAAATTTTGACCAAAAATCATATTCATTTCTTCACTAAGCTGGCTGAAACTTTGAGGGAGAGAAAGAAGAGAGAAACTTTATCTTGCACCATTCTTCTTGCTCTAATCTTGAATTCCAACCATAAATCTTGCAAACCACTCCATAAAAGTGCTAGTTAAGGTAGTTTCCAAGGTGTTTGTAGAGTTAATTTGGGAGGAAGAAACCAAAGCTATCATCTTTGTTGAGGATACAAGGTACTTTGGACAAGAAACTTTCTTTCTTTCATATATGTGTTAATTAGTGAGTTATAGTTGCCATATGTGTAGCTTTATGAGAATATTTCTTGGTTTGAAGTAGTTTTATGGTAAATTTCAGTTTTAAGGTGAAAATTCTGGTCACATGTGATGCTTGAGGGTTGTTCATGTTATGATAGCCTTGTTATGTGTAAAATTGAAGCCTTTATATGTTGGTTTTGGTTGCTTACAAGAATTTCAGCTTGTGTGGTTGAATTCCAGCTTTGGGGATTGAAGTTGCCCTGTTCTGGCTAGTGTTATCCGGCCATGATGGAGGCCGAATTGGGCTTAGCTCAAAACATGAAAGTTGTAGAGAATTGAGTGTAGATTATGTCTGTAAATTTTCAGCTCCATCGGAGCAGGGTAGCTTGTGAAATGACTAATTTACCCCTGCCTCCCTGTTTCTGTCCGAAATGATAATCAGCCTCTGTAATTGGCTCGTTTGGCTGGGAAGATGAATGAATTAGCTTTTGATGCTTTCTTAAGAATTGTATCCTTGTATCTTAGATTTCGAATGGCTTTGGAATCAACTGAATTGGAGTTGTGTGTGCTGAGATATGATTGAATAAATCAGGACTTCTAGTTGACTTTCACAGTGAGCTTCGAACTGGAAAATCTGGGGCTATTTGGGTAAATTTGACTAGGTTAGGTTGAGAACTGGGTTGAGGTGTCTTCATAATAATTGTAGAGCTATGTCTTAGCTTCGAAACGGTATAAAGTTTATCCCAATCCGATTGGTGTAGCTTCGGTTGTGATCAATACGCTAAAAGATGTCAAACCTGCCATTTTTCTCCTTGTCTTAAACCTTAATTCCGGCCACTTTTCTAGTTTAGTTTTGTTATTAAATGACTTTTAGCCTATTGAACGGCTATTGTAATGAGATTATTTGTGTGTGATTTTGGGGGCTGATTGAGGAAAATGATGAAGCCATAAATGGCTGGAAAATAGGTAAATACAAAGGGCGTGCTGCCCGAATTTATACTCAAATGGTGATTTCAAAATTTTAAGAGCGGACATAAGTTTTACGACTATTTTACTCATGTCTTTTGGACTAAATGCACTCTTTTCACTTTCAAAATCATACTTATATTTCGTACTAGTAATTATTCGGATTTTCCTTGATTCATCAAACATTTTATTGGTTGTACCATAATATGTTCTCATGATTATTCTTAGGGTTCCTTGGTGACTAAGATGTTATCCGGAAGGAATACTTTGGACGTTATTTTGCTTGTTTAGGTGAGTGTTCTATATACGCTTTGTTTCTAATGACTATGTGAACTATTGTGACTATTTGGATTGTTGCTTTAATACGTGATTGAGGTATGTTATGTTTCCAAAATGATTTTTGCTAGGCGAGTGTGTACTTTATCGCACTCGACCGAAATGAACGTGAACTTTCAATGATTGAATGATTAAATGTTACTTGTGCATGAATGTAAGCCTTCTGGCTGAACTGGGCCCTTGCCCTTTGTTACTGGTCGACTCGAGCCAGAAGCGGACTCGGTCGGGAGATTAGTGACCCTGGGTGAATGTTTGGTATACTCGAGTATGACCACGAAGTTGGCGGAGACTGGGGAATGAAATGAATGAACGAACGACAAGAAAATGAAAGAGTTTTCACTTACAAACAATGTTTTAATGATCGGAGAAATAAGGAAAATATTAGGCGAATGAATGAACGAACGACCGAATAGCTCCTCGTGAGCATGTATCCTTTTATTGTATGTGTTACTATTACTTTATATCGTAAATGTTATCTGGATTACTTGTTATTACATGCTTAATGTCCTTGTTTAACTGCTTGGTTGTGTATATAGAATCTTGCTGGGCTTTTATCTCATTCCACGCCGTTTGTTTTCCTTACAGGGGTTGTGAGCAAGGGCGAGAGACCTGTATAGTATAATTTAGTCCTTTTGCATTGTTTGGCTTTTGTTCTCGCTCTAGTGCTTGGTTAGGGGTGGATTGTTTTGAGAATGTATAGCTTTTGTTATTTGGGACTGTATATTTGTGTAAGATTGGAATGAATGTAAATACATGTTTCCATTTTGGGATTTAAAATTTCTTTCCCCTCGAGGTTTATCTTATTTTGTTCGGAGAGAGTGAACGAGTCCTGACGAGAGTTGGGCAGGCGGTTCGCCGAACCCTTTGGTTCGCCTTAGGGTAAGGTGGGGCTGTCACAGTCTATATTCACGTTTATTTTCATAATAATTCAAGAAAATGCCTTCATCAGTTTTCTTATCAAACTTTTTAAGGTGCTCTTTGATGTTCAAAATGAAACATTTACAATAAAAAATTTTAAAATATTCAACAATGACCATTTTACCAAAAATAATTTCATAAGAAGTTTTGTTTAAAATATGTTTCAAAAGAACTCTATTCATGACATAACATGTCTATTTACCATCTCGATCCAAAAATATTTTGACAAATTACATCACTAATAATAGTTTTAGCAGTCTCTTAAAGAGTTCTATTTTTTCTTTGAGCAACACCGTTTTGTTGGGGGATTTCGAGGCTAGAAAATTCATGTGAAATTTCATTGCGATTACAAAAATTTCAAAAAATCATAAAATTTAAATTTGTTCCACTGTAACTCTTAATTTTTACAATGTTCAAATTTAGCAAAATTTAAACTTTTGCAAATAAAGAAACAAAATTTTTAAAAACATCATCCTTGTGTGCAAGAAATATAACCCAAGTATATCTAAAATAATCATCAACAATCACAAAATAATATTTTTTACTACCCAAACTAACAACTTGTGTAGAACTAAATAAATCAGGATATAAAAGTTCCAAAAGTCTTGAGATAGAAATACAATTTTTGAATTTAAAAGAGACTTTAGTTTGTTTTCTAAATTGGCAAGCACCACAAATTTTATCCTTTTTAAATTTAATTTTTGGTGATTCTCTAACAAGATTCTTTTTAGAAATCTCATTTAGTAAATCCATATTGAAATGACAAAACTTTCTATGCCACAATCAAGGATCATCACTTAAAACTTTAAAATGTTTGAAACTACTAGAATCGATTTTTTCAAGAAAAATAATATAAATATCATTGTACATTTTTTTCTTTGAAAATAACATTGAAATTAGGATCAAGAACCAAGCATTCATACTTTTTGAACCACACATAAAGATTTTTATCACATAATTGGCTCACACTCAACAAATTGTAATCTAAATTATCAATTAAAATTACATTATAAATGAAAGTCTTAATATTTTTACCAACGTCTCCTACTCCAAAGGTCTTAACTTTCATGTCATCTCCAAATATCACTTTTTCACTACTCTTTAGTTTGAAATTGACAAATTGAGATGGATCAATGGTTATGTGTCTTGAACATCCACTATCAATGTACCACTTTGACTCCTTTGTGGTACTCTTAAAACAAACCTATACATGTGATCAAGAGATAATTTTTGATATCCATTTATTTTTAACTCCACATGGGTTTCATGCCTTTCACATGTTTTTCTTAACATAACAATGGCTTTTCATAAGTTCATGTTGGCAATTAAAATTGCATATCATACTAGTGTCCTTTGCATAAGTAGGTTTGATAAATTTAACTTCTCTTTTTCTAAGAAGTGTATACTCATTTGCACCAAGAAAAGGTTTCTTTCTTTGATTTAAAAAGCCTTTTGCTTGAAACTCACTTAAATCATCCATTTTATTTTTTATATCATTTTGTTCCTTCTTAAGATTTTTACAAAATCTTACTTTTTCATCGAACCTTTTTTGGAAATTCACATCAATCTTGGCCTTTTTTAAGTAATTATTCTCCTTTTTTAAAGTTTTGTTTTCTTGAAAAAGTTTTGAGTTTTCACAAAATAAGGCATTAATGTTGATTTTCAACTCCCTGTTCTTAGAAGAAGAATCTATCAAATTTTCATGCAATTTTTTAACAAAAGATTTAAGATGTAAAACCACGATTTTTGGACTCATTTTCGTTATCTTGCCCAATTAAATTAAATGGTAATTTATCCTTGGTAAAAGAAAAAATAATTGCATGTTAGGTTAAAAGGTTAATTGAGAGATAGGATATCATAAGAAAGGGTAAAAGTTTACAGCAGTTAAAACTCCTATCTAAACTACATACTAGTGGGTGGTTATTAGGGTTTAGCACAATTATTAAATAAAAAAAAACTCTATTCCCTATCATTGTCTGCCTCCCCTTGGAGCAAGAGCCGTCAGAGAGTAGAGAAAAAGAAGCAGGTGTCCCCATCAATCAATCAAACGACTAGACCCCTAAACCTATAAGTCCCAAATTCAAGTGAAACTTCTCTTTTAAGTTCTATTAGTCGGATTAATTATTTTAAAGATTTTACGAATATGTATTATATTATATATATAGAGATATATGCTTGTATATGGATTTAGGACGATTTGTATCTGGATTAGTAGGATTAAGGCATTAAATTTTTATTATGGGATGAATAGAGTTTACCCAAATCTATTGGAAAGTTGTTAAGAAAAAAAAAAGAAAAGAGAGGGGTGAGCAGCAGTTTTCTACCATTGTTGAAGCTAAGCTTCAGCGATTCAAAAAAAAAAAAGGGAAAGGACGTCGCCAGCACTTGCTGGTGACAATAGGTAAAGGCAAGGTTGGCCTTTTCGGCCACCCAATGAAAAAAAAAAGAAAAAAAAAACAACAACAACAACCAAAGAAATAGAAGTCAAGAATGGCGGCTGCCGAAGCTTGACAAAAGCTTTGGCAAAGCAACGCCAGTGGAGTATGCCTATGGGAAAAAAAATCTATTTTTTATCAATAGTAATGATAAAAATAAATAATTAAACATATATAGATATATTTATTGGCAAGTATGCGTGGGTTAAAAATATAGTACAGGTTTAGCAAATAGGCAGTAAATAAATTTTAGAAATAACTAGTCCATCTTTATAGTTTATCACGGGTACTAAAATTCAGGACCCAATTTAAAGTAATTGTTAGAATTGAAGGGTTAGTCATGTAAAAAAAAATTATACTTAATTAATCACGTCTAAGATACTTAAAGGGAAATCTAAAACATCGTAATCTAGCCTTATTAGGTTAATGTAGACCAGGTGAGATAAGTTCTAAATTGTTAAACGAAACATTTCAAATAATAATAATACTAATAATAATAGTAAATAATAGTGCTAACGATAACACTAATAATAATAATAATAGTAAATAATAATTAATAAACAATAATAGTAAGGATAATAACAATATGGACATGGAGAAAATAAATTAAGGGTATAAATGTAGATAAAAAATATAAATACGAGTGGAATAAATTAAGACAATAATAATTATAATAGGTCAATATATATATATGTGTATATATATACATAAATAATAATAACACCTACACACGCATAAAAGTGGAAATAAAGGGAAAGGTAATAGTAACTATTTAACATATATATAAGTGGTAAAAAAATAAATTAGCGATGACGAGAACTATAATAATAATGAATAATTATAAATTATAAGTAAATATAGTAAGATAGTAGCCAAGATAATAAACATGATTATGAATAATTATTTTCTTTTAAATTAAGAAACTTTACAAAAAGGAGAACTTTCCAAATTAAAAAACATTCTAAAAATAGAAACTTTCCAAATTAAAAAACTTTTCAAAAATAGGAATCATCTAATTTAGGGAGAATGCTGTTAGGATTCATATAATGGTCTAGACATGAATTTTCGACTTACTCAGACTTTATATATCATGCATCTATAAGAAGTAACAACTAATTAGGGAACCTATGCATTTGATAGGTACGGTACAAGGATCTAAGGTAGTTCTACTCGAACAGCCAAACAGAGGTAGGTGATACTTACTCTTCTGAGATTTCAAAAGTGCAAAAATGAAATTTTTGTTTCAATCCTATTTTGTTGTGTTGACTCGAAATGTATTTGATTAAATGCTTTATTTGGATATTCATGAAAGTTATATTTTTACTATACGAAAATGAACCATGTGACTTATTTGAAATATTTTGGTATATTATTATATACCAAACGAGCTGAATCTTTTATGAAATCAAAGATCTATTTATGTGACATATGAAATGATTTTTTTTGACAAGTAAAACTCAAAACAGTCATGGAATAGACGGTAGGGGCAATAGTTCTGTCTAATTGTCATGGTAGCCTGGTATAAAGTCCGGCTGATTGACAAGGTCATGGTAGCCTGGTTTAAACGACGTTACTTTCAAAATTACGGATGTGATTGACGCGCAAAGGATTTGATTTGTATATATATATATATATATATATGTATCTGTAAAATTACGAGTACATGGTCCAACAGAGGGGTAGATATTACTTACTAAGCAATTTGTCACTCAACCCACTTTTTACCATTCTTACAGATTCTGAAGAGTATGAGTTGGTTTACGTAGAAGACCCTGAGTATGACTTTTATTAGCTTTAAATGAATAGAAGTTGGTAGGCTAGCTACTTCTAGTTGTTAGTTTATTTGCATCCGTTTTTTGTTGTTTCAATTCGAGAATAATGAAACGAACTTATTGGATATTCGCAGGCTCTCTTTTATAGACATTCGTACCGCACTTTATTTAGTTATATTATTTCGTACTTTTGAAGTTTAGTTTAATTAAATGTGCATTGTATTCTTGGGTGGGACTTGAGAATACAATGGATGTCACGTGACGGGCACGTGCGGGCTTGGAGCGTGACTTTTTTAGTGGTATCAGAGCCTAGGTTACATGGTCTGGGAGTGTGAGAAATTATGTTTGGATATTAATGATTTTAGAAATTGAAAGGAGATGGAAAACAGATCAAAGGAAATAAGAGATTCCTATGACATTTTTAGTAGTATTAGAGCTTAGGTTATATGATCTAAAAGTATATGAAATGGTGTTTGAGATATTAGGAGTTTTGAGAATTGAAATTAGTTGGAAAAAAAGAGGATTAAAGGAAATAAGAGATTCTCATGATTTTTAATGTTATCAAAGTTTAGATTATACAATCTAGATGTATGTTGAATAATGTTTGTAATATTAGTGATTTTAGCAATTGGAATGAAGTTGGATAAAAGATTGTGAAATAAGATATTTCTATAATATTTAGTGATAACAGAGCTTGAGGTATGATTTACTCTTTAGAGAACATATACACTAGGGTATGATCAATTGTGACTGAATAAATAGGCTTGAAAATTTGCATGTGTGAGTTAAGTTGAAATGGTATTATTGGTGTTTATGATGTTCATTTATTAGATATGATTTTGATAGTACATTCTAAGTTTAAGATGTCGGACGTGTAGGAAATATTATATATATTTGAAGTATTGTCTGCCGGAAATTGCAAGGATCAACGAATTAAAATCCACAAGAAGTGTGATGGTTTAAATAAAGAGACCCAGTTTGAATTGAGTAGGATTAATTGCACGATTGGTGACAACGACATTGGAGGTTATATTGACTTATCTTGACATGGGTTTAGGTTTCAAGGATGAAATCACTTCAGAGGTTGAAGAATGAAATGTTGCGGATCTTTTTTTATTTGCAATAGAGCTCCATAAACAATGCTCTTATCTGAATAGAAATACTACTAATGTTGCTACTATTTCATTCTAGTTGAACTATTACTACTACCGATGACAAGTAATAGGTGTATGACATTATCCCAAACAAATTGATGTAGTCTAAGAGATATGGCCAAGAGTGAATAGACTTGTCTCTTTTTGAGATTTACAACGATTAGATCTAATACCCCAGACAATTATTGAACTAGCTTATTGGCATTATTACATCGTGTTTAGTCAATAAATATGTTAGAAATTTCTTAAAATACATAATCTTACAAATTTTAAAAAATTATGTTGCAAACAAATGTTAATCAAGATTTTTGAATAAGTATCTTTATCAAATAAGTATAATTTCTATAAATATGTATACACCAAGATACATAAAATAATAATAATAAATGAATAAACACCCTAAATAATTATATTCTATAACCCTGTACAAAATATTTTTATGATACTCATCCAATTTCAAAAAGAGTTACAGATAAATGTGTTCTACAAAATTTTTTTTTATATCACATGGAAAGAATCTAACAATAATTTTTGATAAATTCTTGTCGTACTCTAAGTTCTAATGGTAAAAGAAGTACAATTAACTAACTTATGTGTTTCAAACACTTCTAGATTTCTAAACTTGTATGGGTTCGAAATTCTACGCATAGATAAATACCTTTACCAAAGTTATGATAAAGTTATTATATTCAAATATGAGAAGGCGATAATATTTGTATAAAATTTTGTGCATTTTGATATGTTTTACCTAATATGAATATGTGCTTTGGAAATTGAATTGAGGTAAAAAAGCATTAAAATGATCCAAGGAAATAAGATTCCCATGACATTTAGTAATATAACAACTTAGGTTTTAGGAGTTGGAAATAGGTGTGATGCTATTTGAGGTATTATTGATCATTTTTTGGAATTTGAAATGAGATAGATATGAGAATTGAGAGACATAAGGGATTTCCATTACCAATTACAAACACAATGGGTAGGAGCCTGTATATCGAGAAAATGACTACTTTTTGTGATACTTGATAAGTAAGTTGTGATAAAATGTGTGACAAAAGAAGAAATGGTACTGTTTGTGAAGACTCGAAAAATTTCTTATTCTTATCGAATATTATTAATTTATTTAAATGTTTATTCACCTGTTTTCTCCAAATAATTTATTTCAACCATTTTAAAACCATTCACATGGAACAATGTCTTCCTTATGTTTAAAACGTCCCGTTAGCAAATTTAATTTTTGAAGGTTCATTTAATTGAGAAATAATAAGTACATGTGTTTCGAGGTGATATTCTATTCGAGAGTGTAATTATCTTGGGAAAATTAAGAATTATCAATAATAGATTAAGAAAAGTTAATTGAGGCAAAATTATTGGAGATTTGAGACAGTAATACTAGATTCATGTGAGAACCCGCAAAATTTCTTGTTTTAAACTACTATTTCGAGTTTATTTAAATATTTAAATGCCCGATTACTCCGAATATTATTTTCTAACCTTTTTAGACCTAATTACATGGATTTATAGTTTAGTTATATTTTTAAAGTGATTCGATTTAAAATTTAATTTTTGGAAGTTCGTTAAGTGTGAATAGTGAATGCGTGTTTGGGAATAATAATCGATTCGAGAATACAATAAGTCTGGAAAATTGGAGACTTGTACATTAACCCTAAAATAGTTATTTTTAAGTTTAAATACTCAAGTGATAGTTAGTTATACTATCGTTATAAGAATTTCTTAGAGATTTTGCCATATCGCGCGCAAATCGAAAATTCGCGTTTTCACGCGCGCGACTAATTGGAGGATTTTAGAAATTACTTCTAGACTATTAAGAATGAATAATATTAGTATGAATATAAATGCATTAGAGGTTTAGTACACAAGTGAAATAAACTCGAGAGAAATAGAGCACGAAGCACGCGGGTATGCGCGCGGGGAGAGAGTTGACTTTTGGGCCAATTTTAGCCATTCATTTTAGCTTCTTAAGGAAGCTTCATTACAACACAAAACCCTCTCTCTTATGCACAAGAACAGCCGGCCAAGGAGAAGAAAAATAACTCCAAAGTTCATCAAATTTTCTCTTCATTTCACCTCCAAATTTCCACCAAATCACACCAAAATTTAACCACACTTTGCTAAGCATTTGGTGATCATCTTGAGCTACAAAAAGGGACTGCTTTCCACGGTTTTCTTGGGCACTTTTGGACCAAAAATTTCTGCTTGATTCATCTAGAAAGGTATTCAACGATCAACTTTGCAAATCTTAGTTTATGGAAGTAGTATTGCACGTATAAGCTCATATGATCATGTGGGTAGCTTGGATTATGGTGAAATTTCTTGTGTGGGCTCTATGAATTTCCACTATGACTTGTTGGGTTGATTTGATGAGTTTTAATGTTATTAATGTTGGTTTTGTGGTTAAATTAGTAGAACTAAGTGAGGTTACGAAGGATAGTGCAAAGGAAGTGAAGGGAGGAAATTTTTCTGATTCTGCCCTTATGTTGTCCGTGGCCTTTAGGGCGAAATTTTGTGGATCTAATGATTTAGTTGTGATGTTTATATGTTGTAGGAGTTGTGTAGAAAGTTTCATCAAAAACTTCCATGAATTGGTTGGCCAAATGTTGAATTTTCGTAAGCTAGCAAACTTGGAAAATTTTCACGTCAATACCCTGGCAGTGTTCTTGTTTCAGCCATATATTTTTGCTCCGACGTCAAAATCGAGTTCCATTTGTGGCACTGGAAACTAGACATTCCCAGATTTCTGACAGTATAAAATGCATGTTCTGATTCCACCCGAGTGATCTGCACCAACCATCTCAACTTGACTGTCCTGTTTCACGTTTTCACAGAGAGCCCTGTTTTGAGCAGCCATTTGATGTTTAAAAACAAACTAGTTGTAGATAGATTTTGAAAATAATTTCTTCTAAGAAATTGTAGCTTTATGAATCTAGTTTTCAACGCCACTAATCATGCTCAATTCTGAGTTGAATTGAGTGAGTTGTGGCCAATGTTTGAAACTGACTCAGAGGTCGAAAACCCTCTTTTGGCTAGTTGATGCCTTAGCTTTAATTGGGACTTGTTATTTCGAATTTCTTGGTGTTAATCACCTACCAAATTGCACCTTGGATGTTTTATAGACCTTGTATTGATAAATGAATGATGTTTGAGGATTTTCATTGGCCAAATGTTTGGAAAAGAGAAAAACCAAAGCACAAGGAATATTGCCTTAGAAATTTTGGAAATTTTAGTGGCTTTTTTCACTAGCTTTCCGAATGAATTTTTCGTGAAATTTGATAGAGGGATAGCCCTCATATGGTAGTATAACACTGCCAAATTTGGTTCCATTCTGAGTTCATTTCGATGCTCAAACAAAGACCCAAAATTCGTGACTTCAACCTGGAAAATTGCTCAATTGCTTCAATTTTTCAGCAACTTTGAGCTACTATATCTTGGTGCTCAAAACTTTGATTCTTGTTCCTTTTGTTGGATTTTAAACCTTGTTTGCAGATCTAATTGACTTCCGAATTTCAGAGGTTAGATCGAATTCTGTGATTTTTGCCAAATTTTCAAAGTTGGCGAAAAACCAACCCCAAAACTGTTTTGCAAGCCTAAAACAGCAATTTTGAGCTAATTTTTGAATATATTCCGTTAGGAATCATAGAAAAGTGTCTTCTAGGAACTTTTAATACTTTGGAAGAAGTTTCGAACAAAACAAGCTTTTCAATTTTGGACTTACGGAGAGTGAGTTATGATTTTTTCAAAAGTACACCTCAAACCTGAAAATTTCCAAACTTGAAGGGAAGTGAGTTTTCGAGACCTTTCCCTATCGTTCGACATTACTTGAACATTTTGGACTTGTTTTCAAGAAGGAAAACTAGTTTCTCCTTGTGTGTCTAAACACCACTTTTGAACCATGAAATTGAGCAAGTTAAGACTCATTTTCGTAAAATTCTCTAGATTGCACAAGCGTGCAACCTTTTGTGATAATTGGAGTTTCTAAATAGTAGTTCATTATTAATTGTTCAGGCACCCACGAGAACCTTCAAGAGAATTCCACGGTGAACACTTGAACCTCTAGTGACATTTCTACTTGAATTACTTGGTGAGTGCCAAGTGCATGTCTACTTGAACTCCTGTGAATGTGATACATGCTTTATTTGATATTCTTGACTTAAGATTTGAAAAATAGAGTCGAGTGTGTACTTTATCGCACTCATTCTCATTTGAAATAAATGGCTCATGTTTGAAATACATGAAATTTGTCAAATGCTTGGAAATGTCAAATGCTTGAATTATCAAATGTCTGAAAATTTCAAATGTTTGAATGATATGAATTTGTATGCTATGGTTGCATACGTCGTGGAGTGAATCTCCTCGACAAACACATGTTACATGGGGGACGCCCAAACTCATCGGTCAACCTTAGAACTCGAGCCAGCAAGGGCTTAGTCGGGAACCTCGGTGAATCATGAGAATCACATGATAATCTTGACCTATTGGAGAGGTCTCGCTTAGCATACTTGTGGAGTATCACCTTACAAATGTCGTTCGGGTCCGGTGCAGTGTACGGTGGACGGATGAGAAGTAAGTGGAGATCTACGAATTTGAAATACCGACCCGGTTGACGGAGAGTCATCGCGGGAAGGTATACGAATGAACTTGGCGAAGCAAGTGGAACTTAACTCTTGAGAGCTACCATATCCTTGAATTGTTTTTGTTTACATTTCATTGAAATTGTTTGTTTCTCACACTTTATCAATTGACTTATTATTTGGGTTTGTTACTTGGATTGTGTACTTGCATATGTGTTTCTTGGCCTCACAAGCGTTTTGCTCACCCTTTAAATTTGTTTTCCTTAACAGAAATGGATCGGAATGAATATGAGGAAAACCCCTTTTGGTTGTATTTTTGTATCAGGGTTTTGAATGTACTTGGTTGGATTCGGGATTGTTGTTTAAACTGGAAATTTGATTTAACTTTTGAGATCTTAATGTAAGATTGGGATGATTGATACATTTTGTACTCATGATGTACCATTGTATATTGGGTATGGAAGCGACTTTCTTAATTAGGCTTGTAATGTTGGATATTTATAGTTAAACTTGAATTGTTTTGTCTTGAATCCTGGCGAGAGTTGGGCAGGCGTCCCGCGGATACCCTTTGGTTCGCCTTAGGGAGAAGTGGAGGCGTCACAGTTAGTATCAGAGCTTAGGTTTCAGATCTCTGTAGTGTGTGACAGCCCCACCTTACCCTAAGGCGAACCAAAGGGTTCGGCGGACCGCCTGCCCAGCTCTCGCCAGGACTCGTTCACTCACATCAAAGAAAGTAAAATAAAGCCTCGAGAATAAGCGGAAACGAAACCCAGACTTGAAATATATACTTACATTTATCCCAAGCTCAACCAAATATACAGTCCCAAATGTATACATAAGCTTTAAATTCTTAGTACATTCCAACCCTAATCAAGCACTAGAACGAGATCAAAAGCCAAAACAATATAAAAGGCTAAACTATACTATACAGGTCTCTCGCCCTTGCTCGCAACCCCTGTTAAGGAAAACAAAAGACGTGGAATGAGCTAAAAGCCCAGCGAGGTTCTATATACTCAACTAAGCAATTAAACAAGGACATTATCACGTAACAACAAGTAATCCAGATAACATTTACAATATAAAGCAAGAGTAACACATTCATTAAAAGGATACGTGAAGCCATTCGTTCGTTCGTTCATCGACCATCCATTCCTTCAATCATTTAGAAAAATTTCATTTGTCATTGAAAATCCCTCCGTCATTCTTGCCATTCATTCGTTCATTTCGTTCTTCCCCTTCTGGCCAGCGCACTGGCCAGTCCTTCCCAAACTTCATGGTCATACTCGAGTATACCAAACATTCATTCACCCAGGGTCACTAATCGCCCGACCGAGTCCGCTTCTGGCTCGAGTCGACCAATAACCAAGGGCAAGGGCCCAGTTCAGCCCGAAGGCTTACATTCATGCACAAGTAACATTTAATCATTCAATCATTCCAATGTCACGTTCATTTGGGCCGAGTGCGATAAAGTACACACTCGCCTAGTAAAAATCATTTTTTTGCAATCATTGAGAACATTTAACATTTAATCAAGTATTTCAACTAGCCACATAGTCAATGAAACATAACGTATATAGAACACTCACCTAATTAAGCAAAATTACGTCCAAAGTATCCCTCCGGATCTCAACCCTAGTCTCCAAGAAACCCTAAGAGTAATCAAGAGAATACATTATGGTTCTATCATCAAAATATGTGGGTGAGTCAAAGAAATCCGAATAAAACTAATACAAAGTAAAAGTATGATTTTAGAAGTGGAAAGAGTACATTTTGGATCAAAGGAAATGAGTAACTAAAGGTTTTCCAAATCAAACGTAGAATTAACCTCAAAAGTGTTTTAGAAAATTTCATCGGAAAAATTGGGAATAGTGCCACGTCAGAATCTGGCCAGAACTTGGCCGGATAGGCGGCCGGATAGTGAACAGTAGAATTTTTCCTCTTTTTTTCGTAAAACGTGTTTTGGGCTCAAAACTAACACATTTGCAAAGAATTAATATATAACAAGTATTTTGGTTAAAATCATATGGAAAAGGTAGTCAAATACCTTGAATTCACACTTAAAACCTTGCGCGTTAAAATTAGGTTTTGCGGCCGAGAAACCCTAGGCCACTCCTTTTGTTTCGGGACGAAAATGAACACGTATTTGAAGTTCAAAACTAACATTTAGAACTAAGCATCATGGTTAAAACGGAATGGTATAAGTGCAAGTGAAATAGCTCATAGAAATCTACTAAAGTGGCACTAAGCTACTCTAAGCAAAGTAAGCAAAATAAGTCTAATGCATCACAAAACTACATTCCAATCTCATATCCATTCACTCAAGTCCAAGAAAATAAACGGACAGCATTTCCCCTTGTTTTTCCTTACTTTCCACAACACAACCCAACCGCCAACTCATATCATTCAACCACAATTTCAAATACCAACTATAAGCTATCAAACACCCTTAAAATGTAACCCATTAAAGCTTTACAACCATCCAAAACCAGGCCCAAATATTCCATCATAACTCAGCACACACAACTCCAATTCAGTTGATTCCAAAGCCACATGAAAGCTAAGATACAAGGCTACAATTCTTAAGAAGGCATCAAAAGCTAATTCAGTAATCTTCCCAGCCAAAAGAGCCAAATACAGGGGCTGATTATCATTTCCGGACAGAAACAGGGCAGCAGGGGTAAAATAGTCATTTCACAGGCTACCGTGCTCCGATTGAGCTGAAATTTTACAGGCATAATCTACACTTAATTCTCTACAACTTTCATGTTTTGAGCTAAGGCCAATTCGGCCTCCATCATGGACGAACAGAACTGATCAGATTAGGGCAGAAAATTCACAATAAATCAGAAATCTAACCAACTCTCCACTAATCCACAAAATCATCCATTAATCATGTTAGCAAGCCACCATAGGCCACTAATTAGCATCTATTGGAACCAAAGAAGGGTGTTCTTAGCAATCTTACCTTGAAACCTCAAAGAAAGTTGGTAGCTTAGACTTCCTTCTCCCAAAACAACTCCACCAAAACCCTTAGCCTTCCTTAGCAAGCACTTGTATGGTGTAGTTTTCAATTTGGTTGGTTAAAACTCAAGATTTGGGCAAGGATTGAAGCTAGGAATTGAAGAGCTCTCTCTCTTGTTTTCTCCTCCAATGGTTCGGCCAAGACAAGAAAAAATGGAAGGAAAATTGGTCAAATTTTGGTTTGAAGAAAGTTAATCTTCTTGGTCAAAGTCCAACTTCCAATCAAATCATGACATGTGGCCTCTTGAAGTTTCTAAACTTATCTCCTTCCTTCCAATGATTCAACTAGCTAACTAACCTCTAATTATCTTCTAACACCATGTAGAATAATATCACTTAGTAGTTCATCACCTAATCGGCAAAATTATATCGCACTAGCGGGCCCCACATCGAACAAATGCACTTCAAGTTAACGTACACTAACTTGTACTACTAAAATGATTTAAAAATTGTACTTGCTTGTAAAATGTACAAAACATTTAATATTTTCAAAGGACAGTAAAATATAGGCACAGAAATAAAATAATACTTGAAAATGTGAAAATTTTCGGGTTCTCACACTCTCTCCCCCTTAAGAAATTTCGTCCTCGAAATTTTACCTTCCGTTTCCTCATGTGATCCCGGAGCTTGTTGCGGTTCTATGGCATATATCTGAGCTGGTGTTGTTGTTCGGTTCCCTCGTTCGTTAGTCGGTTTAGGCTTGGCTCCACTTGTTGAGTACCAGCCTCTCGTGGCTGCTTCCTTGGACAATTATTCAGTTGATGCTCACCAGTTCCACAGATCAAACACTTTCGCCCTTTTCTCTAGCAGTCATTCTCAGTGTGGTTTGCCTTTCCGCAATAGCCACAAGCCAAGCGAGGAATTACGGTTTGGCTTTCGCGAAAAGTCTTCGCAGGCACTATCTGACTTCCTTTGGTAGATCCCTCATATAGGGCTCCAAATGTCCAGGGTGGATGAGGGAAATGGTTCACTTTTGGCACTTTGGAGGGCGTTGTCTTTTCCCCAAATTCTTCCGGTATGCTACTAGGTGCGCCCCTTTTCCACAATTGAAAAGCTTTTACTTGTGCTTTTGCATCCTCAATTCTTTGTGCTTTCTCAAGAGCTTCCGTAAAGGTGTTAACTTGAACCGCCGCTAAAGCTTCTTGAATTTCCAAATTCAAACCTTGGATGAACCGCCTTATCCTTCTTCGCTCAGTAACCACTAATTCAGAGGCGAACTTGGATAGTTTAGTGAATTTTGTCTCATATTCGGCCACACTCATGGTTCCTTGATGCAATCCAATAAATTCGTCTTCCCTCCTTTCTTGGACCAGAGGTGGGAGGTACTTCTCGTAAAATTCCCGTGTGAAGTTCACCCATGTCCACGCAGTTTGTTCTCTCTCCCATTTGGCCCTAATAACATTCCACCATGCTCGGGCCGGTCCTTCAAATTGAAACACAGCAAAGTTCACTTGTCTTTGCTCCGTGTAGTTTAGGGCGGCGAAGATGTTAATCATTACCTCTAACCACTGTTCAGCTATATCTGGATCAGATCCTCCAAGGAATTTGGGAGGATTAAACTTTTGAAACCTTTCCAAAGCCCTATCTTCTCCTACCTCTCTTATCTCAGGGTTCTGGGGTTGATTTACTGGCAATTGGCCTTGTTGATCTACCAATCGCGCGAGGATACTAGTCATTTGTTGTATCGCCGTCGCTACTTGATCTCCGGCCTCAACCCTCGGGCCACGCTCTTGCTCAGTTACTGTTGCTCTTTCTTTACTGGGTTCTCGAGCTTGCCTAGCCCCACGGCCACGACTAGCTCCACGTCCGCGACTACGTCTCCCGTCCATTCCTTTTTCTCTCTCTCTTCTTTTTTTTTTTTTTTTTTTTTCAAAAGGCGTTTTAGTATGCAAATAAAGTAAATCGACTAAAATGGCAAGATATAACACACCAAATATGCAAGAAATCGTGTCAAGTTAGACAAACCAAATACAGCAAGTACTATTCATGTAAATATCGCAATGTCACAAGTCAAACACATTCAGTAGCAGTACAGGGCAAAACAGGAAGAAAACACAACGTGCCGTTCCACACTCAACTAAAACACTCCCCCAACCGATCTCTCACTTCCCTTACTATCCGAGCTATACATCCGTTAACACTTTACACTTACTCTCACTAAACATTAGCCCAATCCTGTTTCCCACGAAAGATCGCAAATCCTTAGTACTACCCGCGTACTCGGGTACAAGAATCCGAGATAATTCGCCACTCGAGCTGGCCAGTCCCAAGTGTAAATTATCTACAAGCGAGATTCCTACCAGACGTACATTTCTATTGTCATCAAATACCCTAAAAAGGATGTACACTTATAACATGCACGATTCATAACTTATGCTCAAAAGAGCTCTTAGTCCTTCACACTTATTCACGGAATCAGGACCATACACCACTTGGCCCAAGCTCACTCCGCGCAGAGACCACGCGAAGCTGCTCTGATACCACCTGTGACAGCCCCACCTTACCCTAAGGCGAACCAAAGGGTTCGGCGGACCGCCTGCCCAGCTCTCGCCAGGACTCGTTCACTCACATCAAAGAAAGTAAAATAAAGCCTCGAGAATAAGCGGAAACGAAACCCAGACTTGAAATATATACTTACATTTATCCCAAGCTCAACCAAATATACAGTCCCAAATGTATACATAAGCTTTAAATTCTTAGTACATTCCAACCCTAATCAAGCACTAGAACGAGATCAAAAGCCAAAACAATATAAAAGGCTAAACTATACTATACAGGTCTCTCGCCCTTGCTCGCAACCCCTGTTAAGGAAAACAAAAGACGTGGAATGAGCTAAAAGCCCAGCGAGGTTCTATATACTCAACTAAGCAATTAAACAAGGACATTATCACGTAACAACAAGTAATCCAGATAACATTTACAATATAAAGCAAGAGTAACACATTCATTAAAAGGATACGTGAAGCCATTCGTTCGTTCGTTCATCGACCATCCATTCCTTCAATCATTTAGAAAAATTTCATTTGTCATTGAAAATCCCTCCGTCATTCTTGCCATTCATTCGTTCATTTCGTTCTTCCCCTTCTGGCCAGCGCACTGGCCAGTCCTTCCCAAACTTCATGGTCATACTCGAGTATACCAAACATTCATTCACCCAGGGTCACTAATCGCCCGACCGAGTCCGCTTCTGGCTCGAGTCGACCAATAACCAAGGGCAAGGGCCCAGTTCAGCCCGAAGGCTTACATTCATGCACAAGTAACATTTAATCATTCAATCATTCCAATGTCACGTTCATTTGGGCCGAGTGCGATAAAGTACACACTCGCCTAGTAAAAATCATTTTTTTGCAATCATTGAGAACATTTAACATTTAATCAAGTATTTCAACTAGCCACATAGTCAATGAAACATAACGTATATAGAACACTCACCTAATTAAGCAAAATTACGTCCAAAGTATCCCTCCGGATCTCAACCCTAGTCTCCAAGAAACCCTAAGAGTAATCAAGAGAATACATTATGGTTCTATCATCAAAATATGTGGGTGAGTCAAAGAAATCCGAATAAAACTAATACAAAGTAAAAGTATGATTTTAGAAGTGGAAAGAGTACATTTTGATCAAAGGAAATGAGTAACTAAAGGTTTTCCAAATCAAACGTAGAATTAACCTCAAAAGTGTTTTAGAAAATTTCATCGGAAAAATTGGGAATAGTGCCACGTCAGAATCTGGCCAGAACTTGGCCGGATAGGCGGCCGGATAGTGAACAGTAGAATTTTTCCTCTTTTTTTCGTAAAACGTGTTTTGGGCTCAAAACTAACACATTTGCAAAGAATTAATATATAACAAGTATTTTGGTTAAAATCATATGGAAAAGGTAGTCAAATACCTTGAATTCACACTTAAAACCTTGCGCGTTAAAATTAGGTTTTGCGGCCGAGAAACCCTAGGCCACTCCTTTTGTTTCGGGACGAAAATGAACACGTATTTGAAGTTCAAAACTAACATTTAGAACTAAGCATCATGGTTAAAACGGAATGGTATAAGTGCAAGTGAAATAGCTCATAGAAATCTACTAAAGTGGCACTAAGCTACTCTAAGCAAAGTAAGCAAAATAAGTCTAATGCATCACAAAACTACATTCCAATCTCATATCCATTCACTCAAGTCCAAGAAAATAAACGGACAGCATTTCCCCTTGTTTTTCCTTACTTTCCACAACACAACCCAACCGCCAACTCATATCATTCAACCACAATTTCAAATACCAACTATAAGCTATCAAACACCCTTAAAATGTAACCCATTAAAGCTTTACAACCATCCAAAACCAGGCCCAAATATTCCATCATAACTCAGCACACACAACTCCAATTCAGTTGATTCCAAAGCCACATGAAAGCTAAGATACAAGGCTACAATTCTTAAGAAGGCATCAAAAGCTAATTCAGTAATCTTCCCAGCCAAAAGAGCCAAATACAGGGGCTGATTATCATTTCCGGACAGAAACAGGGCAGCAGGGGTAAAATAGTCATTTCACAGGCTACCGTGCTCCGATTGAGCTGAAATTTTACAGGCATAATCTACACTTAATTCTCTACAACTTTCATGTTTTGAGCTAAGGCCAATTCGGCCTCCATCATGGACGAACAGAACTGATCAGATTAGGGCAGAAAATTCACAATAAATCAGAAATCTAACCAACTCTCCACTAATCCACAAAATCATCCATTAATCATGTTAGCAAGCCACCATAGGCCACTAATTAGCATCTATTGGAACCAAAGAAGGGTGTTCTTAGCAATCTTACCTTGAAACCTCAAAGAAAGTTGGTAGCTTAGACTTCCTTCTCCCAAAACAACTCCACCAAAACCCTTAGCCTTCCTTAGCAAGCACTTGTATGGTGTAGTTTTCAATTTGGTTGGTTAAAACTCAAGATTTGGGCAAGGATTGAAGCTAGGAATTGAAGAGCTCTCTCTCTTGTTTTCTCCTCCAATGGTTCGGCCAAGACAAGAAAAAATGGAAGGAAAATTGGTCAAATTTTGGTTTGAAGAAAGTTAATCTTCTTGGTCAAAGTCCAACTTCCAATCAAATCATGACATGTGGCCTCTTGAAGTTTCTAAACTTATCTCCTTCCTTCCAATGATTCAACTAGCTAACTAACCTCTAATTATCTTCTAACACCATGTAGAATAATATCACTTAGTAGTTCATCACCTAATCGGCAAAATTATATCGCACTAGCGGGCCCCACATCGAACAAATGCACTTCAAGTTAACGTACACTAACTTGTACTACTAAAATGATTTAAAAATTGTACTTGCTTGTAAAATGTACAAAACATTTAATATTTTCAAAGGACAGTAAAATATAGGCACAGAAATAAAATAATACTTGAAAATGTGAAAATTTTCGGGTTCTCACATAGTGTATCTTAAACTTGGAGTTTAGGATGCTGGACTGTGGAACTGGTTGGAAGTTAAGTGACTGCTTGTGGAGATGAAAATTAGAACCTTGGTTTGAGTTAATGAACAATTGGGAATCTCGCTCTTGCAAGAGATATGTGCGATAGTATGGGATGATCAAATCTAGTTTATTTAGTATATTTGAACCCATTTAAGTTTTTAATTTTAATTGTAAGTAACAGAAGGTAACGATAGCATTGAACCGTCTCGGGGACGAATCTCGGTGACCATGGTTGTGAAGGGCCTAGGGGAGCTCGTTGGAGGTATAACCCAACTCTCTGAACTAGATCTCTATGTGATTTCCAAAGGACTTACTCGTGCCCAAATAATGGGGTGTTAATAGTGGCTGATCATCGGAAGTGGCTATTCGAGGAAATTAGAATAGTTCAGGAGGATAATCGAGAATCGAGGGCAATCGTCGATGCCCAAACCATTAGAATTTTTGAAGTGGAGATTGTGGTACTTAAGGATCAAGGAAAAAACAAAGACTCCTAGTGAGCAGTTTCAAAAAAAAAAAAAGGTTAAGAACCGATTTGTCGGGGTAATGCACAAAATTAAAGATCGGATAAATAAGTCGATGGTTGGGTATGTTACCTTGGTTGAACAAGTGGAGAATAACAAGATACTCGATAAGGGACATGAGATTAAAACTTTTAGTGCTGGAAATGAAATGATCCTATGGAGGTAGTAGAGACCCTTGGCTCTGCCAATCACAAAGTTAGTGATTTGAACTATCTTAATAGTTTTGCCAAAGATAGATGGGGTGGTACTCACTTAAAGGCCATTGTAATTTATGTTTTGTTTCACTATGTATCCTATCTTTTTAAAGCAATTAAACGTTATTCATGAGATACTTGACTTTATTGCTTTATGACTTCAAATCTATGATTGGGTTGTACACATTTGCAATTATCTCGGTGTCTTCCTTTTTATTTTTGTGTTGCATGATCAAAGTGTCACTTTTTAACTTCATTTTATGTGCACCCCTATTATGTCATACCTTTATAAATGTTAAATTTATGAGCGGTCAAAAAAGTGAAAGGAGATCGAGGGCGAGGGGTTACGCAACCCTGAGCTCAAGGGAATGATGAGGGAACGACTGCTGGATTAAACCAAAATCCTAGAAATGAAGGAAAACAATCACGTATCTACTATTGACCATATGATTGATGTCCTAACACGGTTTGTTGAGCACCAAATCTCTAGATTTGTAAGCCAACCTAAAAATCAAGAAATGTGTGAAAATGGAATGATTCTGGAAGTTCGCCTATCTAGGTCATGGAAGATCTAACCTCAATATAATAAGATTGATTTGAAAGAATACAATAAGGCACTAGTGAGAGCAAATGGTTATGATTTCCCCTCGAATAACTTTATAGACAAGTATTGGAAGGTGAATTAAGATCTAGAATTTTTATATTAATGAATAAGGTTTCTGTATCTTGTTGTGTTGTAAGTAATGATAGTAATCTCGTGGAGACTTAAAAGTTCGCCCGTATTAAGCAGAGAATAGGTAAGATTTGTATTTCAGGGTAACCTATAAGCAAAAGAATGAAAGAGTAATATGACTCGAGCTTCCATTATGAATAGCTACTTATTTTGATCCTTTGATTTATCTGGCAGACTAGCATTTGACTTAAGCCAACCGATAAGATGACAACTTTGGAGGAAATGCGTAGGGAAATGGACATTCTTCGAAATGAGATAGAATTTCAAAAGAAACTGGCTGACTATTGGGAAGGACGGTGGAAACAAGAATATGTAGAGAAACGGAGTTGCTACGCAAGAACGTAGAACTGAAAAGGAAATACAAAGGAAATCCTCAAATTGGTCAAGCCATCACTTCTTACGCAAATTGTGGATACTGTAGCAAGGTTAACCATACTGAGGCCACGTGCTGGGTAAAGCAAGGAAAGTGTCTGAGGTGCGGTAGTATCGAGCATAAGATTTCGAATTGCCCTGGTACCTCTAAAAAGAAGAAACACTCAGCAGCCAATTAGGTTTGTTACAGAGCAATCAAGTGCCAGATGTGAGTATTTAGTGCTAATGGCTGTGAAGGGAATCCTAATAGTGAAAGTTTACGAGTAAAGATGGTTTTGACTCCACTCGAGGGATAGAGACTGTGGTTTTGCCCTAGTTTAGACTAGCACTTTTGGAAATTTAATCTTTTGTATAAGGGAAAGTCTTTTGTATCTTGGCAATTTGGCACGTTTTGTTATAATCTCGTAGTTTCCCTTTTCCTTTTGAAATGAGTTGATAAATTTATCCCAACTTGATGCAACCATTATAATTTCCTATAACGTATGAAGATATACTTTGCTTTTAATTGATTTCATGGCTTATATGTATATTTAAACTTTGTCCCACACTTTTAAATTAGTAGTGAGACCTGAACGGTAGTAGATATGGTCAAGATTGTACTTGAGAGTATAGGTCATCCTGAGGTCTGGAGACGACCAGGGATCGAGACCGAATTGAGAATTTAATGTTGAAATTGAGACCCAATATTTGATTGCTAAATTGATATATTAAAATTGTAAGATTTGGGTTAGTGAAAGAAAATATTTGATAGAATTAATGAACCTAATGGTTAAGGGACCAGGTATCGTATTTGGAATGGAAGTTTGAGACTATATATATATATAGACCATCGAGATTTGAACAATGTGACTATTAAGAACAAATACTCTGTCGCCTTACATAAACGAGAATTTTGATCAATGGCAAGGGGCCGTGATACTATTCAAGTTGAATTTAAAGCAAAACTATTACTAGTTGAGGATCTTAGAAACTAATGTGTTAAGACTACTTCCAATTTAAGATGGGGATATTTTGAATTTTCAGTTACGCCCTTTGGATTGACTAAGGCACTAGCAGCAATTATGGCTTTACTGTATCAGAGTTTTAAATCGTATTTGGATTAATCTGCGGTGGTATTTATTGATGATATATCGGTATACTCTAAGGTTTGAAAAGATCATGAAAGACACCTGATGATAGTTTTACAAACCTTGAAAGAGCGCCAACTTTCGTTAAGTTCAATAAATGTAAATTCGATTGAAAGAAGTAGCCTTTCTAGGTATACGAAATCTATGGAAGGAATTGTTATTGATTCAACTAAAGTGGAAGTTGTGTAAGAGAAAACGACCAGGAAATCCTATCGAAATTTGGAGTTCTTAGAATTAGCCGAATATTACCTTTGGTTTATCAAGGACTTTCCTAAGAGTGCAAGACTTGGCAAGTTATTTGGGACTATAACTGCGAAAAAGGATTTTAAAAGTGAAAAGTGTTTAACCGGTGTACCTATGTTAGCCTTACCGAGCGGAGGAGGTAACTTGTGATTTATACAGATGTTTCAAAGGATGGTTTAGTTGATTGTATATGTTTCAAAGGAGGAGGTGATTGTATATGTCTCTAAAAAGTTAAAATATCACGAGACAAAGTAGCCAACTCATGATTTGGGATTAGTGGCTATGATAATTGCATTAAAGAAGTGAAGACAGTACCTATTTGAGATAGACATGAAGCGGATTAAGCTGCCATATGACTTAGAAGTTAAAATGCCTATTGGGAAAAAATCAAGATTTGATAGCTAATTGAATGGATAGCAATTGTAAAGTATAAGTTGGAAAACGTAAGTTAGTGATTGATCTGATAGAGTTAACCATGAAGGGAATAACCTTGTCCTAAGTGTGAATTTCGAGGGCGAAATTCTTTTAAGGAGGGGAGAATGTGAAGACTTGAAAAATTTCTTATTCTTATAGAATATTATTGATTTATTTAAATGTTTATTCACCTGTTTTCTCCAAATAATTTATTTCAACCATTTTAAAACCATTCACATGGAATAATGTCTTCCTTATGTTAGCAAATTTAATTTTTGAAGGTTCATTTAAGTGAGAAATAATAAGTACATTTGTTTCGAGGTGATATTCTATTCGAGAGTGTAATTATCTTGGGGAAATTAAAAATTATCAATAATAGATTAAGAAAAGTTAATTGAGGCAAAATTATTGGAGATTTGAGACAGTAATACTAGATTCATGTGAGGACCCGCAAAATTTCTTGTTTTAAATTACTATTTCGAGTTTATTTAAATATTTAAATGCTCGATTATTCTGAATATTATTTTCTAACCTTTTTAGACCTAATTACATGGATTTATAGTTTAGGTATATTTTTAAAGTGATTCGATTCAAAATTTAATTTTTGGAAACTCGTTAAGTGTGAATAGTGAATGCGTGTTTGGGAATAATAATCGATTTGAGAATACAATTAGTCTGGAAAATTGGAGACTTGTACATTAGTCTTAAAATAGTTATTTTAAAGTTTAAATACTCAAGTGATAGTTAGTTATACTATCGTTATAAGAATTTCTTAAAGATTTTGCCTTATCGCGCGCAAATCGGAAATTCACGTTTTCGTTCGCGCGACTAATTGGACGATTTTAGAAATTATTTCTAGACTATTAAGAATGAATAATATTAGTATGAATATAAGTGCATTAGAGGTTTAGTACACAAGTGAAACAAACTCGAGAGAAATAGAGTACGAAGCACGCGCGTATGCGCGCGGGGAGAGAGTTCACTTTTGGAGCAATTTTAGCCATTCATTTTAGCTTCTTAAGGAAGTTTCATTACAACACAAAACCCTCTCTCTTATGCACAAGAACAGCCGGCCAAGGAGAAGAAAAACAACTCCAAAGTTCATCAAATTTTCTCTTCATTTCACCTCCAAACTTCCACCAAATCACACCAAAATTTAACCACACTTTGCTAAGCATTTGGTGATCATCTTAAGCTACAAAAAGGGACTGCTTTCCACGGTTTTCTTGGGCACTTTTGGACCAAAAATTTCTGCTTGATTCGTCTAGAAAGGTATTCAACGATCAACTTTGCAAATCTTAGTTTATGGAAGTAGGATTATGGTGAAATTTCTTGTGTGGGCTCTATGAATTCCCACTATGATTTGTTGGACTGATTTGATGAGTTTTAATGTTATTAATGTTGGTTTTGTGGTTAAATTAGTAGAACTAAATGAGGTTACGAAGGATAGTGCAAAGGAAGTGAAGTGAGGAAACTTTTTCGATTATACACTTATGTTGTCCGTGGCCTTTAGGGCGAAATTTTGTGGATCTAATGATTTAGTTGTGATGTTTATATATTGTAGGAGTTGCGTAGAAAGTTTCATCAAAAAATTCCATGAATTGGTTGGCCAAATGTTGAATTTTCGTAAGCTAGCAAACTTGGAAAATTTTCACGTCAATACCCTGGCAGTGTTCTTGTTTCAGCCATATATTTTTGCTCTGACGTCAAAATCGAGTTCCATTTGTGGCACTGGAAACTAGACATTCCCAGATTTCTGACAGTATAAAATGCATGTTCTGATTCCACCCGAGTGATCTGCACCAACCATCTCAACTTGACTGTCCTGTTTCACGTTTTCACAGAGAGCCCTGTTTTGAGCAGCAATTTGATGTTTAAAAACAAGCTAGTTGTAGATAGATTTTGAAAATAATTTCTTCTAAGAAATTGTATCTTTATGAATCTAGTTTTCAACGCCACTGATCATGCTCAATTCTGAGTTGAATTGAGTGAGTTGTGGGCAATGTTTGAAACTGACTCAGAGGTCGAAAACCCTCTTTTGGCTAGTTGATGCCTTAGCTTTAATTGGGACTTGTTATTTCGAATTTCTTGGTGTTAATCACCTACCAAATTGCACCTTGGATGTTTTCTAGACCTTGTATTGATAAATGAATGATGTTTGAGGATTTTCATTGGCCAAATGTTTGGAAAAGAGAAAAACCAAAGCACAAGGAATATTGCCTTAGAAATTTTGGAAATTTTAGTGGCTTTTTTCACTAGCTTCCCGAATGAATTTTTCGGTGAAATTTGATAGAGGGATAGCCCTCATATGGTAGTATAACACTGCCAAATTTGGTTCCATTCTGAGTTCATTTCGATGCTCAAACAAAGACCCAAAATTCGTGACTTCAACCTGGAAAATTGCTCAATTGCTTCAATTTTTCAGCAACTTTGAGCTACTATATCTTGGTGCTCAAAACTTTGATTCTTGTTCCATTTGTTGGATTTTAAACCTTGTTTGCAACTCTAATTGAGTTCCGAATTTCAGAGGTATTTTTACCGAATTTTCAAAGTTGGCGAAAAATCCAAAACTGTTTTGCAAGTCTAAAACAGCAATTTTGAGCTAATCTTTCAATATCTTCCCTTAGAAATCATAGAAAAGTGCCTTCTAGAAATTTTTAGTACTTTGGACGAAGTTTCCAACGGTACCAAGTTTTCCAATTTTGGACTTACAGAGAGTGAGTTATGATTTTTCCAAAAGTACACCTCAAACCTGAAAATTTCCAAACTTGAAGGGAAGTGAGTTTTCGAGACCCTTCCCTATCCTTCGACACTACTTGACCATTTTGGACTTGTTTTCAAGAAGAAAAACTAGTTTCTCCTTGTATGTCTAAACACCACTTTTGAATCTTGAAATTGAGTAAGTTAAGTCTCATTTTCGTAAGATTCTCTAGATTGCACAAGCGTGCAACCTTTTGTGATAATTGGAGTTTCTAAGTCGTGGTTCATTATTAATTGCTCAGGCATCCACGAGGACCTTCAAGAGAATCCCACGGTGAACGTTTAAACCTCTAATGACATTTCTACTTGGATTACTTGGTGAGTGTCAAGTGCATGTCTACTTGAATTCCTGTGAATGTGATATATGCTTTATTTGATATTCTTGACTTAAGATTTGAAAAATGGAGTCGAGTGTGTACTTTATCACACTCGTTCTCATTTGAAATAAATGGCTCATGTTTGAAATACATGAAATTTATCAAATGCTTGGAAATGTCAAATTCTTGAATTACCAAATGCCTGGAAATTTCAAATGTTTGAATGATATGAATTTGTATGCTATGGCTGCATATGTCGTGGAGTGAATCTCCTCGACAAACACATGTTACATGGGGGACGCCCAAACTCATCGGCCGACCTTGGGACTCGAGCCAGCAAGGGTTTGGTCGGGAATCTCGGTGAGCCATGAGAATCACATGATAAGTTTGACCTATTGGAGAGGTCTCGCTTGGCATATTCGTGGAGTATCGCCTTACAAATATCGTTCGGACCCGGTGCGGTGTACGGTGGACGGATGAGAAGTAAGTAGAGATCTACGGATTTGAAATACCGACCCGATTGACGGAGAGTCATCGCGGGAAGGTATACGAATGAGTTTGGCGAAACAAGTGGAACTTAGCTCCTGAGAACTACCATATCCTTGAATTGTTTCTGTTTACATTTCATTGAAATTATTTGTTTCTCACACTTTATCAATTGACTTATTATTTGGGTTTGTTACTTGGACTGTGTACTTGCATGTGTGTTTCTTGGCCTCACGAGCGTTTTGTTCACCCTTTAGATTTGTTTTCCTTAACAGAAAATGGACTGGAGTGAATCTGAGGAAAACCCCTTTTGGTTGTATTTTTGTATCAGAGTTTTGAATGTACTTGGTTGGATTCGAGATTGTTGTATAAATTGGGGATTTGATGTAACTTTTGAGATCTTAATGTAAGATTGGGATGATTGATACATTTTGTACTCATGGTATACCATTGTATATTGGGTATGGAATCGACTTTCTTAATTAGGCTTGTAATGTTGGATATTTATAGTTAAACTTGAATTGTTTTGCCTTGAATCCTGGCGAGAGTTGGGCAGGCGTCCCGCGGATACCCTTTGGTTCGCCTTAGGGGGAAGTGGAGGCGTCACACTATTAGTGTTTATGGCATCTTTTCTATAGATTGATTTCTATAGAGCATTATAAGTCGATATTTAGAATACTGGATTTGAGAGAGATATTATGTTCATCTGAACTATATAAATATGAAGATGGAAGGTATTGAGATAAATAAGAGAGCGCATCAGAAACTTGATGGAATTAAATAAGGAAATCCAATTTAGACATTGTGGAAATAATTTCCAAGATGTATTGCAAGAACATTGAAAATTTTGTTAACTTATTTTGATGTTTATGTCATTTAGGTTTCGAGGACGAAACCTTTATAGGAGGAAAGAATGTGATATCTAGTCTAAAAAAAATGAATTGTGAAAGTAGTGTTAGATTGGGACCCTATATTTACGTCTAGATTTTGGTCGACCTATTAAGAAATTATGGGGACTTATTGGAGACTAAGTACCGCTTTCCACCCTCATAGACAATCAGAAAGAACTCTACAGACACTGGAGGACATGTTGAGAGCTTGTGCTCTAGACTTCTCGAATAGTTGGAATAGGTTAGTGAAATTAATGGAATTCTTGTATAACAATAGCTATCATAGCGGTATCGGTATGGCACCGTTCGAAACATTGTATGAGCGAAAGTGTAGATCTCCCTTATATTGGGATAAAATAGGTGAGAAGTTGATCACTGGTCCCAATTTGGTGGAACGAACTTTAGAGAAGATTAAGATTGTTCGAGAAAAACTAAAGGTAGCTCAGGACCGAAACGAGAGTTGGATAGATTTAAAGAGAAGATGTTTAGAATTTCAATTAGGAGAAAAGATATATTTGAAAGTGTTCCCCACCATGGGAGTGATGAGATTTGGAAGAAGTAGTAAGTTAAATTCAAGGTATGCAGGACCTTACGAAATAGTGGAGAGTGTTTGACCTTTAGCGTATTGACTGCCCTTCCACCTGCTCTATCGAGGGTACATGACGTTTTTCACGTCTCCCAACTGAGGAAGTACGTATTTGACTCGAGCCATATTTTGGAGGACAACCCATCGAGGTGAGGGATAACTTGTTAGTGGAGGAAATTCCTTTGAAAATCGTAGATCGAAAGGATCAAATTCTAAGGAGAATGACCATACCGTACGTGAAGGTGCAATGCACGAACTATACACCACGAGAGGCAACGTGGGAATTAGAAAAATACATGCGGAATAGATATCCCTATATTTTTTATCAATGTATGTAAGTTTCGAGAACGAAACTTTTTGTAAGGGGGTAGAATGTAAAACCCACGATTTTGGACTCATTTTCGTTATCTTGCCCAATTAAATTAAATGGTAATTTATCCTTGGTAAAAGAAAAAATAATTGCATGTTAGGTTAAAAGGTTAATTGAGAGATAGGATATCATAAGAAAGGGTAAAAGTTTACAGTAGTTAAAACTCCTATCTAAACTACATACTAGTGGGTGGTTATTAGGGTTTAGCACAATTATTAAATAAAAAAAAACCCTATTCCCTATCATTGTCTACCTCCCCTTGGAGCAAGAGCCGTCAGAGAGTAGAGAAAAAAAAGCAGGTGTCCCCATCAATCAATCAAACGACTAGACCCCTAAACCTATAAGTCCCAAATTCACGTGAAACTCTCTTTTAAGTTCTATTAGTCGGATTAATTATTTTAAAGATTTTACGAATATGTATTATATTATATATATAGAGATATATGCTTGTATATGAGATTTAGAATGATTCGTATCTGGATTAGTAGGATTAAGGCATTAAATTTTTATTATGGGGGATGAATAGGGTTTACCCAAATCTATTTGAAAGTTATTAAGAAAAAGAAAAGAAAAGAAAGGGAGTGAGCAACAGTTCTCTGCCATTGCTGAAGCTAAGCTTCAGCGATTCAAAAAAAAAAAAAGGGAAAGGACGTCACCAGCACTTGCTGGCGACAATAGGTAAAGGCAAGGTTGGCCTTTTCGGCCACCCAATGAAAAAAAAAAGAAAAAAAAACAACAACAACAACCAAAGGAGTAGAAGTCAAGAATGGCGGCTGCCGAAACTTGACAAAAGCTTTGGCAAAGCAACGCTAGTGGAGTATGCCTATGGGAAAAAAATCTATTTTTTATCAATAGTAATGATAATAATAAATAATTAAACATATATAGATATATATATATATATATATATATATTGGCAAGTATGCGTGGGTTAAAAATATAGTACAGGTTTAGCAAATAAGCAGTAAATAAATTTTAGAAATAACTAGTCCATCTTTATAGTTTATCACGGGTATTAAAATTCAGGACCCAATTTAAAGTAATTGTTAGAATTGAAGGGTTAGTCATGTAAAAAAAATTATACTTAATTAATCACGTCTAAAATATTTTAGCCTTATTAGGTTAATGTAGATCAGGTGAGATAAGTTCTAAATTGTTAAACGAAACGTTTAAAATAATAATAATACTAATAATAATAGTAAATAATAATGCTGACGATAACACTAATAATAATAATACTAGTAAATAATAATTAACAAACAAGAATAGTAAGGATAATAACAATATGGACATGGAGAAAATAAATTAGGGGTATAAACGAAGATAAAAATATAAATATGAGTGGAATAAGCTAAGATAATAATAATTATAATAGGTCAATATATATATGTGTGTATATATATACATAAATAATAATAACACCTACACATGCATAAAAATAGAAATAAAGGGAAAGGTAATAGTAACTATTTAACATATATATATATATATATATATATATATATATATATATATATAAGTGGTAATAAAATAAATTAGCGATGACGAGAACGATAATAATAATAATGAATAATTATAAATTATAAGTAAATATAATAAGATAGTAATCAAGATAATAAACATGACTATGAATAATTATTTTCTTTTAAATTAAGAAATTTTACAAAAATGAGAACTTTGCAAATTAAAAAACATTCTAAAGATAGAAACTTTCCAAATTAAAAAACTTTCCAAAAATATGAATCATCCAATTTAGAGAGAATGCTGTTAGGGTTCATATAATAGTCTAGATATGAATTTTCGACTTACTCAGAGTTTGTATATCTATGCATCTATAGGAAGTAACAATTAATTAGGGAACCTATGCATTTGATAGGTACGGTACAAGGATCTAAGGTAGTTCCACTCGACCAGCCAAACAGAGGTAGGTGGTACTTACCCTTCTGAGATTTCAAAAGTGCAAAAATGAAAATTTTGTTTTCAATCCTATTTTGTTGTGTTGATTCGAAATGTATTTGATTAAATGTTTTATTTGGATATTCATGCAAGTTATTTTTTGTTATACAAAAATGGACCATGTGACTTATTTGAAATGTTTTGATATATTATTATATACCAAACGAGCTGAATCTTTTATAAAATCAAAAATCTATTTATGTGACATGTGGAATGATTTTTTTTGACAAGTAAAGTTCAAAACAGTCATGGAATAGACGGTAGGGGTTATAGTCCTGTCTAATTGTCATGGTAGTTTGGTATAAAATCCGACCGATTGACAAGATCATGGTAGTCTGGTATAAATCCGACCGATTGACCCATGTATGAAAAGAGACCAATCGGTAGTTATGAAATCTATTAGTCGCCCACCGAGGAAGGATTAATCTCTAGGTTGAGTACTCAGTAATCGGTCGTCACATGTACTTGTTATGAGTTGATCTGATATGAGACTTATGAATTGATTTATGAACTGATATGGAATGACTTATGAATGGATATGAAGGGACTTGTGAATTGAGACGAAATGATTTATGACTTTATGATTTTCCATGTTCATTTATCAATAAGATGCTTTTAAATTACTTGCTATTTGTTACTACTGATTGTTTTATAAATGACGTTACGTTCAAAATTACGGATGTGATTGACGTGCAAAGGATTTGATTTGTATCTATATATATGTATTTGTAAAATTACGAGTACATGGTCCAATAGAGAAGTAGATATTATCTACTGAGCGATTTGTCACTCAACCCACTTTTTACCATTCTTGTAGATTCTGAAGAGTATGAGTTGGTTTGCGTAGAAGACCCTGAGAATGACTTTTATTAGCTTTAAATGAATAGAAGTTGGCAGGCTAGCTACTTATAGTTATTAGTTTATTTGCATCCGTTTTCTGTTGTTTCAATCCGAGAATAATGGTACGAACTAATTGGATATTCATAAACTATCTTTTATAGACATTCGTACCGCACTTTATTTAGTTATATTATTTTGTACTTTTGATGTTTAGTCTAGTTAAATGTGTTTTGTATTCTTGGGCGGGATTTGAGAATACGGCGGATGTCACGTGACGGGCGCGTGCGGACTCGGGGCGTGACCTAAGATCATCATCATATTCATCATTATTTGTAAGGATTAAGTTGTTAGTAGATATCTCATCATCACATATGGTTATGAAAATCATTTGTGCCGATTCTTCTTTTCTTTTATTTCTCCATTGGAGTTACATTCATTCTATGTTATTTGAAAGTTGTTGAATCATTGTCTTCTTTCTCCTCTTCCTTCTATCTTTTTCTTCATGGGACATTTATTCATATAATATCCAAATTGGCCACACTCATAGCATTTCTCTCCTTACTTTTTGTTGATCTCTTGTCTTCCTTTTGCTCTTTGATTGTTGAGTTGGTTGGAATTTGAGTTGCTAGATCCTCCTTTTCTCAATCTCCTCTTGTTGAGAATTCTTTTGATACTTTTGGTGAGAAGTGTCAAATCATTGTCATTAATTTCAATGTTTTTGCCATCCATGGATAATGAGTCATCCTTCTCTTGAGAAACTTTTAATGCAATTCTTTTCTTTAATCTTGCATCATCTTCTTCTTAAACCTTGGACTTGAGTTTTAATTCATAAGATATTAGAGAATTGATAAGTGATTCAATAAACATGAAACTCAAATCTTTGGTTTCCTCTATGGCAATCACCTTGCTTTCCTAATTCTTGGACAAAGTATTCAAAATTTTCCTATTTTTCTTTTCCAAGGTGTATTCCTTACCTAACACCTCTAGATCTTTGATAATATCGTGGAATGTACAATACATCTTATCTATATTCTCATGAGATTCCATCTTAAAATATTCATATTTAGTGACTAAAAAAGATTTCTTTTGTTCTCTAACATTGCCACCACCTTCATGTATTTCTCTTAGCTTGTTTCAAATTTTCATTACTGATTTACAACTCTTAACTCTTGTAGATTCATTAGCATCTAGGATATTATATTTGACATTCATGGTTTTGGCATTCAAGTCATGGTTTTGGCATTCAAGGTAAGATTTGTCTTGTCTTGGGCGGTCAACTCACGCCTAGTTTTGGTTCTAAGCCTACCGGTTGTCTCATCTTCAATGGTGGTTTCATAGGGGGTCTTCATTAACTATATACCATAATTCAATATCTATGGATTGCAACAATATTTCCATCCCATCTTTCCAACTAACATAATTTACTCCGTTAAACATAGGAGGTTGAGTGATGGATTGGCCTTCTAAGAACAAAACATTATTGGTTGCCATGGATAACTTCTAAGCCGATTGAAAGCTCTAGAAAACCAAGTTTTAATACCAATTGTAAAGGTCCGAAGAAATCTAAGAGGGGGGTGAATTAGATTGATTAATAACTTAACTTGGTTAATGACAAATAAGATACAATTTAAATTTACCAAAATTTTCTAGGTGATCAATCAATTGTGTGAATGATGATAAATAAGAAGTAAATAAGATATAGCAATAAGGGTTCAAGTAAATAGGTAAGAGAGATAAGTAAACCGAATGAACTACCAAGTTGCACCCAATTTGAAGTCCAATTCTTGAAGAAAATACTTCTTCAATTTGATGAAATTATACTAAAATTGTACAAGGAGGGATCACCTTTTGCTTAACCCAAACACAGATTGATCAAGCCAAAATGTTCTAATACAAGGTTTGTAAACTCTCACTAACCTACTCACTTGAGAACTCACTCACAATTGAAAAGTTACAACAATCATCTTACATTAAACTACAAAATGCATGAAGAAAACACCAATTCTTTCTATAAATTGCTCTAGAAAACTTGTATTAAATGTAGGTAAAAGTTATTTTGCCCTTCCAGTCGCTGTAGCATTTATAGGGTTCAAAAAATGCTATCTAACCATTCCAACGGTTATGCATTAAATGCAGGAGAAACTAGCTGTTGGAGGGTTCGGATGACTGAAACTTGTTTAGTGTCTGAAGCGAGCGTCCAATAGTTAGATGAAATGTTTTTCTCAGTTTCTGCCGGACGGTTGAAACGTTTCATTTATGTTTGACTTTCTACATTCGATAGCAAACAGAATGTTGACAACTTCATTTTGAATTTTTTGGATGGTCAGTTCTACTGTTGTGCATCCAATTGATGCGTTCAATAGAATCGAATGTCCGAGTGTGCAACTGTCTCTGTCCAACGTCCGAAGTGTTCCTTTGAAAAGTGATGTCGTTGTCTGTCAGACGTCTGAAGGAACAGATAGCGTCCGAAGGAGGCGTCCGAAGGAGGCGTCCGATCCTGTAATTCACTTTTTGGTGCTGTCGAATGCATTCAAACCTTGATTGATTGTTTACTAACAAAGCACTTGAAAAGATATTAGTAAGAATCATCACTATGGTTTGTTGTCATAAAAAATAAAGGATCAAGAATCAATAATATTCAATAGTTTGTCAATTGAGTTTGAAATGAACTCGACATTTTGTAAAATTATTTGAATTACATATAATTATCAAGGCACACAAATATTAAAATAAATTCTTTAAAACTGTAGTATTAAGACATTAGATTTTAATTGGTGGGAAGATAACAAGAAATAAAAAGAAATATTTTGAAAGTTCCTAAAAGAACTTCAAAATGGCACTTTCATTCATTATATTTTATAATCACAACTCCAAACTACAATAATTTGAGGTCTATGTCCTCAAGTCCCACGAGAATTTGTGTAGTAGTAATGATAATAAACTTTTATATTAAATCTAGAATTCTCCTTTTCTTGAGTAAATTTATTTTATATATTACTCGTATATTGTAATCTAATTGGAATTTATTCAACAAAGAGATACTCTTTAGGTCAAACAATGATTTTTTTTATACGAAGTGTTTTCAAAAAAATTTGTAGGAATTTATGAGAGCTATTTCAATTCAATTTATATTTTATTTCATCTTAAAACCCAAATTATGACTATTTGAAACCTAAAGAACCATATTGACCAAAAACTTCAAACATTAGGGACTAAAAATACATTATGTTTCATTTCGATTAACCCATTAAACTCCTGAATCTTATCATATTGCCCATTCCCTCTACATTCATGAGTTAAAAGAGATAGAAGTCATGGTCACGTGCGCTGCACATCACTTTAACAAGGACAAGTTTGATAGATTAAGACCTTTATAAATTAATAATCTTGGACCCAAAGAATTTCTATTAATTTAAAGAAATTTTAATAAATTAATAATTTATTAATTTATCAAATATACATACAATTCAAAATAACACTCATTTAATCAACTAAAGTTTTATTTTATTTTATAAAAATATGAATAAATTTATTAATAAAGGGAGGCTAAAAATATAAGGAATATAAATCAATGGAAAAATGCCGGTTTTCATCCCCAAACTTTGGATCAGGGATACATTTCGTCCCTCAACTTTTGGGCATGACACATTTGGTGTCTAAATTAACAATTTTTTATCAATATCATCCTCAAATGGGAAATTGGCCAATTTTTAACGAAACTTGGTCACGTGAAAATTACAAGACCGTTAAGCAATTCATTTGGATGAAACAAAATTAGGAAAAAAGTCGTCGTCTTTACTTTCCCTTTCCCACATCCAGTATATTTCTTCTTACCCATTTCCCTTTCCCTTGCCCTTCAAAATCACATCCCATGAAATTTTTGAAGATCAAAGAAGTCGTCCTGGTGTGATCAAGCAACAAAAGTGGAAAAATATGTCACTGCTAAAGAAAGAGTTGAACAATTGTGCACCCCCAAATTATGGTAAACTTTCTGGGGTTTAGTAATTTGTTGATTAAAGTGTTATAATGAAAAGTTTTACCTTTTTTTAGAATGCTATTAATGGTCCTTCGTGTCTATTTGTGGGTGTATTATTGTTAACATTGAGTCTAGAAAAACGTTTGACCTTTTTTGAATACGATACTTAGGTGTGGTCCTTGATGTCTGTTTTGTGGGTGTACTCTTGTTAATGTTTGGTCTACATGGTTTGAAAAGATTAATTTTTTTAATGTATAGAACATATATGTTTGAGTAATAAATGTGTGGTTCTTTTTGGATTATTAAGCTTATAATAAAAAGTATAATTTTATCCGATACTGTTAAAATATGAAAGTAATGCTTTAGTTATTCTTTCATTATTTGATTATTCAGTATTTGATATGTACATTTTTTTATTATCAGAACAAGGTAGCCCACTAAAGGTGTCACTGTAGAGGGTTGATTTTATACATCCTCATCCACATTATGGGGGTGGAGATATATGTGTCTTTGACTATGTTGGGAGTATGGGGTTAAGTATTTTTGAAGTGAATAGATTCACTGAGAATGCTGGTGTCTTTGGTCAGAAAGTTTGCTTTGGTTGGGAAAATAATAGCTTTAAAAAGATAGACAATAGTAGAGAATTGCATGGATATATTCAAAGGATTGCTGGTTCAATTAAGAAAATTTTTTTGTACCTTGAAGACTCATTCCATGAAATTCTGGTTCACCAACTTGGATATGATCCTTATGAGGTTGATGAGAATGAAGAAGGTGCTGCAAATGGTAAAGATAGAACTGCTAATCATCACCATGAAGGGGGAGGGATTGAAATTGATGCTCATGGTAAGAATAATAACAATTATTCTGATTCAGGTAGTGAATCCTTCTTCTCAACAATAGATTCTGATTATAATCAAAGTGAAGACGATGATGCTGATTTCAATAATAACATAGATAAAAATGCTGAATGGTTGGGCATAGAACACTCTAAGGAATTGCAAACTAATTCAGCAAATCTAGGATAGGCTGATGCCAATTTGGTATAGCTTGAAGATAATGATGTAGCCTCTAATTCTAAATCAGCTTTTGAGAGTGTGTATGGATCTGATGATGACAATGGTAGTAATAGGTGTGTTGTATTCAATCCCAAGGACATGAACAATCCAAAATTAGAATTAAAGATGTTTTTCAATACCATGAAAGAGTGTAAGTTAGCTATTATAAATTATAGTGTGAGACAGGGTAGGCCTTGTAAATTTGTGAAGCAGGATTTGGTTAGATTGAGGGCAAAATGCAGAAGTGAAGGCTATGATTGGCAGATTTATGCTAGAAAATGGAGTGGAGAAGGAAGTGTGCAAATTAGGACATTTGATGACATCCACAAATATGGCTTTACCTATCAAAATCCACTTATAAATTTTGGATGGGTTGGTCGAAAGTACTGTGAGAAGTTTAGATCCAATCCTAAGGCAGATGTGGAGCATTTTACAAAGTAACAAATTCTCCTTCACAAAAAAAAAACATATAGGGCTAGAAAAAAGGCTTTGGACATTATTCATGGTAGTGAAAGTGACCAATACAACAAGTTAGGAGCCTACATGCATGAAATTCAGAAATCGAATCCTGGTAGCTGTATCATATTAAAGACTATGGATGGCACATCAAAAGGGCAGCAAAAGTTCCAAAGACTGTATATATGTTTCATGGAGTGAAACATGGCTTTTTAGTTAGGTGCAAGCCTTTGATTGGGATAGATGGTACATTTTTGAAAGGAACAGTTGGGGGTTCTATTGATTGCTGTTGGATTAGATGCTAATAATAGTATTTTTCTAGTTGCATATGCTAGAATTGAGGGTGAAAACAATGAATCCTAGACATGGTTCTTCAAGTTACTTAAATAAGGTTTGAAAATTGAGAGAGATTATGAATGAACTATCATAAGTGACAAGCAAAAGGGACTAATTCAGGCCCATGATCATGTTTTTCCAAATGTAACACTTATGTTTTGTGTAAAACATTTACACAACAACCTTTCTACTACTAGATTCAAAGGGGAAGCTCCATGGAGAGCATTGTGGGCTGCTGCAAAAGCAACTACACCAGCAGAATTTGTTAGCAAAATGGAAGAAATAGTAGCAATTGACTTGGATGCTGCCAAGTGGTTTGATACTTTAGCACCAATTCGAAGTGTGATGTCCTATTGAACAATCTTTGTGAATGTTTCAATAGCAAAATTTTGGATGCTACAGAGAAGCCAATCATTGAAATGATGGAATTACAAATGCTGTATATGATGCAAAGAATGCAACAGAATAGAGACACTGCTAGATAGAGATGGAAAGATTATATGTATTGTCCTTATCATTGAGAGAGTATATAAAAGAATGGATAAAGCAACACAATATTTTCCTTTCAAGTCAAATGATGACTTGTATGAAGTTTCCTGTCCATATAGTGATCATTATGCAATGAACATTAAAGAGCACACTTGTTCATGTAGAAGATGGGAACTCACAGGAATTCCTTGCCCCTATGCTATTGCTGCACTTTGGTTAGCTAAAAAGGATCCCATGTTGTATGTATCTAGTTGGTATATTGTTGAGATATACCTAGAATGCTATGAAGGGGTTATTTATCTAATGAGTATGGAAAGAAATTGGGAGAAAACTGATATTGACAGTCCAAAACCTCCTTTATATGGTAAAGCAGCTGGAAGACCAAAAAAACAAAGAGAAGAAGTGCTGATAAGGAACAGCAAGCAAAGGAAAAAAATACCAAGAAAATGAGTAGAGTGGGGCAGGTAATAAGGTCTAAATACTGTCTGCAAAAGGGTCATAATGTGAGATCTTGTAAGTTTAAAAGTCTGAAGACAATGCCTTAGGATCAACAGATCTTGGCACTACACAGAGTAATGAAGTTGCCTACAATGCAAGATCTAATGAAGTTAATAGTGGAGACTGCAATGAAACTAATTGCACTGAAGTTCTAGTTACATGTACTCCCCAAATGTTTGAGAAGAATTCAAATAATAAGGCTGCCAAAATACCAGTAAGCCTTTTACTTCCATTGTTTTTATGTCACAGTTTCATTTTATCTCCTCCTATTCAATAGTCTATAAAAATGAAGTCACTACAAGTTGTTTTTCTTACTTTTACGAAAAAGACCACATGCAAAAAATAGAATTCAAGATGGGTCAATGCCTGATGCAACAAAGTCTGCAAAATCAGTTGTGAGTGTGGTATATGTTCACCACAGCAAGTATAGATCATAATATGTTCTAATTATTTATTTGGATGGTGCGGAAGACTGATCATTTGGAAGATACTGTTGTTACAAGTTTTGCCCCAACTTCTTCTAATTTGTATGAAGTTTTCGGTCTAAAAAGAGCTCAAGCGAAATATATCCAACCACTACATTCAAGAAAAGAGAAAGAGAATGTGTAGATGCATGTCAAGCTCAAATCTATCCACATGCAAGTTGCTGCTACTGCTACCAAACGAGTTGCTAGTTCTTCAAGAATGAAGGGGAAAAACAAATTGCTATAAATGTTCATATTAGATGCCTTAGATAGTTCTTTTATTTTGGTGTAGTTTATGGATTGAAGTTGACAGTAGGAATTGTACATTTTTGAAGCAAACATCTTATTTTGGTGGTGGTCACCTTTTTATTTATGGTCAAAAAAATTAGTGGGACATTGTTGACTACTATGTTTTTGGTACTTTATTAATAGAAATCATCATTTGCCTAAATTTGTCCTGTTCAAATTATTGATACATTTCTTTGTCTTCAAACTGCTCTTATTGACAAATTATTTGTAGTCTAAATAAGCAAAAGGACAATTAAATTACCAAACTAATGCTACATAAACAAAAGAAATACATAGAAGGTCAACATTCCACATAAACAAGAGAGATACATAAGATATATTTACCAATCAAGACCTAAATCCTACATCTCACTATATAAGTCAATACATGCCATTGTTTGCAAGAACCAGCCAATGCTAGCTCTACTTCTGCTAATCCAGTCAAAATAATACAAAAACCAAAATGAACTAGATTTAGAAGCTTCCATTCAGTAACTCACTCCAAGTTTACTACTAACTTTCCCTCAATTGCATGTCCACTCTTTTTTACAACAACAAACATAATCAACAACATAGCCAATAGTATGATGATGCCAATCAATATTCTTTCCCTTCTACGGCTTTTTGCAATTGTCTCTTCCATTTGATTCACCCTTCTTAGCAAACCTGGTATAATCATCCTTCCTCGTGTGCAAATTGGTTCATCATGCCATTCAAAATATTTACACCTATTAGGTCTTCACAAATATAATCCCATTTTGAAATATCAACAAAGCACAATCACATTTTAATTTGAGTTGAAATAGTAACAAAAATAAAAATTTCCTTACAAGCCATCTTGGACAACCATTGAATCGTTCCCAAGATTATCATCCCGCCAATAAGTTGCCATTTTTGGTCACAATCTATAGCCATAGAGTCGAGTGTTGTCGTTTGATGAAAATGATGATTCAAGACTTCTAGATCTCATTTTAGGGAAATACGCATCAAAGAGCAAGATTTTTGCTTCACCAGATCGGGTAGGCTTTAGTTTCTTCTCGATTTCTTGGTAGAATTTTATTTGGAAGAGAGGGTTTAGTCTTGGAAATTTGTAGAGGGAGTTGTAGAAGCCAAAGAGAAAGGGAAAGAAGACAACGGCTTTTTTTCCTGATTTTGTTTCATCTAGGTGAATTACTTAATGGTCTAGTGATTTCCATGTAATCAAGTTTTGTTAAAAATTGGTCAATTTCCATTTGAGAATCACATTGATAAAAAGTTGTTAATTCAGGCACCAAATGTGTCATTCCCAAAAGTTGCAGGACGAAATGTGCCTCTGACCCAAAATTTGGGGATGAAAACTAGCATTTTTCCTAAATCAATCCATTCCCAAAAGTTGCGGGACGAAATGTGCCTCTTCAATGTACGTATGTAATTGAAATCACTTTTCTATCATCAAAAGGTCAAAAGACTTGGGAATATAGTTGCAATAAGAAAAATTAGGGATGTGATTCAGGTACATTTAAATTTTAAGAAAAATGAACAACAATTAACTTATATTTTAGGAAAATATGACATGTAATATTAGTGAATTATAAATTTATGATATGAATGGGACCAAAGAGTTACGTAATAATTTAAAAAATTATTATCTTATTATTTATTGGAAGTATAATTTAGCTCGTTTAGCTCGTTAGACCAAGTCCAGACTGGAAAAAATTATCATTTAATAGGCATTATTAAATTATCGAGTACTAATTTATGGAGATTTTACTGTATTTAACTACACACTCCCCTCGTCAAAATAATTTCGTAGGTTAAGAAAGATTTTAGAATAGTTTGGTGACCTCTAGCTTGTCTTATTTTAATTTAAATTTATGACTTTTTCTTTTTGAAAATTTATATAGAAAACAATTTCATCACAAAAAACATTAAATTAATTTGGTGGTTTTTTCTCTGCACAACCCAATTTGGCCATTAGGAAAAAAAAATAATAAAGTGAGGCTTTTTTGTTTAAAAGTTTTTACATAATCCAATTCTACCATGGAAAAACTAAAAAGAAAAAGGGGAAATTAAGTGAGTTTTTTCGTTGACAAATTCGAAAATCGAAGAAATTGGATGTTAGATAAATAGAAGATAACATTAAACTTAATGACTTTTCATGGTAAAAATTGAAATTTTTAAGAAGAAACTTTGTGACGACCCCAATTCTCCTTAGGGCGAGCAGTAGGGTTTCGGCGGGCCGTCTGCCTAATTCTCGCCAGAACTCGATACAAGTCAATATTATAATTTAAAACTAAACAACCAATAAGAACACTAATATAAAGACAAGTCGCTTCCTTCAATAGTCATCCAATTTTACATCCTAATATTTCCAAAAGTTACAATAAATTTTTCCAGAAATACAACCACCAAAAGTTGACTAAATCATTTATATCCACAATTGAACAAAAAAACAATCAAAACCAATTTCTCCAAAAATTTTTCACTTCAAATTCCTGCTAAGGAAAACAAATTTAAGGGGTGAACTAACGCTCAGTGAGGCCAAGAAAAGCAGGTAACAATCAGGTACATCTAGCAATAATAACATATAATTAAAAGGCAGCCATAACATTCATGTAAAATTACAAAAGGAATTACAAACACAATCAATGAAAGATACGGGAGTTCTCAGGAGCTAATTCCACACTGTTTCATCGATAATCTTGATCAGTAATTTCCAAGTTGACACTCCATCAACCGAGCAAGTAACAAGTCCGTAGAATTCCACTTTTTACTAATTTCCGTCCACCGTTACACCCCCTTACCGAGCCTGAACGTCAAAAGTTTTGATATTATTCGAGTATATCAAGGCAAATAAAGTGTATGAGCCCAAGGTTCACCAAACTTCTCAACCAACCCTTTGCTGGATTGAGTTGAATGGTTAGCCATTGAGTTTGGGCGTTCTCACGAGTATGAGTGGTCGATGAGATTGCTCTCAAATCGACGCCAAATCAAACACAGCTATAATTATCAAGTACAAGCAGATCAATTATCAAGTCAAGTAAAAGAGAACTAGTGCAATAAAATACATACTCGTCTCGACAAGCCCAATTCACATATTCAACGAGAAGTAGTTCAAGTATTATGCAACAAGTCATGGTATTATGTAACAAGTCATGCACTTGACACTCACCAATTTTAAAAGCAAGTGAGCAAGAAATTCCTTTAAAATTCCCCGCCGGGATTCCTTTCAAACCCCTCTTCAGTACATGAAAAAATGTTAATCAACCATCACTCACGGATAACCTAGATCACTTGGCATACAAGGAAGAAAATTCATTTGTTTAGAACTTAGGACAACGCCTCAAAAGTGTTTTAATCCATCGAAAACCGAGATTCAAAATTGAAGGTTTAAAGTCACAAGAGAACTTGTATCATCCATGAAATCAAGTTTGAAATGGACTATCAATTTCAAAAGGAAGTTGGAAGTTCCAAAGGTTCATTTTGTTGGAAACCAGAAATTTTCAGCTTTACGCGACAACAGTTGAAAAATCATATCTTGAGTTCGGTAAGTCCAAAAATTGGAAAATTTATACTGTTGGAAACTAGATTCAAAATACTAAAACTTTCCAGAAGATACTTTTCCCAGATTCCAATAAAAAATCATTCAAATCTCAACTCAAACTTGCTATTTTATTAAAACAGGGCAGAAACAGTTTTGATTTTCAGTAAAGTTTGAAAATGCGGTAAAATTCACAGGAATTGAATTAGCCACTGAAATTCATAATACAGAAAGAAATTCAAGTCAAGTTTCAAACGCAACAAGTGAAACTCAATTTGAATTTTCCAACACCAAGATATAATAGTTTTAAGAAAACTGGTTTTTGCAACCTGTTCCGCGGATTTCCAGTCATAAAGTTTTGGCACAGTTTCGAAATCAGGCCATAACTAATGCTACACAAATCAAAATTGGAAATGGCTTATGGCGTTGAAAACTAGATTCAAAATGTTAGAAATCATCAAATGAGATCATGTTCAAACTCTTTTTACAAGAGGGACGAAATTGAGCCAAAAGATGCAGTGTATAATTTTCTCGGATAAACAGGTGAAACAAATCAGTCCACTTTGCCGGTTCACTACAACTCACTCAAAACGAATTAGCAGGGGAATTTTATACCGTTAGAAAGCATTTGGTGTCTAGTTTCAAATGCCATAAACGGCACTTGATTTTGACATTTGTACAAAGATTTATGTGCAATCAAGGAGCCCCTGGTCAGCTGGCCTAGGCAACTTTTCCAGTTTTCTTTCTTTTCTCAAAACTCAAGTTTTACCCAACCAATCGAAACAATTTTTGAAAGATAATTTCTACACACACAATACAACATATAACAAGTATTTTTACAGTCATTTGAGCAACAAAATTCAAAATTAAAGCAAGAAAACAAGACAACCAAATTTCGGTCAGCCCCTCCCCCTTCATCTTCAAGTTTCCTTCCAACTTTCAAGCCAACAACCAAGCTATATTCCACAAGAATACAACCAAACAAGCAAAATCCTCAAGTCCTCTACCTAATAGTTCGCTTCAAGGCTACTACCTAGGATTAAAGTAAGAAACAAAGGTTTCCTCAAGTCCTCTAACTTAGGTTTTTTTTGTTAGGGTTTTCAAATCCATGCAACAACCACTAACCATTACTAATTCTTGAAAAATTAAAGAGCAAAGGGAGTAAAATTTGTTACCTCTTGAAGGTTTCTTGAACCCTAGGTAGAGCCAAATTATGCACCACTAAACCACCAAGAATTCATCACAAGATGGAAGCTTCCTTCAAATTAGATCAACTACTAAAGGTTTGGAGGATTTTATATGGAACTTGGAGCAAGATTGGGGAAGAAAAATTGGAGCTTTTCTCCCTTCTTCTTGAGCTAGAGAGAGCTGGCCACTTAGGGAGAGAAAAGGAGAGAAAGTGAACTTTGAAATGTGATGGGAAAGTGAGGTGAAAGGTAGCTTTTGGAGGGTAAAAAGTCAACTAGGAGTAGCAGCCTGTATAGTGCAAGCACTACTAGTTTCCTTCTTGTTTGCTACACTTAAATACTAATCCTCCAAGATAGTTCCTCTTGCACCACTAATACTCTTTGTTACTAGTCCAAAATTAATTCTCTAAATCTCCAATTAGTTGTGTCGGGGCAACTTTTGAAATTTTTGACACGTAAACGATAAAAAAATGTAATTTAAGTAAAATTCATGCTAAAATAATAAAACTAAATAACACCAATGCAAATAATTTTTAAAATAGGTGAAATTAAGAATAAAAGTACGAGTCCTCACAAACTTAGTTAGATTTAAATTTTTTTTTCATAGTAAAATTTTCTTGAGCAAAAAATATTAAACAAAAGGAAAAACTTAATTATTTTTTGTTTATTTTGGAAAAATCGGGAGTGAAATTTTAAACCAAAAAAATCTGAACTTTTAAAATGACGGTAAAGTGCGCTAGAAGTGAACAAACTATTCTAAAGTTCCATTTAACCCACTAAAAAATATTTTGAGAACGCAACAAAATATCAAAATTGTGCCTATTAAAGTGGTGTGCGGTGCAGATACCATGAATTTTGCCTCTATTAATTAATGCGGTAGACCAAATGGACAACATGATCAGTTTTAGGAGTTTGCTGGGACTGTAAATTGGAACAAAAAATAGTTTAGTGGGCTAAATGAGACTTCGAAATATCAATGACCTCTAACATACTTTACACCCTTTTTTTCTTTTGCGAAGAAGTTTCACATTTTGCTCGATAGAGTTAAAGTGTAATGTAATAAGTTTGATAAAATTTTGCTTCACTTAGGCTATAGAAAATTTGAAAACAACCCCAACTGTCATTAAATTGATTCGGTTGTTCAAGAGAATTTCTATTGTTCAAGAAGCTACATATTTCGAAATTGCACAAAATTAGAAGGCAACAAGAGAGTCATCTTCTTGAGGGACGAAAACTTGTGATGAATCAATATAATTGGGTTCAAGTTGAGAATTAAGTTCACTTTCCTTTATGCTAAACTCTCTATTTATATTATGCAAAGTGCAAACCATAATGCATAAACACCTTTAGGATAATGGATAATGGATAAACCATAATGCAAAGTGTAAACAATGATTTTTTTTACAACACTTTACACTAGTATATGCAGACACCAAGAAGCAGTGTTTGTTGCATCGTGCTTACAGGTCCGTTTGGTTTGAGGGATTTGGATTTCAATTCCTTAACCAAATCCAACAATGTTACTTGGATATATATAAATGTGGAATCACTTACGATGTATTTAGATTTGAAATCCCTGACCGTTGAAATGGATAAATTTCACATGCTCAGAAAATGGGTGTCATTTCAAATCCATTTTTCACACTTCACCATCTAGTCCTTGATCCATCCATGTCTCTGTTGAGTGAGTTTTAAGATGGCATTCAGCCAGTGATCTAACTACCACCATTACCTTATGTAGCTTGTGGTCAACCACTGTCTGCCATAATCTACCCTCCGTCTGCCACTTGTAGAGTTGCAGTCAACAAAGTTGATCGAAATCGAGATCACAATAAACTAAGATGCTGGTCAGAATTAACCACCGAGCTAAGCTCAGTGGCCACCCACCAAAGTCTTAAGGCTTGGTGGGGTGGGAGATCAAGGTTCAAACCCTGCCTTCCACCATTTGCTACTAGTGTGGGCCGGTAGATGGTTCAGTCTCCTTCATTTTCTCTTCGAGCCTCTTCAGGTTCCCCTCTCTTCCATAACATAGAATAAATGTAGGGTCTATCATTTCTGGTAAAAAAAAAAAAGATACTGGTTAGAATTAGTTTCTTTTTTTTTCTTTGAGTTTTGCACTTAGTTTGGGGATCCATAAGCGTGCGTTAATTTTGTGGGTGTGTGAGTTAAGTTTTGTACGATTAGCCATGGTCTAGATAGAGAGATAACAGTCTGGTATGGCTTCTTTAAATCATGAAGAAGTTGAAAGGGAGAAATTTGATATTGACTCTCTATTTTTTGGATTTTTAATTTGTAAACCCCAATTGTATGTTAATTGCAAATACTTTGCAAGTGATAATCGTCATCTAAACAATGTATTTGAATTAAAGGTGAATTTCAAATCAATTCATTTTAAATTTATTCATTTAAAATCCATTCTTAAATCCAAATCCACTTATCTAACCAACCGTTATAGGATTTTGTAATACTAAGGGTCCGTTTGGTTCACAGACTGGATGAGATGGGATGACTCATCTTCAGATTATTAATCTTGGGTTGAGTCATTCTCAGATAAATAATCCAAGTTATCTAGTGTTTGGTTGGCTCTCGATTAGATAGGATATGTTGGAAATAATCATATACTATGTTTGGTTGGAGATTGGATGAGGAAGGATTACTATTTTAATGACCAAAGCATCCCTTAATTTGTAGATTCTTTTTTAATAAAATAATTTAATATTATTTAATACAATAATCTAATAAATAATTTAATATTTATAAATTTTATTAAAATAGAGTAGTTTAAAACTTTATAATTATAAAGCAAATCAAGGGTTTTGATATATAAAAATTCGCATTCATTCAAACTTAGTCCATTTGTGCCCTTAAAAATAGATTTTGACCAAGCTTTTGAACCTAAATTTGAAATTTAATTAAATAATGGCCCAAGTTTTGGCTAAATTAAGGTTAAATCGATTAAAACCAAATTTATTTAAGAGCTTTCAATGAGTTGAACTTAGGCTAATATAAAAGATTTTTCTTTGGATCGAGTTTGAACTTATTGAAGTTCTCATTCACAAAATCCAATTAATAAAATTATATATTTATATAAATTTCATTTAGAAAATAAAGTTAGTAAGGGTAATTCAGTCCAAGGGCAATATAATCCTTCTATTATAATGTTAGTATGGCAAATTCGTCAAAAATTTTAAATCAATTAATAGTGGTAAGTCAAAATTTTTAAAATAATGAATAGGAGCAAATTGGTCAAAAATTTTTAATAGAATTAGTAGGGGCTAATTGGTCTGTTTATTATGATATTATTATGTGTGAGTATGGTTATATAATAGCTCATTTGAATTTGATTCATATAATTTGAATTTGAATCATTCATAAAGATAAATTAGTCCAAATATTGTTATATTGGTAGTAGCGACAAATTAGTCAAAAAACTTTAAAATTAAATAGTAGGGGCAAATTAGTCTATTCATATTATATTACCATGTGAGAGTAGGATTATATAATTATAAGAGTATAAATTTATATTTTTTGTAAGAATAAATTCGTTTAAAATTTTATCCCGAGATGACTAATCCCATCTCCCCCATGGAATTATTTTATCCCATGAATAGGGGATTAATTCGGTTAGGTAGGATGTGTCATCCATATATAAAATGCAACCGAACATGGGATGACACAGGATGATTAATCCAATCCTGTGTCATCCCATGAACTAAACGGACTGTGTGATCCCATGTTCGGTTGCATTTTATATGTGGACGACACATCCTACCTAACCAAATTAATCCCCTATTTATGGGATAAAATAATTCTACGGGGAGGTAGTATTAATCATCCTCGAATAACTAACAAATAGGATGATAAACTTTTAGACTAATTTATCCTTATAAAAATTACAAATTTATACTCAAATAACCCTACTCTTATACGATAATATAATATGAATAGACTAATTTGTCCCTACTAATTAATTTTTAAGTTTTTTGACTAATTTGTCCCTACTACCAACATAATAAAGGTGGACCAATTTGCCCTTATGAATTATTCAAATTCATACTGACTATTATATAATCCTGCTCTCACATAATAATATGATAATAAATGGAATAATTAGCCCCTACTAATTATATTAAAAAATTTTTGACTAATTTTCCCCTAAGCAAAACTCAGCCCATTATTTAATTGGATTTCAAATTTAAGAACAAAAACTTGGGTCAAAATCTATTTTTAAGGTCCCAAATGGGCTGAGTTTGAGTGAATACAAATTTTTATACATCAAAACCCTTGATTCACTTTATAATTCTAAAGTTTCAAACTACTCTATTTTAATAAAAGTTATAAATATTAAATTTTCATTAAATTATATTATTAAAAATATTAATATTTTATAAAATATTAAATTATTTATTAAAAAGAATCTACAAACTAAGAGGTGCTTTGGTCATTAAAATAGTAATCCTACCTCACCCAATTTTCAACCAAACGCAGAATATGATTATTTTTCAACATATACTATCCAACCCAAAATCAACCAAATACTAGATAAGTTGGATTATGTATCCGAGAATGACTTAACGTAGGATTAATAATCCAAGAATGAGTCATCCAATCTCATCCAGTCCATGAACCCTAATAGAATGATTTTTGTAATAAATCATCCCTCAATCGGTCTTTAGTATATTAGGGACGTCAATGGTTAGTTATAGTTATTTTTAATCGCGTCTTTTAATCACTAGAAGTAGTTATCCTCTTATGAGAATTTAAGAATCATTCTATCACTCAAAACATGAATCATCAATTGTGACTGACATTTTTTGAAAATATATAACAATCCCTCACCATTTACCAAACAATTGAAATTTGTTGTAGAAACTTAGTTGGAAAAAAATTGTATATATTTTCATATATTTACAAAACAAAAGATGTATGTGTGAGAACTCATGTTTTATTTCTTAAAATAATCATTTTTAGAATTAATTGCCCTAGTGTTATTTAATTATTCTAGTATTGCATGAATTGCCCTTAAATTTCGTTTTTTCGCGCACTCGTCGAAAGTTTCTCCGAAGTCGTGCCGGTCCGATTAATTGGTGAATTGAGGAATTAGTATTAGACTCGTAAGTATGAGTACTTAAAATGTTAAAAGAATTACCTTGGAGGATTAGTGCATAAGTGTATCAAACAAGACAGAAAAGTGGTAGTGCACAACACTATTGAAGACACTAGTGAGAGTGGACTTTTGGCAAGCTTAATGGCTACTTTTCCCTCCAATCTTCCAACACAAACACTCAAACACTCTCTCTTTCTCCTCTCCATTCAGCCGAACCTAGCAAAGGGAAAGGGAAGAAAGAAACTCCATTCTTTTGCTTCAAGTTCACTTGCAAATTTTCATCCAACTTCATAGATTCTTGGGTTTTTATTCCATCTAGGAGAAAGGAGTAATCTTGTGGATTTTCTTGGAGAAACTTTGGTGGAAAAATCTGGTCTTCATCTAGGGTTTAAAGGGTAATCACTTCATCTCTTTAATCTTTCCAATTATCCAAAGTTTAACAGTTAATCTTCATGGGTTTGAAACCCTAATCGCGTTTATAGGCTAGCGGACTTGAGGAACCATTTTTCTCGCTTTGAATCATAGGCTAGCTGTCTTGATGAGGCCTCTAGGTAGCTGATTGAGGCTTGATTGTTTGATTATGGTTGTTTATGTGATGAATGAGATGATCATGGTTAGAAAGTGGAGAGAAATCGAAGGAAAGTTGCGAAAGGAAGCTGGCCGAAATTCTGGTCATGTTGTTCTGTTTTAGTTTCAAAATTTTGATGCTTGATTGATTGTTAAATTGATGGATATATGTTTTATATTGTGTGTACAAATTGCCTTTCAAGAATCGTATCGAATGGTTGCACAAAACTTGAGTTTTGGTAAAGATTCAAATCTGGAAAACGCCTAGCAGGGTACCCGGACAGTGGTTCTTTGTCTGAACATACCTTTTTGTGCAAAATTCGAAATTGAGTTCCGTTAGTGAAATTCAAAACTAGACATTTAGAGCTTTCCAACGGTATAAAAATCCCTACTAGTTCATTTTGAGTGATCCGTAGCGAATCGGCAAAGTCAGCTATTCTGTTTTGACTGTCTATTCGAATGAAACTGGGAAGCTGCACCTTGTGGCTCGATTTTGTCCCACTTGTAAAACGATTTTCAAAACAATGTCTTCTGATAAATTGTAGCATTTTGAACCTAGTTTCAAACACCATAAACCATTCTCAATTTGGATTTGTATAGAGTTAGATATGGTTTGATTTCGAAACTGCGCCAAAGCTGGAAACTGGAAAATTTTCCCTTCCCTGTTGACCGAATGGCCAAGTTTGTTTTGGGATGTTATATTTCAAACATTTTAGTGTCATTTAACCATCAATTGCTTAGTAAATTTTTTTGGAATCTTGGTTTCAAAAATGGAGTGAATTGGGGCTGATTTCGTTGGACAAAACTTTTGAAAAAGAAAGAGAAATAGGATGGCAGATTAGCTTTGAAAATTTCACCAACTTTGGTCATATTGTTAACTGCCTTCCCGTGCAAGTTTTTGCCTAAATTTTGATAGAGAGGTAGTCCATATATGGAAGTTTAAGTGTACCAAATTTGGTGTAATTTCAATCCCATTTCGATGCCCATATAATGCCTCAAACATTGCTCCTTAAATCTGGAAATTCTCTAGTCAGGTTGTGAAAATCCTCTGACTTCAAACTGTTATATCTTGTTGCTCAAAACTCCGAATTTAGTTCCACTTATTGTGTTTGAAACTTTATTTGGGACCCTTATCGTGTTATAAATTTCAAAGACTGATTCATTTCCTATGAATTTTACTGAATTTCCAAACATCGCTGAAAACCAAGACTGGTTCTGTCTTGTCTTCATGAATCTGCAACTTTGAGTTGAAATTTGAATACTTTCTGGCTATAATCTTGGAAAAGTGTCTTCTGGGAACTTTTAGTACTTTGGATCTAGTTTCCAACAGTATAAAATTTTCCATTTTTGGACATACCAAACTCAAGATCTGATTTTACCAAATTTGTCGCGCAAAGCTGAAATTCTTGATTTCTTAGGAAATGAGTTTTTTAAGAACTTTTCATTTCCTTTTGATATTGATAGTTCGTTTTAAGTCTGATTTCATGGAGGATATGAGTTCTCCCTTGTGACTTTAAATTCTCACTTTTGAATCTTGAATTTCAATAGAATGAAACTCTTTAAGGAAGTGTACATTTGTCTTAATTTTAAGGAAGTGTACAATCTACCTTGATTGATAAGGGGTTGTGAATGTATGAGAGTGATTGTTGGTCGTTTTTCTTCAGGAGCTCAAGAGGGTCTTGAGGAGAATCTCGGAGTGGATCACTAAAAACTTTCTTTATTCACTTGTTTTGAATTGGTGAGTGTCAAGTGTATGAAGTGTTGCTAAATGCTTTAATTGTTCCTCATTAATTGAGTATTTTGGAATTGTCGAGATGAGTGTGTACTTTATCGCACTCGTTCTCTTTTACGTGAATTATAATTGAATTGTGTGAAGTGAATTTGCTAAGTGAATTAAGTTAAGTGTTACAATAGTGAGTTATACTTATGTTTGGATCAATGTCGATTGGAGTGAAACTCATCGACTTCTACTTATAATAGTGGGGGACGCCCAAACTCATTGGCCGACCTTACGACTCGAGCCGGCATGGGTTTGGTAGTGAAACTTGGTGAGCCATGAGAAAATCATAAGTTTGATCTATTTGAGAGATCTCGCTTGACACACTCGAATAGTATTGCCTTATATAAAAGAAGTGCGGGTCCGGAATAGGGGGTGTAACGGTGAACGAGAGTGTGAAGTAAGTGGAGTTCTACGGACTTAATATCTACCTGGTTGACGAAGTGTCATCACGTGGAGGTATTGGATCAAGCCTCAGCAAAGCAAGTAGAATCTAGCTCTTGAGAGATTCCGTATCCTAATTGAGTGTGTTTTATTGTTAATTGTGAACTACTTGAACTTTATAGCTTTAATTCTTGTACAAGTGTTATTGTTACTTGAACTATGTGTTTGCATAATTTTCTTAGCCTCACTGAGCGTTAACTCATCCCATTAGTTTGTTTTCCTTAACAGGAGCTCGGAATGGAAAGAATTTTGAAGAAGCCGACTTGATTACTTTTGATTAGAATCTTGGAATGTAATTGATTAGTCGGCTTCTAATGATTGTATTTTGGAAAAAGTTGATGTGCTTTTGGTGACGTATGATGTAAGATTTGGATGTTCCATTAAGGAAGCAATTTTTCTTCATTTCGACTTTTATTATTTGGTTGTTATCCTTTAAGTTTGAATTAGATTTGTATCGAGTCCTGGTGAGAGTTAGGCAGGCGTTCCGCGGATACCCTTGGATTCGCCCTAAGGAGAAGTGGGGGCGTCACACTATGTTTATAGGCTTATAGTACAATTATCTAAAAATAATTCTAAATGAGGCTTATATATACATTCAACATAGATAATAATCCAAAAATTGTACAAATGAACGTCTAATGTAATCAACTTAATTGATTTTAACTGATGCTTTTTTTGGCACCCCAAAGAGGAAGGTGATGCCTAATTGATATAATGAGATTATGTAAATTCATTTACATTAACAACCTCCACAAACTTAAGATGTTTCTAAAAAAAAATATTAATTTAGCAATTGTGATCACGAAAATGACTAGAGGAGAGTGCTTTTGGTGTGTATATTATCAAGTTAAGGAACAAAGTGAAGAGAAATGCAAAATACCATGAAAAATATATTGATTCATAAAATGACAATCCATCTCAATGTATTTGGTGAGCCCATGAAAAACATCATTTTATGCAATTTGTGAGCACTACAATTATCATAATGGAAAGTATTAGGAGAAGAATGAGTGACATTTATGTCTTCAAATAATTGACGAAGCCAAACCAATTACTGAGATGTGTTAGCCATATCTCATTTGGTACATCAAGAAATGTAGTAGAGCGAAACATATGCCTAGAAATGTAATTCATGAAAAAGAGTAAGCTTGACAAAGACAAAAATACAAACAACTGCAACTAGTGGGCAAAATAAAGTGAACTCGTGAATTGACTAACAATATGACAATATAAGAGAGAATGTGTGATGGTCAAATAGGCAACACTGCCAAAAGAACTGATGGTATTATATAGGAAATACCAACAATATAATATCCCATAATTTTTTTTCCTTTCCTTAAAGTAATTCCTGAAATTAAGGGAAAACTTTGTTTAATTGAATTAAAAGTCCATCAAATTGTAAAGTCCGGGACTCAACTAATTTCTTTTGAAATTCATAGGAAGGGAATCCGAACCTTATCAGTTACCATATTTTGTGACTATTTGAAAATTTATTTATGAATAGGATAATTTGGAATAGGTAGGAAGGAAGTATTTCATATAAATAATTCTGTGGAAAAAAAAGAGAGGTAGATAGTCCAATAACCAAATAGGTACCTATGTTGCAATCGCAGCCGTGTGCACATATGTATTTATATATATAATAATAATATACCTACCTTGTTCCTAGTCCAAATATGGGTAGGCATTCGAGATATATGTATGCGTATAATAACTAAGGATATGGGTCAATACTAGGAATGAATCAGAACTAGAACCATAACATCAGGTCGGGTAAGGGAAAGGAAAAACAAAAAAAATAGGGGGAAGGAAACCTAGTTCAAAGGGGATTGTGATTAGGTTTTGCCTATATAAGTACACCTAGGGTAATGAGGAGCCGTCGTTCTTGCATTTTTCAGCAACCAACAGAGAGAAAAAGGGAGTGAGAGCGATGGCTAGAGCTCAAGAAAACTCGGGAACAAAGGAGGTGCACATACCAGGAGGTTACGCGAGTGCTGAAGAGGTAAAACACTTGTCTCATGAACTTAGTAAATAGTTACGTGATTTGAGTACTTTGTTGGAGGAAGAATACGTGTGGACTATGAGTCTCATTCCAGTTATCATGACTTGTGATTTAATACGTGGTTGTAAGGAGTTAAATTGAAAGGGTTTGAGTGTTTAAACTTGAAAGGAATAGCCGACAGGTTTTGACAGATTATAGTGGAAAAAATATGGAATTTGTTCGTGGCCTTAGAAGCTGTGGTTTTTGATGAAATTTTGATATGTTATGTGCCTATATGTGTAGGGTTTGTGTATAAAATTTCAGACCAAAATTCGAAGTTTAGAAGGGTCTTTCGATTTCTGAATCAGAACTGGTCATGTGTCGGCAGTTTTTGCATGAGGCTGGGTTGTTGTCAATAAAATGTTTTCTTACGCATAATTTTTGCAAGAATCTTGAACCAGAATCCTCCTAACATGTAAAAGATTAGATTATAAAAGTTTGGGTAATTTTTGAAAAACGTTTCTTGAGTTTCCTTCAAGTTGGAATAAGAAAAGAAAAGAAAAAACAGGTATCCTAATCTGTCATGTTTCAAAGCAGATTTGGAAACTTGATTCTTATGGGATTAAGCAACGAATTTAAGGCAACTTTCACCCAAGATTTGACTATAGATTTGGGGTATTACTTGTTAAAGAATATTCTGGATGTTGGGAATATAAAATCCAGTTCTTAAAAATCATTTTTGCAAGGGTTCAGTGGGCGAGTTCGAATCTGTCAAAAGAATCGAATTGTTAAATCTAATGGGTTATAGCTTTAGAACTTGGAAAGAGCACTAAAACTTTAACTTTTGGGAAGACTAATATCAGGTAAAGGCTGGTTTAAACATCACAGGTAATAAGGCAGAGATTTTAATTGTTTAACTTAAAGATAAGGAATTCTTCCAGGGATAGATTATGAACAGAAAATCTGTCGGGTGGAGTAACTGGAGATGATGAGCGAATTTTGCCAAGGCAAATGAGCGAATCTAGGGAAGTAGTCTTCACGGAAGTGGTAGGGTTTTGAGTCTAGTTTACGAAGGTGCCTTTAGTTTCTAGTTACAATGCGTATACCTGAAGTTAGGACCAAGGCACTAGCAACTGGTTGAATTTGGAATTTTTGGTAAGACGAAGTAGAAGCTATAAGTATCGCAGAATGAGACCAATTCAGTCCACACGAATTAAGAGTGTTTATTTATGGATAGTTGGATGATACTTTTGTATATTATTAGGGTCACACATAAGGGACAGTTCAAGGGGTGGAAGAGTAAAAGAAGTTGGTTCGAATTTGAGGTGAGCACTTCACACTATCCTTGTAGTTATGACAACAAGTATTTTATGAATTGGAATGTTGTTTTACTATATGAAAATTCGGATCATATATGCTATATTAAATGGAACCTGTATCGTGATATGCTCACTATGAAATGTGTTATGAAATAAAATGATACTAATGTAATGGGCCACTTAATTATGATCATGACTACACTCGGTAGGACCAGGCCCAACTATTGTGATTATGAATTCGTTTTCGAACTATGACCTTTCCCTAGTGGGGGTTAAACACTACGCTGTGTACACAGAGACTAATGAAGGCATGATCCTCTAATTAAGTTAAAGGTTTTATTTGGTGATTGTTATGAATTTGAATTTGATGCATAACTGTGTTTGCAAATTTGAATACAACCCTATGGTTCTTTTGTAACAGTTGGAGCTATGAATATGAAGTATGAATTGTGTTGTGTGAGTGCTAAATTATATGTATATGTAACGTGTATGATCTGGCAGGGATAGTAGGTAGTACTTGCTGAGCTTGCAAAAGCTCACCCCTCTTCTCACCCCATTTTGCGGACAACGATGGAGAATATGAATTAGTGTTCGTGGAAGAAGAGGAAGAATAGATGGTCAATGGTTGGATGTTGATATAGTGGTCAAGCTTATGAGTTTAGAAGCGGGGATTTATTATTTTTTTTATTTTCTAGTCATGTCTGAGGGATTTTAATATGTGGCATTAGTCCACAAGTGGACAAGTTTGACTTTTGTTTTTATGATACGTTTACTCCTTATGCTAGTTGATGTAAAGCATGGTTCTATTGGATTTTTTTTTTTTTGAAAGCATCTATCCCAGGTATTGTTTGCAAGATTGAGTAGTAAAGTAAGATGCCTTGTGAGACTTTAGGGGGGTTTACTCCTTGAGTTTCACGGTGTGTTGCATTCCAAATCAGGTGGTCGATTTGGAACGTGACAAACTGTGAGAACCCGAAAATTTTCACATTTTCAAGTATTATTTATTTCTGTGCCTATATTTTATACTGTCCTTTGAAAATATTAAATGTTTTGTACATTTTACAAGTAAGTACAATTTTTAAATCATTTTCCTAGTATAAGTTAGTGTACGTAACTTGAAGTGCATTTGTTCGATGTGGGACCCGCTAGTGCGATATAATTTTGCCGATTAGGTGATGAAATACTAAGTGATATTATTTTCCATGGTGTTAGGAGATAATTAGAGGTTAGTTAGCTACATGAATCATTGGAGGTGAGAAGATAAGCTTGGAAACTTCAAGAGGCCACATGTCATGTTTTCATTGGAAGTTGGACTTTTGACCCAAGACATTAACTTTCTTAAAACCAAAATTTGACCCAAAAAGCTTCTCATTTCCCTTGTTCTTGGCCGGCCCCCTTGGAGAGAAAACAAGAGAGAGTTCTTCAATTTCCAACTTCAATCCTTGCTCAAATCTTGAGTTTTAGCCAACCAAATTTGAATCTACTCCATAGAAGTGATCACCAAGGAGGACTAAAGGTTTTGGTGGAGTTGATTTGGAGGAGGAAAGTCTAAGCTACCACTTTCTTTGAGGTTTGAAGGTATATTTGCTAAGAACATCCTTTTTTGTTTCCAATAGTTGCAAATTAGTGGCCTATGGTGGCTTGCTAACATGATTAATGGATGATTTTGTGGATTAATGGAGAGTTGGTTAAATTTCTGATTTTATTGGGAATTTTTCTGTTTTATATGATAAGTATTGGTTAGACTTGGATTGATGGCTTAATATTGTATATATTGGAGCTCTTATGTGTGAATTATGGTTAATTGCAGAAATTTCAGCTTGGTATGCACAATTTCGGTTTTAGGGTTTTCAATTAGGGTTTCCAATTTGGGGGTTTTATTGTGGATGGTTGTGAAGCTTCAATTGGTTGTATATTAAGGGTGTTTGATAGCTTATAGTTTGTGTATGCAATTGTGGTTGAAAATTGTGAGATTTGTGATTGGTTGTAGTATGGAAAAGTAAGGAAAAACAAGGGGAAATGCTGTCCATTTATTGCCTTGAGTTTGAGTGAATGGAAATGAGATTTGAATGTGATTTTTGTAATGCATTGGACTTATTTTACTTGGCTATACTTATAAGCTAACTTTTACTTGCACTTATACCGTTTCGTTTTAACCATGATGCTTAGCAACCAATGTTAGTTTGAACTTCAAATGTTTACTCAATTGTTTTCCAAAACAAAGAGGAGTGGCTTAGGGTTTCCCGGCCACGAAAACCTATTTTTAACAAGTTAGATTTTGGTGAGAATTCAAGGTATTTGTCTACCTTTTTCACATGATTTTAACCAAGACATTTGTTGCACATTATTTCTTTACATATGTATTAGTTTTGAGCCAAACAAATGTTTTACGAAAAGAGGAAAAATTCTACTGTTCACTATCCGGCCGCATATCCGGCCAATTCTTGGCCGAATTGCTGGCCGGATTGACAGGGGAAGAAGAAAAAAATTTTGAGATCGCTCTCTGCCTTGAATCCGGCCGACAATCCGGCCGGATATCCGGCCAAGTTCTGGCCGGATTCTGACGTGGCACTGTTCCAAATTTTCCGATGAAATTTTCTAAAACTCTTTTGAGTTTAATTTTATGTTTGGTTTGGGAAAACTTTTAGTTACTCATTTCCTTTGATCAAAATGTACTCTTTTACTTTTAAAATCATACTTCTACTTTGTACTAGTTTTATTCGGATTTCTTTGATTCACCCAAATATTTTGATGATAGAACCGTGGTATGTTTTCTTGGTTACTCTTAGGGTTTCTTGGAGACTAAGGTTGATATCCGGAGGGATACTTTGGACGTTTTGCTTACTTAGGTGAGTGTTCTATATACGTTTTGTTTCTAATGATTAGGTGAATTGTTATGACTATTTGGATTGTTACTTTAATAAGCGATTGAAGTATGTTATGTTTCCATTGACTATGTGACTAGTGTGATTCTTGATTAAATGTTAATGTTCCCAATGATTGCTAAAAATGAATTTTGCTAGGCGAGTGTGTACTTTATCGCACTCGACCTAAATGAACGTGAAATTTTTAATGATTGAATGATTAAACGTTACTTGTGCATGAATGTAAGCCTTCGGGTTGAATTGGGCCCTTGCCCTTGGTTACTGGTCGACTCGAGCCAGAAGCGGACTCGGTCGGGCGATTAGTGACCCTGGGTGAATGTGAATGTTTGGTATACTCGAGTATTACCACGTAGTTTGGTGTGGACTGGACAGTGCGCTGGCCAGAACGGGGAGAATCAAATGAACGAATGAATGGCAAGAATGACGGAGGGGTTTTCAAAGTCAAATGAAATTTTCTAAATGATTGAAGGAATGGATGGTCGATGAACGAACGAACGAATGACTCCATGTATCCTTTTAATGAATGTGTTACTCTTGCTTTATATCGTAAATGTTATCTGGATTACTTGTTGTTACGTGCTAATGTCCTTGTTTAATTGCTTAGTTGAGTATATAGAATCTCGCTGGGCTTTTAGCTCATTCCACGCCTTTTGTTTTCCTTACAGGGGTTGCGAGCATGGGCGAGAGGCATGTATAGAATAGAATAGCCTAGTTTTTTATTTGAATTATTTTTTTTGACTTTTGCTTTCGTTCTAGTGCTTGGATAAGGTTGAGTATATTGGGGAAATACGGAGCTTATGTGTACATTTGGGACTGTATAATTGGTTGAGCTTGAGGTGAATGTAATTTTATGGTTCAAGGCTGGGTTTTGTTTCCGCTTATTCTCGAGGCTTTATCTTACTTTCTTTGATGTGAGTGAGCGAGTCCTGGCGAGAGATGGACAGGCGGTCCGCCGAACCCTTTGGTTCGCCTTAGGGGAAGGTGGGGCTGTCACACAAACAATGTTCCATTCGTTATAGTGAGGTGTGTATTAGTCTCAACTGGGGTATCATCGGACTCATCATTAGTTAAGCCAACCCAAGCAAAGAGATCAAAGACATTTGGCTCGGAATGGATAACAACTATTTGAACATGTGTATGCCCTAAATTTAATCAACTTCTAGGGTTTAGTTTGCATTTGATCTATTTATGTTCTAATAAATAACAGCTTTATCATATTGATTACTTATATATTTATATTGGTATGATAAAACCCTTCCTAATCAATGAAATCATAAGAGTTATGATGGTGAGGTTCATTTGACTATAGATAAGATTTATTCTTAAATATCTCTAGTCAAAATATTAATATGAAAGGGCATTATTATTATGATTAGACTACCATATACTATGGCACTTCTATAAAGAAGTGGTAGACCTCATTTACTAAGTATGTGAGACACCTAAACTAGTATATAGGTGCTTGATAGTATGATTAAATTTATTAAATTGATCCACATAGAAAAATCTTTTTTAAGTACCAAAGGATTAATCCCTAAGTGACATTTATGCAAGTGATTTTTAGATTTAAGGTTTTTATAGTATCGTGAGTATGGATAGTTATATCTTATTTGCTATAAGATTGCTCTCATAATAGGGAATGCTCAATCATTCGCATATGAGTATATACTTGAAGTATGGAAAGATGGTAAATAACCTATACAGATTTACCATCTCTTATGGAAGATAAGTTATCTCATATCTGGCCACTTGTAGAAGTATAATTCGGAATATTTAGTGCTAAGTGGAAGAGTCTTAAAAAGTGTTTCTAAGTACTTTTTCATTGGATTTATATTTTGGTACAAGAAATAAGCATTAATCATTTAATAAAATTGGCACAACTTATTCCAAAATTAATGTGAATTATGTGTGGTAAAAAGATATTAATTACATGGTAAATGCTCACTGAAAGGTTAAGTAATTTACTTGACTTTACTCATTACTTGGATGATTATGATGAATTGTCAGATCCCAATTTTGATCTTTTGATGCTGTGTCTGAGACTTATTCCATGAAATTATGGGTAAGACTGAGATAAGGTTCCTTGTCATGGGCTGTATTTATGCAGCGAAAATACTTTCAACATGTCCATCCGATACTGGCAGACAGTACTAGAGGGTCTTCTACCTGGCGAAGGCTTTGTAGAATAAGAGGCATTGTAGAGCCGCATATCTTTTGGAAACTTGGGGAGGAAAAAGTGGTTTTTTGGAGGGATAAATGAGCATCATATGTACCTCTGTGGTCTCGTTGTTAGGTGGAGTCTCCCCCATAGTTCAATGTTGCAGACTTTCTCGAGGATTCTAGTTGGAAGGTGAGTTCATTAAGACAGTGGCTACCTTCATAGGTAGTGTCAAACATCTTGGAGATATCGGTGCAGTCTAATGGGTGTGATGTGGTAATTTGGAATGCATCTTCATCGGGGCAGTTCACAGTCAAATCGGCTTATAAGTTGATTCGAAGCAAAAGAAACTCTCCAATCGTGTTATGAGCTATTTGGCATCAACTTGTGCCTTTAAAGTTCTCCTTTCTTGCTTGGAGGATCTGTATTAATTTTTTGTCAGTGGATGCGAACCGATAGAGGAAAGGGCTCACTTTAGTGTCATGCTATGATTGTTGCGCTTCGATCAAGTCAACTCGACACCGTTTCTTCAGGGTACAGATAGTAGAGGCTGTGTGGCGTTTTTTTTTTTACTCCATGTTTGGCCTCCTTTATATGGTTCACTCATGTTTCCAGGCGGTTATGATGCAATGGATTTTGTCGTCTCCGAAAGGTTCGACAAAGTATATATGTAGCGTAATCCTGACAATTGTAGTGTGGTTCATTTGGAAAAGTCGGATTGCAGCTAGGTTTGAGGGTGTACGAATGAATGCTAACTCTATAATAATACAAGTTCAACAGTTTTTGCAGCTTGTAGGTCAATCCTCCTCTGTTCAAAGTGTTCAACTTAAAGGGGATTTTACTTTGGACATAGTGACCTATTTCAAGATACAACCTGCAAGAAAAAAGTGTGTTATGGTCATTAAGTGGAAGGCGCCACAACAGGGGTTTTTCAAAATTAATACAGATGCTAGTGTAGTAAATAGAAGAGTGGCAAGATACAGATGCTAGTATAGTAAATGGAAGAGTGGCGGGTGGAGGTGTAATTTGGGATCACTGCGGGAATGTCATAAACTCTTTTATAAGGAATTTGGTGAAATGAATGTCTTGGAAGCAGAGGCACAGGCGCTAGACTATGGGTTGGAGGTTTGTCAGGAACAGAGATTATTGTATATGATCACGGAGACTGAATCAAAAGGACTACATCTCTTAGTTATGTCAAAACGTTCGGCCACGTGGCCGCTTTGTAATGTAATTTCTAGAAGAAAGAGGAGGCTGCTAGAACTATAGGGATCCTTGTCGCACATTTTTAGAGAGGCAAATGCGGTTGTAGATGCGTTGACTGGACTTCATCTCTCTAGGCAGTTAGTCTTTCATTCTACATCATAAATGCTTGCCTTAGCCAAATAATTAGTTCATTTAAACAACTCTAACTTATGTGCAGTTTGCCTACAAAATGTAAAGGAGTAGTACTCCTGTTTCGTTTTCTCCTCTAGTTGTTCTTCTTTAATAAAATATGGGGTTGGCAACCCCTTCTCGCATACAGGGTTTGTTGACAAAAAAAAAAAATAAATAATGTGAAATTTTGAAAACACAACTTCTCATCATAACTTTATAAAATATCATTATTCATTTATTCAAATTGCCATAAATACTCATAATATCAAGTAAAAAATAAATAATTATAACTTAATCTCATATCAAATTTAATCACTCAGTCTAACTAAATTGTATAAGTAAATGAATCATATAATTATTTCAAGTTTTTTCTCTTCCATATCACTTTTCTTATTTCAAGAGAGATTTATTTTCTTATAATAGTTTTCTTAAATTGCAAAGATGTTTTTTGACGTGAAAATCGATATTTTTAGATGAAAATCTCTTGTTACTCAACACCTCACTTATTTAAGTTATTTTATATACTCTTAACTTAAATACCTTTCATGCAAAGTTAATATTAGTAGATGCTAACCCCCGGTTACTCAGTACTTAAATCACAAGAGTAACATAATTTTCTTTTTTTTTAAGAGTAAAAGTTGATGAATTCTCTCAAAGATTAAAATGTAAGAAGAGGTTAACTCTTTTAACTATATCAGCCATTTACTTATAAAATCTAGTAAAGCAAAAAATCTTGTTTAACAACAATAATTATAGGCATAATTTTCCTATTTTACCAGATATACTTTCTAAGTATGCAAAAATCCTAATCGCATAATGATGATTTTCAAGTCAAATGTGAAATTGAATTCCTTGGTCACATAAATTTATTTCGAAATATAGGAAAAAATTAAACTTAACGAGTAAGGACTAATGAGCTTTTTGAAAAATTCTGGGCATACTTTTGCTATTGCGTACAAGATTTTTAAAAAAATTTTTGACAGAAATTTTCTTATAATCGAACGAAACTTGCTGCCAAACAAACCCAAATTTTGACAAATTCAAACACAAATAACTTTGTCAATATTAAGGCCAAATTATAATCATCAAGAAATAGAAAATATCTCCTGCCACACTTGAAATACACGTTGTCCTCAACGTGTGGGAAAGATAAAATGGCAAAAGAAAGAAATATTCCCCAAATATCAAAAGAATAAGTCTAGTGCAACCATAATTTCACGAACATCCCGTCTACTACTTAACAAATATTGCAGATAATTTAGAAGTAGCACAGCATAAGCTCCCACTATCATAAGTCCATAAAACAAAGAAATACTACTAAAAATTAAATAGGGATAATAGAAAGCAAAGTTTGAATCCATTTCTTCAGAAGTGGTGGCGGTGCTCTTGAAAAACCTTTAATCCGCACTAGAAGGGCTGCAAGTGAATGGTTGGCATTGAGAAATGCCCAAGTGATCCTTGATGCGACGTATTCGAATGTTGTGACATTCCAAACTAGCATCGATTTGATTAAAAACATTCCTCCACTCGAACTTGAAAACAATTAATCATGTTGAAAAGGCACTACCAATTTGATCAAAAAGGAGAAGGGTGGCAGTTGTGGTGCAAACGTTGAAGGGCCAGTTTCATCTTCATTTCGTGGAGTGAGCAAAGAAGATTGTTGATCTCTAATTTGGCTAGATTGTCTAGGCCTTGATGGATGAGTAATATTAGCAGCCCTTATACTCAATTCATATAGAGTATATTCACTAAGCTCATAAATTACCTTCACTTGCACCTTTCCACGTCTTATAGACGGATTTTCTCTTGTTCAAATAGCAATGACAAGAGACGCGGGAATCCAAACCTATACTTGGTAATATGATGTCTCGCTGCCGTTCATATAAATTTAATGATGATATTGTGGAACATGTGGTCCAAGAAGTAAAGATCATTGTTTCGGACTTCATTGAGACTACTTTTTTTTGGAATCACATTTCTTAAAAACAAGTAAAGGATTAGCCAATGGCGCGATTGGAATGCACTAGCCTTGAGTGTAGATCTTTGAAAATTCTAGTGTATTCCAAAAATTGCTCAAAGCATGCCATGGCAAAAGCAAGATCCCACTATTCATCCGGTGAGTGAAACTCCTTTTTCAAGTCAATGGTCAATCCTTCATCATTACACTCAAGATATGCCGCCAATGTATCTCGAGTGATTGTCAATTGCTTCCCTCGGACATAAGACTTAATGACCTCTCTACTGTACCCATCTTTGTTCACTATGTTGGCATAGAACTCTTTGACCAAAGTGGGATAGATATGACTTGGAAAAGATCAAATTGGAACCTAACCAAGAATGTTAAAAGACTCAACAATTTTAAACTTTACATCAACTTCTGGGGCTACATGCATTTCATAAATGAACTCTCTTTATTTACGTGCCTCAAATCATTCTTGGTTCTCCTTTGAAGTGAATCGAATTGGATCATAATCTAGAGAAACTCGCCGACTTGTTGAACATCTTGTTGATCGAGTCCTTAGCGGTGCAGATGGAGAAGGAACATTCTCTTCATACACTTCTTCAGATGATGATGATGATCGAATAATTGCTCATTGTCGTCCAACCATGGTACCTATCACAATTTATCAAGACGGATATAAGGTACTAGTAAACTTTATTTCACAATTAAAAGATAATTCACCTAAATGAATGCCTAATAAATGCATAAGCACATAATAAATTAGACTTTAAAATACTTATAGGCATTCATTTCACAATTAAAAGATAATTCACCCAAAATGAATTCATCTAGGCAATCATCAACCCAGTATACCAAATCACCAAATCAACATTTAACCATTGATTAAATTAAATTAAATTACTAAAAATGCTCTTTTTAAATATATGTAATTTAACTTACCAAATTTACCGAATTCTTCAACCATTAACAACTTATCATCAAATTATATTTATGATCAAGAATTAAAACCATTAAACTCACTAAATCCCTTAAAATAACTCAATTTCCTATTAAAATAGCCTAAACACAATGTCTCAAATTTTTCTTTAATAATTCACAATTTTTTTTTAACTGTCAACTTGTAAGTAAAACAATCAATTTTTCATCATTAACAAGTCACATTGTAGTTAACTATAACATCTCCAAATAAACTCATTAATATGAAAAATTTTATTTTTTTTATTTAATGCAAATATAGCAACTAAAAAAATCAATCAATAACCAATTATCACATTGATATATTTAAATATTAAAGCATCCCTAAACAACTCTAATAATCATTTAGGAAGCAATAAACTTCAATAAAATTTTTCTATTAGAAGATGTCAGAAAACTCAAGAAATTGAAAAATAGCAACTTCTAAAATATAAAGATTTGATGAAAAAACTTATGTTAATCAAGTAGAATGATGTTTGGTGATGCAAATAATGTCAAAACTTTCAAAAATATCACTAAAATAACTCCCAATTGAGCAAATTACAACTTAAGAAACCCTAACTTCAATGAATTGAAACGAGATTTTTTATTTTTTTGTGTTGATTTTAATCCATAGAAATGAGTCTAAACAAGATTTAGAGTGTTTATATAGTAAAGTTTGACAAGAAAAACAAGTGAAAATGGTGATTTGTGAGGTGGGTGGTGAGTGTGTGTGGATGCATGAAGAGGTGAAGTAGAAATGAAAAACAAAGCTGCAATTTTTCATTTTTAAAGAATTCTAGAGCAAATCCGCGAGGTGTTGCTTCGTGAATCACCTTGCGGCTCCTAGGGATTTGAATTCCAGTTACAAAACTACGAGCCATTCTTGTGTATCAGAGGATCTCTAAGTTTTTGCAACAAAACTATAGAAATTTCTGCACTTTGCAACTTTTAACCGTAATTCTTCTGCTTGCATAAATCATGACCCAATCATTATTTCACCAAATTCAAAGTTTCTAATAAGTTTAAAATGATACAAGCATGCAATTTATCCCCTTATATCAAATCAAATATATCAAAATTACAAATCGAGGGTTTGAGTTCTTCATATTTAATGTTTCTCGCCAACCTTCAAAAAGTGACTTTTGCCTCAACTTGCAAAACCTACAAAATAAATAAAACAAACACACTTTAAACAAATCAAATACGTATAGAAACACACTTAAACTAATGAAATTATTCAAACATTGGGTTGTCTTCCAATTAGCGCCTTTGTTTAGAGTCGTTGGTTTGATTCAAAAGAATTACCTCTTCAATCATTGTTAGGATCCTTTAAGGATTATGTTACCCATTTAGGGACAAATTCACCAGTTAGATAGGGTTTTAAATGCTATCCATTGATTTTAAAGGGTGGACCTTGTTCAAAAGTCACCTCCGCGGCACCATATGCGTAAACATTTGTAAATGTAAATAGTCCAGACCACTTAGATCTTAGTTTACCTGGGAACAACTTGAGACAAAAGTTAAATAAAAGAACTTTTTCTTATCTCAAATTGTTTTTGAACAATGTGCTTATCATGCCAATATTTCACTTTTTTTCTATATATTTTTGTATTTTTACAGGCATTCAATTGGAATTCCTCCAATACGCTTAATTGGAGCAATCTTTTATGACTTGTAAGAGAAAAATTCATATTAAATTCCTTTATTGTCCAATAAACTCTATGTTCAATTTCGACTGACAAATGACATATTTTTTCATATACTAGACGATAAGGAAACATACCTAGAGGTATTTTAAATGTAATCCTATTAGTTCAAAGTGTGTCATCTAACTTCTTAACCAAATCTTTTCTAGACTTACTCACGATTTTTTTTTAAATCAAGTCAATCTCTCTATCAGTTAGTTCTACTTGGCCATTAGCTTGTGGATGATATGCAAGAGATATTTTATACCTACAATCATATTTTAACAAAATGAGTCAAACCATTTGTTACAAAAATGTTTACCTTCATCACTCACATTACCCTAGGGATACCAAATCTAGTAAAAATGTTCTTTTTAATGAATTTAAATATAACTTTTGCATCATTAGTAACAATTGTTTCTACCCATTTTGACACATAATCAACCGCAACAACTACGCACTTATTATTATTTGAACCAGGAAATTAACCCATAAAATCAATGTCCCAAATTTCAAATAATTTAATTTCAAGAAACACATTTAAAGGCATTTCATACTTTTTAGAGATATTACCGATTCTTTGGCATTCATCACAATTTCTAATATAATTTCTAACATCTTTATACATAGTAGACCAATAAAATTCAAATTGTTTTATCTTTACAATTATTTTAGATGTACTAAAATGATCACCAGTTTCTCGGTTATGACAAAGAAAAAGAATATTTAGTACCTTATCTTCCGGAATATATCGGCGTATCATTCCATCTGCGTAATACTTGTAGAATAAAGATTCCTCCCAAAAGTAATGTTTTACATCATAAAGAAATCGCTTCCTTTGATGATAACTTATATTTTTCAAAATTATGTCACTTACTAGATAATTGACATAATCTGCATACCAAAGTAAATCTTTAATAACTAGTAATTGCTCATTTGAAAAATTTTCATTGATAGGAACAACTTCATTTGAAGGGATATTCTCCAAACGAGAAAGATGATCAACAACTACATTTTCGGATCATTTTTTGTATCTAATCTCTATGTCAATTCCTTCAAGAGAAGAATCCATGGAATAAGTTTAAGTTTTGTATATTTCTGTGAGGACCCACATTATCATTTATATATATATGTACATTGCAATTTTCAAATCAATTTTATTGATTTCATTTAGACATTTATTTGATTTTATTAAATCAATTGCATCGGCACGAAAATTTTCAAAGTACATTGTGCACATTTGAATTTTTTGATAATTGCTTTATTTGGATGTTTGAATTTTATACCCGAATCTAGGGTTGACTTTTAGATATAAGTTTCCAGTGTTAGGTCATGTATTTTAGGTATATAAGTGAGAGAAATCGGGATCGTAGTGTCTCGTCGCGCGTATCGACTCCGACGCGACGAAAAGTTACTTTATGTCAATCAAATGTCTTTCTCTTCTTTCACACTTTATTTCCCATCAATGCCCCAAAGTAAAAAGCTTACATCACTCAAACTCTCACTCCCTTTTCTCTCTCTATTTGGCTGAATTCCTCTTGCTCATTTCTTTCTTCATTTTGCTCTCAAAGTTCTTCTTCCTCCTCCATCCAAAATCATCAAGAGAATTTGCTCAACTACTTGTTAGCTTAACTTTGAACTTGAGGACCATTTTGGAGAGGAGAGAGAGCCGGCTATTTGCAGCTATCTTGGAGAGTTTCTCACACCAAAAATCTAGGATTTTCTCTTGTGTTTGGAAGGTATAAAAATCTCTCACAAAACTCTTGTTTTCTTGTTTCATTTCTGGGTTTTGAAACTTGTAGCTTCCTTCTTGTTGTTGTTGGTTGGATTTGGTTGGTTGAAATGGGTTCTATGAACTCCCACCTTGGTTAAATGAGGCTGCCATAATACTTATGTGTGTGTTTGTGATGAGTTTTAATGTTAGAAACTAGAAAAGAAAAACAAAGAGAGAAACCGAGAGAAGAGAAGCAGGTGTTGGCCGAATTTTTGAGATTTTGTTGCTCTATTTTGCTGCCATATTTTCGTGACTTTCTTGACCCATTTGAGAGCTGATATGTTGAGTTTTAAGTGGACAAATTTCTAACCAAAAACTCTTTCATGCATGAAAAGATTGACCAAAATTTTGAAAATTTTCCCTTCCCTGTGACCGAATGGTCAAATTTATTTTGGGGTGTTTTATTTTGAAAATTTTGGTGCTATTAAATCATCAATTGCTCAATAAATGTTGCTAGAATCTTGGTTTAAAAAATGGAGAGAATTGGGGTTGATTTCGTTGGACAAAACTTTTGGAAAAGAAAGAATGATAGGGTTGGCAGATTTGCTTCGAAAAATTTCACAACTTTGGTCGTTTTGTTAACTACCTTCCCGTGCTATTTTTTGTCTAAATTTTGGTAGAGAGGTAGTCCATATATTGAAGTTTAAATGTACCAAATTTGGCATAATTACAATACCATTTTGATGCACAAATGATACTCCAAAGATTGCTCTTCAAAACTGGAAAAAACGTAGTGGCAGGACAGCTTTACACGCTTTACTCTAACGGCCATATCTCTTTGCTCGGGAGTCAAAATTGAGCACCGTTAGTGGCATTTGAAACTAGACTTCAAGGGTTTTCCAATGGTGTATGGCTTGCATTCTAACTCATTTCTTATCAATACCAGAAATTTCGCAAAGATGGCTGTTTTACCAAATTGTTTTCATGTCTTTTGCTCATTTTGGTGAATTGTGGCTCGATTTGGCCTATTTTACTCAATGAATCTTGGATTGAGCTCTTCTCGGGAATTGTAGTACTCTGAGGCTAATTTTCATAGCCATAGCCTTTGCCTAATTTCGATGAGTGTAGTCTTAGATTTGGTCCAAACAAGAATTAGTGGCAGTCCGGCCTTGGAAGATTTTAAGTGATTGAGTTGAGTTCTTGAGTTGAGTTGATTAGTTAATGATTGATGATTAACTTTGACTCAGGTGACCAAGATCTTGCTGAGGAAGAACCTACCGAAACTTAACTCTCGTGTGCTTGCTTGCTTGTCTTCTAAAGTGAATCATCGATGAGTGTCAAGTGCATGATTTGATGCCATACTCGTTAGTATTTTGCTTGTACTACGTGCTTGAATTAAATACATGCATTGAAATTGTTAAGGTGGACGTGTACTTTATTTCGTCCTACCTCTTATACTTGTCTCGAACTTGCTTGCTTGAATTTGAATAATGAACTTGTACTTGTACTTGATTGATGATGGAGCGTTGTCTCATCATCCTATTTGATACTTGAATATGTTGGGAACGCTCAAAACTCATCAGTAAACCTTTCATTTAGGGTCGGCAAGGGCTCGGCCGAGGGATTGGCAAGTCTTGGGTCTTGACATGTTTTCGTCGGCTGGAATGCGTTCGCCGACCAGGTATACTCGAATATTATCAACTTACTTGTTTGATGAACGTGTCCGGTACAGGGGGTGAAACGGTGTACGGAGAATGTTGTAAGTGGTGTCTACGGATTTATCTTGTTATGTTGATGGAGTATCAACTCAATGTTAAACTCATGATCAAGCTGTGGAATAGCTCCTGAGAGCTCCCGTATCCTTATCCGATGTGTGATTTGTTCTCCGTTCTTGAACTTATACATGGAATCATTGTTAATATTCTTGTCTTGTGAAATTGGCTTTGATATGAACTTGTTTGTTTGCATGGTTTTCTTGACCTCACTGAGTTTTACTCACCCCATAAGTTTGTTTTGCTTAACAGGTTTTGAAGCAGAGTTCGATACTCGAGAAATTTAGTTTCTTTGTAGGATTTCTGCTCTTTTGTATAAGAATGATTTGATCTGTGAACCTTATGCATTATTGTATTTGGGATATTATTATTGTAATTTATATAGAAGTATTATGCTTGTACTTATGTAAGTTTGACTGGTGGATATAATAGACTCCGTCTATGGTTTAAGAGTGAATGCTTGTATTTATATTTCGAATTTTGTAGTGAGTTCTGACAAAAATTAGGCAGGCGTTCCGCTGATACCCTTGGGTTCGCCCTAGGTAGAAGTGGGGACGTCACACTTTCTTATTTAATAAGCATTTTAGAACTGCATGGTCGATATAAACAATAACTTTAGAACCAACTAAATAAGATCTAAATTAGTTAAGTGCAAATATTACAGCTAACAACTCTTTCTCGATTGTAGTGTAATTGACTTGAACATCATTTAGAATCCTATTAGTATAATAGATAACATGCAATCTTCCTTTTTTTCTTTATCCAAAAACTGCCCCAACCACATAATCATTTGCATCACACATGAATTCAAATGGTAATAACCAATTCGGTAACATAATAAATAGAGTTGATGTCAATATCTTCTTTAACTTATTAAAAGCATTCAGACATTTATCATTAAAATCAAAGGTCGCATCTTTATTTAATAAATCACATAAATGTTTTGTAATTTTAAAAAAACTTTTATAAAACGTCTATAAAATCTCACATGATCAAGAAAGTTTCTAATACCCCTAATGTTGTTTGGTAGTGGTATTTTCTCAATTAATTCAATTATAGCTCTATCCACCTCAATTCTTTTAAAAAAAAGTTTGTGACCTAACACAATTCCTTCTCTAACTATAAAATAATATTTTTTTTAATTTAAAATAAGATTAGTACCTTCACATCTTTGCAAAATTTTCTCCAAATTATACAAACAATCATCATAAGAAGATCCAAAAACTAAAAAATCATCCATAAAAATTTTCATGATCGTCTCTACATGATCAGAGAAAATAGCCACCATGCATCTTTAAAAAGTTATCGATGCATTGCACAAGTTAAATGGCATGCAAAAATGCTATAAAGACAAATGAATGTTGTCTTCTCTTAATCTTCTGGGATTATGACAATCTGGTTATATCTTAAAAATTCATGAAAAAAATAATAAAATTCGTAACCAGGTAGTCTATCTACAATTTGATCAAGAAAAGGTAATGAAATGTGATTTTTATGAGTAGCTACATTTAATTTCCTATAATCAATGTACACTCTCCATCCAACTATAATTTTAGTGAAAATAATTTCATCATTTTCATTTACAATTAACGTCATCTTACCTTTCATTGGCACAATATGAATTGAATTAATTCAATCACTATCGGAGATAAGAAAGATAATACCTGTATTGAACCACTTTAAAATCTCCATACTTATCACTTCCTTCATATTTGGATTAAGTCGTTTTTGAATTTCTACCACTGACTTAATTCTATACATGCAAATGGTAGGGCTTATACCCTTGAGATCGGAAATGATCCAACGAATTGTCAGTTTGTGCCTCCTTAGAATTCGTAACAACTTGTCCAACTGCACATCATCCAAAAAAGCACTTACTATCACTGATAATGTATCATTTTCACCAAGAAATGCATACCTTAAATGATTGGACAATAGTTTAAGATCAAGAATCGGAATTTGCACACTTGATGACGGTGGTAACCTTTTTTCTTTTCCTAAATCTTATAATAATTTCCTCTTTTATAAGGCACTTGAGAGTTCAAGAAATTAGCTATTTACAAAATCTCCAAATCATCATCTTCTTGAAAAATAGAATCAAACAAATAAATTTTAATCATATCAATTGCATACACATGATTAGTAAATGAAAAAAATTTCTCAAATTCATGCAAATTAAATTCAATTTCATCTTTTCCCATTTTGAACTTAAACTTTCCTTGTTTAACATCAATAATAGCATCGACTATAACTAAGAAAGGTCTACCAAGTATAATTGACATATTAACATCCTCTTCCATATCAAGAACGATAAAGTCCACTGAAATTATGAAATTTTTGACTTTTATAAGCACTTTTTCAAGCACACCAAGAGGATATTTAACCAACCTATCCACTAATTGCAAAGAAATGCTAGTGTTCTTAAGTTCATTTAAACTAAGTTTTCGAACAACACATAGAGAAATTAATGAAACACTTGCATCTAAATCACATAATGCATTTAAGAAATTTATGTAACCAATGGTGCGAGGGATTGAAAAACTGTAAAAATCTTTCAACTTTGGAGGGAGTTTGTTTTGAATCAATGCACTACATTCCTCCATCAATGCTATCGTTTCGTGATTCTCTAAACGCTTTTTCTTTGACATGATTTCCTTGAAAAATTTGGCGTAGGATGGAATTTGAGAAATAGCATCTACAAAAGGAATGTTAATATACAATTATTTAAATATTTTAACAAACTTTTCAAACTCCTTATCCAATCGACTTTGCTTGAATCTTTGAGAAAATAGTACAGGAGGTATGGGCATATTAGTTTTAAAAGTTGATTCTTCTTTGTCCACAACTTTCTCCTTTCCTTTTTCCTCTATACTTAACCTTTAATCATTAATCAAACTCTCTTATTTGTCCCTTACAAGGTCAACATTAGAAGGACCATCATATTATTTATCACTTTGGAGAGTAATTGCCTTACAATACTATCTAAGATTGACTTTGATTTTGTTTGGTAACTCCACTTGGTTGGTTTTTAGAGTTCACGGTATTGGCAATTTAATCGAGTTGGACTTCTATATTTCTATACATTGAGGTTAATTGGTCCATTTTTCTCTCTAAGCTTTCAAATCTCTCCAAGGTATTTTTAGTTAATCTATCCATATTACTATTGGTAGTATTAGCTAATGTTTCAATGGCCGTCTTCCATGATGGATTGGATTCAATGGGTGTTTGTTTGATTGAAAGTTCTGTAGATTAGTTGGTCTTTGTTGATTTCCTTGATCTTTTCACTTAAAGTTTGGATGATTCTCCTCTAACCTGAATTATAAGTGTTGGAATACGGAATGTTTTGAATTGGAAAGTAACACAATTAATAATTTCATGATTTCCTCCACAAAAAGTACAACATGCTACATTAACAATAGAAATTGAATCAACCTCACCTTGTTTATTTAGCACTTTCACCCATCGTCCATTTTTGCATCATCAATGAAAATAGAAACAATCTAAACTTTATAGCATCATCACTTACTTCATTAAGTTTGATTATATAACAAATTTTTGAAAAATTAGCTGAGTGAGCATTTGGATCCTCCATTGAGTTACCTTCAAATTGATTTTGTTGGATCATTTGAATCAAGGAGGGTTTAATCTCAAAGTTGTTTGCATTATTTGCCAGTCTTGCAATACTTGTTTATTCTCCTGAAATATCTGACAATGCAAATTCCCTTAAGGCTTGATGGTTATGATTTACTCGTTCTTCTTCCATTGTTTCTCTTAGAAATTGCTCAATCAAAATCTCACCTACACTTTCTTCCCTTGAATTTCTTCACCTTGTTGTTGTTGTTGTTGTTGTTGTTATCGTACACTTCATCTTGCCTTCCAAATGGTCCTTTCAATTTTCGGATCAAATGGGACTAGGCCACGAAGCAATCAGTGCATGCACTACAAAAATACAACAAAAAGATAAGTAAAAGAACTTATCTTCACTCCTATATAAATAAAAAAATCAGAAAAATTAAGAACTAAAACAATATTTAGACTAATAAAGTTTGTTTTTGCCTTAATATTATCCGATTCCCTAGCAACGGCACAAAAAACTTGATGTGGTTTAGGCTTTCAAGTTATAAATTCCTAATTATCAATTCAATTTAGTCCAATTACCTCGATTTTTCACAAATATACAAGTTAAACGAGTATAGTGATGATTAGGGTCAATCCCACAGGGAATTGGTTAATTACCAAGGCTTTTCAACTAATTTTATTATCTAAACAAATTAAATATTATCAAAGAACAACAATGACAAAATTAAAGAGATTAATTTAGACAGTAAAACCAGTCATACAAGTTAGAAGTTAGTTAGGCGGTACAATCGGCCATGTAACATAAACAATAAATATAAAACTGACCATTAGATGGTAAACCAACCATGTAGGCGGTAAGATAAAAGAAAAGAAACAAAAGTTGAGAAAGTTAGATTAGGTCTTCTTAATATTAAGATCCTAGGGATTAGAATCTCTTGTTGCTTCAAGATAGTGATTGACTTGGTTAAATTAGGCCTTTAACTTGTGACTTATTTAAGAAGTAACCATCCTTAATTTCTTGGATATTGCTTTCACAAATAAAGAAGAATCCTCACACAAAACCTTTATCTATTTGCATGATAAATTATCTTAACATGAGTTCATGAATCTCAATGAAGTTACACACATGTTCCATCTAAATCCATCTCCTACTAACATGAGGATGTAATCTAAGGTTCATACATTTTATACTATATATGCAAGGCACATTAATAGCTTAAACACATGCTTGGATGATATATTGTTGGTGATCAAGCAACTACACATATTAGATGCAAACATATGAACAAACAAGCTCACAAGGTGGCCAAAATCAACTCAAGTAATCACGCAATCTTGAACTACAAGTTCATCTTTTCCCTAGGATGCAAGAGTTTCGCTAGACATAGAATTGAATATATTGAATATAAAACTCTTGAAATGAAACATGAATCAAACAAGGAAGTAAAGAGTAAAAGTTGATGAAATCTTATCAAGTAAATAAAACAAGCTCTTCAAGCTTCTCTTTTATAACTTTGATCTTCAAGTGTAGCACAACAAGGTTGTTGTATTTTTAAGAAAACGTCTCTTTTTCTACTCACACAACCTTCTATTCCAACTATCACTCTTTAATTCTTCTATCCTTCCTCTCTAAAATCAATGAATCATAAGGGGTATTTATAGATATTTTTGAAGAGAAATTTGTGCTCATAATGTGGTCATAAAATTGCCTTTGACTTTTCCAACTCATACTTAGCTGTTTCCAATCGGATTTCTACAGAAAAATTGTTCAAACAGCAGTGTGAAAATGAGTGCAAGTTATAGAACAACTTGCAAAATTGGCTCAGGGATCCGCGAGGCAACACTTCCTGGATCGCCTCGTGGTTCTGCTTCTTTTCTCTTTTCAAAGCTTCAAATATGACAGTTGATGATCCATGAGGTATTTCATATTGTTAGCTCGTGTATCTTGAACTTTTGGACTTGATTTACGACCTTTCATTCTCTTTTCTTGATAATTGAACCCCTTGTATGTTGATATTTGAATCGCCAATGCTAGAGTGATATTCAAGTGCACTCAACTATTAAATTATTCTACAAATACCATATCAATTGCACATTGTACATGTAACTGAAATAAAATGAAGTTTATAGAAATTACTAACTTAAAGAGCTAGTTTCATTCTTAAAAACCCTAATTTCTTAACAAAAGTAAGCAAATAGATGCATTTTAAAGCATGCAAAATGAACACTTATCACCTTATAATAATAACACCTCTAAATAGATACAATTCTCCAATCATATTAAATGTAGGCTTGCATATGCATAAATGAAAGTAAACAAACTCATCATAACTTACCCAAATAATGTCCTTTATAACCAAAAAATCAGAGATAATACCAAATATAACTATTTACGTATACATCAAGCATATGAAATATATGTACATATATCCAAAATAACACTTAGAAATTAGAGATGATACCTAATTGTACGTATCTAAATAACCCTAACAAATATTAGTACACTCATGCAAAATAAAAACCCAAAATTTAGGAGATGATACCAACTCTATGAAACATCAAAAAAGAAATAACAATAATGTAATATCAATTTTTTGGAACATCAACAAGAAATAAAATGTTCTAACCCTTGAGATAATACCCAATATAACTATACACATATAAAATAAGCATATCAAATATAAGCACACTTATCCAAAATAACACCCAAAAAATTAGAGATGATACCATAGTTATACGCATCTAAATAAACCTAACAAATATTAGTTCGCTCATACAAAATAAAAATTAAATAATTAGGAGATGGATAGTGTTATGGCAAATTGTTTTTATTGTATGACATGATAATTTTGGAATTGTAAAAAGTCATAAGTGAAAATCATTAAATGATATGGGCTTAATTGTCACTAGTGATAAGGGCACATCTAATGTGTAAGCAATTTAGGAACAATCACTTTTTATATGAAAGAATTTAGCATAAAATTTTCATAAACCAAAAAGTAAACTTTGATCTTTTTAAAAGCTTTTTGAATAGAATTTTAAGTAATTGGTGGTTATAATGTTTTTGGGTGGTTATGGGTGAAAATTAGTTGTGATTACATTGGTTGGCAATATGGGTAACATGTAATCACATGATAAAGGTAAAATTTAGTGATTATGATGGTAAAGTTGAAAATTCAAAAGTGACAATCAAAGTTTACACCAAACCCCATACTCTCCTTTTATATATAGTATGGATATTGATAGTTAAGGTGTGGACATAGGATGAGAGGATGTGGATTTAGATTTTCCCTACTTTAAATTATTTAATTTGGCAACACCAAAATTGAAGGCAGCATAGCATATTACAAAAATTAAAACAAACATTCAAATCAATAAGGAAACAATTGCTACAATTCCAAGCCTTCTTGTCAATAATTTTGACTTAAATATATAAATATAATTTTCCTCCTTAAAACAAGATAAAAACTTCTTGACTCATCTCATGTCTTTGGATTATAATTCAAATTCTAATAGAATCTAAAATTTTGTACATATATTTTAATGGTGAATAATGACAACAATTGATATCATCATTAAAATGTCTATTAGTGATAGCTTCATCCTAAACCCCAATTGAATGAAGTACTTCTAAGTTATAATCATGAATAGGACTTGAAATAGGATTATTTAAACATAACAACTAAAGATATTTTCTTGAATTATTTTTTGGTATTTAGTGAGCTTAGGGCACTTCCAATGGTTTGTTTTTTTCTAAGTTTTATATTTTTAAAGTTGGACTTTGTTCATTAGGTTTATTTTTTCTAAAGGTTGATATGTTTACTGTTGGAATTTATACTCTGACATTGGATTTGGAGTATATAACCAGTAGTTCTGACATGTTATTGACACTCAGAATAAACTCGTTATTAATAGCATGCGAGCATCTAAATGATTTTTCATATAACACATGAACATCAAAAAGTGAATATAGAAGAAAATTTATATGTGAATTTAAATCAACATATGTGCATTTAGATGGTTGTTCTTAGGACTATTTTAGCAAAATTTTTACAGCAAATATTTGTTTAAAAAATTCTCTTTGGGCTCCTATTTATAGAGAAATATCAAAATTGGTAGTATTTTACAAAGTTTACACTCAAAAGCTTACTTTTTCTCAAGGACGACAATTCTAACTTTTTATTTGACCAAAAACACTTGAAAAGTGAGATAACGCATTGTGAATTATGAAGGAAGGAAAGTAGGAATACAAAGTTGAGAGGAAGGCAATCTATAGTTGAGAAAAGTTGTAGCAATGAGATGGGGGTAGAACTATCAAAATGGGTGGTTTATGTAAGTTTGGGTGGATTGTTAATTGGATCAACTCATAAATACCTATTTAGTTACTGATTCAAAATAGACAAGTCATAAATGGTTATAGTCTTAAATGGGAGTGGGTCACCTCATTATCCATTTATGATCCATTTCAAAAATTTTACTTACTTTTTGTCCTACATTTTTTGAGCAACAAAATAGTACATCATTGTAATCAAAATATAAAAATATAACAAGTTACTAAATAAATTTTTACCTGAATAAAAGGAAAATAAAAAATTGTATAGAAAATTTGAAAATGGTATCAAGAAAAAGAGAAGAGAGGGTTTATAAAATAGGGGAAGTGGCTTGAAGAGGAAAAGAGAGAAGAATATGGAAGGGAGGGATAATAAGGTGCATGTTTAGTGTGCTTTTGATATTCTTTTAGGTACTTTTTTGAACTTTTTCTATATTTTTTAGTGTACTTTAAGAGTTTAAAACAAGATAAATAGGTACGATATTTCGACATAAGTTAGATACTAAAATAATACTCTTTTATTTTTTAGCCTTTTTACCATATGATTATTTTAAATAATTTATTTATTATTACTGTAATTTAAAACATAAACCCGTAAATGACGTAGATCAAAATACTAATTATAATATAATTCAACCTCAAAAGGGTTTAGGCTTAATAGAAAGATTATACGTTTACTTTCCTTAAAGTTTGACCAAATTATCAATCAAACCCTGAGATTTGATCGTTTTACAATCACCTCTCTCGATACTAATGGTGTTTAAACCCAACAGAAGTAGCAAAATCAGAGAAATGCCCTATAATGCATAAGACTAAGTAAAAAAAGTTTTGTACTGAAGAGCTTTTTAAGTATAAAATAAAATATTCGAACTTTCAAAAAAAAAATTTAAGAAGAGATTGCCAACATTTTGCTACTCAACAAGGAAACTAAAAAGAAAATTGTCAGGCAAAACTACAAGTACATAGCCTAATAACAACTATAATAGGAAAATTTTCCTTTTTAACAAAGTGAAAGGCATTCATCAACTTGAAAATGCCAAAAAAAATCAAAGACCTTTAGGAAATTTCAAGAAGTCCACCATCATTGTAGAGCCCCCTTTCGATCTGCCTCTCTCTTCAAGTTTGACAAACCTGAATAATTGTCTCGCTTACAAGATACAAATATAGCACTGGACAAATCCACTTATTCAATCAAATACAAAAATGTGAATCTCAAGCTAATCTATATTTTTTAACGCACTATTTAGTTTATTTATTTATACATTCACATTTTATGAACTATTTTTAAGAAAAATTTCTTTAAAGTTAAATTGCGTATAAATTTCAATTAGTTTTTGCATTCGAATTCAATTTTACTCTGCCAAATTTCATATGAAGTACTTAGTTCTATATACATGTGATCTTTTAAATGTAAAATTTGAACTAATGAAATTGTATATTTTTAAAAGTACTTTTCATAAACATATAAAACCAAGATTTAGATGTAATTACAATTTTATTTGTGTCCTTCCAATTACATTAGAAAATTGATCGTCTTTTAGAGTTTGATACTGTAGCATAGTGAAGTTGTACTTTTATCTTACTAAGATTATAAAAATCGGAAAACAAAGAAATGAATAGTTTTTCTAATAAGCACATTAATGTATATATTGATGTAATAATAAATACATAGCTTACTTATTATGTTTCATACACTTAAATTTACTGTTATTTTGTTAAAATGATCTAATGATTAAAAACCTAAATTTGATTAAAAACTTTTTACTTTGAGCTGCAATTAGACATCATGGTATCCACACAAAAAAAGGGAAAAAAATCATCACTCTGAAAACAAACTAGTAAACCAGCACTTTTCTACATATATAAATTCATCCCCTAACTAAAAATCCTTACTTCGCAACTGACTATAGAAAAAAAAATGCCCTGGTAAGAGGATTCAACTGGTAGCTATGGCCTTGGAGATCGGTGGTTTGGCTTTAGTTCGTGTGAGGATATTATGCTTCAATTCTCAATTTTTGGTGTATTCTCACTCCTTGGTCAAATACAAGGAGCTTTTCCTCACGGTATTTCTGTCCTTTTTTCTCGATCCATTAGAAATGGACTTACCTCACTTTGCATCTCCAAACTTGTATAATTTTTTACTTTGCACCTTAAACTTTAATTTTGAACACTTTACACACTAAATTTTCAAGTTTGCCCCGTTTAAATCCAATGAATAATAACTTTAGCAAAATTAATGTCATAGGTGATCCAACAAATCAATGAAGATGTGTCGAAAGTGGTCAAAAGATGTCCAGCTATCGTAGCAAAATAAAATTGTACATTATCATTAATTTTCACCATCTTTTATTTTATTAATTTTGCAAACATAATTATTTATTGGACTTAAATGGGAAAAATTTGAAAGTAGAAGGTGTAAAGAGTTCAAAATTAAGAATTTAGGATACCAAATATTCAAAAATTAAAATTTAGAGTGTAAAGTGAAAAAGTGACCTAGGTTGAAAGGTATAAAGTGGATTTAGTCCTTTAGAAATTGGTTTGGTGGAGGTAATACTATGGATGGTAGTGGGTTATCCAAAATTGATTCTAGATGTTTGGATCTTATCAACCTTGAGATTCTTGAGGGGCATATGACTGCATTAGGGTTGACTCGGCTTTTTTTTTGTCAGCAACGATACATTTGTATAACTTATTCTATTCTAATTTAGGGGGAGGAGAAGCCTAAGGAGGCTGTGATAGGGACTAGTGAGTATGCAGATCCAACTAGATCAAGAGAGCGTTATGGCATAACCCTTAGATTTTTTTGACAGGTGAGAATTGAACCTTCATCTACAGCCTAAGGGGGGACTTAAGTCCTTTCAATTGCTCGGCCTTTCAATTGCACTACTTTTGAAAGAGAGGTTCAAGAAAATTTCATGCAATTGCCAGCCGTATTTTAACAGTCAACAGGTGACGGACTGAGGTGATGGACTGACTAGCGGTTATACATTTAGGCTTTAGCACAATGAGGGACATTTCTGTAATATTGCTAAATTTTAGGGTTTTATTGGCAGTTTGGTCAAACTTCAGGGGGAGAAATGTAATTAACCCGAAAATTTATGAAAGTCCACTCTGTTAGACCGGATCCGACAGGGAAGCAGATTTCATTCAAGCCTTCAAGGAACCAAATTCCATTCACAATTTCCCATTCCAAATCGTAATTCCGTACTAAAAAGGGTCATGCTTCACGCCGCCTCCTTTCCGAACCAATGTATCTGGATACAGTCACATGTTCGCTTTAGTAGACTGTTGAACGCTAGATTCGGACCCTTTCCTTTATTTGACTCTTCCTCAAAAACCAACTCTTTTCTGGGCAGTGGCGGCCGATATTCAACCGTTATGGCTTCTGCATCAGCCATTTCAACTCCAAAAGATCAAAAAGATGTCGTTTACCGTCAAAACGAGTCAACCCAGAAAGCTTCTGAGCCTAATTTGCAGGTAATTCTTTTGAAGTTTGAATCTTTCTTTAATTTCCTGAGTATCATTTATTTTGGAATACTATGTTCAAGGATTTTTTTTCTTTTGAATATCGAGTTAATTGCTGGAAGCAGTACATTTAGTTATTATACTAGAAATGGTTGAGTTTGCCTTAAAGATTGATTCCATAGGTGGTAAGATTTTTACATGTAATGAACTGGATTTGGGGGTAAGATGTGTGAAAAGTGCTCTGGATGTTCTCCTAATCCGGTAGAAGTCCTTGGTGCACAAGAAGACAATATATAGTTTGTGTAAACAATTATAAGTTGGCTCAGATGTAAATTGTAGGCTGCTTCTTCTTGAAGCATTTGATTATCTTCCAGCAATGCCGACTTTAAAGCATGAAAAACTAGAAAATGTTTCGGAAATAGGCAAAACCAATAAGACCTGCAAATTCTGCAGATGCTAATATGTTATTGCATTAATTAATTCCTGGATTTATGGAAGGTTACTTTAGCAGGCAGTCATATGTTTGAAACATTGCATATGTCAGTACTGCGTAAGCTGAAACATGCCTCTTAGTAAGGTTATTCCCCTACGTAGGCAATCTTAGGCCATGCTGGCCGAGTGAAGGGATCCTTTCTCACTTGGGTGTGCCTAGACCTTGAAGTCTATTGGGTGTCCAAATAAAATATTGTGTTAAGCCTGCTTTGTGGGAGATCCATCCCTCATGCAGGACTTTAATGTCTTAAGTAGCCTTAATCTTTGAAGCAAAAACTTCATGACTTGCAACCTGCTTTCATGTACTGATTTTCCCATGAGAAAGAGATGACTATTCTTGGTCAGTTTCACATAATTGTTTGTTTGCATACCAGTTTTGTGCAATGATTAGTCATCCATTTGGGTTCTAGCATGTGTACCCTGACATGATTGAATCTTGTTATTTAGCTAAAAAGGTTAGAATAGAAGAATGAATGACTGGTGTTCCTTGAAGTGTTAAACTCGATGAACAGGAATACTTGCTCCTTTGGACAATGCATTCTCTCTTCCTATGTCATCTGCATATATTGTTTCTCACATTTTGCAAATTTTCTTTGATTGAGTTGCCTCTTTTGTATCATGCACGACTTCAAGAATCTTGTGTAACACCTTCAAAAGAAACTAACCACATACATGGACTCAACACCTCATGAATTCTAGTTTGAGTTCAGACTTGAGATCTTCATATTGAGAACCCTGTCGGCTATGTCTAGCATGGTAATTACAAGTTTACTGAACAATTAATGGAAGCATTTTGTTAGTTTTTTAGATGCTGAAAATCAAATAAACTTGTAGCGGAGTATTGGTGAGATAATCTCATCAGAAGCTGATTATGCGAGTCTTTTGAAATGGCTGTTCATGACTTATAGAGGAGGGGTGATTGCTAAACGTATGCTGTTGCTGGAACTATAGCGATTGTGATTGTTTGCCAGTAAATTCCATATGCACGTAAATGATACTATGCAATAATCTTATGCACTGATACCCGGGGCAACGGGGTAGGGGTGAAGAGAGACCAAGAGGGACATTGGAGATGACAAGCTTGCAAAAGATATGCATGAGAATGCCAGACTTTCATGAGATGCTGATAATATGAGCTCCAAATTTTTTCTTGCTATCTAGTGGATGTCTCATTGCTTATTATATGTTCTTTTCTTTCTTTTGCATTTCCCTTTTTCTTCCTTGTTTCTTTTTTTTTTTTTTTTATCTCCTTTAATCATCTGCAACTCCAGGAGACCTGTATATAAGATTTGTTTGAATCTAAAGATTCTTGAATATCATGAAATGCTGAAAGTTGTGAGGTTCAATTGACAAGACTGGGAAATGACTATGTTTTTGGTCTGGTTAGCTGTTTCAGGATTTTTAGCAGTGATCTAAGAGCATCTTTGTTAGTTGCAGTTTGGGGGCAAAACAGAGTATTGTTTGAAATAAATAATGGATGAAAGGTTTGTGGCTCCATAATTATGGGGAATGCTCAAAAGGCTTATGTTTGAAGATTAAGTCTCAGAAACAAAAGTAACAAATTTCCTGAAGTGTTTTACTGATTTTGCTATAGAAGTCTGGTGAAGGCAAAACTTGAATGTGTAACCTGAAGGTGGTACCCTGTTATTATTGGTAGCCTTTGACTGGACAACATGAAATCTTGTCTGACTTTAGCTCCTCTGTCTTGAAAAGTGAAAAAAAAATTTACAATTTTCAGTACTTCGTTTGAACTCAACCAAAACCAAAGTCACTGACGTGTTTAGTACCTATAATGTATGGATAACTGCAAAATGGCGTTTGTTTTCCTTATAGGTTTGTCTACAGGCTAAATATGCATAAAAGACTCATCTTTCAGTGAGAACGTATGCAATGGTCAGGATTCAGTCAAAGATGATGTTCCAACGGTTTGAACTCTAGAAATTATAACTTATGCAGCCAATAAGAGGGTATTATATGGGTGAGAAATGCCTTGGAACATAGGAGCCAGGATAAGATTTCATTCTGCATCCTCAATAAAGAGCTGAAGTATTGTCATTTATTTGTTCAAGACAAACTGTTTAGATGGGTATTGTATTTAGTGCAATACCAAAATGCAGGAGACCAAGTTGTCGTGGTTGTGTTTCCCTCTGTAAAAAATGGAAATATATCTAGAGGGACATGCATTTTAAGCTTGTGCCTGGAGTTATATTGGTCCTTGGTCACACTTGTTATGACTTCATTTCAACTTGAAGAAATACTTAAATAAGTAATTCATAAATTATCTGCCTACAGAATAAATTGCAAACTACTGCCTGATGGACATTTACCCAAAGCGTGATAAGAGATAAAACAAATGTGACTTAGGCACATGAATAAACCCTCAAAGAAAAAAGAGAGGATTCTTTCAAAACTAAAAGATTTTAGTAGAGAAATATGTTTTACTGAGACCATTGTGTTGATGGACTTAATTATATTTGAAGTTAAAATACAATTTTACTGTAATTCTTTTCAATTCTAAGGTCCAACATCATGGGATGCAAAAGCCTGAAAAAGATGGAGCAAAACCATGCAAAATAGCTTTAGCAAAAACAGAACAAAAGAATGGTCAAAACTCTTTAGACCATCATTATGCGCACACAAAATGAATGAAGAGGAAATCTTCTCGCTTCCTCCTTTCATGAGCACCGAATGGTTCTTCATGCTACTGAAGACGAAATCCCTGGTTTCATTAGTGTCTTGCTTAAACTCTGCACAGTATTAGGACTCTTCTGTACATCCTTGCCCCTTATGACTGTTCTATGAACTTTGCAGTTGATCTCTTAGCTAATGCCAATTGCTGCCTTATTGTGCATCTCTGCCTGCTCAGACTTTAGATGCCTAAATATGAAAATTATGCTAGGTGAAATGTTGTCAAAAGTAAAGCAGTTCTGTTTTTTGATTACATAAAACGAGAGTGAGGTAGTTAGGCTGCATTTATGATTCAACTTTTCATCTTGTTTAACGTTTTTCTTTTCAAACAACTTTATTTCTTTTTGTTTTTGTTTCTATTACTTTCTAATTATTTTTCCCAGATTTTCTTAACCCTCAATTATCATGGACAGGATGAGGGAGGACGAGTCATCCTATGCTTAATTGTCTGAGATGGCTTATTTTGAAATTCTTTATCCTATCCTAACTAGATTTTTCATGTGTATAGTATTACTTTTGAATGGAATATCCATATAATTGTCCAATATTAAGTTTGGTATGCAGAGGACATTCATTTTAGTTGACAAAATATGTTAAAAGAATGATGAAAAATGAGTTGTCCGACCAATTTGTCATCCCAGGATAAATAAATCGAATTTTCAAATTGGGTGTCATCTAAATGAATTCTAAGACAATGGATATGTTTTTTCAAGATATACCTGTAAGAGAAAAATCTTCAAGGAAGTTGAAATAGGTTCCTCCAAAAACTTACAGTAAATCACTCATAACTTCTAACTGTGATGTCATTTGTCTTAAGAATTGTTTAAGTTCAGCTTATGGCCCCAAAAGTATTTTCTTTAACATGCGATATCAGATTTCTTGGTCAAATTGCATTTTCCTTACCATGCTTCCAATAATGTTTTCATGGTCTAAGAAATTTTGTTTTTTGGTTTTCAATTTTTGATGTTTTCGTCTTGAATTTTTAGGTTGCAAAGAGATTGGAGAAGTTTAAAACAACAATTTTCACACAGATGAGCATGCTTGCCATTAAGCATGGGGCTATTAACCTGGGGCAAGGCTTTCCCAATTTTGATGGTCCTGAATTTGTTAAAGAAGCAGCTATTCAAGCCATTAAAGATGGAAAAAATCAATATGCTCGTGGATATGGTGTGCCAGATCTCAATTCAGCTGTTGCTGCAAGATTTCAGAAGGACACTGGACTCCTGGTTGACCCTGAAAAGGAAGTAACTGTGACCTCAGGATGCACTGAAGCAATTGCTGCAACCATTTTAGGCTTAATAAATCCTGGAGATGAAGTCATCCTTTTTGCTCCTTTTTATGACTCATATGAAGCCACCTTATCCATGGCTGGTGCTAAAGTAAAGAGTGTAACACTACGGCCTCCCAATTTTTCAGTACCTCTTGATGAACTCAAGTCTGTTATCTCCAAGAATACTCGAGCAATCCTTATCAATACTCCACATAACCCCACTGGGAAGATGTTCACTCGAGAAGAGCTCAGCGTGATAGCATCTCTGTGCATTGAGAATGACGTTCTAGTTTTTGCAGATGAAGTTTATGACAAACTAGCTTTCGAAATGGATCACATTTCTATGGCGTCCCTTCCTGGGATGTACGAGAGGACTGTCACTATGAATTCATTAGGGAAGACTTTTTCCTTAACTGGCTGGAAAATCGGGTGGGCAATAGCTCCTCCACATCTGACATGGGGAGTGAGACAAGCCCATTCATTTCTCACCTTTGCAACATCGACTCCCATGCAGTATGCAGCTGCAACAGCGCTTAGAGCCCCAGATTCCTACTATGAGGAGCTAAAGACTGATTACATGGCAAAGAAAGCGATCCTTGTCGATGGATTGAAGGCTGCAGGTTTCATAGTTTTTCCATCCAGCGGAACTTATTTCATAATGGTGGATCACACTCCTTTTGGGCTGGAAAATGATGTTGCCTTCTGCGAGTATCTGATCAAGGAAGTTGGAGTTGTGGCAATTCCAACTAGCGTCTTTTACTTGAATCCAGAAGAGGGAAAGAATCTTGTAAGGTTTACCTTTTGCAAGGATGAGGAAACTCTTAGAAGTGCGGTTGAGAGAATGAAAGCAAAGCTATCCAAGAAGTTCTAACCCACGAGGCATGTTTTAGAAATACCTCATTTATATGGTGCTACTATTTGTAATATGCAGCTGTGGTGTTGCGTGGGACAATAAATTGTGACTGTTACCATTGGCACCATAAGGAATTGAAAAAACAAAAATACTATTGGGATTTAAAGTTCTATTGATAAATCATTTCTATGATGGGATTATTTCGGAAACCTCCCCTAACCTGGTAATTAAATCGTCACCCTTGAAGTTTCAAATGTTTTACTTATCTCTCATATTAGTGAGATGGGGCCACTAATCATCATTTGTGAATTTGATAAAAATTACCCTGTTTACTTACAATTTTTTTACGGTTTAAAAAGTATGGAAGAAAAAAATTGAAATCGCTAAGATTAAATGGCTGTTTTAACATTTTCGTTTTTACTTAGACCATCACACTTATTTAGCCCCCCTATGCCAACCATGTATTAAGTTATCCTTGTTATTCTAATAATTATTTAGGAAAAAAAAATCTTATTCAGTCCTCCTGTGTCAACCATGTATTAAGTTCTCATTGTTATTCTAATAATTATTTAGGCCAAAAAAATCTAAATGGCTAAAAAGAATTGCTATTCTAACAATTATTTTTAAAATTAAACACCTCCTCCAAAAAATTTTTTTGAGTCCTCCTAAGTAAACTTTATATTAAATAACCCTTGCCATTCTAATTTTTTTAAGTAAAAAAGTTCGAAAGAGAAAAAAATACCAAAATTCTTTAAAAAAAAATGCTTATTCTAACGACCATTTTTACACTTAAACATCTCACTGCCCCACTTTCAATTCTCCTATGCCAACCTTATATTAAATTTTCATTACATTCTAGCAACCATGAAAAAATTTTGGAAGAGGAAAAACCAAAATTCATGAGAAAAAAGTGTATACTAACATTTATTTTTCATCTAAACACCCCCTACCTTCTTTATTTATCCTATGCCAAGCTCATATAAAGTACCCTCGTTATTTCTAACAATTGTTTATGCAGAAACTTTGGAAAAAGAAAAATCAAAATCCATAAAAATTGTCTCTTCTACTAATTGCTTTTTCACTCATACACACCCCCCCCCCTCCGACTTCAATCCTCCTATGCAACCTTATTTTTAAATTTTTCTAGGGAATAGGTTTATAAAGTGAGAAGAGGCAAAGGAGAATTTGAATTTAGAAACTCTAGGTTCTCAAGTTTCAACTTTAGTCACTCAACTAAGACCTTCTCGACTTATCTTTGCTATTCTAACAATTATTTAGGGAGAACCGTTCAAAATATTTCTTACATTTCGTAAAATGAATTTTTTCTCCCTTATGTTTAAAATATTAATTTTACATCCCCTACAAAATCAAGTCGGCCAATTTTGCTTTTCAACTTAAGTTTCTGAGTATCTTTTAACCTGAATCCATCATGTGAATCCATACGTAATCGTTTTTTTGAAGTACAGAAAGATTAAATCACATTTATAATTAAACAAATTGCTTGACCTATATTCATTTTTGCCGCTAAGATATAGTCATTTTTGCACTTTATCCCCTAACATTATTTTTTCTCACTTTTTTCCCTAAACCATTAGTCAATTCTAACATTGTGTAGTGGTAATGTCAAAAAGACATTTATACCCCTAAGAGTTAACTACAGGAAATCCCCTTAACATATAACTTGTTTTGGGTTTTATTCCCAACATTATTTTTTCTCAATTTGTTTGCTTGTTACTAAAATCATTAGTGAACTCCAATATTTGATAACACCTAAGACAAATTAATCTCTCAACAATTAATATTCCTTACATAATAATGAAAAAATAATAATATTTTATAAATATGGTCCTAGTTAAATTTCATGCAATAATCACTTTTTTTTTTGGATTGAGGAGAATATCTTGCTAATTTGACATAATAATAGAAAATAAAATTTTTATTGAAAAATTAAAATGTGAAATATATTTATAAGTTTAAAATAATCAAGATATTGTTAGTTTCTCTTTACAATTGTCTATATGGCTATACTTTTCTTTTAATTGCTAGATATTTCTTTATATGAGAGTATATAATTTTTTTTGTTGGTAATACTAAAAAAAGAGAGAAATATGGTTGATTTGGGTTTCAAAGTTTCTTTTTTTTTTTTGTCAAAAGTTTCAAAGTTTCTAGGGTTGTTCTTTTAATATACCATACCTAGATGCTTTTAAAATTTATTTGGATTGCTAAATTTTTTTTAAAAAAAATTCTTTTTACATCATAAACACGTCTCTCAATCATCACTTTATTTTTTTTAACCACCTTTTTGCTTAACAAACATCAAATTGCAGAAAGTACTATTATTATAAAAAAAATTTCCAAATAATCTTTAATCCAAGCAATTAATTTAATTTTGTACTAATAATTTTTTCCCTTATCACGTGAAATAGCGGGATATTTTTCTTTATCTAAAAATCTATAAATATAGGGATAAAATTTACAAGACCATTATCCATAAATATATAATAATTTCACTATTATGTTAGGAATATTGATTTTTTAAACATTATTTGTCTCAAATGTTACAAAACAAAAATTAGAGTTGACTAATGGTTTTAACGACAATTGACAAATTAAGAAAAAATATTAGAGGATAAAGTGCAAAATACGCTATACCTTAAGGGGATTTACTAAATAACATTAGGGGGCAAAGTGCAAAACTAATTAAACTTTAGGGGGATTTTTTATAATTAACCCCTAAAAGAATGGGATCTAAACTTTTGCACCTAAAGAAATGACCACGTGTAGGTAACGCGGTTGATTCAAGCTAAAAGGTAGTTAGCAATTTAGGTTGGGACCAAATTTGACTGACTTTATTTTGTAATGGACGTAAAGTTAGCATTTTAAAAGTAAGGGACAAAAAAAATTCATTTGACAAATGTTAAGGACGTTTCGAATGATTTTTCAATTATTTATGCGAAAGAAATTTGGAAGAGAAAAATTTGACATTCATAACAATTATTTTTTGCAATCAAACATATCTCTCCTCCACATTTATACTCCTTTTCCAACCTTATATTACATTTCCCTCATTATCTAACAATTATATAGGCAAAAAAAAAAAAGAACCATCAAATTGATTAAAAAAGTTAATATTCTAACTATTATCCTTGCAGTTAACACCGTTCCCCCAAAATTATGTTGGCATGGTGGTAGATTTGATGTTGAACTAGTGTCTTGTGGTGTGGGCGCTGGAGGACTAATGATGATGCCCAAATTACCACCAGTACTCTAGTTGTTTTAGACAAATCTATGATCAAAATCGTTATTTATGTCAGAAACAAAGTTTGGGGTATAAATTTTGTCAAGTTCTGCCACAATGATAGTGACGATATTTTACAGGTTGTAAACTCAGAACTCCAGCTACAAGCGAATAGGCTATAAACATGTATAGGGAGAATCGAGATCGATCCCACAATGAACTATCAAAGTTGTAAAACTACTCTATTATTTACATAATTCATAAGCTCATGTGAAATCAAATCTATTTATAGAATACAAGTACACGTTGCACAAATTTGATCAAAGAAAATGAAAGTATTTTTTTTTGTTACAAAGAAAATGAAAGTAAACGGTGAACAATTAGAGACAATGTTCCAAGGATTTTCAACTTCCTCACTTGTCAAAGATTAGGGTTTAATCCGACTAATTGAATTTTGAATCATGTCATGCCATGAAGCAATTTTCAAATATATTCAATATTCATTTTTGTTAGTATACCAACTATACATATAATTATTTCATATTTACTTTCATAGTGTAAACTAGTTACGAGTTTATTAAGATTTGTGCGATTGCTTGGTAAATTTTACAAAGAAGTATCTCTATTTTTGTGAGTTTACAACCTAGGGTTCATGCCTTTACTATCTACCATTGAAGCTCAACTTTCATTGGTTATACGATACATTAGATGGTTTGTAATTAACAGCCAGTTAATCACAAAGATAAAGCGCGAAAGCATGAACTGGCAGGTAGATATTGTTCTAAATACTTATGTATTTCAAAAGATTTTGTTCCACATTGAAAAACCAAAGAAACTTCCAATCATTTTATAAATCTTATCATCTTAGGGCTTGTGGCGAGTTAAGAACTAGTATGGGCTCACGCGCACAAGAGAGAATTTGAGTTGGGTCAATCTAGAGTAAAGTGGTGGATTTGCAACCCCCCTTCCCGCGCATGGGTTACTTGAAAGGATAGAGTTCTAATGGATAAAATTTATCTACTCTCCTCATTTCTCCTTTTCTCCACACCCTCTACTCTCCTCCACCTCTACTGGTTTATTACATTTGCTGTTCCTATTCCCTCTTATTAACTAAAAGGCTTGTTTAATTTTGGAGAAACATTTCAAGGTGCTGGTTTATTTACATTTGCTGCTCCTATTCCCTCTTATTAACTAGAAGGCTTGTTTAATCTTGGAGAAACATTTCAATACCTTGAAATAGTTTCTTAGAATAGTGCTATTTAGCATGACTCAAGTTTCTATCCATTTCATTATTATTATTTTGTTAACATTGTTCGAATTATTTCCAACAATCTAAGAAGCTATGCCTTCCGGTGATGTTAACACATCACAGCTATCATATTCATCAGTAGCAATCATGTTGTCATTTGCTAAGCCTTTTTTAGACATCTTCATAATTTAAGTTTTTGCTAATGAAACTTCAAAAGGTAAACAAGTACACTCTCTGCTTGACATCCATGGAGTCGCCTACGCACTAACTGATGCTCAACCTGCTACAACTGCGGATGTCAAGACACAAGAGTAATGGCAATATACTAACAAGGTATGTTGACATACAATTTTACAAACACTTTCTAATAAGTTGTTTGAGTTGTACTTCAACTACAAGGAAACCAAAACTATTTGGGAAGCTCTGATAATGAAGTTTACTGCCGAAGACACTACCAAATAAAAATCTATCATAGGAAAGTACTACCAGTGGCAGATGACCGATGACAAGCAGATGAAAGTTCAAATCATGGAGTACCAAATGCTACTTGAGGATTTGAAAAGTGAAGATCAACTTGCCCGAGAAATTTGCTACAGGCATACTAATTGAAAAGCTGCCTGAATCATGGGCTGATTATAAAAATAACCTAAAGCATAAGCGGAAGAATTACACTATTGAGGAACTTGTGAAACACATCCTCATTGAAGATTCTAACTGGAAAGAGTTGAGAGTTGCCAAAGCCAAGGAGATGACCCTCAAAGCCAACCTAGTACGAAGCAACAATAAAAGGCATGCCAACAAGTCCTAAAGTCACAAGCCCAATAATCCCAACTTTAAGAAAAAGAGAGGCAATTGCTTTGTTTGTGGATAATCAAGACACCATGTTGCCTAGTGTAGGTACAAAAAGAAAGGTGACAAAGCAATGCTAATCCTCCAAATGTTAATTTACAAGAAGGAGATGAAATATTGTAGCCAATGTGAAGGAATGAGTGGTAGAAACTTGGGCTACTAGCACATATATGCGAATTGAGAAGCATTTACCTCTATAGTCCAATAGGGGATGATGAAGAGGTGGTCTACCTTGGAAACTCACGAACCACTAAAATTCTAAGTAAGGGCAAAGTGCTCCTGAAATTCAATTCAGGAAAACTTTGACCCTTAATAATATACTGCATGTGCCAAACATTCGGGGCAAATTTGGTTTCTATTGTTGGGAAAAGTATCAGTTGAATCTAACAAACTTGTAATGACTAAAAATAATGTGTTTGTGGGCAAAGGCTAATAACCAGGGGCCCTATGTAGTTAACATTTCCTTTGTGATCAATGAAAATGTTTCTACTTATATTGTTGATTCATTTTTCTGATAGCATGCTAGATTAGCACATGTTAATACAAGTTATATAAAGAAAATGCAATCTCGTGGTTTAATTTCTGGTAGTAATGATAATATGGACAAATGTGAAATATGTGCAGAAACTAAATTTACAAAGAAAAGTTGTATAATTGGTCAAAGAGAAATTGAATTATTAAGTTTAATTCACATAGATTTTGATGATTTGAAACAAACTATGACCAAAGGTGGTAAAAGATATTATATTATTTTTATAGATGATTGTTCTAGATACACTAAACTTAGAAAAAAAAAGATGATAAGCATAATGTCTTTTTTATCTTATAAGTCTGAAGTAGGACATCAACTTAATAAGAAGACGAAAAGAATTATATCTATAGAGGAGGCGAATATTTAACTTTGGATAACTTTTATGAGCATGAAGGTATAATACATGAAATAACTGTGACGACCCCACCGTACCCAGAGGCGTACCAAAGGGCTTAGCGGATCGCCTGCCTAGCTTGCGCCAGGACTCGATACTCTAAAACGAGAAATAGAGTTCACGCCAAAAAAAAATTCTATTTACACTATTACATCTTCAAAATTGCATAAACTATTACATTAAGCCATACACACCACTAATACCAGAAAGTAAATCCTAGAGAAGCTACTAACTATAACCACAACAAATATATACATCTTACTAATTAACTTATAACAAGTACTAGAATAAACATCAATTATTCTCTAAATCAAAAGTCTATACACCTTCCCAAGCTTTCCCGCGTCGGCCCCTGCTTAAGGAAAACAAATGGAATGGGGTAAGCTATATGCTTAGTGAATAATCGGGGGTAAAAACGTAAAATCACATCCAAATAAACATGTAAACCAAGATTTTTCACATCAATAGATAGAAATGTAACATCACAATAGTAGGATACGGATGGCTTCAAAGCCAATTCAATTCCCCGAGCTTGTCCACCTGTTGACACTCCGTCAACCAAAAACTCATAGTCCGTAGACCCCACTTACTTCCCCGTTCACCTTATCAACCCCCGCTGGCCAGTCAACAGCACACAGCAGCTCGAGCAAAACAAAATCACTTAGCTTTAAACAAAGCTTTAACAAAGAACAAAATCCCAAGGTTAGCATGGAACTAACTTCGACCAAACCCTGACTGGCTCGAATAGTTCGTCTACCCTTGGAACCGGGCTGGAACCAAGCCCTGAGATATCCAATCTCTCATTAGATGATATCTCTTAATAAAGTACGCAACAAAGTACTCACCCCAACAGCACACAGCAAGGGGTTCAACTCAAGTCATGTTCACCCCAACAGCACACAGCAAAAGGGTGATTCTCAATACAAAACATGTATTCTCACATATTAAATCAACAACAAGGTTGGGTTTAGGTCGAGTGAGATAAAGTACACCCTCGCCTAAGTACCCATGTAACATATACAAGGTACTTTGACAGTTTATCACATAAAACAACCCAATTACTCACTCAAACTAGATAGCACGCAAATCAAGGCACTTTATACGGGTCCACCGACTCCGTCCGGTTCGTCACTGCCTGTGACAGAAGATTATAGTCAACTATTAGTCAATCGACCATCACAAATGGCAATAAGGACTAAAACGGCCAAAACGGCAAAAACGGCCAAGAGATGCATGTGCGCGTGCGCGGAAATGAAAATGGTATGAAAACGGGTTGCACGGTTTTGACCATAACTAGAGCTGTGGTTGTCGAATCAAGGTGTACTAGGTAGCGTCTCGAAGCTAAGACAAAGGGTTACAACTGTCATGAAGACAACTTATCCCAGTTTTTAGTAGATCTAGGTCGAATTTGTAGATTACTGAACCAAAACTCCAAAGCTGGTTTATACTTCTAATGAAAATTTGGGCGGCATGCCCCTTGTGTTTACCTATTTTCCAGCCATTTATGGCTTCATTATTTTCTTCAAATCAGCCCCAATATCACACATAGGCAATATTACCACAATAGCCCTTCAACTAGGCTCAAAATAATCCAAGTACAACACATGTCTTAACAAGGCAACCGGAAATCAAGTTTAAAGGCAAATAGCTAAATGGCAGATTTGACGTCTCTTGGCGTTTCAGTCACAACTAAAGCTACGCCTATCGGTTTGGGGTAAACTTTATGCCGTTTCGAAGCTAAGCCAGAGGGCTACAACTTTGATGAAGGCAACTTAACCTAATTCACAGTTTATCTAGGTTGAATATGCAAATCACAGATCCAAACGTTCATGGTCAGTCTGGTTGTCAGCACTGACTTTAACCGGTAATAACTCAAGCTACACAATTCCGTTTGAGGCATTTTCAGAGGCGTTGGAAAGATAAAACATAGGGCTACAAGTTTTTGTGTTTTGGCCAAAAGCTGGTTGGATACGAATCAGGGTGAAAAAACGAAGCCAAACTGGTGAATTCACAAAACTGTCTACGAAATGAAGCTTGTGGCAGTCAGGGTATTTCGGTCATTTCACATCCTACCATGCTCCGATCGTGCTGAAATTTTACAGGAAGCTATATAACATCATTTCCTACAACTTTCATGTTTTGATCTAAGCCTGAATCGGCCTCTAACATGGACGAATTAAACAGGTCAGAAGCTAAACAAGTTAGTTTCAATTTCTGGAATTTGACCTTTTCCTTTAAAATTTCATATCCAATAAGCATTCAATCATCAAAACCAACCATTACTAACTCTATAACATCCATTACTAGATAAATAACCATAATCAAGGCTGAAATGTAAACCCTAGATGCATACTCCAACATCTCACTCCAAACTAACAAATTTACCGTCATAAGGCAAGATTAAGAGCTTCTAACTAAACTTTAACAAGATTAAATGCAAGAAAAGGATAGGAAACCATAATACCTCACCAAGGCTTCTTGCAAGAGAGGATCACAACCTTTCCCTCCAAAGTTTCACCACACAAAGCTTCTTAAGAACTAAAGGAGAAGTTTAATCGGTTTAGATTTTGGATTTTTCCTCAAATTAAGCTAAAAATCAAGATGGAAATTGAATGGTTTCTTCCCTCTTTTCCCTCTCAACCTCACGGCTGGAATGTGCAGAAATGGTGGCTGAAATGAAGCTTCAAGAAAGTTAAAATGATAGGAATTCATTTGGGTCAAAATTGGACAAGTGTCACCTTTTGATTGGAAGTCAATTTTTTTTCTTTTCTTTCTTGTTTCTAGTCCAAAATTTCGGCTGCATGAAGAAGATATTTAGGTCTGATTTTGGTCAAGTAATAACAAGGAGATTAAGGTAATAAAGTAATGTTCAAGTGGTGCACTCAATCGGTAACGAACGGTACACATCGGTTCAACCCGTTTTTCCTTATTTTGCGCGTACTAGGGTTCTAACTTATAATTCACTCACTTATTATCATCACTTCTAATCACACACTTTTTATTATATAAAACTCACTCTTAACCACCAAATTTAGTACACACACTTCATCAAGTGATCACACGGCCGAAATACGCAAAAAATCCTAATTTACCCGAACTCGGAACCTAAAGGAAAAACCCTTGATTCTATGGTTGATTGTAGCTACTGAGGGAGTGAATGAGTAGTAAAACTATTCTAAGGTAATGGATTCCAAATAAAAGGGAATTTTAGAAAAATTATAAGGGATTTTACAACTCCATAGAGTAAAATTAGGGTTTTGAATAAAATATGAGGGATTTAAGAAAAACCTATTAGTCTCCAGTAAAACTAGGGTTTTGAGTATAAGTAGGGTTTCTTGTCTTTCTTAAACCAAACATAAAGTAAAGAAACCGTAATATCCTCTTTGAGACTAAAAAAATTATCGTAAAGTTTGGGGTATCACAATCTCCTCTCCTTCAAAGAATTTCGTCCTCGAAATTGCAACCTTTAAGTCAAATCTTCTTAATCTTTTCACGAGCTAAAGGTTAGAATTCACCCCAAAAGTTTGTCACTCTATGTATTTCAATCCAAGAACCAACTGTGTAGTCTCAATGGTCTTTACGTATTCTTAGTGAACACTGAACATCTCATAGATCGAATTCCATAAAATCTTAACAACATAATAATTCCATTGTACCCGGCCTTAATGCTAGTAATCTTCCAAAACAAGTAGAAAGAAACCTCAATAGGGCTATTAAAACCTCTGTGATACGATAGAAGATAGGGAGGGTACCTTCGATGTTTGCCAAGAGTTCAGTTACCTCCTGATGTCCCATTGCATAAGCCTTTGCCGGCATTTTCGGTCGATTACCCACTGTATTGGTCGGCTTAGAAGTGTTCCCTTCTGCCCTTGGCAAATTTCCTTCCTTTGACAGGTGAGGGCACTGAGCAATCAGGTGCTCAGCACTACCACATTGGTAGCATTTCCGAATTTGTCCTTTCTTCCAGCAATTATCTTCCATGTGGTTAGCAGCCCCACAAAACCCACATGTCATTCTAGGTCCTGATGTCGGACCTCCACGTGAGGTACCCCTTTGGGTCTCGCTCCCAGCCTGCCCCTTCTCAAAATTTCCTTGATTCGGGATCCCGGTGGATCGTGGACCACCTACTCCTCGGCCCATCTTAGATGGTGGCTCGCTCCTTGAGCTCTGTCCCTCACTATAACTACTTGTATCCGGTTGTCTTCTTTTCTTGTCATGAAAAGCCTTTACTTGACTCTTAGTACTTTCAATTCGTTGTGCCTTTTCAATAGCTTGACTATATGTCTCCAATTGAGCAGCTGCAGTGCCTCTTGAATCTCCACGTTCAAACCCTGGACAAACCGACGAATTCTCTTTCGGTCTGTCAGCACTAACTCTGGAGCAAAACGAGAGAGTTTGGTAAACTGCGTCTCGTACTCCGCCACACTTATAGTCCCTTGACGTAGTCGTATGAACTCATCCTCTCGCCTTTCTTGAACAAGTGGCGGTAAGTACTTCTTATTAAAATCACGAGTAAATTTAACCCATGTCCATGGGGTCTGCTCTCTATCCCATTTGGCTCGAATCACATTCCACCAGGCACGAGCTGCTCCCTCAAATTGAAAAAACGGCGAAAGCTATCTGCCGTTCCTCCGGGTATCCTAATGCAGTGAAAATATCTAACATTCGATCCAACCAACTCTCCGCTATCTCAGGATTAGGTCCACCCAAAAATTTTGGCGGTAGAAACTTCTGGAACCGTTCTAAGGCACGGTCCTCTCCCTCATGATTTCCGGGATGCTGTACTTGACCTTGACCCTGTTGGTTAACCATTTGTTCTAACAAATCAGCCATTCGCTGTATGGCTGTAGCTACTTGGGTCTCGGCTTGTCTATTTGCATTTTTATTTGTTACCCCTTCGGTTCCTTGTCCTCGTCCTCTACCCCCACCTCGACCACGGGTTTCCATTTGATTGTTTTATAACTTCTATAATTGGAACAAAATATGGTACGAGTTCAAAGCATTGAAAATTATTAAATGCACGAAATAGCCAAGATACCAAAATATCATACACGAAACTATATACATATATATACAATTCATGCCAAAAGTATACACATATCAGTCCACATAACAGCTAATATCCAACCAGTTGGTTCATGAGCACACAGGCTCCAAAAGTCAACAAAACAAGTTAGAGTAATGGCCCTAGCGGAAATCCCCTACAGAGCCCATAGAATCTATCGCATCCATCGGCTCCACTCCGCCAGCCCTAGGTGGCGCCTCGGCAGCCACATCCAAGAGAACCTCACAGTCTCGCATAATACCACGGGCTCTCTCTCTCATCTGCCCCTTCAAAGCAAAGAGGTGGCGGTGGGTCTCCTCAAGCTGACGGCCAAGCGTATGCGTCCGCTCCTCCTCAACTCGTAGCCCCACCTCAAGGTCACGCAGGCACATGGCCCGTCCATGGCTCACCTCTCTAGCCTCCTCTAACTGTGCCCTCAGAGTGTCAACTGCCTTACTTAGGCGACGACGCTCGTCATCTATAACCATAACTACCTCATCAGGGTATCCATACGTATGTCGACACTCACCACGATCGACTCATCTGACCGAAGTGAGAATACAACCTATAGGGTTCCCCGACCCTCCTCTGATATCTAAGAACTCGTCGGTGTACCACCCTATTCACCGGCCTACCTACACTCGTAGCTCGTGCTCCAGCACTGCTAGGCCCACCGGTCTCCATACCTAAACAACAAAACATCATTTAATCAGTTCACCGGCATTTCATCTTAATAGATACGATTCAACTTAAAACCAATCGAATACTTATATGTTCTATAACACATTTCCCAACTGCCCAAGTCCTCTAACCTAGGCGCTCTGATACCACTTGTGACGACCCCACCGTACCCAGAGGCGTACCAAAGGGCTTAGCGGATCGCCTGTCTAGCTCGCGCCAGGACTCGATACTCTAAAACGAGAAATAGAGTTCACGCCAAAAGAAAATTCTATTTACACTATTACATCTTCAAAAGTTGCATAGACTATTACATTAAGCCATACACACCACTAGTACCAGAAAGTAAACTCTAGAGAATCTACTAACTATAACCACAACAAATATATACATCTTACTAATTAACTTATAACAAGTACTAGAATAAACATCAATTATTCTCTAAACCAAAAGTCTATACACCTTCCCAATCTTTCCCCGCGTCGGCCCCTGCTAAGGAAAACAAATGGAATGGGGTAAGATATATGCTTAGTGAATAATCGGGGGTAAAAAACGTAAAAGCACATCCAAATAAACATGTAAACCAAGATTTTTCACATCAATAGATAGAAATGTAACATCACAATAGTAGGATACGGATGGCTTCAAAGCCAATTCAATTCCCCGAGCTTGTCCACCTATTGACACTCCGTCAACCAAAAACTCACAGTCCGTAGACTCCACTTACTTCCCCGTTCACCTTATCAACCCCCGCTGGCCAGTCAACAGCACACAGCAGCTCGAGCAAAACAAAATCACTTAGTTTTAAACAAAGCTTTAACAAAGAACGAAATCCCAAGGTTAGCATGGAACTAACTTCGACCAAGCCCTGACTGGCTCGAATAGTTCGTCTACCCTTGGAACCGGGCTGGAACCAAGCCCTGAGATATCCAATCTCTCATTAGATGATATCTCTCAATAAAGTACGCAACAAAGTACTCACCCCAACAGCCACACAGCAAAAGGGTGATTCTCAATACAATGCATGTATTCTCACATATTAAATCAACAACAATGTTGGGTTTAGGTCGAGTGAGATAAAGTACACCCTCGCCTAAGTACCCATGTAACATATACAAGGCACTTTGACAGTTTATCACATAAAACAACCAATTACTCACTCAAACTAGATAGCACGCAAATCAAGGCACTTTATACGGGTCCACCGACTCCGTCCGGTTCGTCACTGCCTGTGACAGAAGATTATAGTCAACTATTAGTCAATCGACCATCACAAATGGCAATAAGGACTAAAACGGCAAAAAACGGCCCAAGAGATGCATGTGCGCGTGCGCGGAAATGAAAATGGTATGAAAACGGGTTGCACGGTTTTGACCATAACTAGAGCTGTGGTTGTCGAATCAAGGTGTACTAGGTAGCGTCTCGAAGCTAAGACAAAGGGTTACAACTGTCATGAAGACAACTTATCCCAGGTTTTAGTAGATCTAGGTCGAATTTGTAGATTACTGAACCAAAACTCCAAAGCTGGTTTATACTTCTAATGAAAATTTGGGCGGCATGCCCTTGTATTTACCTATTTTCCAACCATTTATGACTTCATTATTTTCTTCAAATCAGCCCCAATATCACACATAGGCAATATTACCACAATAGCCCTTCAACTAGGCTCAAAATAATCCAAGTACAACACATGTCTTAACAAGGCAACCGGAAATCAAGTTTAAGGCAAATAGCTAAATGGCAGATTTGACATCTCTTGGCGTTTCAGTCACAACTAATGCTACGCCTATTGGTTTGGGGTAAACTTTATGCTGTTTCGAAGCTAAGCCAGAGGGCTACAACTTTGATGAAGGCAACTTAACCTAATTCACAGTTTATCTAGGTTGAATATGCAAATCACAGATCCAAACGTTCATGGTCAGTCTGGTTGTCAGCACTGACTTTAACCGGTAATAACTCAAGCTACACCAATTCCGTTTGAGGCATTTTCAGAGGCGTTGGAAAGATAAAACATAGGGATACAATTTTTGTGTTTTGGCCAAAAGCTGGTTGGATACGAATCAGGGTGAAAAAACGAAGCCAAACTGGTGAATTCACAAAACTGTCTACGAAATGAAGCTTGTGGCAGTCAGGGTATTTCGGCCATTTCACATCCTACCATGCTCCGATCGTGCTGACATTTACAGGAAGCTATATAACATCATTTCCTACAACTTTCATGTTTTGATTAAGCCTGAATCGGCCTCTAACATGGACGAATTAAACCGGTCAGAAGCTAAACAAGTTAGTTTCAATTTCTGGAATTTGATCTTTTCCTTTAAAATTTCATATCCAATAAGCATTCAATCATCAAACCAACCATTACTAACTCTATAACATCCATTACTAGATAAATAACCATAAATCAAGGCTGAAATGTAAAACCCTAGATGCATACTCCAACATCTCACTCCAAACTAACAAATTTACCGTCATAAGGCCAAAGATTAAGAGCTTCTAACTAAACTTTAACAAGATTAAATGCAAGAAAAGGATAGGAAACCATAATACCTCACCAAGGCTTCTTGCAAGAGAGGATCACAACCTTTCCCTCCAAAGTTTCACCACACAAAGCTTCTTAAGAACTAAAGGAGAAGTTTAATCGGTTTAGATTTTGGATTTTTCCTCAAATTAAGCTAAAAATCAAGATGGAAATTGAATGGTTTCTTCCCTCTTTTCCCTCTCAACCTCACGGCTGGAATGTGCAGAAATGGTGGCTGAAATGAAGCTTCAAGAAAGTTAAAATGATAGGAATTCATTTGGGTCAAAATTGGACAAGTGTCACCTTTTGATTGGAAGTCAATTTTTTTTTCTTGTCTTTCTTGTTTCTAGTCCAAAATTTCGGCTGCATGAAGAAGATATTTAGGTCTGATTTGGTCAAGTAATAACAAGGAGATTAAGGTAATAAAGTAATGTTCAAATGGTGCACTCAATCGGTAACGAACGGTACACATCGGTTCAACCCGTTTTTCCTTATTTTGCGCGTACTAGGGTTCTAACTTATAATTCACTCACTTATTATCATCACTTCTAATCACACACTTTTTATTATATAAAACTCACTCTTAACCACCAAATTTAGTACACACACTTCATCAAGTGATCACACGGCCGAAATACGCAAAAATCCTAATTTACCTGAACTCGGAACCTAAAGGAAAAACCCTTGATTCTATGGTTGATTGTAGCTACTGAGGGAGTGAATGAGTAGTAAAACTATTCTAAGGTAATGGATTCCAAATAAAAGGGAATTTTAGAAAAATTATAAGGGATTTTACAACTCCATAGAGTAAAATTAGGGTTTTGAATAAAATATGAGGGATTTAAGAAAAACCTATTAGTCTCCAGTAAAACTAGGGTTTTGAGTATAAGTAGGGTTTCTTGTCTTTCTTAAACCAAACATAAAGTAAAGAAACCGTAATATCCTCTTTGAGACTAAAAAAATTATCGTAAAGTTTGGGGTATCACAATCTCCTCTCCTTCAAAGAATTTCGTCCTCGAAATTGCAACCTTTAAGTCAAATCTTCTTAATCTTTTCACGAGCTAAAGGTTAGAATTCACCCCAAAAGTTTGTCACTCTATGTATTTCAATCCAAGAACCAACTGTGTAGTCTCAATGGTCTTTACGTATTCTTAGTGAACACTGAACATCTCATAGATCGAATTCCATAAAATCTTAACAAACATAATAATTCCATTGTACCCGGCCTTAATGCTAGTAATCTTCCAAAACAAGTAGAAAGAAACCTCAATAGGGCTATTAAAACCTCTGTGATACGATAGAAGATAGGGAGGGTACCTTCGATGTTTGCCAAGAGTTCAGTTACCTCCTGATGTCCCATTGCATAAGCCTTTGCCGGCATTTTCGGTCGATTACCCACTGTATTGGTCGGCTTAGAAGTGTTCCCTTCTGCCCTTGGCAAATTTCCTTCCTTTGACAGGTGAGGGCACTGAGCAATCAGGTGCTCAGCACTACCACATTGGTAGCATTTCCGAATTTGTCCTTTCTTCCAGCAATTATCTTCCATGTGGTTAGCAGCCCCACAAAACCCACATGTCATTCTAGGTCCTGATGTCGGACCTCCACGTGAGGTACCCCTTTGGGTCTCGCTCCCAGCCTGCCCCTTCTCAAAATTTCCTTGATTCGGGATCCCGGTGGATCGTGGACCACCTACTCCTCGGCCCATCTTAGATGGTGGCTCGCTCCTTGAGCTCTGTCCCTCACTATAACTACTTGTATCCGGTTGTCTTCTTTTCTTGTCATGAAAAGCCTTTACTTGACTCTTAGTACTTTCAATTCGTTGTGCCTTTTCAATAGCTTGACTATATGTCTCCAATTGAGCAGCTGGCAGTGCCTCTTGAATCTCCACGTTCAAACCCTGGACAAACCGACGAATTCTCTTTCGGTCTGTCAGCACTAACTCTGGAGCAAAACGAGAGAGTTTGGTAAACTGCGTCTCGTACTCCGCCACACTTATAGTCCCTTGACGTAGTCGTATGAACTCATCCTCTCGCCTTTCTTGAACAAGTGGCGGTAAGTACTTCTTATTAAAATCACGAGTAAAATTAACCCATGTCCATGGGGTCTGCTCTCTATCCCATTTGGCTCGAATCACATTCCACCAGGCACGAGCTGCTCCCTCAAATTGAAAAACGGCGAAAGCTATCTGCCGTTTCCTCCGGGTATCCTAATGCAGTGAAAATATCTAACATTCGATCCAACCAACTCTCCGCTATCTCAGGATTAGGTCCACCCAAAAATTTTGGCGGTAGAAACTTCTGGAACCGTTCTAAAGGCACGGTCCTCCTCCCTCATGATTTCCGGGATGCTGTACTTGACCTTGACCCTGTTGGTTAACCATTTGTTCTAACAAATCAGCCATTCGCTGTATGGCTGTAGCTACTTGGGTCTCGGCTTGTCTATTTGCATTTTTATTTGTTACCCCTTCGGTTCCTTGTCCTCGTCCTCTACCCCCACCTCGACCACGGGTTTCCATTTGATTGTTTTATAACTTCTATAATTGGAAACAAAATATGGTACGAGTTCAAAGCATTGAAAATTATTAAATGCACGAAATAAGCCAAGATACCAAAATATTCATACACGAAACTATATACATATATATACCAATTCATGCCAAAAGTATACACATATCAGTCCACATAACAGCTAATATCCAACCAGTTGGTTCATGAGCACACAGGCTCCAAAAAGGTCAACAAAACAAGTTAGAGTAATGGCCCTAGCGGAAATCCCCTACAGAGCCCATAGAATCTATCGCATCCATCGGCTCCACTCCGCCAGCCCTAGGTGGCGCCTCGGCAGCCACATCCCAAGAGAACCTCACCAGTCTCGCATAATACCACGGGCTCTCTCCTCTCATCTGCCCCTTCAAAGCAAAGAGGTGGCGGGTGGGTCTCCTCAAGCTGACGGCCAAGCGTATGCGTCCGCTCCTCCTCAAACTCGTAGCCCCACCTCAAGGTCACGCAGGCACATGGCCCGTCCATGGCTCACCTCTCTAGCCTCCTCTAACTGTGCCCTCAGAGTGTCAACTGCCTTACTTAGGCGACGACGCTCGTCATCTATAACCATAACTACCTCATCAGGGTATCCATACGTATGTCGACACTCACACGATCGACTCATCTGACCGAAGTGAGAATACAACCTTATAGGGTTCCCCGACCTCCTCTGATATCTAAGAACTCGTCGGTGTACCACCCTATTCACCGGCCTAACCTACACTCGTAGCTCGTGCTCCAGCACTGCTAGGCCCACCGGTCTCCATACCTAAACAACAAAACATCATTTAATCAGTTCACGGCATTTCATCTTAATAGATACGATTCAACTTAAAACCAATCGAATACTTATATGTTCTATAACAACATTTCCCAACTGCCCAAGTCCTCTAACCTAGGCGCTCTGATACCACTTGTGACGACCCCACCGTACCCAGAGGCGTACCAAAGGGCTTAGCGGATCGCCTGTCTAGCTCGCGCCAGGACTCGATACTCTAAAACGAGAAATAGAGTTCACGCCAAAAGAAAATTCTATTTACACTATTACATCTTCAAAAGTTGCATAGACTATTACATTAAACCATACACACCACTAGTACCAGAAAGTAAACTCTAGAGAATCTACTAACTATAACCACAACAAATATATACATCTTACTAATTAACTTATAACAAGTACTAGAATAAACATCAATTATTCTCTAAACCAAAAGTCTATACACCTTCCCAATCTTTCCCCGCGTCGGCCCCTGCTAAGGAAACAAATGGAATGGGGTAAGATATATGCTTAGTGAATAATCGGGGGTAAAAACGTAAAAGCACATCCAAATAAACATGTAAACCAAGATTTTTCACATCAATAGATAGAAATGTAACATCCACAATAGTAGGATACGGATGGCTTCAAAGCCAATTCAATTCCCCGAGCTTGTCCACCTATTGACACTCCGTCAACCAAAAACTCACAGTCCGTAGACTCCACTTACTTCCCCGTTCACCTTATCAACCCCCGCTGGGCCAGTCAACAGCACACAGCAGCTCGAGCAAAACAAAATCACTTAGTTTTAAACAAAGCTTTAACAAAGAACGAAATCCCAAGGTTAGCATGGAACTAACTTCGACCAAGCCCTGACTGGCTCGAATAGTTCGTCTACCCTTGGAACCGGGCTGGAACCAAGCCCTGAGATATCCAATCTCTCATTAGATGATATCTCTCAATAAAGTACGCAACAAAGTACTCACCCCAACAGCACACAGCAAAAGGGTGATTCTCAATACAATGCATGTATTCTCACATATTAAATCAACAACAATGTTGGGTTTAGGTCGAGTGAGATAAAGTACACCCTCGCTAAGTACCCATGTAACATATACAAGGCACTTTGACAGTTTATCACATAAAACAACCAATTACTCACTCAAACTAGATAGCACGCAAATCAAGGCACTTTATACGGGTCCACCGACTCCGTCCGGTTCGTCACTGCCTGTGACAGAAGATTATAGTCAACTATTAGTCAATCGACCATCACAAATGGCAATAAGGACTAAAACGGCAAAAAACGGCCAAGAGATGCATGTGCGCGTGCGCGGAAATGAAAATGGTATGAAAACGGGTTGCACGGTTTGACCATAACTAGAGCTGTGGTTGTCGAATCAAGGTGTACTAGGTAGCGTCTCGAAGCTAAGACAAAGGGTTACAACTGTCATGAAGACAACTTATCCCAGGTTTTAGTAGATCTAGGTCGAATTTGTAGATTACTGAACCAAAACTCCAAAGCTGGTTTATACTTCTAATGAAAATTTGGGCGGCATGCCCTTGTATTTACCTATTTTCCAACCATTTATGACTTCATTATTTTCTTCAAATCAGCCCCCAATATCACACATAGGCAATATTACCACAATAGCCCTTCAACTAGGCTCAAAATAATCCAAGTACAACACATGTCTTAACAAGGCAACCGGAAATCAAGTTTAAAGGCAAATAGCTAAATGGCAGATTTGACATCTCTTGGCGTTTCAGTCACAACTAATGCTACGCCTATTGGTTTGGGGTAAACTTTATGCTGTTTCGAAGCTAAGCCAGAGGGCTACAACTTTGATGAAGGCAACTTAACCTAATTCACAGTTTATCTAGGTTGAATATGCAAATCACAGATCCCAAACGTTCATGGTCAGTCTGGTTGTCAGCACTGACTTTAACCGGTAATAACTCAAGCTACACAATTCCGTTTGAGGCATTTTCAGAGGCGTTGGAAAGATAAAACATAGGGATACAATTTTTGTGTTTTGGCCAAAAGCTGGTTGGATACGAATCAGGGTGAAAAAACGAAGCCAAACTGGTGAATTCACAAAACTGTCTACGAAATGAAGCTTGTGGCAGTCAGGGTATTTCGGCCATTTCACATCCTACCATGCTCCGATCGTGCTGACATTTTACAGGAAGCTATATAACATCATTTTCCTACAACTTTCATGTTTTGATCTAAGCCTGAATCGGCCTCTAACATGGACGAATTAAACCGGTCAGAAGCTAAACAAGTTAGTTTCAATTTCTGGAATTTGACCTTTTCCTTTAAAATTTCATATCCAATAAGCATTCAATCATCAAAACCAACCATTACTAACTCTATAACATCCATTACTAGATAAATAACCATAATCAAGGCTGAAATGTAAACCCTAGATGCATACTCCAACATCTCACTCCAAACTAACAAATTTACCGTCATAAGGCCAAGATTAAGAGCTTCTAACTAAACTTTAACAAGATTAAATGCAAGAAAAGGATAGGAAACCATAATACCTCACCAAGGCTTCTTTGCAAGAGAGGATCACAACCTTTCCCTCCAAAGTTTCACCACACAAAGCTTCTTAAGAACTAAAGGAGAAGTTTAATCGGTTTAGATTTTGGATTTTTCCTCAAATTAAGCTAAAAATCAAGATGGAAATTGAATGGTTTCTTCCCTCTTTTCCCTCTCAACCTCACGGCTGGAATGTGCAGAAATGGTGGCTGAAATGAAGCTTCAAGAAAGTTAAAATGATAGGAATTCATTTGGGTCAAAATTGGACAAGTGTCACCTTTTGATTGGAAGTCAATTTTTTTTCTTGTCTTTCTTGTTTCTAGTCCAAAATTTCGGCTGCATGAAGAAGATATTTAGGTCTGATTTTGGTCAAGTAATAACCAAGGAGATTAAGGTAATAAAGTAATGTTCAAATGGTGCACTCAATCGGTAACGAACGGTACACATCGGTTCAACCCGTTTTTCCTTATTTTGCGCGTACTAGGGTTCTAACTTATAATTCACTCACTTATTATCATCACTTCTAATCACACACTTTTATTATATAAAACTCACTCTTAACCACAAAATTTAGTACACACATTTCATCAAGTGATCACACGGCCGAAATACGCAAAAAATCCTAATTTACCCGAACTCGGAACCTAAAGGAAAAATCCTTGATTCTATGGTTGATTGTAGCTACTGAGGGAGTGAATGAGTAGTAAAACTATTCTAAGGTAATGGATTCCAAATAAAAGGGGAATTTTAGAAAAATTATGAGGGATTTTACAACTCCATAGAGTAAAATTAGGGTTTTGAGTAAAATATGAGGGATTTAAGAAAAAACCTATTAGTCTCCAGTAAAACTAGGGTTTTGAGTATAAGTAGGGTTTCTTGTCTTTCTTAAACCAAACATAAAGTAAAGAAACCGTAATATCCTCTTTGAGACTAAAAAAATTATCGTAAAGTTTGGGGTATCACAATAACACCTCCTTATTCACTAGAGTCTATTGGGCTGGCTGAAAGGGAAAATAGCGCACTAAAAGGAATGATGAACTCCATATTAATTAGTTCTCGTGCTCTTGATAATTTGTGGGAAGAAACTATATTATCTGTATATCACTTACAAAATAGAATTTCACATAAAAGAACTAGCATACACTTTATGAGTTATGAAAAAATTATAAACCAAATTTAAAATATTTAAAAGTGTGGGTATGTCTGCTAAAGTATTATTGCCTGAACCTAAAAAAAGAAAATTAGGTTCTAAAACTTCTGATTGTATGTTTGTTGGATATGTTGAACATAATATTGCATATAGATTTCTTGTTTTAAGAAGTGATGTACTTGATTGTAACCCAATTATTAAGACAAAGAATGCTGAGTTCTTTGAATATATTTTTTCACCATTTAATAAAATTTCTCATACATTTATTGAAATAAATAAAAAAATAACCTCTAATGAGGAATTAAGGAGTAAAAGACTGAGAAAAGAATTTTCTTATGGAAATAATTTTCAAACTTTTCATGTTGATAATGATCCTTTAAATTATTTTGATGCAATTTCTTCTTCTGATCGGAAATTTTTTGGAAAGAAACAATTAAAACTGAAATTGATTCTATTATAAAAAAAATAAAACCTGAACTTTGGTAGATTTACCACCTAGTGCAAAAGCTATTGGTTACACATGAATTTTTAAAAGAAAATATAATATTGGTGGCTCTATAAAATTTTTTTATGTAATGATTAAAAATCTCACAATCAATTTATTTATAATTAAACTTTGTATTAAATATTGGATATTTGACACTTTTTATTCCTTAAATATGATATTGTATCATACTCATCTTACATCATATAGATTGTTTCGATTACAGGTGTTGTAATTTAGAATCAGTTTGAAATGTATTACATAATTATCATGCACAGACATCCAATATCAAAGTATTACATTTGGAACACTTGTTTTTATTCATACTGCATTTTTTTTTATAAATCATCATTTTATTGATAAGAAAACCATAAAAAGACGAGATTACAATATTTAGTATAATACCTTCCTACGAAAACTAGGAAGCCCTAACCAATGCAAACTAATATTCCCAAAACCATGCTTGGCAATGCCATCTCCCCATCAAAGAAGCAATCCTGTGCAACATTGTCAGCCATATTTGCAAGACGATCAACCAGTTTATTCGCTTCCCTAAAGCAATGTGAGATCTCTCGAAAAAGATGCCTATAACTGAGTAGCTCATCCTACTCCCGTTGCAACCTCCAAGGACAGACATAAGACCCCTGCATTATCTCAACCAAAATGAGCGAGTTGGATTCAACATGCAGATCATGAAATCTCTTAGCCAAGCATAATCGAACCCCAGCTAGTATCGCCTTAAGTTCTGCATGAAGACTTATCAAGGTGCCAAAGCAATAGGAATAACCAAACATAACATTCCCTTGCCAATCTCGTAGAAGACCTCCCCCCCCCCACTCAAGCCAGGATTCCCTCTAGCACACCCATCTGAGTTTAACTTATAACCCTCCCTAGGTGGAAGTCATTTGACCGGAACGATAGATACCCTCTGCTGCCTGCTAGCTAAGCAACCCTGAATAGCCTCCCAAGAACTAAAGGCGAATTTAACCTAAGGGAAATGAAACTTAATTAAATCGCATAAATGCTGCATAATCTAATCAGCCACCTCTTCAAACCTTACTCTCCTCCCTTCAAAAACGCCCCTGTTTCTAGCTTTCCACAACTCCCAACAAACTAACGACAACAGCAGTCGATATACAAATTTCAAATAAAGATTTACCCCCGGTCACAACCACCACAACAGCACCATATGTCTCAATGTCAAAATCGTTGTCGTTTCCCCTGGACTAACCTCAAACAGTCTCCAAATTTTCTTAATCGAATCACCCGTGCAGAACACATGGTTAACCCCCTCCTCTTCCGGATCATGGTATCATCGACACCTGGACGGGCCCTACACCCCAAATCTTATCAATTGATCCATTAAAGGAATCTTAAACTGCAACAACCTTAGCATGAAAAAAGAAATTTTAATTGAAAGAGCCTTATGCCAAATGTGTGAGGCCAGCCAAGACCAATTAGAAAGCCGTTTAACTAGAAAGTACGCCGACGAAACCAAGAAGCGGCCGTCATTTATCAAGGACCACACCATTCTATCAGAACTTTGAGAATTCGGAGGAGGAATGTTCAACACTTGCCTAACAATGTCTTGCTCCAAAATCTGACTTAGCATCTGGACATTCCCACCCTGTTGGGGATGCAAAATCCACCACCAAATGCTCATGAAATATCTCCACTTTTTACACAAAGGACCCGATCCCATCCAATTGTCATGCCAAAAGTCCATGTGCTCCTCTCCAATGATCCAACTAATATACTTCTCTGCTACCCTTTGCATCGTACACAACCTCCTCCATACAATAGATGTCGAAACTCCTTCCTCTGCCAGGCAAGGGTATGCCTCCCTGCAATATTTTGCAGCCATCAACTTCACCCGGAGGGATTGCCTCTGCCGGAACTTCCACCAGAGTTTGATGGAAAAAGCATCATACACCTCCCGGAGGCTACAAATTCCTATTACGCCCTCAACTTGCAACCAACATAATTCCCCCCATCTTATCCAATGGAAATTGGGGGCCAATCTCCGATGAATCTCACAAAAAATCTACTAGAAGGTGTTTCAAAAAAGAGAAGACACCTTTTGGAGGGGAAGTCGCTGCTAATAGGTAAATTGGCATTGAAAACAAAACATTTCGGATAAGAACAATTCTACCTCCTGGGGAGAGAACCCAATGCTTCCAAGACAGTATGTGATCGGTCATTGCAGTACCAAACGTTAGCAAATATTCCTTTCATCTCAACAAAATTACACAAGCTTATTGGTCGAAATTGTGTAAAATCCTAAGGACATTACACTTTAGGAAGTAGGACAATGAACGAAGCCATAATACTTTTTGGCAACTTTGTCCCACAGAAAAAACTCACAACAGCTCGATGCAAATCCTAAGCAGTCACATCCCAAAAGCTCGTGAAGAACTTACCCGTAAATCTGTTAGGACTTGCGGCACTCTCCTCATCCATTGAAAAGATAGCATCCTTCACTTCTTGAAGTGATGGAACGGCTGTCAACATAGAATTTTCTTAATCAGTAATAATTCTTGGAATAACCTCCAACATCTTGGTTGACCCTAGACCTCCCTCCTCCGTAAATAACTCTTGGAAAAAGCAAAATGCATCGCTGCAAATACTGGATTTTGTGTCTACCCAATCACAATTTACCCTCTTAATATGATGGATAACTCTCTTGCTCCTTCTCTCAGCTACCACGGCATGGAAAAGTTTAGAATTTTTGCCACCATCTGAGAGCCATTTAACCCTCACTTTTTGTCTCCAAAAACCCTCTTCAATAGCCAAAGCATGTCTAAACCGGGCACATGATTCTTGGAGAGCTACTAGCAATTGGTCCGACGGATTGGTATCTTAAGTAATTTTATCCTCTAAAACCTCCCCCTTCGCCTTCCGAACAGTCAAGAAAATATTACCAAATGATTCCCTAGACCATTGCTTCAATGTCTGCTTAACATTTTGTAACTTCGCCGCCGACACCCGCAACGGCAAGCCAATAACAGCTAGTGACCAACTTTCCCTAATTATGTCCAAAAAACCTTATTTCGATGTCCAAACATTCAAAAAGCGAAAAGGTTTGGGCTTTGTTATCAAGTCGTGTTGATACAGAAATCAACAGGGGAGCATGATCCAATGGGTCCCTCTACAAATGTTGAACCGCCACATTGCTTTCCATCTGGATTACAATAGAATTAACAGAAGTCTGTTAAGCCGCTTCCAGACCCGAGCTCTACCCTACCTATTGTTGCACCAAGTAAATCGGGATCCGGAAAAACCAGCATCCCGAACCTCCCCTAAGGACATGAAATGTGATAATTCAACCCTTTCATCACGTCTAAAAGGTAATCCCCCATGCTTATCTTCTGCTTTTAATATGACATTAAAATCCCCCACCAAGAACCAAGGCATAGAAACCGGCTTGTCACACAATAGTGCTGACCATAAGAAGACCCTCTCCTGAGATGTGCATTTAGCATGAACGAAAGAAAAACAAACCTCCTGAGAAAATAGCTGAGATCTCACATGTAAAGTTAAATGCTGATCCGACTCCACTATTGTTTGACACGTAAAGGAAGATTGATGAAAAACCCAAATTGTACCCCATTGATTCGGAATATGACCATCCATTCCCAGCTTCATCCGAATAAAATCAATTTTTGTCAAATTAGCTTTAGGTTCGCACATTGCAAATAATAGCTATCCAAACACACCCATTCAGAGTGCATACTTTTATATATAACATCTGTTACATATAGTTAGAAACAACTTAATATGCAACTTGTTGTAGTATAGATAATTAATTGGTTAAACTATCTAGCCTTATTACACATACATCAAGCTATTGTACGCTACTTGCTAATTGTATTTAACACAGTTTATCTCATATTGTATCAAGGTTAGTTAAAACCAACAGTGTAAATAATGTATTAAAATTTGTTACTATTCAAACAATAGGCAGTACATCATGTTCAAAATAATTTACAAATCATCCTTCATTCAAAAGTACAAAGACTTCATTCAAAAGTACAAAGACTCATTACTGTGAGAACCCGAAAATTTTCACATTTTCAAGTATTATTTTATTTCTTTGCCTATATTTTATCCTATCCTTTGAAAATATTAAATGTTTTGTACATTTTACAAGTAAGTACAATTTTTAAATCATTTTCCTAGTATAAGTTAGTGTACGTAACTTGAAGTGCATTTGTTCGATGTGGGGCCCGCTAGTGCGATATAATTTTGCCGATTAAGTGATGAAGTATTAAGTGACATTATTTTCCAAGGTGCTAGGAGATGATTAGAGGGTAATTAGGTAGACTAATTATTGGAAGTGAGAAGATAAGCTTAAAACCTAAAGGACGCCACGTGTCGCGTTCCGATTGGAGGAAGACTTGCCTAACTTTTTCACCTTTACTAAAACCAAATTTTGACCAATTTCATCCCATTTTTCCTTGCTCTTGGCTGGCCCTTTGGAGGAGAAAAACAAGAGAGAGCTTCTTCAATTTCTAGCTCCAACCTTGGTCAAATCTTGAGTTCCAACCGATCAAATCGCAAACCCTTCCATAGGAGTGCTAACTAAGGAGGATTAAAGGCTTTGGTGGAGTTGATTTGGAGAAAGAAAGGCTAAGCTACCACTTTCTTTGAGGTTCTAAGGTAAATTGCTAAGAACATCCTTCTTTGGTTCCAATAGTTTCAAATTAGTGGCTTGTGGTTGCCACTTTGGTGGTTTTGTGCATTAATTCTTGGTTATAAGTGGTGAGGTGTGGATTTTCGGTTTTCTTAGAAAGTTTTCTGCCCTGTCTGACCAGTGTTATTCGGCCATGATGGAGGCTGAATTGGACTTAGCTCAAAACATGAAAGTTGTAGAGAATTGAATGTAGATTAAGCCTGTAAAATTTCAGCTCAATCGGAGCACTGTAGCCGGTGAAATGACTATTTTACCCCTGCTGCCCTGTTTCTGTCCGAGAATGATAATCAGCATCTGTAATTGGCTCTTTTGGATGGGAATATGAATGAAATAGCTTTTGATGCCTTCTTAAGAATTGTATCCTTGTATCTTAGCTTTCGAATGGCTTTGGAATCAACTGAATCGGAGTTGTGTGTGCTGAGATATGACTGAATAAATCAGTACTGCTAGTTGAATTTCACAGTGAACTTTGAACTGGAATATCTGGGTCTGTTTGGGTAAATTTGACTAGGTTACGTTGAGAACTGGGTTGCGGTGTCTTCATAAGAATTGTAGAGCTATGTCTTAGCTTCGAAACGGTATAACGTTTACCTCAATCCGATAGGTGTAGCTTCGGTTGTGACCAATACGCTAAACGATGTCAAACCTGTCATTTTGTTCCTTGTCTTAAACCTTAATCCCGATCCCTTTTCTAGTTTGGTTTTGTAATTGAATGACTTTTAGCCTTTTTAACGGCTATTGTAATGAGATTATTTGTATGTGATTTTGGGGGCTGATTGAGGAAAATAATGAAGCCATAAATAGCTGGAAATTTGGTAAACACAAAGGGCGTGCTGCCCAAATTTGCACTCAAATGGCGATTTCAAATTTTAAGGGCAGACATAAGTTTTACAACTATTTTACTCATGTATTTTGGACTAAATGCACTCTTTTTACTTCCAAAGTCATACTTATACATTGTACTATTAGTTATTCGGATTTTCTTTGATAAATCAAACATTTTGATGGTTGAACCATAATACTTTCTCATGATTATTTTAGGGTTTCTTAGTGACTAAAGTTGAGATCCGGAGGGATACTTTGGACGTTATTTTGCTTATTTCGGTGAGTGTTCTATATACGCTTTGTTTCTAATGACTATGTGAATTATTGTGACTATTTGGATTGTTGCTTTAATACGTGATTGAGGTATGTTATGTTTCAAAAATAAATTTTTCTAGGCGAGTATGTACTTTATCGCACTCGACCTAAATGAACGTGAACTTTCAATGATTGAATGATTAAATGTTACTTGTGCATGAATGTAAGCCTTCTGGCTGAACTGGGCCCTTGCCCTTTGTTACTGGTCGACTCGAGCCAGAAGCGGACTCGGTCGGGCGATTAGTGACCCTGGGTGAATGTTGGTATACTCGAGTATGACCACGACGTTGGCGGAGCGTGGGGAATGAAATGAATGAACGAACGACAAGAAAATGAAGGAGTTTTCACTTACAAACAATGTTTTAATGATCGGAGAAATAAGGAAAATATTAGGCGAATGAATGAACGAACGAACGAATAGCTCCTCGTGAGCATGTATCCTTTTAATGAATGTGTTACTATCGCTTTCATTTTGTAAATGTTTTCTAAATTACTTGCTAATTGCTGATAAACGTCCTTGCCTAATTATTTGTTTGAGTATATAGAACCTCGCTGGGCTTTTAGCTCATACCACGCCTTTTGTTTTCCTTACAGGGGTTGCAAGTATGGGCGAGAGATCTGTATAGAATAGAATAGCCTAGTTTTGTTTTGAATTGTTTTGTTTTGGCTTTTATTTCCTCTCTAGTGCTTGGATAAGGTGGACTGTATCGTGAATTCAGAGCTTTGGTATACATTTGGGACTGTACTTGTGGTTGAGATTGAGATGAATGTATTTATATGGTTCAAGTTTGGGTATTGTTTTCGCTTATTCTCGAGGCTTTTCTTATTTTATTTTTTTGTGAGTGAACGAGTCCTGGCGAGAGCTGGGCAGGCGGTCCGCCGAACCCTTTGGTTCGCCTTAGGGGAAGGTGGGGCTGTCACAGGTGGTATCAGAGCTACTTCGCGTGGTCTCTGCGCGGAGTGAGCTTGGGCCAAGTGGTGTATGGTCCTGATTCCGTGAATAAGTATGAAGGACTAAGTGTTCTTTTGAGCATAAGCTGTGAATCGTGCCTGTTATAAGTGTAAATCTTTTTTTTTTTCATGGTACTGAGAACACTAGATATGTACGTCAGGTAGGAATCTCGATTGTAGATAATTTACTCTTGGGACTGCAGCTCGAGTGGTGAATTATCTCGGATTCTTGTACCCGAGTACGAGGGAGTTGAGGGTAGTATTAAGGATTTGCGATCTTTTGTGGGAAGCAGGATTGGGTTAATGTTTGGTGAGAGTAAGTGCAAAGGGTTAACGGATGTATAGCTCGAATAGTAAGGGAAGTGAGAGATCGGATGGGGAGTGTTTTAGACGAGAGTGGAACGGCACGTTGTGTTTTCTTTTTGTTTTGCCCCTGTATTGCTACTGTGTGTACTTGACTTGTGACATTTCGATATTTACATGAATAGTACTTGCTGTACTTGGTTTGTCTAACTTGATCTGTTTCTTTGCGTACTTGGTGTGTTATAAATTGCTATTTTAAATCACCCTTTTGAAAAAAAAAATAAAATAAAATAAAATTTCGAGGACGAAATTTCTTAAGGGGGAGAGAGTGTGAGAACCCGAAAATTTTCACATTTTCAAGTATTATTTTATTTCTTTGCCTATATTTTATCCTATCCTTTGAAAATATTAAATGTTTTTGTACATTTTACAAGTAAGTACAATTTTTAAATCATTTTCCTAGTATAAGTTAGTGTACGTAACTTGAAGTGCATTTGTTCGATGTGGGGGCCCGCTAGTGCGATATAATTTTGCCGATTAAGTGATGAAGTATTAAGTGACATTATTTTCCAAGGTGCTAGGAGATGATTAGAGGGTAATTAGGTAGACTAATTATTGGAAGTGAGAAGATAAGCTTAAAACCTAAAGGACGCCACGTGTCGCGTTCCGATTGGAGGAAGACTTGCCTAACTTTTTCACCTTTACTAAAACCAAATTTTGACCAATTTCATCCCATTTTTCCTTGCTCTTGGCTGGCCCTTTGGAGGAGAAAAACAAGAGAGAGCTTCTTCAATTTCTAGCTCCAACCTTGGTCAAATCTTGAGTTCCAACCGATCAAATCGCAAACCCTTCCATAGGAGTGCTAACTAAGGAGGATTAAAGGCTTTGGTGGAGTTGATTTGGAGAAAGAAAGGCTAAGCTACCACTTTCTTTGAGGTTCTAAGGTAAATTGCTAAGAACATCCTTCTTTGGTTCCAATAGTTTCAAATTAGTGGCTTGTGGTTGCCACTTTGGTGGTTTTGTGCATTAATTCTTGGTTATAAGTGGTGAGGTGTGGATTTTCGGTTTTCTTAGAAAGTTTTCTGCCCTGTCTGACCAGTGTTATTCGGCCATGATGGAGGCTGAATTGGACTTAGCTCAAAACATGAAAGTTGTAGAGAATTGAATGTAGATTAAGCCTGTAAAATTTCAGCTCAATCGGAGCACTGTAGCCGGTGAAATGACTATTTTACCCCTGCTGCCCTGTTTCTGTCCGAGAATGATAATCAGCATCTGTAATTGGCTCTTTTGGATGGGAATATGAATGAAATAGCTTTTGATGCCTTCTTAAGAATTGTATCCTTGTATCTTAGCTTTCGAATGGCTTTGGAATCAACTGAATCGGAGTTGTGTGTGCTGAGATATGACTGAATAAATCAGTACTGCTAGTTGAATTTCACAGTGAACTTTGAACTGGAATATCTGGGTCTGTTTGGGTAAATTTGACTAGGTTACGTTGAGAACTGGGTTGCGGTGTCTTCATAAGAATTGTAGAGCTATGTCTTAGCTTCGAAACGGTATAACGTTTACCTCAATCCGATAGGTGTAGCTTCGGTTGTGACCAATACGCTAAACGATGTCAAACCTGTCATTTTGTTCCTTGTCTTAAACCTTAATCCCGATCCCTTTTCTAGTTTGGTTTTGTAATTGAATGACTTTTAGCCTTTTTAACGGCTATTGTAATGAGATTATTTGTATGTGATTTTGGGGGCTGATTGAGGAAATAATGAAGCCATAAATAGCTGGAAATTTGGTAAACACAAAGGGCGTGCTGCCCAAATTTGCACTCAAATGCGATTTCAAATTTTAAGGGCAGACATAAGTTTTACAACTATTTTACTCATGTATTTTGGACTAAATGCACTCTTTTTACTTCCAAAGTCATACTTATACATTGTACTATTAGTTATTTCGGATTTTCTTTGATAAATCAAACATTTTGATGGTTGAAACCATAATACTTTCTCATGATTATTTTAGGGTTTCTTAGTGACTAAAGTTGAGATCCGGAGGGATACTTTGGGACGTTATTTTGCTTATTTCGGTGAGTGTTCTATATACGCTTTGTTTCTAATGACTATGTGAATTATTGTGACTATTTGGTTGTTGCTTTAATACGTGATTGAGGTATGTTATGTTTCAAAAATTAAATTTTTCTAGGCGAGTATGTACTTTATCGCACTCGACCTAAATGAACGTGAACTTTCAATGATTGAATGATTAAATGTTACTTGTGCATGAATGTAAGCCTTCTGGCTGAACTGGGGCCCTTGCCCTTTGTTACTGGTCGACTCGAGCCAGAAGCGGACTCGGTCGGGCGATTAGTGACCCTGGGTGAATGTTGGTATACTCGAGTATGACCACGACGTTGGCGGAGCGTGGGGAATGAAATGAATGAACGAACGAACAAGAAAATGAAGGAGTTTTCACTTACAAACAATGTTTTAATGATCGGAGAAAATAAGGAAAATATTAGGCGAATGAATGAACGAACGAACGAATAGCTCCTCGTGAGCATGTATCCCTTTTAATGAATGTGTTACTATCGCTTTCATTTTGTAAATGTTTTCTAAATTACTTGCTAATTGCTGATAAACGTCCTTGCCTAATTATTTGTTTGAGTATATAGAACCTCGCTGGGCTTTTAGCTCATACCACGCCTTTTGTTTTCCTTACAGGGGGTTGCAAGTATGGGCGAGAGATCTGTATAGAATAGAATAGCCTAGTTTTGTTTTGAATTGTTTTGTTTTGGCTTTTATTTCCTCTCTAGTGCTTGGATAAGGTGGACTGTATCGTGAATTCAGAGCTTTGGTATACATTTGGGACTGTACTTGTGGTTGAGATTGAGATGAATGTATTTTATATGGGTTCAAGTTTGGGTATTGTTTTTCGCTTATTCTCGAGGCTTTTTCTTATTTTATTTTTTTGTGAGTGAACGAGTCCTGGCGAGAGCTGGGCAGGCGGTCCGCCGAACCCTTTGGTTCGCCTTAGGGGAGGTGGGGCTGTCACAATTACTCTATGTTAATATGAATCAGTATCCTAGAGACAAGAATTCCAACTAAATTGAAGAAGAATAAGAAACTACAATGCCAATATAACTCACATTTTTATTTTTTGTTAAGCTGCACACTTGAAGGACATGTCATTAGACAAGATCTAGAGAATCACACTTCTCATTGCATTCACTTTTATATTTTGGTATTATATTATAGGAGCTATCATTAAATTCTAACTAATTATTTTATGTTCACATAGTTCTTATGCCTACAATAAAAATTACATTAAAATGTACTAATGAAGTTAGAGAATAAGTGTAACAACACCATTATATAAATTATTAACCAATTATTACTCATAATTATTGTTTTAGGTATTTACCTAAAGCAAATCAATCACGTTTATAAAGCTAAAAGTGCATGGTTGGCCCTGATCATGTTAATTAGAATCCAAATGCTCAAACTATCAAATGTAATATGAGAATTATCATAGTTATTGCACCAACTTTTAATGTCATGCTAACTAATCAGGAAGAAATATCGGAGTAGAAATGATGCGATAGTATGAAAGTTGTTTGTTGAGATTGCCAAAGACTCCGTTAGGCTCACTTCATTTGTACTTGTCTAATATATATATATATATATATATATATATATATATATACATCATTACATATATATAAAGCGTCAATACATCTCATGGAACAGTATTCTTTGGGCAGGTTTAATTGTAAATATGAGATTTGTGAAGGGCAAATACTTTGTCCGATTTCTTTGTTAATCTTGCTTGTTAGAGGGGTGATTTTTGGCTTCTTTTGATTGGCTGATACATGATATGAAGCAGTTAGTGAGATTAATTGTGTCCTGCTCCGGACCATTGGATGAGGTTCACAAAAATCTGGACCATCATTTGTGCTTTGCATTTTTCCCTCCAGAAAACCATTTGGCCAGGTGTCCTCTAGTTGTTTTGCATTGCAAGAGATAATGGGTTGCTTTTCCCTTTGTTCAAATCAGTAATTGTAGGTTCCTTTGGTTTCTTGTTCAAAACAACAACGGCTAAACATTGATGCTTTGATGATTCTGGCTTTGTTCAGAGAGACGCAAATCCTTTGGTTAGTCACAATTGGAAGATAATCATACTGTCATTGCTATGTTCTTCTATGCTATCAGTGTTGTTCTTTTGTTCCTTTCTTGCTTACAATTCATTGATTTTTATTTGCATGTTAGGAATTGGAGTTTGTTAATTGTTTCTTCTTTCCAGTGAGTGTGAACCCAACTTTTATGGGCAACGATTTGCAGCTTCCTTTGGTTGGCAATATTTTTGTTGCACCTAATATCACGTTGAGCACTATCCATTGTTATTTTTCACTTCATTTGCATGTCCCTTTATTCTGGAAGCTGGTCTCCATGTGTATATATTGGTGCTTTCCTTGTTCAATTTTTGTGATTTAATTGTTCCAGAAATCTTACATTTTGGAGATAGCTAGGTAGTTGCTTAATATGGACCCATTATGATTGTTTTTTTGTTGCTCACTTTTCATTCATATCACTTGTTTGGTTGATTTGATAATTGTTAATTCATGTTTGATATATCCCGCGAAACGTTTTTCCTTGCTCTACATCTTCTAATATTATGTAAGTTTTGTTTTCAATTGTTTGCATTCTCTTCACTTGTATGCAGTTCTTCCTATGTTGTTTTGCATGAAAGTTAATCTTGTTTGCCTATTATTCATTTAAAGTGCACTATGCTTTTTTTACTTGTGTGAAAATTTGTTGATTTTTTTTCCCTATTTTTTTGGCATAAGAATTGTTCTTCTTTCCGTCTTCATCCTTATTAGTTTGAACTATAGTATATAAGTTAAAATACAGTATATAAATATCACTCATAATGGGCTGAAGGAGAAAAATATGCTACACTTGAGGAAAGTTTACAGTGAAAAATCATCATTGTCGCGAGCGATTGTAAGAATCGAAAACAACCTAAGGAGGGGATGGAATTAGGTTATTAAAAACTAATCAAATTATGGGACACTTTTTTGTTCAATATGAAATTTACTGTCTTTTTTTAAGTAACCACTCAATGAGACAAATAGTAAGAAAACAAGATTGCTTAAGAGTAGAAGAGATAAGCAATTAAGATTCATAAGATAATAAATAAAGAAGAAAGAATAGCAAACCAATTTGATTACCCAAATTCTCTTGAACTTGGATATCACTTTATAAATCAAGTTTTTTCAAGTTGATGAAATACAACCAATCTTTGTGTATAAAGAAGGATCACTTCTTCTTTGCCCCAAGCAATATTCGGTCAAGTAAGAAAGTTTTACTATCACTTAAGATAACTCTCACAAGGCTACACTATTGAAATATTTTTCTCACACAAGAAAAACTTATACGAATTTCACACAACTAAGAATACAAATCTTCTTTGAAGAGTATTTTCTCACTAAAACTATTCTTGATCTCTCGTATTCTCAATGTGCAAAAGTTGTTTCAAAATGGTTGATCATGCACTATTTATATGAGACCAAAAAGTACTCTATTAATGCTTCCAACGGATAGAAGACAGCTGAACAGTCAACTAACTGATGGGAGTATCGGACGTCTGGTACTCCCGTCACTGCGTCCGACAGCAGCAGCAGTGAAACTTGAGAAATCTTCTTCAATTCTTCGGACGTCCGTTGTCTATGATGCTTGCGTCTGAAAAGTAGATGGTGAATTTGAAAAATCTTCTTCAATTCGTTCGGATGTCCGGTACTATTAATGTTTTGCGTCCGAAGTGCTGCATACTTTATCGGACGTCCAGTATCTCTGATGCTTTGCGTTCGAAGGAAATCAGTGAATCAGGAAGAAATTCTTAATTCTTTCGGACGTCCGGTGATGAGTTCTTTATGTGTCCAAAGTGCTGCACACTTTATCGAACATCCGGTCCTTGTCTTCACAAGCGTCCGACAACTTTCACCTTCCTTTGTCTCTTTCAATTTCACTTGATTTTTGAACTCGGATTTGCTTCATAATTGAAAAGTATTCTTGAAGAGATATTACTATCGTCAATTAATTTATAAACATCAAAAGTTAGGGGACCAAAATTGACATTCTCTCCCTTTTTGATGATGACAAAACAATGAATGGAAGAAAAAAAAATTGAGCATAAACTCCCCCAACTCATTGCACCAAAACTTTTAAGTGCCAAAAATCAAATTTTAAGTGTCAGGGATAACTCCCCCTCAGAATAACTCCCTCTTACTTATTAGTCACCATTCACACAACAATCCCAATATCCATTTCTCCCCTTTCGTTATCATAAGATGGAGTTTAACAATCAACATCAATCAATGTTCAACCAATATCCAATCCAATATACCAAACATACCAGAAATGCAATCCAATAACACAAAAACAGAGAAATGATATCAGAAATCACCAATCACCAACATACCAATCATTCAGCAATCATTAGCCAAAAGCAAAAAATTTATATCAAAAGAAGTACCAAACCGAGAAAATACTAACGAAATAATATTTAGCAATTAATTAGAAACTATCAAAATTAACCAAGATCCATTAGTACAAGAGTAACTTGGAAATATCAAAAGAGATAATGACAAAAGATGCATCCCTAATATAAAGTGCAAATTATCTAAGAGTGCCTAAATGGTTTGATTTTGGATTGATTCCGAGGACCTTCTTTCTTGCCAAGGGTGAAACCTAAGCAGCCAGGATTCCATTTCATTCTCAGTTTCTTCATCATCTTCCATCTACTGTTTCCGGTTGCTTAGAACCTTGGCTTTGTTTGAAGTCAAGGATCATGTGAGGAGGTAAGCTGAGAACTTAAGAAGGCATGTATGTTCAGGAGTGATTAAGTTGTGACTCTTTTATTTTTGTGGAACAGGAGTTGACTAGTGCATGGACTCCTTTTGATGCACATGTTCATCCTCTTGTTGGACAGGAGGTACAACCAAATTTTTTTTTTATCCAGAAAAAGTGAATTTTTACTAAGATGTCATGGTCATCATTTAAACTATCTTCAAGAAGGGAGATATGTTGTTTGAATTCGTCAAGTAAGGAGATGATTTCATGATTGGATGAGGTAGGGTGAGTGGATGACTTTTTAGGATGGATGGAAAAGGGTGAAACATACTGAAACTGATTTCTGGGAGGTCTAGAAGTAACAAGAGGTTTCATGACGATTTTTGGTCATAGACTCCAAAATAGCTTCTTTATAGCACAAATGAACCATCAAAGAATCTAATGTTTTTTCTTTCAAAGTAAACTTTGGAAAAGATGGAGAATGCACCATCTTTTAGAGAATTCCAGTGAAAGGAATTTTGAAATGAGTAAAGATTGGAGTTAAAAACTTTCATAGGAGAGTTTCCTACGATTATTAGTGCTGATTTTGAACAAAAATTTGCGTATGACAAAATCAAAGTCAAATCGGACTTTCTCAATAAAGCAATAAAACAAGTAAAGCTCTATTTTGTTGATATCAATCCTATGACCATCAGTAGGAACCAACAGGTTTGAAATATTGTAAAGATGATCAGATTTTGAGAATTGAGATCCTCCAATTTTGTCTCAACAAGTATGTGAAATTGTGTTTGGAAGTATGTCATCAGTTTTTCAAGGTTAAAAAATGGTGATAAGCAGTCGAAAACTCTTCATAGGAGAAAAGGTTTGTAATTTTACCCTTAAAATTCATCTTCAATTTTTATCTTCAAAATCATATTGATAATATCAGAAGTGAGTACACTGTCAACAGAATTGACACGAGAGACAAGTTCAGTGTGAGAACTACCCTTTCTTAAGGTTAGCAAAGAACTGACAAAGTACATCAGGATAATATGTGTTGGGTAAGGAGAGGATGTGAAACCATTTTTGAAATTCAAAAAGATTAAGAACTGGTTCTAAATCAAGTTTAGCGGATTCAGAGGGGACAATAGTTCTTTAAGTGAATGAAACCCTTCTGCGAAATCCATTCAAACCTCTCTCTGGCATCATCATCAATGAATTTGGGCAATGTAGTTGGCTGTTCCTCAATTTGATTAGTGTATTTTTCTCTTGCAGGACATTTTCTTTTTCCACCGCGTGTCTCAGTCCCTCGAGGTGATTTCCTGGTGAAGACTCAACAGTTAGCTGTTCATCATCAATGATATCAGGCAATACAGTTGGTTGTTCTCAGTTTAATCAGTACGTTTCTCTCTGACAGGATGTTTCCTTTTTCTATCACGTGTCTCAGTCTCTCTAGGAAGATTTTCTGGTGTAAGGCTCAACAGTTTCTTCATCTCTGAGTTTGGGTGGTACATCCGGTACCAGCAGGGGCCTCCTCTCAATCGTACCATGAAGTTATGCAAGATGATCTTGTTGCAGAATATGATGAAAGTGTGTATGAAATGGACTAAAATTGCAATAAGAGATTACAATGTATACTTGAATCTTCCAAAAAAAGTGAATTTGAGTGACTAGGATTTCTGATGAAAAATTGGAATCGGGTGAAATGGTTGACAGTTAGAAAGAGGTTGTGAATGCCAATTAATGCGGCCAAGGGAGTTGGGACCGGTATTGGTGAGTCAATTTCTTGGAACTTATTCTGAGAAGAGACGAATTTGAAATTTTGAAAGTGAAGGAAAGTGAAGAGGTGCGTTCGAGGGCAACGGTTATTTTTGAACTAAATGAAGGAGAATGTTTCTTTATAACAAGTCTCTTTTGAGTGTCGGACGGCCGAACGAAGTAACACGTCTGACAGTATCGTCCAAAACAAAATTTTCTGAAAAATGGCTTAGAACACTGTCGGACGTCCGTTCATCTGGTATCAGACGTCTGATAAAGTTTGATCAAAGAATTTTTAGAAATTCTTTTCCAAAACGCCCAACTTTGTTCTAAAAATACAAACTGATCTAGTGGGCAAGACTTTTGTAAGAATATCAGCAATTTGATCTTTTGAACAGACATATTGTACACAAATTTCATCCTTTTTGGACAAGATCACGAATGAAAATGATACTTTATATCTATATGCTTTGTTCTAGAATGTTGAATGAGATTTTTTGTCAAATTTATAGCACTTGTCTTATTACAATACATAGGCACACAGTCACACACTAATCCAAAATCATTCAAAATACTTTTCATCCATAACAATTGAGCACAACATGCAGCAGCGGCAACAGATTCCGTTTCGACCGTAGATAAGGAGATAGCATTTTGTTTCTTAGTAAACCATGACACTAAGCAATTACCAAAAAAGTGACATGTACCACTAGTATTTTTTCTATCTATCCTACATCCACCAAAATCAGCATTTGAAAGCCACATAAACTAAATTCACGACACTTAGGATACCAAAGACCATAGTTCAATGTTTCCTTCCAATATCTAAAGATTTTTTCACAACAATTAAGTGAGATTTCTTTGGACAAAATTGAAAACGAGCACACAAACAAACAGTAAATATAATATCAGGTCTACTTGCAGTTAAATAAAATAAAATACCAATCATATCTCTATATTTCTTCTCATCAATTTTTATACCTTCTTTATTCTTGTCAAATTTCGTAGATGTGCACATAGGCGTTCTAATTTGGTTTGAATCTTCCATTCCAAATCTTTTGAGGAATTTCTTGGTGTACTTAAACTTGATTGATGAATGTACTTTCTTGAATTTGAACCACTTGAAATTCAATGAAGAAATTCAACTCTCCCATCATACTCATCTCAAACTCATTTTGTATAATAGTGAAAAAGTCCTTGCACAAACACTCAGTAGTAGCACCAAAGATAATATCATCAACATATATTTGTACAATTAGAAGATCATTGAAATTTTTGTTCAATGAAAAGAGTGGTATTCACAATTTTCCTTTTAAAACTATTCTCAACCAAAAAATCACTTAAACGTTCATACCATGCTTTTGAATTTTGTTTTAATCCATACAAAACTTTTGAAAGTTTAAACACATGATTTGGATATGTCTCATTTTCAAAATATGGAGGTTGGTCAATATAAATCTTTTGATCAACAAAATTATTTAAGAAAGTACTTTTAATATCCATTTGAAACAATTTAAAAATTCTGGAAATATATAAATGCCAAGAACATTCTAATTGACTATAGTCTAGCAACAGGATCAAATGTTTCATCAAAATCTATTCTTTCTTCTTGAACATACCCCTTAACTACAAGTCTAACTTTATTTCTCACAACTTCACCTTTGTCATTCATTTTATATCTAAAAATCTATTTTGTACCAATAATAGGATAATTTTGAGGTCTTTCAACTAGTATCCAGATCTTGTTTCTTTCAAATTGATTTAGTTCCTTTTCCATGGCTAAAATCCAGTTTTCATCTCTCAAAACATCAACAACATTTTTAGGTTCAAAATGTAAAACTAAGGCAAAATTATCCATCAATTGTTTAGAGGAGGAACGCGTTCTTATTTTTTCGGATGGATCACCAATAATAAGCTCCTTGGGATGATTTTGAGCGAATTTTCAAATTCTTGGAAGATCCTTAGGTGTAGCCACATCCCTATCATTTCTTCTAATGTTTGATTCTTTTGAAAATCATTTTCCTTTGAATTTTCTTCTAATGGAACATTATCTTAAGCATGAATCGTGAGTTTTTTTATTCCTTCTTGAACCCTTACAGTATCATCCTCACAACAATTCTTCGAAATATCATCATTAGATTCATCAAATGTAACATGTATGGATTCTTTTATAACAAGAGTGCTTCTATTATAGACTCTAAATTCTCTTTTGTTTTCACAATAACCCAAGAAAATACCTTTATCAGATTTCTTATCAAATTTTTCAAGAAATTCCTTGATATTTATAATAAAACATTTGCAATCAAAAATTTTGAAATATCTAATAATTGATTTTTTACCAAAAATTAACTCATAAGAGATTTTGTTTAAAATTGATTTTAAAATAACTCCATTCACTGTATAACAAACCGTATTTACGGTTTCGGTCCAAAAATATTTTGACAAGTTACATTTACTAAACATGGTTCTTACGACTTCTTGAAGAGTTCTATTCTTTCTTTCAACAACACCATTTTGTTGAGAAATTCTTGCAATTAAAAATTTATGAGTAATTCCATTATGATCACAAAATTTCGGAAAGTCACAAAATTTATATTTCGAATCATTGTCACTTCTAATTTTAATAATTTTCAATCCAATCAAATTTTAAACTTTTGCAAATAGGGAGACAAAATTTTTAAAAGTATCATCTTTGTGAGTAAGAAACAACACCCAAGTGTATCTAGAATAATCATTAATAATGACTAAGCAATATCTTTTATCACCCAAATTAGCAATTTGTGTAGGACCAAATAAATCAAGATGTAAAAGTTTCAAAGGTCTTGAAATAGAAACACATTTTTTGGGTTTAACGGAAATTTTGACTTGTTTTCCAAATTGACAAGCATCATAAAATTTGTCTTTTTCAAATTTAATTTTTGACAATCCCCTAACAAATCCCTTTTTGGAGATTTTTTTTAACAAATCCATGTTGAAATGACAAAATCTTCTATGCCACAACCAAGGGTATTCATTTGAAATTTTAAGGCATTTAAAATTAGAAGAATCAACATTTTCAAAAATAACTATATAGATGTCATTTATTCTTTTTCCTTTAAAAATGATATTAAATTTTGAATCAAGAACAAGACACTCATACTTTTTGAACAAAACAAATAAATTTGTATTACATAATTGACTAACATTTAGTAAGTTATAACTCAAATTATCAACTAAAAAAATATTGTAAACATAATGAATTGTTTTGGCTTTGTTATCATCTCCAAATGTCACTTTTTCACTTGATTTTGGCTTGACTTAATGAATTGTGATGGATCACCGGTCATGTGCCTTAAACATCCACTATCTATGAACCATTTTGATTCCTTAATGATATTCACCAAATTCACCTACACAAAAGTTCACAAGATAACATTTGGTACCCTTTACTTTTTGGATTTTTGAGAGTTAGTATTATGTCTAACTATTCACATGTATTTCATGTCATTTCTCATATTCTTTTTCACATAACAATTACTTTTCATGTGACCTATTTGACAACAAAAACTATACATAGTCAACGAGTTACTTGTATGTACAGGTTTAACAAATTTAATTTGCCTTCTCTTATAAATAGTAAATTCATTTGCACTAGAATTCAACTTTTTCTCATGAATGCTAAGATGAGATTTTGAACCAATTCCTTGAAAATAACTCTGTTTTTTGTATTTGAGCAATTCATTTAGATTATCCATCCTTTTTTTCAAATCATCTTATTCCTTTTTTAACATTTCACAAAACATTATTTTTCTATCAAGTTCAATGTGTAAGGCAGTATCACCCTTTTTTGAAATAGTCATTTTTAGTTTTTAATTTTTTTATTTTGTTGAAAAAATTTGCATTATCTTGAAGCAAAACGCTAATTTTTTTGTTTTAACTCCTTGTTTCTAGTTTAAGATTATTTCAAGTTATCATACAATCTCTCAATGAATGATTCAATATCATCATTAGATTCATCATCACTAACAGATTGAGAATTGCAAGTAGTTATCTCATCATCACTAATGGCCATAAAAAGCCATTTGGACAGATTCTTCTTCCTCTTCAACGTCACCATTTGAATTGCAATCATTCCATGTGATTTGAAAGTTGTTGAATTTTGATTTTCGTTCAACTTTTTCTTTTTTCTTCTTTTTCATTGAGCACTCACTTATGTAGTGTCCAAATTGGCCGTATTCAAAACATTGGTCAATTTATCTTTTATTGGTCTCTTGCTTTCCTTTGTTTCTTGCATTATAGAACTAATTTAAAAATAAATTGTTAGGTCCTTCTTTTCTGAATCTTCTTTTGTTGAGGATTCTCTGAACCTTCTTGTGATAAGAACAAGATCATTGTCATCAACTTCTACATCTTTCCATCTAAGGAAACCGAGTTATCTTCATCTTGGGATACTTTTAGAGTAATGCTCCTTCTTACCTTTGTATATTTTTTCTCTTGTACCTTAGTCTTAAGTTTCACCTCATAAGAGATTAGAAAATTAATAAGAAAATCAATAGGTATAGAATTCAAATTTTTATCCTCTTCAATAGCAGTCACTGACAGGTTGTTGAAACCTATGCAATAATAAATAAATCTAGTTGCCAATTAAATTTATCAAAACCTGATTCTAAGAACTAGAGTAGGGACTCTAAGTGTGCAATGGGTTACTTGATTCACCCTATTTCTCAAAGAGTTTGTTTAATCCGATATATCAGAATGAGATTTTTTATTCAAGAGGATCTATTGATTTGTATAAATGACAAGTAGGGTCGTCTCCTCAAGGATTGGGAGTATTTGCCTCTTTTGAAATTTCAAATAACAAGAGGGTGATTTTGTATAAAAGATGCCAACTAAGACAGTTCGAATAAGAATAAATAGCTAACTAAAAATTAAGTGACAATTCACTAAAATCAGAGTAATAATAACTAAAGGCCTAATCAAGAAATAACTTCAGTAATTGTTCACCTAATTGATCATCGATACAAAAGCAATTCCAATTATTTACTAATAAATAGGTTATAATTGTCAAACAAGCGATGACAGTCAACCCCTTCTTATTGTATCGATGATTAAGGTACTCCCATTAATCACTACTCTAATTGAAAAATAATTCTAAGTACGTCCGTAAGATTTAATTCCTCAATTGCCTTACGTATTAGAGGAGGTCTATTCTAACCAAATAACGCACTACCAGGGCGATTTTATATTAGCCCGCGTATTTCTCTGACACAAACCCAATCATGCCAGTTATCACTATTTCAGAGCAATTAAACAATTACGGATTTAACGCTCCAATTGGCAATAGGTTACTAAATCAATTCATTATTCGAATCCAAGACAATCAATCAATTAAATAACCATAAGCATTATAATCAAAGAACATGCAAATACCAATAAATAAGATGAAAAGATAAAATTAAATCGATCTCACAATTTTTAGACGAACCAAACCCTTCGTTGTTTCTTAATTAGAAAAAAGGATTTAGTTCATCCTTATTAAGAAAAATCCATGCGAGAATACAGAAGTCATTGTCACGGACATCGTCTCCGATTGAGAAGATTCAATTCGTTGGAATAAAAGAGAAAAGCAAAGCTACCCAAAGTGATTAATTGTTTTCACTTGGTCTCCTCACATACAAGGGAAAAAGCTACTCAAAAGCCAAAGAGGAAAAGTCAAAAAGCTAAGCTAAAAGTAGTCAAAGTTGTCTGTTGTCTCTATTTCCTTTCTAATTTCTGCCTTCTACTTTTCGGCTGCTCCAAAGGAAGAAAAGGGAGACTCCAGGTCTCCTTCCCCCTTCGCTCTCTTCCATAATTACCAAAAAGGGAAAAGTTTTAATATTTCAAAAGTGCCCTTGGAGTAATGAAACAGAGTTGAATTATTCTCCCTTTGTTGACTGCTGCCAATACTCTTTTCTGATAACCGTCAATTTGGCACTTATTATGATATTTTTGTTCTACTCCCTATAATAAATGCCAATTTTCAAAAGTGAGTAAAATCTGATAATTAATCCACATTTAGTAAGGTAATAGCGAAAATTAATTATGAAATAAATGATAAAATTACAATATATCAATTCCCCCCACATCTAAACCATACTTGTTTTCAAGCATGAGAACAGCAAACAAATACCAATATTCGACAATAGTTATTGCTCCATCTACCATATTGCCAAGATACCAAAAAAAACATATATCAAGTATCAGTGATCAAGATCCAAGAAACATCACCCTAATTAGTTTCTAAATCACAAACTCCTGTAATTTAAGGTAAACTAATCTAAGAAAAAGAAATAGTCGCTCAACATTATCAGCAAATAGTCCCGACTATTAACCAAAATCTCAATATTAAATCCACAAATCACAAGCTGACTTTAATCACATATCGACACAACCTTCACCTTTTTCTCACGCTTTTCTATTTTTCTCTTTTTTCCCTTTTTTTTCTTTTTCAATAGTAACAAAAGACTTAATCTCTAGCCATTAGAGTCTTTTGACGTGAATTCCAACATTTGCCAAATGGAAGAGCCCGATTACTCAATTCCGATCACTATGAGATCACGTACTCATAGAAATTACTACTTTTTAACGTGAGAATCGATACTTTTCGTGAAAATTCTCGGTTACTCAGTAGTAACAATTAGCGGAGCACAGTCAACTTTTATTCACAGTTAGATAGCACAATCCCTCAAAAATAACACAACAAAAAAATAAAATTAGCAGCAGTTAGCCTCATTTCTTCAAACATGGAGAATTAAAATTAATAACCGAACCAATTCACATTTAAAATGCCAACAATCATTTCCTATATCTAGAAAAGTTAACCAAAAATTACAAGAGTCAAACAATCACCAATATTCACCAAAGAGATGTTTTTGGATTCAATCACATTAATTTGATACACTTTTTTTTTACACTAAAACTTGGTAATAGCAGAATGAGACTCAACAACCAACATCAAACCTTGATATTCACATAAGAGCTGATCACTAAAAAGAAAGAAAATAAACGAAAAATAGATAAATAACAAAGTAAAAATAAAGGAAAAAAACATCTAAAACCAAAAAACTAGAAATACTAGCACTACAGCTGACCCCCCTCCCACACCAAAATGACACATTGCTCTCAATGTAACAATTAAACAGCAAAAGCAAGAAAAAGAGTAACGAAACTTTCCTGAAATCACGGAGACCATGTCCGGGGTCACAGCGGTGGGTTAGACGAAAGAAACCTAGAAGAGGATTTGGGTCTCACCATGTGCTCCAATTGTCACTCCAATCAACAAGAGACAACAATTTCCAACAAATACTGGAACCAACAAATTCAAAACAATAACAATTTAAAAGTCACTGGGGCCTCCCACATAGTCAACCCAATCAACAAAATGCACAAATCAGGAACCCAAAGACTATACAAATACCCCAACAATACAGCAATTGCAATCAATAAGCACTGGTGGTCCCAATTTAGTCAAATGCAGAAATAATGCAGTCCAAAAGGGTAACAAATGCTCCAAAGAACTTAGCAATTGAAATGAATGGACAGAATAATCCCAACAAGTCAATTAGAGTCAACCAACTTCAATAAGCAGTGCAAGTGTCAGAGTCGCCTCTCAATTCAACAAACAAACGTAGAAAGTACCTAACTAAAGGTGTAGAAAATGCCCAAATAACGAATCAAAAGCCTCCAAAAATTGATATAACCCAGGAAAAAGAGTTCCAAATGGGGTCAAACAAGTCTGTTAGAAGTGCTACTGAAAAACGAGAGAAAAAATTAGAGTACCTCTACCCCTTGGACAGCAAGAGGTGCCTTTGGGAGGGGCGGCGGCGGCGCAGTGGTGGCGGTTTCGAGAGCTGCTGAAACGCGGCTGATGGCGCACGCGAGGGAGAAGAAGGGCTAGCAACGTGCGATTGAGTGGCTACCGAGAAGAAGGAGAAGGGAATCAGGGAAGAGGAAAGAAAGAAAAGAAAGAAAGAAAAGAGAAAAAAATAGTTTGTTATTTAATTTAAATTTTAAAATTTGAATTTTGAAAAACAAAACTAAAGGTTAAAACGGAAAATATTTTTATTTTAAATTTAAATTTTTTTTTGGTCGTCAAACACGGCATGGGCACGCAATGATTGGAAAAAGTATATTGACCTTGGGGTTACTTTTCGCCATTTAACGCGTGCCCTCTTTGCACGGGCACGCCAAGTTTCCTCTTCCTGCCAATGTCGCGAGATGTTGAGGTCTCACCAACATGGCATGAGCACGTCATGTTTTGCAAACGTCCACTGACCATGAGACTTAGGCTTACAAAATTAACGCGTGCCCTTCTTACGTCGGCACGCCAAGTTTCCCCTTCCTGGTCACAATTGAGAAAAACAAGAATATCAATTACTGTCCAAGTGAGAAACGACAAATTTAAAAAATTGAACAACGGAAAATAACAAAATCAATATTTTGGTTGCCTCCCAAAAAACGCCTTTCTTTAACATCTTTAACTAGACGTTAAACACCACTCTTCAATTTGGATGTAATTCAATTTTCCTTGTAATCGGTGGCCCTCCTCCGAAATCCAAATAGCCATTGAGTGCAGGCTTCTTTATTAATTTTCTATTCATTTTCATTTCATAAATTGCTTTCATCCCCTGATACTTGCTCGCAACAACTTTGAATTTATCTCTATGAGCAAACTCAGAAAATTCTTGTTCAGAGAGATTAATAGCATCAATAGCAAACACAGAGTGAGAGTTAACAGGATATTTTATTGTATCAAAAATATTAAAGTGGACTATTTCTCCATCAAATTCCATTGTGAGAGTACCCTTACTAACATCAATCTTAGTTTGGGAAGTATTCAAGAGTGGCCTTCCTAATATAATGGATGATGGATTTAGGGCACTTCCACTATCCATGTAAAACACATAAAAATCAGCAGGAAAAATTAATCCATCTACTTGCACTAAAACATCCTCAATTACCTAATCCAGATAAGCAAATGTATGATCAGTTAATTGAATTATTATCCCTGTTTCTTTTAAAGGTCCTAAATTTAGATAATCATAGATTGATTTAGACATCACATTAATTAAAACTCCTAAATCTAGTATAGTATTTTTAATTTTAGAATGTCCAATCTTACAGGGGATAGTAAACATATCTGGATCTTCACATTTAGGTGATAATTTTCTTTGTAAAATCTTTGACACATTCTCACCTACCACAATATGCTCATCCCCCCTCAATTTCTTCTTGTTGACGAACAAATTTTTCAAAAATTTAGCGTATTTTGGCACCTGTTTGATCGCGTCCAACAAAGGGATATTGATTGCCACCTTTCGAAACACCTCTAGAATCTCATTTTCCTTATCTTGTTTCTTTGGTTTCTCTAACCTATTCGGAAAAGGCGTTGAATTACTTTCAACTTTAATTATAGAATTGAGAATTACCTTTGGATTTGCATTTCTCATTCCTTCCTTCTCAACCTCTTTTTCAATTCGATCTTCATTTTTATCCTTCGGAATCACAAATTCGGATCCTTGAATTTTCTTCCCGCTCCTTAAGGTCATTGCACTTACATTCTTTGGATTCAATTCAGGTTGAGATGGCAATTTTTCGTAAATTTGAGATTTCAGGTGGTTGATTGCTACTGCCATCTGATTCATCTGATTTTGCATTACTTGCATCTGACTCATTTGGTTTCTTATGTTCTGAAATTCGGAGTCCGTCTTTTGTTGATATTGTGCAGTACTAGCCATCAATTGTTTCATCATTTCTTTCAAGGATGGACTAGAGCTCGGCGAAGAAGGTGGTGGTCGAGGTTGATATTGCTGCTGATACCTTTGTTGTCTACTTGGCACAAAATTGGACTGCCTATTTCTTCCATAGTTGAGGTTGGGATGATCCCTCCAATCAGGATTATAGGTGTTTGAAAATGGGTCATATTGTTTACTTGGCGCGGGCGCGTGGCCAGCCATGTTTACTTGTTCTATATTTTCTTCTTGAATCAGCGAACACATCTCCGTAGAATGACCCAAGGCAGTGCAAATCCCACACATCTTGACTTGTGATGCATTTCTTACAGCCAATTGCCTAACAAAGGGCGTTAATTCAGTCAACTGCTGTTGGATAGAAGATGTCTCTACCTCACTCACTCTGCATGTTGGGACATCCTCCCTCGCACCAAACTACTGCGAATTTTTGGCCATTCCTTCAATTAATTTTCACGCTTCTCGAGGAGTCTTATTCATCAATGCCCCTCCACTTGTAGCATCAATTATACTCCTGTCTCTAAAAAGGAGCCCCTCGTAAAAATATTGGATGGGCAATTGCTCACTTATTTGGTGTTGAGGGCACTTGATGCATAATTTCTTGAACCGCTCCCAATAATCATAAAGCGACTCTCCCAAATGTTGTTTGAGATCATATCTCTTTTCTTAAACTTGCAGCTCGAGACGCCGAAAAGCATTTGGCTAAAAAGTTTTTCTTCAACTGGTTCCATGTGATGATATTACCTGGTGGTAGGTAGTACAACCAATCTTTCGCGCAATCCTTCAAAGAGAAAGGAATGCCCTCAATTTTATCTATTCCTCTGTAATTCCTGGGGGTTTCATACTGTTGCAAACAACATCGAACTCTTGCAAGTGCTTGTAAGACTCCTCACCAGGTAAACCATGGAAAGATGGCAAGAGATGAATTAAATCAGATTTTAATTCAAATGGAGTGTTATCATTCAAATTTGGGAAAGTAACGCATAAAGGCTGCTGATTTAAATCAAGAGCAGTCAACTCCTTTAGTGTTCATGTATTAGCCATGGTAACTTCTTCTTGATCCGAGTCACTCGAAGTATCACCAAGTGAACTTGTTGTTTCAACTTCTGGTTCAAGTCTCTGAGATACAGCACTAGATTGTTCCTCTCTGAACTGTCTGGTCTTTTTTCGTGTTCTCCGCGCGATCTTCTCTACCTTTGGGTCAAAATTCAATTCACCTATACAAGAAGAACGAGACATACACTAGAAAAATATCAGAAAATTAGAAAAAAATTGAACTTAAAAAAAATAAATAAACTAACGCCAATTCTCGGGAACGATGCCAAAAATTGACAGGTTTCTAAACCTGTGCAATAATAAAAATAAATCTAGTTGCCAATTAAAGTTATCAAAACCCGATTCTAAGTATTAGAGTAGGGATTTTAGGTGTGCAATGAGTTATTTGATTCACCATATTCTCGAAAAGTTTATTTAATCTGATATACCAAAATGGGATTGTTTATTCAAGAAGATCTATTGATTTGTATAAATGGCTAGTAGGGTCGTCTCCTCAGGGATTGGGAGTAGTTGTCTCTTTTGAAATTTAAAATAACAAGGCGGTGATTTTGTCTAAAAGATGCCAACTAAGACAGTTCGAATAAGAATAAATAACTAACTAAAAATTAAGTGACAATTCACTAAAATCAGAGTAATAATAACTAAAAGCCTAGTCAAGAAATAGTTTCAGTAATGATTCACCTAATTGATCATCGATATAAAGGCAATTCCAATTATTTACTAATAAATAGGTTATAACTGTCAAAGAAACGATGACAGTCAACCCCTCCTTACTGTATCAGTGATTAAGGTACGTCCGTTAATCACTGTTCTAATTGAGAAATAATTTTAGGTACACCCGTAAGATTTAATTCCTCAATTACCTTACGTATTAGAGGAGCTCTATTCTAACCAAATAACGCACTATCAGGGTTATTTTAGATTAGCCCACGTATTCTCCTGACACAAATTCAATCATGCTAGTTATCACTATTTCAGAGCAATTAAACAATTACAGATTTAATGCTCTAATTGACAATAGATTACTAAATCAATTCATTATCCGGATCCAAGACAATCAATCAATTCAATAACCATAAGCACTGCAATAAGAGAATATGCAAATACCAATAAATAAGAGGAAAAGATAAAATTAAATCAATCTCATAATTTTTAAACGAACCAAACCTTCCGTTGTTTCTTGACTCGAAAAGGATTTAGTTCATCCCTATTGAGAAAAACCCATGCAATAATTCAGAAGGCATTGTCAAGGACATCATCTCCGATTGAGAAGATTCAATTCGTTGGAATAAAAGAGAAAAACGAAGCTACCTAAAGTGATTAATTGTTTTCACTTGGTCTCCTCACATACGAGGGAAAAGGCTACTCAAAAGCCAAAAAGGAAAAGTCAAAAAGCTAAGTTAAAAGTAGTCCTAGTTGTCTGCTATCTCTGTTTCCTTTCTAATTTCTACCTTCTACTTTTCGGCTACTCCAAAGGAAGAAAAGGGAGACTCCAGGTCTCCTTCCCCCTTCGCTCTCTTCCGCATTTACCAAAAAGGGAAAAAGTTTTAATATTTCAAAAGTGCCCCTGGAGTAATGAAGCAGAGTTGAATTATTCTCCCTTTGTTGACTGCTGCCAATACTCTTCCCTGATAACCGTCAATTTGGCACTTGTTATAGTATTTTTGTTCTATTCCCTGTAATAAATGCCAATTTTTAAAAGTAAGTAGAATCTGACAATTAATCCATATTTAGGAAGTTAATGGGGGGAATTAATTATGAAATAAATGATAAAATTGCAACCTATCAGTCACCTTACTCTCTCAATCCTTTGATAAAGCATTCAAGATTTTTCTGTTTTTCTCTCCTAAAGAGTATTTCTTTTCTAGCACCTCAAAATTCTTAATTAAATCATTGAATCTGCAATACATTTTGTCAATATTCTCATGAGGTTCCAACTTAAATGATTCATATTTGGTAACTAAAATAGATTTCTTTTGTTCTCTCATATTTTCACTCCCTTCATGAATTTCTCTTAATTTGTCCCAAATCTCTTTAGCAAACATACAACCTTTTACGCTAATGGATTCACTTGAATCTAAAGTACTATACAACACATTCATAACCTTTGCATTTAAGGTAAGATAGGTTCTATCATCACCAGTCAATTCATCTCTGATTTTTAGTTCTGATCTATGAGTAAATTCAACTATTATAGAGGCATCATATGCACCTTCATTAACAATAAATCACAATTCAATATCAATAGATTGCAAGAAGATAATCATTCTTTCCTTCCAACTCACGTAATTGGATCCATTAAACATTGGGGGTCTAGTGACAGATTGTCCTTCAAAAAATATGGCATTGTTGGTTGTTATTTTACTCCAAAGTCGCTTGAACTTAATCTTTAGAAGACCAAATTCTGATACCAATTGTAAGGATCGAAAACAACCTAAGAGGGGGTAAACTAGATTATTTAAAAACTAATCAAGTTATGAGACACTTTTTTTGTTTAATATGAAATTTACTCTCTTTTCTAGGTGACTACTCAATGAGACAAATAGTAAGAAAGCAAAATTGTTTGACAGTAGATGAGATAAGCAATTAAGATTCACAAGATAGTAAGTAAAAAGAAAAGAATAGCAAACCAATTTGATTACCAAACTCCTCTTGAATTTGAATATCACTTTATAGATCAAACTTTTTCAAGTTGATGAAATACAACCAATCTTTGTATATAAAGGAAGAATCACTTCCTCCTTGCCCCAAGCAACACTCGGTCAAACAAGGAAGTTTTAATATCAATTAAGATAATCCTCAAAAGACTACACTATTGAAGTATATTTTTCTCACACAAGAAAAGTTTACACGAATTTCACACAACTAAGAGTACAAATCTTCTTTGAAGAGTATTTTTTCACTAAAACTACTCTTGATCTCTCATATTCTCAATGTGCAAAAGTTGTTTCAAACTGGTTGATTATGCACTATTTATATGAGACCAAAAAGTGCCCCTATTAATGCTTCCAACGGATAGAAGGCAGTTGAAAAGTCAAATAGCCGTTTGAAATATCGGACGTTCGGTACTCCCGTCACTTGCGTCCAACAGCAGGCAGTGAGATTGAGAAATCTTTTTCAATTCTTTCAGACGTCCGGTGTCTATGATGCTTGCGTCCGAAAGCAGATGGTAAATTTGAAAAATCTTTTTCAATTCGTTTGGATGTCCGGTACCACAAATGCTTTACGTCCGAAGTGCTGCACACTTTATCGGACGTCCAGTATCTCTGATGCTTGCATCCGAAAGAAGTCAGTGAGTTAAGGAGAAATTCTTAATTCTTTCGGATGTCCGGTGATGAGTTCTTCATGCGTCCGAAGTGCTGCACACTTTATCGGACGTCCAGTCCTGTCTTCACAAGCGTTCGACAGCTTTCGGCTTCCTTTGTCTCTTTCAATTTCACTTGATCTTTAAATCGGATTTGCTTCATAACTGAAAGTATTTCTTGAAGAGATATTAGTATCATCCAATTGTTTTGTAAACATCAAAAATTAGGGATCAAGATTGACAGCGATATGCTGCGGCTAAGAAAGCAAAACAGAATGGTTAATTTAATACAATTTACACTGTTGCTGTCAAAGCATTGCGAATGACGGATAGTTTAGCTGAGATGAGCACTTCCTCTATGAAGCGTATGTGTATCAATGAACATAATGACAACACCTATTTTGCGAATATGAGCATAGATGATACAATTGAGAATTCGTTGCCGTCTTCATCTCTTATGAACAAATATGGTTCCCTTGGTTCTTTTGCTATTGAAAGCAATGAAGCATTGACTCCTGTTAATATCCATGGAGAAAGCATTGCTAATGCTAAGAACATTCCAATAGGTAATTCTCCTTTTCCAATTCAAAACTTAGCTTTGCTTCGTAATAGTAAAATTATCTTTTCATTATATAATAGATACTTATATAATTACTAATGTAAAATTATTTACAGTGCCAAAGGAATACATTATACTAATGTAATACATTATCGATTGAAAAAAACTGCTCCATGGCTTGGGAGTTGGGACTTCCAATTCAATCAATAGTTCTTCATATAAGGATAATGATGTGAAGGTCTAATTTTACAATCAGCGACGAAGAAAGTATGTGACAGTTGAGGAAGCTCAAAGGGAACGAAATCATCGTCATCGTTGTGAACGTTATGCTATAGCAAAGAAAGCAAAGCAAAAGTCCTCAGTCGATAACATTTCTACTGTTCCTTTGATCACACCTGAAATAGTTAATCCTTTAGTTCATAGTCCATTTGATTTGATAGAACATCTTGATGGCGATGATGGTAACAGGAGCTCTTATAACGACAATGTAACCACCAATCAGACAATTAAAAATGTCTTCACTTCTCAGTCTGTTATTGATGAAGATAATCAACTTACTCATGCTTTTCTTCAAGTAAAGAAGATTGTCATCTCTCTGGTAGTTTGCAAGAAGACATTAGAACTAATGTAAATTTTGAAAACACCAATCACACGCCTTTCAATGATGAATTAGTATCCGATGTTCATGGTTGTTTCCAAGGTACACTTACCTTTTTTTTTTGAGCTAGCTATTATCCCTTCGGTTTTTACATGTCACTTTGTAATATCTAGAACATTTAGTCAACTTAATAATTTGATGTGTGCTCACACTAAACATTTGTTCTATAAACCTAATATCATTTTCTTGTTGTTAGATAGTTTGCCAAAGCTAAATTACACAACCCTTTCATATTCAAGAATGTCGACGTCAACTGCTAATATTTTTATAAGGGATAATTTTAGAAACCTCCCCTGAGGTTTCTAACAATTTCACTGAACTCTCTTGAGATTTGAAAAATTACACATACCTCCCTTATTATTTAAAATGATAATTGTATCCTTAAATATTTTAATAAAATTCTCTTAACTTATACTTAGAATGAGCTTTAAAATTATTTTTTCATTCTTTTTCCTTTCTATTTCTTTTTTTAAAAATTTTTCACTAATAAAACTGTAAAACTACTACTATTACCTCTAGATTCTATTATAACTAAATGTCAAACTAGTAATATTTTTGACGAGTTAATTTTATATTTAATATTTTTTTATTTTTGTTATCTATTTTTTGATATTAAAATTAACAATAAATCAAAAGAAATGGCCCAAAACTATTACAAATTATGATAATCCGGCTATTCAAAAAATTCATAAACTCTAAATAAATTATTTCAATATATTCTTTTCTATTTTATAAATCTAAATTCATAATAAAATACCATCAAAAGTATCCCATCATAGTAATAAATTATTATTATAGTTATTTATCAAAAAATAGATATGAACATGAAAATTTTGACACATTTTCCTTATAATCATACTAGATAATCTTATAATTGTATAGAAAAATAAATTAAAAATCATTACACAAGGGAATTTTTCGGTATTCATTTAAAAAATTGACCAAGCCAATATTATTTTAAAGTTTTGTTACTAAAATTATCAAATCAAAGGAGGTAAGCATAATTTTTCAAATTTCAGGGCAGTTTAGTGAAATTGTCAGAAACCTCAGGGGAGGTTTCTAAAATTATCCCTTTTTATAATGATAATTTTAATTCTCTTTTCAAAGTTTATTTATGATTTATTATATAACTGAGCCAATTTCTTGTATAATTTCTAGAATAACTAATTCCAACTGAAAGGAAATTTATTTACTCAAGTCTTTGTGTGAAGTATTGTTTATATTTTCCTTAACCATTGCAATCATTGTAATTTTATAGTTTCATTTGTTAATAATTGAAAATGATATATAGGACCAGAGCTTTGTGAAGGCAATATAAATGAATGAAAAACATGAATTCAAAAACTTCAATTATAATTCAATATTATGTATTTAAAAGATTATTACCATGAAAATAACTGATTTTAGACTTGCAAATCAATATAATGGGATGTTCATGTGCAATTTGAATCCATCTGTATCGATAAAATCATCCTAAATTGCAAACATAATTGGCATCATTCTACAAAAAAAACAATGAATATAAAATTTAATCTAATAACAAATAATCATACAAAAAAATCAATTTAACAAAAACATACTTTTCATTAATTAAAAGAAAGTCCTAAACTCGTACATATCTTCCTCCTAACATAAAAAGTTGCATTGGAAGCACCTGAGTGACAACACCGAGAACAGTTGTAACAAAAAACAATAATTAAAAAATCTCACTATGATAGCAAATACGAATCAATAATTACATAAAAAAATATCAACAATATTTGGAATACTTATAATTGAGTCTCGCGAATGTCTCAGTGACTCCAAATCTCCAAACCGAATCAAGTGATAAACATTATGAATTGGTAGAGCAAGTCCTTCATCAACAAGTTTAATAAAAGTGTTCGATCTTAACACCAATTCAAAAGGAACTGATCCAAGGATTATTAAGCCATTAAAGACTCGACGAACGGTAGCATTGGCAATATAATACATCGAGTACAACTATAAAATTTCATTCAAGACATGAACGTCATTATAATATGCAACTGCTTAAACCCGATCACCTTACAAAATAAACATCATGAAAATTCCTAAAAAAAATAGCAACAAAAAAAATGTAATACTTACCAAACCATCTGCGAAAACAAACCGTTGAACCTCCGACCTATATTACAACTATCCCGAATAAGATTTTTTCAACAAGTACTACTAGATAGCGTCATTTAACTGATTAACAAACACAACATTCTGTGATAGGTTGCATTTTTGTCAAAAAAATTCATGATTGTTTTCCCTTTAATTTCAATCAAATATTGTATTAATTGATGGATTCTACTTATATTTGGTAATTATGTTGATTGCAAAGATTAGAGCAATTTTTTACTAGATTTCTGCGCAATTCAACGTAGGCACGTCAAGGTAAATATCTAACCTATTCTTTGGAGCCGCAAGACAATTGAAGAGGCTCTCTCTTTTCTTTTACTTATTTCAAATAAAATATCCCACTTTTGGAGGATACTCATGTCAATTAGTTTGACTAATTTGCGTGGGATTTCTTCAACAAAGATAGACTAAGTTACTCTTTCTAGTCAAGAAACAACGGAAGATTTGATTCATCTAAAATTGTAAGATCGAATTGATTATTTTGATTTCTTTTATTTACTGGTATTTATATGTTCTCTGATTTAATTTCTTATGATTATTAGTTTATTTGAATATCAAAGGCGCCCGATATTTAATAAATTTAATAACCTAAAACCAGTTAGAGGAGTTAAATTCATAATTATTTAATTGTTTTAAAGTAGTGATAACTGTGACAGCCCCACCTTACCCTAAGGCGAACCAAAGGGTTCGGCGGACCGCCTGTCCAACTCTCGCCAGGACTCGTTCACTCTCTTCGAACAAAATAAGATAAACCCTCGAGGAAACGAAGACAGATCCCAAATTGGAAATACAAATTTACATTCATTCCAATCGTAATCAAATATACAGTCCCAACTATAACCAAAGCTTTAAATTCTTAGTACATTCCAACCCTAATCAAGCACTAGAACGAGATCAAAAGCCAAAACAATACAAAAGGCTAAACTATACTATACAGGTCTCTCGCCCTTGCTCGCAACCCCTGTTAAGGAAAACAACGGCGTGGTATGAGCTATAAGCCCAGCGAGGTTCTATATACTCAACTAAGCAATTAAACAAGGACATTAGCACGTAATGACAAGTAATCCAGGTAACATTTACGATATAAAGCAAGAGTAACACATTCATTAAAAGGATACATGAAGCCATTCGTTCGTTCGTTCGTTCATCGACCATCCATTCCTTCAATCATTTAGAAAAATTTCATTTGTCATTGAAAATCCCTCCGTCATTCTTGCCATTCATTCGTTCATTTCGTTCTTCCCCTTCTGGCCAGCGCACTGGCCAGTCCTTCCCAAACTTCACGGTCATACTCGAGTATACCAAACATTCACATTAACCCAAAGTCACTAATCGCCCGACCGAGTCCGCTTCTGGCTCGAGTCGACCAGTAACAAAAGGCAAGGGCCCAGTTCAGCCAGAAGGCTTACATTCATGCACAAGTAACATTTAATCATTCAATCATTGAAATTTTCACGTTCATTTAGGTCGAGTGCGATAAAGTACACACTCGCCTAGAAAAGTCGTTTTGAGTATTCATTGAAACATTTAAGAGTTCAAACAACTATGACAAGCCACGTAGTCAATGGAAATATAGCGTACCTCAATCACATAATAAAGCAACAATCCAAATAGTCACGACAATTCACATAGTCATTAGAAACAAATCGTATATAGAACACTCACCTAAGCAAGCAAAACGTCCAAAGTATCCCTCCGGATCTCAACCCTAGTCTCCAAGAAACCCTAAGTGTAATCAAGAGAATACATTATGGTTCTATCATCAAAATATGTGGGTGAGTCAAAGAAATCCGAATAAAACTAATACAAAGTAAAAGTATGATTTTAGAAGTGGAAAGAGTACATTTTGATCAAAGGAAATGAGTAACTAAAGGTTTTCCAAATCAAACATAAAACTAAGCTCAAAAGGTTTTAGAAAATTAAATCGGAAAAATTTGAAACAGTTGCCACGTCATAATCCGGCCAGAACTTGGCCGGATATCCGGCCGGATTCAAGGCAGTGGGCAACCCTAATTTTTTCGTCTTCCCCTGTCAATCCGGCCAGCAATCCGGCCAAGAGTTGGCCGGATATGCGGCCGGATAGTGAACAGTAACTTTTCTCTTTTTTCGTAAAACGTGTATTTGGCTCAAAACCAACACATATGCAAAAAAATAATGTGCAACAAGTATCTTGGTTAAAAATCATATGAAAAGGTAGTCAAATACCTTGAATTCACACTTTAAAACCTTGCGCGTTAAAATTAGGTTTTGTGGCCGAGAAACCCTAGGCCGCTCCTTTTGTTTCGGAACGAAAATAAACACGTATTTGAAGTTCAAAACTAACATTTAGAACTAAGCATCATGGTTAAAACGAAATGGTATAAGTGCAAGTAAAGTGACTCATATAACTCTACTAAAGTGGCACTAAGTTACTCTAAGCCAAGTAAGCAAAGTTAGTCTAATGCATCACAAAACTACATTCCAATCTCATTTCCATTCACTCAAGTTCAAGAAAATAAACGGACAGCATTTCCCCTATATTCCTTCACTTTTCCATACTACAACCAACCACAAATCTCACAATTTTCAACCACAATTGCATACACAAACTATAAGCTATCAAACACCCTTAATATACAACCAATTGAAGCTTCACAACCAACCACAACAAAACCCCAATATTCCATCATAACTCAGCACACACAACTCCGATTCAGTTGATTCCAAAGCCATTGGAAAGCTAAGATACAAGGCTACAATTCTTAAGAAGACATCAAAAGCTAATTCATTAATCTTTCCAGCCAAAAGAGCCAATTACAGATGCTGATTTCCAGTTTTGGCAGAACCAGGGCAGCAGGGGTAAAATAGTCATTTCACAGGTTACCGTGCTCCGATTGAGCTGAAATTTTACAGATAATCTACACTCAATTCTCTACAACTTTCATGTTTTGAGCTAAGTCCAATTCGGCCTCCATCATGGCCGAACAACACTGATCATATTAGGGCAGAAAATTCTAAGAAAACCGAAAATCTACACCTTACCACTTATAACCAAGAATTAATGCACAAAACCACCAAAGTAGCAACTACAAGCCACTAATTAGCATCTATTGGAACCAAAGAAAAATGTTCTTAGCAATCTTACCTTAGAACCTCAAAGAAAGTTGGTAGCTTAGACTTCCTCCTCCAAAACAAATCCACCAAAGCCTTTAATCCTCCTTGGTGATCACTTCTATGGAGTAGTTTCTAATTTGGTTGGCTAAATCACAAGATTTGAGCAAGGATTGAAGCTAGAAATGGAAGAGGTTTTCCTTGTTTTTCTCTTCATGAAGTTCGGCCAAGGCAAGGGAAAATGAGAGGAAAATTGGTCAAAAATTTGGTTTGAAGAAAGTTAATGTCTTGGGTCCAAAAGTCCAACCTCCAATCAAAGCATGACACATGGCCTCTTGAAGTTTCTAAGCTTATCTATTCTCCTCCAATGATTCAAGTAGCTAACTAACCTCTAATTATCTTCTAACACCATGTAGAATAATATCACTTAGTATTTCATCACCTAATCGGCAAAATTAGATCGCACTAGCGGGCCCCACATCTAACAAATGCACTTCAAGTTATGTACACTAACTTGTACTAGCAAAATGATTTAAAAATTGTACTTACTTGTAAAATGTACAAAATATTTAATATTTTCAAAGGACAGTATAATATATGGCCAAGGAAATAAAATAATACTTGGAAATGTGAAAATTTTCGGGTTCTCACAATAACTGACATGATCGAATTTGTCTCAGGCGAACATATGGGCTAATTTAAAATAACTCTCGTAGCGTATTATTTGGTTAGAACAGGACTTCTCTAATTTTTAAGACAATTGGAAAATTGAACTCTACAGTCGTACTTAGGGTTATTTCTTGATTAGAAAAATGATTAACAGTCGTACCTTGATCACCGGTACAGTATCAAAATGACCTGAATGCTCCAATCAATAGTTTTGGAGAATTTTTACCCCAATCTCAAACGTGATACAACCCTTATTCAAACAGATATGATCAAGGATGGTGAAACAACTCCAACTTTAATTATGCAATAAAGCCAATCGATTTTCAACATCAATATCAACAGCAAGAGTCTCAACAACCATTATCCATATCAGGTATGTCTTTTGAAAAAATGATTGAATTACTAACTACTACTACATATCGATTTGAATAGGAGACACAAATGAGAAGTAGAGGGACTGAGGATGGAATGCGTCAACAACCGTTATCCACATCAGATATTTCTCCTAAAGAAATGATATATCATTTTCAACAGGAGACACAAATGAGAATTAGAAGGATGGAGGATCAAACGCATCTATTTGAATCTATAATAAGCATTCGTGATCTGACGGATCAAATATGTCTATTGACATCTAGAATAACGCAATTGACGTCTCAAATTTGTGAAGCATGGGCCTCACAGACTATTATCGATCTTGAGGAAAATGAGAGTGCAATTACCCTGACATGTGACTAGGAGTTGCAAGAGTCCCAAGGAGAAGGATCTGCAGATGCAGTTGAAAGAGAAATGAGAATGAAGAAATAAAATCCCAGTCTCTAAACATTCAAGTGAATAAATCCAGTGAACAATTTTAAAATATGGTGACACCTTCTCCATTCTCTAGCCAACATTACCTTGACTGTCAATTTATAATTTCTGCTAGTGCGATTGATTTTGCTATACCAGAAATTTTTGAGTCTCATGGCAGAAATAAATTAGGAGTTGCTATGGCTAAATATCTTGAATCGGTAAGTGCTCGTAATGGAGAAACGAGTGAAGAATTAAGGTTGTTGCTTACTTATTTGGCACCATCTACTAGTCAACGGAAGAACGTAACTCGTGTGCTTAAAGATCACTCTACTGATGAAGGTTATCAAGATTACATAAAGGGTAAAACACTAAAATGAGTTACAAGATTTTATCTTCCTTGAACAAACACGGAAATATCTAACCAAAGACATTAAAGAAAGGCATTGCTTGGGAGGCAACCCAAGAATTTTTAATTTTCAATTTTAGTTGTTTCATGTTTTATGTTTAATTTTTTGGTGCAATTTAAGTGATTTTTTTTGTGTCAGGAAGTAGTTCGTTAGAAGATGTGCACAAGTTAAAATTGAATGTTGAATATTGCTGTGTCCATCACAATTTTCCAGAAGACTTCAGGAGTAGATCACGTGCGCGCGCTAGTAGGGCACGCTTCATTTCGAGACATCCAAAAATGATGGTCAGAAGAGTCTTCCACTTTATAACATCCCCGCGCCTTTCAATCATGTGCTAGGAAGAAATACTCCAAGGTCATGATCAGAAGACTCTTCCACTTTTTGACGTGGTCGCGCCTTCTGGTCAAGTAGTAGGAAGTAATTCTCAAAAGTTACCATCAGAAAACTCTTATACTTTTTGATGTGCCCGCATCTTGCTCCAGTGAACTGGTAGAAAACAAATTTCAAAAAAAGGAGAAAAAAGAATAAAAAAGAAAACAAAATTTTCTTTTTCCTTTTTCTTTTCTTTTACTCTTTCTATTTCTTTCTCTCTTTTCTTTCTTTCTTTCCCCCTTTCCTTGTTCTTTCTTTCTTTCGTTGTTGTTGGTTATTGATAGTCTGATTGTTTGAATTTCTAAGCAATTTAGCTACTTGGGCAATTTACTGATTATTTTTCATTTGAAGTTACTCATTGGAATTACTAGACTGCTCGTATTAATATTTCACTAATTCAATTTTGTTAAATTGAGACTTTTGTGTTTGCTTGCTTATCTTGGAAATTGACATTGAGAATTCTCGATTGACTTTGGCTCTTGTTATTGGGTATTGTTGCTGAATTTCCAATTTTGCTATTTATAAGTATCAAGTCTCTTGATTCCTCACTATTATAATTTGTTTTGAGATTGCTTAGCTGTCTTGAGTAATTGGGAGCCACTTAAAAGCCTATGTTTAGCCATTGAATTTGGAACTTGTGAACAATACTTGTTGTTGCTTACCTTGATTGACTATATTGTTAAGAAAAAGACACCTCCCCTAAGTTAAGTTGGTAGTGATCCTGACCTCTCAATTTTTGTCTACATTTGCACCTCCATCACCATCGTCTTTTGATGCCAAGTTGCAGTACCTGCGTGGATAAGTTTATCAAATGGATGATCGGTTGGCCACCATCAAGCTCTACATGTCCTTTGTCCATCACCTGTAGCTGTCCACAGGCCCCTTCGATTTTCGGGAAAGTTTCGTTATACCTTTTTCCTTCTCTTTTGATTACTTATTGCTTACATTAGGGACAATGTAAGATTTAGATATGAGGAGAGTAGTATATTAAAAAAGTGCAAATGTAGGCATTTTTGTTGAAATTTTTTGTTCTTTTTTTTTCAAATTTTATCCAATTTTTGCCTATCTTTGTGCATATTTATGGTTATTCTTGATAAACAATTGTTAGATTCTCAAAATTTTCTATTGCTAAGGTTTTAACTCTAAGGTGTTAAGTATGACATGGTTAAATTTAAAGATGTCTCTTTGGTGAATATTTGAGATTTTATGACTTTTGCGCTTTTTTGTTAACTTCTCCAAGTATTATAAATATTTGTCTAGTATTTTTTTGTGTAAATTGGTTTAACTATTAATCTTAGTTCTCCACGTTTAAGAAATGAAGCGGATTTGTGTGGATTTTAATTTAATTTGGTGCTTATTTATGAATAGTAGTTGGTTATACTCCACTAGTTATCGTTACCTAGTAATTGGGGATTTTCACCAAAAGTGTCGACTTTAGCTTCAAAAAGTGACGATAACTATAAGTATGTGATTTTTAAACGATGAGGGTTGAATAACCGAGTTCCTTCATTTGATAGATGTCGGAGTTCGTATAGAAAGGCTTGAATGGCTAGAAACTAAGCAATTTTCAAAAAAAAAAAAAGATAGAGAGAGATGTGCTAATGTTGTATATGAATATGAAAGCGTGTGAATGAGCTGCTGGCCTGCTGATCCATGAGCTTTAATATCGAGATTTTGCTTAATAGTCGAACCATTTGCTGAAAATTGTTTGTTGATTATTTTATATTTTTAGATTAGTTAGTTAGGAATTGGAAAAGTCTTTGGTTTTAAAAGCTAACTGGAGAGATATTTCTTAGAATTAGCCACTAATGCTTGACATGTGTTTTAATTGTACCTTGGCAATAGATGATTTGAGTAATAGCCATTGTTTGAACTCAATGACTTAATAATGTTTCATTAGTTATTCTCATGCTTGAGGACAAGCATGGTTTAGGTATGGGAAAAATTGATAGGTTGCATTTTTGTCATAAAATTCATGATTGTTTTCCATTTAATTTTGATCAAATATTGCATTAATTGATGGATTCTACTTATATTTGGTAATTGTGTTGATTGCAGAGATTCAGAGTAAAAAGGGATTAAAAATATGATTTTTACTAGATTTCCATGCAATTCGACATAGACACATCAAGGTCTAACTCTACACGTTCGGGAAGCTCGGGAGTGACGCATGATGTCCAGCTATGAATCAAAGTCTTGGAAGTGGGGTCACAATGTCTAACCAAAGAATTGCTATTGTTTTCGGATAGGATGGAATTTGTTGGATAATTTGATTTGGAACAATAGTAGTAGTTTAGTAGTGTTAGGAGACTAGTTAGTAGTTTTGTCAAGGAGGTATCTAACCTAATTCTTTGGAGCCGCAAGACAGTTGAAGAGGGTCTCCTCTCTTTTCTTTTACTTACTTCGAATAAAATATTTGACTTGTGAAGGATACTCATGTCAATTAGTTCGACTAATTTGCGTGGGATTTCTTCAACGAAGATAAACTAAGCTACTCTTTCTAGTCAAGGAACAACGGACGATTTGGTTCATCTAAAATTATGAGATCGAATTGATTATTTTTATTTCTTTTATTTATTGGTATTTGTGTGTTCTCTGATTTAATTTCTTATGGTTATTATTTTGTTTGAATATCAAGAGCACCCGATATTTAATAAATTTAATAGCCTAAAACCAGTTAGAGGAGTTAAATCCGTAATTGTTTAATTGCTTTAAATTAGTGGTGACTGACATGATTGAATTTGTGTCAGCGAAACATATGGGTTAACTTAAAATAACCCTCATAGCGTGATATTTGGTTAAAACAGGGTTTCTCTAATTCTTAAGACAATTGGGAAATTGAACTCTACGGTCGTGCCTAGAGTTATTTCTTGATTAGGGAAGTGATTAACGGTCGTACATTGGTCACCGATACAGTAAAAAGAAGTTGATTGTCATCGCGTGTTTGGCAATTATAACTTGTTTATCAGTGAGTGAATGAAATTATTATTGCATCCATGATCAATTGAGTGAACCATCTTTGAAGTTATTTCTTCATTTCTTGGCTAGAGATTATTCATTATTGATTTAATTTTACTAAATTGTCATTTAGTTTTTATTTAATTTAATTTGTCTGAGTTGTTTAATCATCTGCAATCATATAAAAATCCCTCAAGACTTGGAATTCTAAAAGAAACAAATTTTTTCCAATCCCTGTGGATTCGACCTTACTTACCACTATATATAAAATCTATATTTTAGTTAAGCAAGTATTTATTATTGTACAGACACGACACCTGTCATTCTGCTCCATCGCACTAGATCTAAAAGACAATTCCACCTAAATAATAAAATTACAAATTACTTTTCTTATAAATAAAACTCAACTACTACAATGAAATGATTGTAATACACAATACAATCCACTTTTATAGAACAAAAATCAAGCATTCTTCATACCTGTCACAAATATTCTGAACACTATAATAGGTGCCAACTACACCAAAGAAACTTGGCACCCATGCACACAATGCATTGAAATATCCATGCCACCTAGCCAAACAATCACTTCTTATTTTATTCTACCTTCCATGCAATATCATATTCACTCAATCTAAAAAATACAAGATTTGACCACAATTCTCACATACACTACACATGGCCCCCCAAAATTCACAAATGCTTCCTACTAAAATAACAAATCCAAAAGATAACTATATTAGGGCTAGCGTGGCCCCAAGCGCTAGTATATATATTGTGAACATAGAATGTTATTTAATACTCCAAAAAGTCGTACCTTTGAAGACTGCAAAACATAATAACTCATTAGTTAGAAATATCAAAATCTTTTATGCTATGTATAGTGTCATTTGGATAGTGCGGCTATTCAACCAAAACAAATAAAAAAATTTTAAAAAATACATTATTTAAAACAAGCATAATATCTAGATATAGGTCAATATCTATGTCAAATAATTACTTCCAATAAACCATGATACTGCATATCATACTCAATAGGCATTACATGGGCAGCTCGCGTGCAAGCTAATCAAAACAAATAAAGAAATTAGAATCGTAATATAAAATAGTACACTAGTAATTAGTTAGTAAAGTGGTAACAAAACAAAACCTCATCATGTACTGACACTGGTGGCGTTACAACTATACTGCTTGAAAAACTTTAGTCCCCTATATTCTTTTTTTGGTATCCTTTTATAAACTACTCTTCAATCTCTTACTTGAAATAATTTTAATCTTTATTTTAATACCCTTAATCTTGATATAGTAGTATCTGCAATATTGGAAACCTTTGTTACACTTGAAAACATATTGATTAACTTCTTGTCATGTAATTTTTCACCAACTAAATTCAGTATTTTTTATAGGTCCTTCTTAGCAATTTTATAGGACTATTCTATCACTGCAATGTATAGAATTTGTACAAATCTTTATATTGCTTTGTAAAGAGTACTTTTCAATCCAAATATCATTGATGGTACCAAAAAATATTGTCAATCTTGCTTTTGCTTTGTTAATCAATCTCTTTAGTATATACTCCCTTCGTCCCAATAATTTGACGCTCTTTGGAGACCATGTCTTTTATCAACAGTCACCTGATTTTGCTTGGTTTCCTTTCGTATCTCTATTCGTAGCTAGTTTATGGTGAAAGCATGAATGCAACTGTGGGCCCTTAATTGCTTTGTTAATCTATTGATAACCATTTGAAGTGTACGTAGCTTCACGCTCTAGAGTTGTCATAGTTTCGTGCAAAGGACACTCGCTATTTTAGCAATCTTGGTAAAGATGAGATGTATCACTTGGGATCCACAATAATTACTAAAGCCTCTCCTGACCATGTGAACAAAGGGCAATGCTTGGAAAAACATTAAATTTATTTATCCAATTTTAGTAAAATGACATAATTTTGGAACGGACCAAAAAGGAAAGTATGACACTTTCAATGGGATGGAGTGAGTATTGATTAAGGACCTTCAAAATGTTTATTGCATTAAGAACTTTCATAGAGTAAGAGCACAAAATCCCAAAGAATTCATAACTTTTGCAATTATAAGAAATCTGATCACCTTTTGAATCAAATCTAATAACATGGTGGTACTTCTTGTTTTTGGGAATGATTCTATATTCTGTTATTGTTTCAACTTTGCCAAAGATATCTAAACTACAATCATGAAATTTGCCCTACTCAACTTCAAATCAAATGAAAACTTTAGAAGTGTAAACACAAGTAGCTTATTTCACAATATCAATATCAAATGGTAAAATTTGAGCGTTAGTTGTAAGGAATCATAGAGACATGCACAGAGAAAAATTTTAAAATTTTTTATTCCTTTAATAGATCGACCTCTGATTAAATCTATGTAATATAGAGTTATTTAAGAAGATTATCTCAATTCATGAAGATCTTCTTGAATTGGTGGAGATCTGACACAGAGGGGGGGGAAGTGATCCATGGAGCCACACAACTATCTGACCTGTAATAGTGATCTATGCAAACCTCTTTTAGCTAGAACCTCCTTAGGTCGAATTAGTTTAAACTAGATTAGTGCTAACTATTGCCAACACACCTCCCACAAATTGGTTGAGAAAAACTCTAGTTTTCACCATGAAAAACTTGCCCCAGTAAGAGAAATAAGAGATGTGATTTTTTTCTTATTTTCTTGGATGAATTTTGGAGAATTTCTCTCTAAATTTTTCTCAAAAAATTTCACAAGGCAATTATGTATCAATTAGTCTTGCTAGCAAAAGTTTTGTGAATATTTATAGACAAATAAGTTGTCCATATCCTTATGAAAACTTGAAACCATTAATACAACTCTTGTATTTGAAAGAATTAAACTTATTTACAATATGAATCCCTCAAGTTTAATTTATCTCATAAATTAAATTATAAGTTATAAAAACTTATCTATCAAGTCCCTATTTGAAATTCATTTAATCTAGTTAAAAAGTTCTTAATGTGTGTGACCATTAGATTCTCATATACGTTGGCAATAGGTATGAATTATAATTCTTAAGAATTAGATAAATTAAAACTCCTTTTAATTTATCATTGATTCCACCAATCAATCAGCTCATACTTATAGATCAAGATTGGCATCTAACAATGTAACAATGTATCATGACCATCCAAGCAATGAGAAAAGTCAAGTGGATGACTTCACCTTTCAGTTTTCGTGTAATTAATATTCTTTAACGATACTTATCTCACATTAATTTTGGAATAAATTGTGTCTATTTTAATATGTGATTAATGTTCATTTCTTGTACCAAAATATAACTCCAATGAAGAAGTACTTAGAAACACTATCTAAAACTCTTTCACTTTGTGCTAAAAATTCCAAATTATACTTCTACAAGTGGCCAGACACGAGATAACTCCTCTTTCATAAGAGGTAATAAATCCTTATAGGTTTATTCACCATATTTCCATACTTCAAGCATATACCCATTTGCTAATGATGTGAGCATTCTCTATTACAAGAGCAATCATATAAGAAATAAAGTATAATTGTCCGTATTCAAGATACCATGATAACCTTAAGTCTAAAAATCACCTACACAAATGTCACTTACACATTAATCCTTTGGCACTTAAAGGGTATCTCTATGTGGATAAATCTAGTGAATTTGATCATCCTATCAAGCACCCATAAACTAGTTTATATGTCTCACACACCATGGTAGATGAAATCTACTACTTCACATATAAAAGTGGCATAATATATGCTAATCTAACCATATTAACAATGATATTTCTTGTTAATACTTTGACTAGAGATACTTAAGAATAAATCTGGTCTATAATTGAATGAATCTAACCATCATAACTCTTATGATTTTGTCTATTAGGTTTACTCTAAGGGATTTATCATACTTATATAAATATGTAAACAATTAATATGATAAAGATATCATTTATTATAACATAAATAGCTCAAGTGCATATTAAACCCTAAAACTTGATTGATTTTAAGGCATATGCACTTTCAATCTCCAACTTGCATTAAAACTAATCACTTATAAGTCGAAGACCAAATGAACCTACATGACCATCATATTTCCTTTACGATAAATTTTAGTAAATGGATCAAACATGGCATCATCTATGGGTACTCTTTCTATCTTCACTTTTATTCCTACCAATAATTTCACCAAATCATGTAGTAGCATCTTAACAAGTCTATGGATTTATGAAGAGACTTTGGTTCCTTTGCTAAGGCAAATTTTCATTATTGTCACAATATAGGATAAAGGACTTAAAATGGAGAGAACCAATCCAAGTTCCTATTTGAACTTGCAGATCCAAATGCTTCCCTTTTGCCACTTCTCAAGTAGCAACTTGTTAAAATCTAATTGTAAAAACTTTAGTTGTGTTTTGCTTAAAAACTCTTTCAACACACAACACCAATATTATAAATAAATGCATAATTATTTACAAATTATCTTTATAAGATAGTTTGCTAGCATAATCTCGAACTTCCAATCTTAATTCTTCATGGACCAAAGGAGACAATAAATCTAGTACATTAAAAGGATTATTTCATACAATATAGATAAAACCTCTTTTTAGATCATTTCATGTTAAACATCTTTAACATCTTATCTATGTACTTTGAAAGGCTTAGCAATCATGATCTATTACTATAGATCTTTTCTCCTAAAAGAAAATTGTTTTTCCTTAATATCATGGAGAAAATCTTGGATAGTTATATCTATAGTTTTGGAGTATAGGTATACCTTTTTCATGTATCATATGACAACTACATATATAACAAGGAAACTATAATAGCTCCCACTATATTATGCATTAACACAAGACCAATCCCATATTTTTGATAAAATCAAACTCTTTGATTATCTCATTAAAATGGATGATACAACTCTTCGAGACTTGCTTTGTTGGTATATAAGAAGTAGAAAATACTAAATTGTATCACATACACAAATATTTATTGTTTCCATTTAAGAAAAGTGGTTTTAACATCTATTTACCATGTCATAGCTCACAGCTAAAGAAAGTAAGTAAATCTAAATAAATTTGAGTGTATATCATATGAATAAATAAATCTGATATATTTAAAAGTATATCACATGAAATAATAAGCAAATATTTCATCACTTATTTTTGAGAACAAGTTTTGATTTGAAAAATTCAGTGTCACTTAATTAATATAGATTTTTAATTTTTTGTTATTAAACGTGTCTGAATATATTAAAATTTGTGTTTTCAAACTCGAACAAGACCGACCGATTAAATTAAATGAACTAGGAATCGGGTACAGTCCAATCCGAGTATACCTAAAAAATCACTTGATAAAAAAATTGGTCAAATTCGATCAAAACTTGGGTTAAACCGAGAACCGACAAAACAAAAAAGAACGTGATTTTTCTTTTTCTTTTTTTTTCATTTTAAACAAAAGCTCTTTGCTGAATTTCTTTTTTCCCCCATTTTTTACTTTTTCCCTACTCTTCCCAATCCATCCGAAGCTTCATCCATCAAACACTACTGACAGATCTCAATTCAACGTGGAGAAGGGCCAAAAAAAAAAACAAAGGATTGAGAGACTTTTCCCTATTCTTCCCAATCCATTCCTAATTTCATCCACCAAGCACTACTAACAGATCTCAATTCAACATGCAGAAGAGAAAAAAAAACAAAGGATTGAGATTTGGTTCAGATAGAGGTTTCAACAAAACAATAAAGAAGTAAAGAGACAGAGAGAGATAGTAAGAAACTTTTCTTTGTTTTCAGTAGAATAAAGAAAAAATAGAAATTAGAAGATGAAAATAGGGGAGAGGAAATCTAAAGAAGCATTGACCATGGTATGGATCGGAACTTGACAACAACAACGAGAAAGAAGGAAACATGGAAAGTGGAACTGGAAAGTTGGCTTGAAAGGGGGAATAAAAGCAAGAAACGTACAATCATGCCCAAAACTATTCTATTATTTTCTTTTGGCCCTTTAATATTTTAAATAACTATAAGTAGTCTCATAAACTTTTTTGTATTTCACTTTATAGCATTAATTACCATATATTTTTCAAATATGTCTTAATAATTTATTTCTAGAATCACTAATTTATATTCAAAGTTTCAACAATATCTAGTTAGAATTACTTTTGAAGTGGTTTTGAATTATACAAAATATGTCTAAATAAATAAAGAGACAAGAAGGATATATATTTTTTAATGACAGTAGACATTTGTATAATTCATGTATATTAACTAATTAAAATTTTATTTATATACTTATGACATCATGCTGCTGTCATCCTATTTGTGAACTCTGGTCTGACTGGTCAAACCCTTTGAACTTTGACTCCTAACCCCTAAACTGTACAGATCATATTCTGGTCTAATTTTAAAAACATAGGTTAAGATCTGAATTCATTAACTTTAACCTATGTTTTCAGAACCGGATCGGGTATCGACTCGGTCAAGCTCAGGGGTCAGGGGTCAATGGGTTCAACCGGGTTCGATAGGGGTTGAACCGGATGACGTCATAAATAAAAATTATTTAAAAATTAAAATATTATATGTAAAATACCTAATAACATGTTAATATTAATAAAGGTATATTCATATATATTTGATGTTTCAAATATATTTAACAAGAAAATACAAAGAAATTAGAACAATCAAGTAGCAATTTATATTATTTAATAAGTATTAATAAGTTTAGAATTAAAATTATGGACTTAATTAAAAATAACACCAAACTTTAAGAAAACATTGATAAAGTATGAAATATTTGAGGTATATTAATAATTTTTAACAATCTAGGGGTCAAAATATAATATTGAAAAAGTTTGAGTTTTTTTTAAAAAAAATGCTGTTTGAACCGGAAATCCGGTTTTTTCCCGGTCAAACCCGGGTCTTGACCGGATTTTTACTTTCCCGGTTTTTTGGTATAACTCGGACTGGACACATGGCCGGTTCCCGGTTCGACCGGTTGAACCGGCCGGTCCGGTCCGAGTTTTAAAACACAGACTTTAACGGTTAAATTTGATTATCAAACAAGACCTTAATTGCTAATGATTTGAGCAACTCATTTACGAGATAGTGTTAAAGTATGTCATATATATTCAAGATACTATGTTAACCTTAAGTTTAAGGATAATTTACACAAACGTCATTTAAAAATTAATCCCTTGGTATTTTAAAGAAATTTTTACGTGGATTAATCTAGTGAACTTTGATTATTTATCAAGCACCTATATATTAACTTTGATGTCTCACATCATAGTAAATGAGATCTACTATTTCTCATATAGAAGAAGTATAATATTAACAATGTTGTATTTTTTTTAACTCTTAAAGTAGAGATATTTAAGAATAAACATTAAATTTAACCAAATGAAACTCACTATCATATTGTCTATGATTTCATTGATTTATTTTATTTTAAATACTTTATCATACAAATACAAATGTACAAACAACCAATATGATAAAAATGCCATTTAATAAACTATAAATAGTTCAAATACATATCAAACTTTAAAAGTTGATTGAATTTTGGGCATATACACTTTCAAAAATTTCATCCCCCCCCCTATCGATTGGAAAGAAAATTTACAAATTGCAAATCCAAGGATCCACCCTGATACAGGACGTGTAACAATCAGTCGTTGCTTAGAAGGCATGTTACTATCATTAGTTGCTTACAAGGCTTAGATAAAGTAAGTAAATATAAATTTCCACTTTCTGGGTTACCATTGACCTCTTCAAAGTTATCTAGTCACCCTAAATGTTTGGTATGTCCTTTCTCAAAGGTTAAAACCTCTCCAAAAGGTTAGTAAATGGGCTGCTTGATAACCTTCTCAATTAAGTTTTTTCATTTAATTCTCTATTGCTCTCAGTGCGTTAACATATAATATCAAATTGCATAATCAATTAGTTGTAACATGTGCAGCATTCAGAAGAATGGTCATTCAAAGATATATGTCATTCATATCAAACACGACATTTCAAAGACATGTATAATTAAGCTCAACACATCAGATTCTTCATCGATCCTGGATATGCAATTATTAACTTAACTGGCTAATGCGGTTCCCAGTATGTTGTTAACCACTCTAGTTAACTCGGTTCCAACGATGTTGTTAACTACTTCAAGTTAGTGCACTTTCCAAGATGTTACTTAGGGTATGTTTGATAAAGTTGAAGTCTAAAAATTGAAGTCTTGTAATTTGAAATCTGAAATCTGAATCTATTAAATTATTGCATTGTTAAATACTATATTTGATATATTTGTATCACTTATTTTTGAAGTAAATTTTGCTTAAAAAAATTTAGTACTAGTAAATTAATTTAGATGTTCAATTTTTAGTTATCAAATGCACCTGAACATATTAAGATCTAAATCTATTAATTTTAAGTGCTGAATTGAGTTATCAAACAGGTCTTAGGATTCTTGGTTAGTGCGGTTCCCATTTTGTTTACCAAGTATTGTCTGGCTGAAGTATTCTAATCTAGTTCTACCAATAGTTGACAGTATCAAGTGCTTAACAAAAATCATTCTTTTACAATTAATTATATAATTTTCTTCAAGATCAACATTTTTTTCAATACAACAAGGAATTACAACATACATTTCCTAATGCAGGATTTCATATTTAAAATACATTTTCAAAAGCACATGAAGTCATTGAGAAAATATTTAACAAAATAGGGGAAACATGAACCACTTATCTTTGTTCAAAAGAGGACTTCTAACCTAACTTAAATGGATTAACTATTTTTGGAGATATTTTTGAAAAAATTTACTGTAGCAGAATTTTTAGAGTATATTTTGGAATATTTTTAGAAAATATTTTGGAATATTTAAGAGTAGTAGAGTTTTTAAAATATATTTTGAAATATTTTTTAAATATTAAAAAAATTAGACTACTTTTTAGGGTACCTTATAGAGTATTTTTAAAATTTTTTATAATATTTGAAAAACTAGTTTTTTAAAAACTTCTGGATCCAAACAAAGATACAACGTAAAGATGATAAACAACTCGCTAAAACCTCTCCTAAATAAAGAAAAATGAATTAATGAAAGAAAGGAATCACTAAGGAGTTTTCAGGTCAAAGGAAGCCAACTAACTCCAAAACCCTAGCCAATACTAGAAACCAGATCAAACTCCGAAGATGCTGCCAAGAGACAACGGGCTGCTCGAACTGGTAATCCGCCCAATGAATCGCAACTGTGGTCGGTTGCGTCACTTCACTGGTTAGATAGTTTCACGTCAAGCTAGCCCAATAAATAGCCCAAAACTCTCGTTTTCCAATCTCATTCTAACTCGATTCCAACAATCATCCAAAGAAAAAGGTATAAAATGGTGTAAAATAGTATAGTAATTAAAATTATGCTAAAGAATACAGGATTTAAATTCTAATATATACAGTACACTAATAAGTCGTACCCAATCAAACTGTCAAATAAATATTTAGTTCACTAGTAATTCATATGGTTGAACATTAAGAAAGTTCAACATTAAGTAGACATCATTTATTAGAAGGGAAAAAAGATAGCATCCTGTTATGAATTTTAGTTCAAGGTTTCATTGAAAAAATTTTGAGGGTAGTTGTAAAAATTTCAATACTTTTCAAAGGCAATGTTAGTGTTAGAGAGGATACTACCAAATTTCCGAACCCCCAGTTGGAGTAAGAGTGAGACAATACTAAAACATTTAGAATTTTTATAAGTTATTTTATAGCTTCTGAAAAAGTTAGGAGGAAGGAAGAAAGATTATTAGTATCAACTTCGGTTTCATTTTAGAATTAATATTTCCTACACTGTCTATATATTGTCAACGTTAGATGAATGATAACTATGCAAAATTTGAATTTGAAATTCAATTTTTGCACATATATCATGGATTCAATAGTAATAATATATACATTATCAATATATATATGATTTACTCTTTCATTTATAGAATGTTGTTTATCTCTTCAAAAGGTGCACGAATTCAAATCTTCGACAGAATTATGAATCTAAGTAGGACCATGGACCTGGAGCACTTTTGCTTAATATGCATTCATATTCTGCCCAGATTGGGAACCTACTAGGTGTAAAAGAAGAAGCCACAAATTGTTGCGTCAATTTTTTATGAGTAATTGTTCGTATTCTTATTCTTTTCTTCGTTCACAAATATGCAAACATTGTTATGTCACCTTTTTAATTCTAAATCCTTCTTATTGCAGTTGTTAGGGATATTAAAAATTATGTTTTTGGTTTGCTTATTGCATGCCAAAACTTGCGATAGTTGTGATTAATTCTTTTTTTAATTTACTTCTTTCTCTATTATGAACTAAATTATTCCTTCTTGATACATTAGGTTTAGGGTTGCTTTAACCATATACACATTATGAAACTAAATTATTTTTGTTCACACTATTGTTCAAATTTGACCAACAATAGATAAACAGATTTTGACTTGAGATTAAGCACGATAATGCAATTAAAAGAAATCCATTTAATTATCATAAAGCGTTTCTTCTTGGGAAAAAATAACACCTTTGGATAGAAATTTGCACTAAAATGACACTTTTTTTTAACATTTAGCTTTTAACTATTCATATAACACTTTAAATATAAAAATGCTATCATTTTCTTTCCCTAAAATATAAATTCGTGGCATAGTAGGGCCGGAATGTTGGTAATGTATAGTTAAGGAATAGAGAGACAGAGAATTTTGAAAAATAAATTATGGAAGGGTTTTCCTTCCTTGAGAGATCTTTTTTTGTTTTTATAAAGAGATTGATCAAGAGGTTAATTATTGTAAGTAAGTGCAATACATTAAGTTTTCTATATCCATCTCTTAACTATTTTGACATATAAAATAATTTAATACTTGTTAAATGATATAACAGGCATAAAAGTTCATTAAAAACCATATCTAACAAACGCATGCATCTACATACATGCATACATACACACATATATATATATATAATATATATATATATTTATGTATGTATAACTCTGCATAAAGAATTGCAGAAAGATTCAGCCAAATTGACTGAAAATCTTTTCATTTTTTTCTCTTGATCACAAATCCGAAATATCCAAGTTTAAGAAAACCAATAGCATAAAAAAAAGGTCTTTATAACAAGAGATGATAATAACAACAACTTGGTTTGCAAGACCATTTTCCCAGCTTTGTATTCTCTCATTAGTTTGAACAGTTCTTTTTCCACCGACCATATGGTATGGTCTGCTGACTCTGCTCTGGAGTCTTCAGTCAAATTTAAACGACAATGTGGTTTCAGTTTTCGTTTGAACAGTCGGTATTTCTTGCACCCTCATTTTAAGACGGGGACACTGTCGTTTTGACTTCAATTTATAGTACTATATAAATTCAGAGAATTTGTCAATATCAACAATAAAAACCGACAAAAGTGTTCAAGAAAAGAAAGAAAATGTGGCGAAAGAAAACTCACATATGATTATACCAAGAAGACTTCAATTAGAGGTTCATAATTATGGTCAGATTCTAATTGAAATGTAAACGGTGCCCAAGTAAAGAATTCATTTCTTTGTCTTGCCATTAGTACAGATTTTTATGATATAAATCAATTTTGCTGGACGATTTTCAACAATTCTGCTAATGAAGGATTGAGCATGTATTTCATTTTCCAGCCCAAAATCAAGTTCCAATTTCCAGTGTCCACTTAACTTTTATAGAGACTTACTAGTCAATCTTCGCTTTTCATACTCCCTCTATCCCATTTTAGTAGTTTTAGACATTTAAATTGTTTCTAGAAAAAATTCATATCTTGTTCTCAAAACAAAACAAAAAAAGAAAGAAAGAAAGAAAAGGAAGACAACAGTGATTTCCACCTAATATAATCAAGTAATATGGACATATGGCACATATCTGATAATATATTTAACCAAAAAAAATATAACTGTGGATTAATGATAATTTATACAATTTTAGGAAAAGGAATTCAAATTTTGATTTTTTTTCATTCCACATGGACTTACAGAATTTCGTTTTTTAATCTAATTAATTTGTGAGCCTAAAATAGTTTTCATATCATGAGATTCTAATTTAAGGATTAAAATATGAAAATACAAGGTATCCTAGCTTGGGAAAACGTAAGATATATGATATCCTCTATAACTCTAAGCTCTAAACAGAAAATTTATTGTAATGTAATAATTAGTTTTCATCCCAGCTAAATTTACACTTTGTAAAAAGTGCAATACAAATAGTGTAAGTAATCATCTACGCATTAAAAGAATGAATTTAGGATGCAGGAGCGTGGACTTAGGCAACGAAGCAAAAAACACTAAATAATAGATTTTCCTGTTTTAAGAGATCAAAGTTAATAAAAAATTCTGAAATTAGAAATTTTAACTGCGAATCATTCTCAAAAGCAAAACAAATTGCCCAGTCAAGCCCTCAATTGAAAGCATATTATTTCCTGACTAAAGAAAAAGAAGCACAAAATACCTCCTCCAGAATGAATGGACTAAATCAAGTCAGCTTTTATGTACATTTTGACGATACCAATGCTAAACATGACCGATTGGCGCATTTGTTCAGATTTAATGCAATATTAGGTCGCACTTGAACAGTTGTCCTCACCTTTTTATTCCGTTGACAATATTTTGCCTTAGACTCTTTCAAACATACACATTTCTTTTCTGACTTAATACTAGTTTTTGAGTAACTCATTCATTTATGCTGCATTTAAGGTTTCTGCGAGAAGTTGAACTAGTATTAAAATGTTTACAAATTCCTGCATTTTATTGTTTAGAAAAAAGCACAAATATCTCTTTTTTAAAGTATAAACCTCCATTTATGTTCAAAACCTAGCTACACAAAATTGTAACTGTTCTGAAATTTCTTTACTGAATGCTAGGCCGTAGAAATCAGATAAAGGGAGGAAAGAAAAAAATAGGGTAACAAGAAGTAGCACCACACTTTACAAAAGCTTATTTGATCGCGGTCTGTGGACAACAAATTCTTACCCTTTACTCATGTGTCCCTTTACCTATGCTTCTTTCCTCTCCCTCATGTATGTGTTTTGATACGAGATTATTTGAAAATATTATTCAAAAAATACTATAATATTTTTTATGATGTGATGTGTTGGACTTGTGTGAGCCAACCCATTTGTGGGCCAACCTAAAACACAAGCCATCAAGACTTGAGGGTTTTTCAAGTGACTGAATATATTGAGACAATCGCAAGAAAGCAATTTTGTGAGAAGAATTCCAATCGCACAATTTGGGAGAGAAACGAAGAGAGAGAAAGAGTGAGAGCTAGAGAGAGAAAATTCTTTGCAACTTTGAAGCCTCAGTTGGAAGGTGATTTGAAATCCGATTGAGACGAAATTTTACACATGCGATTCTCTTGTCAAACTCTACTCATCTACCAGTTCAAATTTCAGATTTCCTTTCGTTTGGTAACACTTTTTCAAACTCACTTCTTTGACAGTTATAGTTTTTGGGGGTGATTTTGTAGCAATTTTGCTTGGTTGATATTGGTGATATTATTGTCATTCGAATATTTCGGATAGACCTGTGTATTCTCATTATTGTGATAGTAGAGATTTTTTACTGAACTAGGTCCCGTGATTTTTTCCAATTTGAATTTTTCACGTAAAAATTTGGTGTCCTATGCCTTTTATTTTTTCCTACATTTTATTATCACTACTGGCATTATTATTTGGTGATTTGATTTATTCCTATTTTAACTAGTACTTGGGGAAAAAGTAATTTATTCTGGGTTTACTCTGATATTGTGTGCTTGCACCGGTACCCCTTTCCCAACAAGTGGTATCAGAACAGTCAAGTTAGGCTGCTCATTTGTACTGGTTAAAAATGGATAATTCGGATAGTGGTTGCATGATAAAATTGAATGCTACTAATTATTCGATTTGGAAACCTAGAATGGAAGACTACCTGTATTGTAGAAATTTGTTTGAACCTGTTCTAGGGGATAAAGGTAGACCACGTGATATGAGTGATGAAAAATGGGCTGTTATGCACAGGAAAACTATTAGTAATATTAGAAAATGGATTGGTCAAAATATTTTTCAACATTTTTCTAATGACACCCAGAGCTGATGTATTATGGAAAAATCTTGAAATCATGTATGAATGGAAGACCGATTTAAACAAGGCTAGTTGTCTGAAGCAGATTACTCGGATGAGATATAAAGATGGGAAAGATATGACTGAACGCCTGAGTAATTTTCAGGGATTGATAAACCAGGCAACTACTTTAAATTTGAATTTGGATGATGAAGTGTAGACTCTATTATTATTTAGGTCACTACTGAATAGTTGGAAAATCATGGTGGTCTCCATCAGCAATTCAGCTCCGAATGGTATATTGACCATGGCTATTGCAAAAGAGGTCGTGATGATTAAAGAGTTCAAGAGGAAGGAATAAGGAATTGTCTATGAGTTCCAGGCCCTGGTGATAGAAAAGAAAGAAAGAAGAGGGAGAAGTAAAAATAGAGGATCCTATAACAGGAATGACAAATCCAAAGGCAGGTCTGAGTAGCGAAAAAATATTACATGTTATTATTGTAAAAAAAATTAGCATTATATATGAAGGAGTGCAGAATCTTAAAACGGGAATAAATTGAGAAAAAGGGTAAGGCGAAGGAAAAACGTGATGAAGAGACTACAACAGTTATGGCAGCTCATGATAATATGTTTGCATTCTGTGATGATAGTCAGGTGAATATTATTTATTATGACAGTGATTGGGTAGTTGATTCGGGTGCATCCTATCATGTTATTTCTCACAGGCATTTCTTTTCAATCTATACCGAAGGAGATTTTGGATATTTAGGATGGGAAATGAAGTCTCATGCAAAGTTGTTGGCATGAGAGACATATATTTGGATACAGATACCGGGTGCCAACTGATATTAAAAAATGCTCGACATGTCTTAGATATTCGCCTTAATCTTATTCTTACAGGAAAACTTGACGATGAGGGTTATCATAACTTGCAAGGTGGAGGCAAATGGAAACTCAGCAAAGAAAATCTTGTTGTTGCTAGAAGAAAGAAGTAGAGTACTCTCTACTTGATGCAAGCCAAGTTGGGGAAGGGAGAAGTGAATGCAATTCGTGATTCATCAATTGACCTTTGGCATAGGCGACTTGGGCACATGGGTGAAAAAGGGATTCAGACATTTGTTCGCAAACAGCTCTTATCTGAAGTTAGAGGTAATGTACTTAAATCTTGTGTTGACTGCATTTATGGGAAACAACACAGAGTTGCATTTCAAAATTTTCCTCCATCTAAAAAATTGAATCCGTTAGAATTGGTGCACACTGATGTTTGCTATATGAAAGATAAGTCTCTTGGTGGTGTTGTTTATTTTGTAACTTTTATTGATGACTTTGCTAGAAAGGTTTTGTGTTTTGCTGTGAAATCCAAAGATCAAGTTTTGGATGTATTTAAAGATTTTCATAACAAAGTTGAAAGAGAAACTGGTAAACAGTTAAAGCGTGGACGTGCTGATAATGGTGATGAGTACAAAGAACTATTTAAAATCTATTGCAAGTCCCGTGGACTCAGATTGAAGAAGACTGTGCCAAAAACTCCTCAAGAGAATGGAGTAGTAGAGAGGATGAATAGATCCATCACTGAGCGGGTCAGATGTATGCTCTCTAATGCTAAGGTGCCAAAATCCTTTTGGAGTGAGGTAATGAGGACTGCAGTCGATTTGATTAATCTTTCTCCATCAATTCCTCTAGATAGTAACATCCCAGAGAGAGTATGGACGGGAAAAGATGTATTTTTTAAGCACTTAAGAGTTTTTGATTGTCGGCCATTTGTTCATATTCCTAAAAATGAGAGGTCAAAACTTGATATAAAATCAAAACAGTATATTTTCTTGGATTATGAACATGAAGATTTTGGTTATAGGTTGTATGATCCTGTTGAAAAGAAGGTGATCAGGAGCAGAGATGTTGTCTTCTTTGAAAATCAAACCATTGAAAACATTGATAAATGTGATAACTCAAAATTCTCAGATAACATTCCTGCTAGTTCAAATTCAGATCCAGATCCAATTCCAGTATCTGTTGATTTTAATCAAGAGGGAGCTGAGACGGAGCAAAGAGAGGATGTTAATGATGGTGATAATCCTACTGCTGACGAACCTGAGCATGAGACACCACCTACTCCACCACCGCCACCACAAAATGAGTTTAGGAGATCAACCAGAGAGAGGGGACCTTCTAACAGATATAATCCTCATGAATATGTGTTGTTAATAGATGGAGAAGAGCCAGAGTCCTACTATGAGACTTTAGAGCATGAGAACAAAGAAGATTGGTTGCGAGCCATACAAGAGGAAATGGTGTCCCTGCATGAGAATCATACTTATGATTTAGTGAAACTGCCTAAGGGTAAGAGAGTTCTGAAGAACAAATGGGTTTACAGGTTGAAAACTCAGGAGCACAGCTCACAACCAAAGTACAAAGCAAGATTGGTTATGAAGGGATTTAGTCAAAAGAATGGTGTAGATTTTGAAGAAATTTTCTCTCCTGTGGTAAAGATGTCGTCAATTCGAGTTGTTCTAGGTATTGCAGCCAGTTTAAATTTGGAGAACGAATAACTTGATGTGAAGAAAGCCTTCCTACATGGTGACTTGGAAGAGGAGATTTACATGGAGTAACCGGAGGGGTTGAAAGAAAGTGACAAGGAAAATCTTGTATGCCGTCTCAAAAAGAGTTTATATGAGTTGAAACAGGCATCGAGACAGTGGTACAAGAATTTGACTCCTTCATGATAGACCACGAGTACTACAGGACTATATCTGATCACTGTGTTTATGTGAAAAATTTTTCAAATGGTGATTTTATTATTCTCTTGTTGTATGTTGATGATATGTTGATTGTTGACCGTGATACTATGAAGATTGACAGGCTGAAAAAGGAGTTAAGTAAATCTTTTGCAATGAAAGATTTGGGTCTAACTAGACAAATACTGGGGATGAAAATCTCACGAGACAGACAAAATAGGAAGCTTTGGTTGTCTCAAGAAAAGTACATTGAGAAAGTACTCAACAGGTTTAACACGAGTAAGGCTAAGGAAGGCTCAACTCCACTCGCACGTCACTTTAAACTGAATATCAAGCAGTGTCCTACAAGTGAGAAAGATAAAGAAGACATGAAAAAGGTTCCTTATGTTTCGACTGTTGGTAGTTTGATGTATGCTATGGTTTGCACCAGACCAGATATTACTCATGCAGTTGGAGTAGTCAGTCGGTATCTCTTTAATTCTGGTAAGGAGCATTGGAATGCTGTCAAATGGATTCTCAGGTATATCAAGAGAACTTCTAGATTGTGTCTGTGTTTCGTTAACGGTAAAACTATACTAGATGGGTATACCGATGCAAATATGGCAGGTGATCTTGACAATAGGAAGTCCACATCTGGATACTTGATGATTTTTGTAGGGAAAGCAGTATCATGGCAAAGTAAGTTACAAAAGTGTATCGCCCTTTCTAGTACGGAGGCAGAGTATATTGCAATCACTAAAGCATGCAAGGAGACTCTTTGGTTGCAGAAATTCCTTCAGGAGTTGGGTATGAAACAAGAGAAGTATAGTCTTTATTGTGACAGTCAGAGCGTTATTCATTTGTGTAAGAATTCTACATTTCACTCTCGGTTCAAACACATTGATGTGAGATATCATTGGATTCGAAAAGTACTGAATTCCAAGTTATTGACACTTGAGAAGGTGGATACAAATAATAATGATGCTGACATGTTGACTAAAGTATTGTTTAAGGAGAAACTCTTATTTTGCAGACAAGAAGTAGGTTTGGTAGAGCCCCCAAATGAGATGGAGGGGGAGATTGTTGGACTTGTGTGGGCCAGCCCATTTATGGGCCAACCTAAAACACAAGCCATCAAGACTTGAGGGTTTCTCAAGTGACGGAATATATTGAGACAGCCGCAAGAAAGCAATTTTGTAAGAAGAATTCTAGCCGCACAATTTGGGAGAGAAACAAAGAGAGAGAAAGAGTGAGAGCTAGAGAGAGAAAATTCTTTGCAATTTTGAAACCTCAATTGGAAGGTGATTTGAAATCCGATTGAGACGAAATTTTACACACACGGTCCTCTTGTCAAACTCTATTCATCTACCGGTTCAGATTTCAGATTTCCTTTTCGTTTGTTAACACCTTTCCAAACTCACTTCTTTGACAGTTGTAATTTTTGGGGGTGATTTTGTAGCAATTTTGCTTGGTTGATATTGGTGATATTATTGTCATCCGAATATTTCGAATAGACTTATGTATTCCCATTATTGTGATAGTGGAGATTTTTGACTGGACTAGATCCCGTGGTTTTTCCCAATTTGGGTTTTCCACGTAAAAAGTTTGGTGTTCTGTGCCTTTATTTTTCCTACATTTTATTATCACTGCTGGCATTATTATTTGGTGGTTTGATTTATTCCTATTTTAACTAGTACTTGGGAAAAGAGTAATTTATTCTAGGCTTACTCTGATATTGTGTGCTTGCACCGATACCCCTTTCCCAACATGATGTATGTAAAATAAAAAGTTAGTTAAAGATATAAAAAGATGATTAAAAATGTGTTTGTGATGCAAGCTTTTTTCTTTTTTTTTGCAAATAAAATCTGTATCTAAACAAATTGGAAAGTACGATGAACCCTAGTTTAGTCTTATATTGATTGTTTAATCCCTAATAACTCTACCTACTTTTTATCCTTTATTTTTTAAGGTGACTTTACTACTAGTTTATAATGCGTACAATAAGTTTTAGAACACTAACAATATAGTATTGGTATTTTAGTACTACTATAATAATAGCATTCTTTCAGTTATTTAGTCTTAAAAAAAACTGGAAATTTGGATACATTGGTATATAACATCTCAGGTTATGGATTACTAATAAATCGGCTTAAACATTTTTGTTTCAAAGTTTATGCTCGGTCTTTAAGCTTAGCTAGGGTGTGTTTGGAATTTGGATAGGAGGTTATTTGAAAAATATTTTTTGAAATAACATTTTGTAATACTTTTTGTGATCTAGTGTTTGTTAAATTAAAAGGTGATTGAAAATTGTGTTTATAATGTAAATAGAATAATATTTGGATTTTTTTTTTTTTTTGCCAAATTATAGTATCTAAACGGACCGACTTTGTTTCCTCACTTTTTTGGATTTGCACTTTAGTCGGAAAAACAGTTGATCGTTTCTCTTATATTGTAGCTGAAATTGCAGCCCTACACGATACATGACTGCGTTGGCTATTTGATACATACGATATGACATGCCAAAGTGGAGCCTAACTTGAAGAAATGAGGCTTCTTTCCCCATTAATTTGTTAATCGTTTTTTTTAGGCTAAATTTTTTAGTTTTGCTCCTATGGCTGCATATTTCTTCCTTTTTGTAAGAAAGTAAAAGTTCAAGCACAAAACTAATTTAAAAGAAGTTGAGCTTTTGAACAAAGAGAGGAAAAGAGAGAGAGAGAGAGAGTAGAATTTGTTGGAGACAGGCTACTGGAGGACTAAGCTGTACCTATAATAGCCTTAGGTAACACTTTAAGCTGCTGCAGCAATAGCAGGCTGTTTTTTGGATAAATGTGTATATGAGATAAAATGGTAGTCAAAGAATATGTTTAGAATATTATAAAACATATTTTTACAAAAACAACAACAACATGTTTAGACGTGCTCTAAGGAAACAGGGGAGAAGTTAATCAGGGGAGATGTTTAGAACTCCTAGTTCAGTGGGGTTAGGAAATGTGTTGATCATAATCACTACTACTTTGTGAAAGTCCTAAAGCTCTTAGGTATAAATCTTGCTATGAGCATATAAGAGCAAATTGTAAATATTTGACTATGTAATGTACTTGAAATAAACAATTTGAAATATTTTTTTTCTTGGTCACTTATTATCTTGAATTCTTTTACCTAAAATAATTTAAATTCCATTTGTTGTTAACAAGCAGTTTCATAATATTTTGAATGTTTAGAGTATAATGGAAGAGAGGAACTTTCCAAAATGGGAGAAATAACAAGCAATTGCAAAATACATGACAAATAAACATTTTTTTAGAGTGAGTGACTTCCTTCACTCAATAAAGTGTAGCTTCATATTGAAGCAACCTATGTACTTATATTAGTGAATTATAATTTTATTTGGATTGAAATAGTTAATTTATGCAAATAATCCTTAAACAATCAGGCTACAATTTGATAAATTTGTAATGCTTGCGGTATAATTGATCGTACTGGTTGTAGTGGAGTGCGTAGTTTAAGGCTTTGGTATAAGGTTCCATCAGAAGATTCAGAACTTCACGTAACTAATTTTACCACATTGAAGCTTTCTTTTTACCAAATGCAAAGATTACTACGACGTAATTCTAACTCTAAGGATCCATTTTCGTTTAAAAGTACCAAAATAGTTGTTCAAAATCATTTCAGGTTTATGCAAACTAATTATTTTCCGTTTATTTTTGGGTTAATTTCAGAAACCTTCCCTGAGGTTTTCTCCTATCACACCTAGCCCCCCCAACTTTCAGAAATCACACTTACCACCCTTAGAATGACAACTTTCATCACATTGTCAGCCCTTTTGTATAAGAATTGTATTTAAAAATTGTTTACAGGAGAGAGACTATTTTTCTGTTCCACTTTTGCCCTGTTGGAAGATGAGTTTTGAAGTTACAATATGAAAATAAAAACAAAGCTATATTGTGATATTATTTTAGAAGCTAAAGGGGTGTAAGTGCAATAAGCACAAGAAGCTTCTTAACATTGATACTGTAGAGGCCCGTTGGGCAGGACCATTCCAACCTGTCTGGTGCTTAAGATGTATAAAGGAGCTTGGAAACAAGATTTTCTTTGGGCAAATTGCAGCAACTGATCCATCAATCTAATACTGATTGCTATCTACATTTTTATTCAGATTACAAAATCAATTTGATGAAGTCCAAGTACAACATGCAATGCTATAGTTGTTTACCAACTATTTTAGCCTTCATAGTCATAGGCAATTCAAAGTAGAAAGCTCAGGAAGTTGAACCTGTTTTGTATGGTACTTGTGACAATCCAATCAGATGTGCATTTCCATGGTCACATGTTTAGCTAAGTCTAAGCCAAACTAAGATTCCAAAAAGTTTGCTACTATTCATATTTGTTCGCACAACTAATGCATCAACGTGTCTTTCCAAGCAACTAGTGCATCAATGCGTTGCTATATATTATAAGATTAGTATATGGCAATGCATCTTCCACCAGATGAAATGCATAAAAAATACAATAATTAATAAGTCTTCTTATCATACATTTTGATAATAAGGAGTAATTGTATTACTTCAGAAACGAAGAGTAAGGACTGCAGGGAGCCTTTAGCCTCGTTAAAACTACTTGGAAAAGCCCTGATACAGTGTGAGAAGCCTCTGTTGCAGAAGTATTGATGCTAACAGAAGTTCCGGATTGAGAACCATCATATTGAGTAGCTTGTGTAGGTGGTCCAAAGGGGTTTTGCTGTCCCCATGTTGGAGTTACATCTTCATCATGGGTGACATTGTTCACAGCATCTCTGGTTCTTTTTGAAGGCCTCCCTTTCTATATCAGAAAATTACAACTTAATCAATATTATGTTGGTTTATTGTTTGGCCAAAAAAAAAAGCACTAGTTTGGGATCAATTTGATCATGAATCTTTGGTATGATAATGCTTACTTTTTTTTTGAGCAGTACTTGTGCTAGCCTGCAAATTAACTTGGACATTCAAAGTGGCATTTTGTTGTGGACGACTTGGATCACTCCCCTGACCTGAAACTATCACAGGCACATTGTCTTGTACATGGTCCTGGAGTTAATGACAGTGTGAAGTAGTTAATAATGTATACCTATTACTCGGTTATATTGCCTTTACAAGATAACAAAAATGGCACTCAAATTAGGGGCCAAAAATGATAGCAATCTTGTTCTTTCAAATTTGAATTACTATAGCTTCAATTTTTTTTATTTTTGCAGCATTTTCGTGCACAAGAATTACTTAATAATAGGGGGTAGCATTGTAATTTCTCCTCTACTGATTGGGACAGCATGTCACTTCATTCTACGAAGGTGGTAAGTGTGATTTCTCAAAGTCAAGGGGCGCTAGATGTGATTAGAGGAAACCTCAGGGGAGGTTTCCGAAATTTACCCTTATTTTTGTTACTCTAATGGTTATTCCATTGTACACCCTTCAATTATATCTGAATTCTCACTTTAGTCCTTAAACATAAAAGTAGGACTCTTTAATCTCTAAAGTATAACATTTGTTCCATTTAAGTAAAATTGTTAATGGAATCTAAAGCAGTAGAGACGTGGGCAACATGCTCCATTAGTTTATTTATATAAATAAAATCAAGCAAAAATAGGAGGGTCATAAACATAACTTTGTGGATAAATAAACAAAAAACGAATTCTTGCATTTGAAAAATGGATCTAGGCAACTGAAAGGATCAAAAGAACAAGTTGAGTAGGAAAAAGAGAAAAGGATCGGAGGATGATTAGAGCGCTTAATGTTATCAAGCAATTAAGTAAAGATTTTAAAGTATAGAAGAGATTACCCTAACAAGACCCAACAAATCTTGCTTTTCTCAATTGTCACTACTTCCTTTGTCATTTTGTCTTCCACGCCAAACATTAGGAGTGGGCAAAATTATCTGCTAACCTGAAAATCCGCCATATCCAATCTGATCCAATCTGAAAATTAAGACACCCAATCCATATTATTTGATCGGGTTAAAAGAGGGTTGGGTACCCGTTTAAACGTGGGGCGGATTAGGGTCACATAATTAAAAATCCCCAGGTACTTGACCCACCCCGCATATATATATATATTTTTTAGTTTTTGCACATACTATAAAATAATATTTTAGAGCTAAATAAGCAATTTCATTGAACAAATTGCATTACAAATATAAGAGACTATAGTTTATTTACAAGATTCATTTGTAAAGGTTATGATCTTATGTTTTATAGAAAAAGAGTTTAATTAATGTGGAATATATATTTAAAAAAATGTGCTACTTATTTCAATCTTTTATTGATTTTGAATTCTTTTAATTTTTTTTACTTTTCTTGTATTCTTTTTCACATACTTGTTTCTTGGTAGGAAACTTTTTTGAAAAAAAATCTTTCTTAAATCTTAGATGAATGTGTAAAATATAAAATTAAATTAGCATAAATTATTTTCTTTTAAAAATTAAATGATAAATGGGGTGGGGCGGGTACCCATTGACCCAACCCTATTTCAACAGGTACCCTATAATCGGGTACCCGTTGATATGCGAAGCAGGTAAGGGTAAAAAAATAGTTGACTCGCAAGGTGCCCGACCAGCCGTGCCCATCTCTACCAGACACTACAGGCCTTTGCTAGCTAAAGATTTCCTACGCATTTAAATAAATTCATCAAATAATGTTTTTCATATCAAAATAAGAGTTAGACCAACAAAAATTTATTTAAAAAAATCTATAGATTGTGATTTAGCTTTTGCCAGGTCTTCTAATGGTATAAAATAGTACATAATTAAATTATGCTTAAGTGTACAAGATTTAAATTCTAATATATACAATAGGCAAATAAGTTGTACACAATCGAACAGCCAAATGAATGCTTAATCTGTTCATTTGTAACTCATATGGTTGAACCCTAAGAAAAGTTTAGTATTAAGAAAATAACATTTATTAGAAAGGAAAAAAAGATAACATGCATCCGATTATGTATTTTAGTTCCAGGTTTCATTGTAGAAATTTTGAGGGCCACTATAAAAATTTCAATACTTATTTGAGGGCAATCTTGGTGTCAGAGAGAATACTGTCAAATTTCAACCCTCAAATGGGTAACAGAGTGAGACAATACTAAAACTTCTAAAATTTTTAGAGGTTATTTTATGATTTCTAAAAAATTGAAGAGGTGCAATTAGCTAAACATGACTCTGCCACTATCATAAAGAAGGCTAGTTGATTTATGTACCAAGAAGGGGAGGTGGATGGCCGAGTGGGAGGTAAGTGAAGTAAGTTGGAAGAAAGGTAAAAATTTCTAGGAAGAGAGGGGAGAGAATATACGACGCTTTTATTTGCAATCATCTACTTCTTGTAATGAAGTTACTGCATAAAAAGGTAGATTTTGTGACGTGACGAGGGTTTTGCACAAAAGAAAGACGTTGTCTCACAGTCTAACATATGCAAAATCGTAATCATAAATCATGGACATCTTAGAAAGCAAAGCTTCTTGACTGTTTTAGTGAAAACTTTTTGCTTATTTCAGTCCAAAGTTAAGTACATAAAATTCCTATCAAAGAATTTTGCTTTACATTTTACTTTCGAATATTGATAAATTCCATATAGCATATAATCTACTGTGAAGCTTTTTGTGTTACTTTTTATACTGGAATGCAGAAGTCTTTTTGCTATCTTGTATATCAAACACGTGTATATGATAACCCCTTATATATCATCTACCAAACCCATGAAACACCACATAACTAAATTAGTGGATTTATGATACAAAATTGAAAGTATAAGTGTTTTATATATCATAATTGTTCTGGATAGGTGATTATTTCATTGCATCATATACACGTTTTTAAATTATTTTTTTATTTTTTGAACTATCTTTTTATATTACTTACATTAAAGTACAGAAGGTTCTGTAATATTAAAAAATTTTCTAAATGATCTTCTTTCCAAACACACTCATTTGAAGTATACCATCAATTATATGTATACCATTTTCAATGGTAGAATTAATGTTTGAAAAAGAAGTAAATATTAAGTCAATACTCATATGTTTATGTATCTCACAATAAAATATAGACACAAAGATCTACACTAAAAGTCGACAGCACACATCCCTTCTCCCTCTCTCTTTCTAAACTCTTTTTCGTCACAGAAACACAAAAAGCAATTAAAACCATATATACAAGAAATATGATTATGTAGTTCTAAACCAAAAAAGTAAAAAGCCAAAAAAAAAAGCAGGAAGGTACTAGCAATTATTTGTATTTCTTGTGCAAGGAAAGTCCCTGCAGTCTAGCAGATGGTATGTATGAGTGCATCTGTAATTTAAGTAATCAAATAGTTTTCTTTGCTGAAAAGTAGTTTTCTTATCATGTAAACTTTTTTACAATATTATTGTGAAAAGTGTCACGGCCTTCAAAAAATTAAATAGCAGAAAAACCATGTATTAAAGGCCATTAAAGTTTAAAACAAGAAAATGATGAGGCATTAACATTTTTAGAAATATATTTACTGTCCAAACATCAATGACAAGAACTAAATGTGTAATACTATTTTGGGTGTTTGTAACGGGTGGTATAGGCATTAATTAAGACTTAAGAGAGATCGATCTCCATAATTTGTTTTTTAGAAAATTGAACTTACATATGGAAAGCGATTAAATGCTAAAGAGACCATGAACGTGGTGTACCAACAACTTATTCAAAGAAACATTTAACCGTGACATGTGTTTAATAATTTATTCGAGATCAATTGTTATTGATGGACCGACATATGTTTTGAAATTCAACTTTTGCACACATGTCATAAATCCAACGGTGATAATATTTACATTTTCAGTGTATATAATATTTACTCTTAAAATAAACCATTCAAGTCTCACTATTTATACTTTTTCAGCAAATAAAGCTTATGACTTGGTGCCCGTGTTGACAAAAAAAAAAGACTTGGTGCCAGTGTCGTGGCATATGGAAAAAGTATTTCACTTGGTAGAACTTTCAATTAAAGCACTTGTTAAGTGCTTAAATATATTGTTTGAATAGTTTTTGGATAAGTATTTATTGTATTGGATAATTTTTTATTTTGATTTTACAATATAGTTATCTCTTTATTCAATTTATAATTTATGATAAAATTATTAAAATTTATGTTTCATTTTTTTAAAATACAAAAGTTATTCTAAAAGCACTGATTTTGAACTTTTACTGAAAGTACTTTTGACACCATAATTTCTACTCCTAAATTTATTGAATGATATTCATTAAATATTTTAGGATTAATCTTTCCTACACTGTCAGCGTTGGATGAATGACAACTATATAAAATTTGAATTTGAAATTCAACTTTTGCACACATGTCATGAATCCAACGCTGATAGTGTATACATTATTAGTGTATATAAGATTTACTCAACATTTTATCATCTAAACGTACTTTTTTAGTAAAGGCACGGCACTTTCAAACTTACTTTTAATAATATTCAAGCAAATCCAGCTAGGAGCATATTATTCAAAATTCAATATACCATAACATATGTTATACTAGTACCCATCAAAATGTATACTTTTCCTTTTTTTTTTGGGGAAATATAAGAACTGCATTGCAAACAAGGCATGGACATGAAATACATTGGATTTATAACTCAAAGGTGTGTCTAACTAGTATCCAGTGGACGCTCGGTAAGATATATTTTAGGTATCATATTTTTCAAAATGTAAGATTAATTAGGAAAAGTAAATAAATACAAGGGAGGTGGGTAAGATTAAATAGAGAAAATATATAAATGCAAGAGAGAGTAATAATTGTTAATATAATATATATATATATATATACATGGTAGGCAAGATAAATTTAAAATGTATTAACGAGTGCCTAGTGGGCACCCATTAGAATAATCCTAACTCAAATTATATACACTGCCTCTTCCCTCCCCCCCCCACCCAAAAAAATTTATACATACTAACTAGTATTTTGACCAGTGATGAATTGTTTATAATAGTTACATGAAAAAAGATTATAAACTCAAAAGAGTACTATTGGAGCATATGATTTATATCATATTTATGTATCTTATCTAAATGCTTAATATATACTAAAAATATATGGAAAAAATCCTTGAAACAAAAAGGTACACCAAGTACAATATTATTACCCCTTCCCTCCCTCCCATAGTCTCCCCATTCGCACCAATTTCCTCACCCCATAACCCCTTCCTTCTCTTTGATACTTTCTATACTCTTCACTACCCTCTTCCTCACCTTCTTAACCCAACTTTCTCACATCCTTGCAACCCTTCTCTATTCCCTCAAATCCTACGTTCTTTTTGCTTTATTCCGCTCCTACTTAATTACCCTAACTCTTCGATAATTTTACAGTGGACTTATCTCCTATCATACTATCATTTTCATATATTTATAACTATAATTGGTAACCTATTTACGTGACTTGCCCATCAACAAATAGGTTTACGTATGTAATTTAATTGGATTCAAATCGGTGACCCAATTAAACTCATTAATTAATGGGTATAAATTGAAAGATTGAATCACTCATTTTAGGGCCAAAAATCTGGATTGCCCTCAAACTATTAAGTTTGTAGCTTTTTAGCCCTCCAACTATTACGTGTATATTTTTGCCCCTCAAACTTGTAAAAGGGTATATTTCTCACCTTTTTTACTAGAGATAATTTTAGAAACTTCCCTTGAAATTTTTGTTAATATCACTTGGCATTTCTAAAGTTTTGAAAATATTACTAACATCTCCAAAAAATCATACTTTATGTAACGATCTCAACTTTGTATCATTAAAATATTCTTATAATAATCATTTACTGAGAGAGATATATTTTTCTCCCAATTCCACATTTTTTTGTTGTCTTATATTGAATTTTCTACCAAATTGATTATAATATAAGATTTATATGTTTTGCCTAAAAATTTTCTATTCCATAATTTTTTGCCAAAAAATTGTTAAAGCAGTAAAGATAATTTTGTCAATTCGTATGCTATAATAGTGATTAATGGTCCCATCTCATTGATATGAGTGTTGAATAATATTTCTAAAACTTTAAAGGTGTCAAGTGATATTACCATAAATTTCGTTAAAAGGTGTAGAGTATACCCTTTTATATGTTCGAGAGGCAAAAGTATGCACTTAATAGTTGAAGGGTTAAAAGTTAACTAACTAGATAGTTGGAGGACCATTCAAATTTTTTACCCCTCATCTTAATCTAATTAAATTTGTTGTAGATTCAAACTCAATCATTAGTGGGTAAATCTAAATCACTCAAATAATTATATTCTAATTTTTGCATAGATATATTTCTCATTTTTTCCTCTTCTTTAACTTCTATTCTTTTTTTTTATCAATTTTATACTATTTCCTCCCTTGCTTTCATACAAGTCTAATAAATTTCCTAAGTGTTAATTGATTATTTGCATTAATACCTAAATTATTTTTAGATTCTTGAAAAGCGACAAAATTTGAAACTCACTATGATCACTATTTTAGGTTCCTCTGTGATTGGGTTTAAAATATGTGTTGATTTTATTAATATTTTCTCTCTCACAGGATTAGATATTTCACTAATTCATTATTTTTGCAGGAATTTTTGATAATCGATGGTTATCGTAGGGTTTAAAGGCAAAAGAAGGTTTAAAGAGATGATTGTTGAAGAATTTTACCTGTTAGACGAGGGCGTGCCTAATTCCAGCCTTCAAATCCAGATTCTCAGGATTTAGTGCACGTGAGAAGCTTTCAAAAGTGCATCAAGGCTGATTTCCTAAAATGTGGGGATTGACTCCTTCAATTGGAATCAATTAGTTGGCTACAAATTAGGAATCTAGTGGGGCCACTCTAAAGAAAAAGGAAAGCTGAGGAAATTGACTTGTAATAGGACTTTCTTTTAAAAAGTTGATTGGTATTAAGATACCAATCAATTAGAAGTCAAAAAGAAAAAAAATTTCGGCAGACATGATTGATCATCCTTGGCGAGAAACGAAAAGTAGCATAGTACTCTTGTCTTTTACTTTTTCCTTCTGGCCGATTTTTGGAGAGGAAAACAATTTGAAAGCTTCGAACATATTTTTGCATGGCTTGTTCTCCATTAATGGAGAACTAATTTCGTACTTCTAGTCAAGGGGACAACTGAAGATGGTTCAACAATAGCTGTGAGATCTAAATTATTTTAATTGTTTCTTTCATTCATTGGTATTTGTATGTTTTCTACTTTTAGTGGCTATGACTATTGTGTATGATTGAATAGTTGCGCAATATTTAATTATTCACATAGTCTATTTGTTAATTGAGGGTAGTTGAATCCATAATTGTTTGATTACTCTTATCCCGGTAGCAACTGGCATAATTGGGTTTGTGTCGGGGAAACGTACAATCTAATTTAAATAAACCCTCGTAGCGTGTTTATTGATTAGAGTAGGGTTTCTCTAGTTCTAATGCAATTGGGGAATTAAATCCTATGGTCGTACCTAGAGTTATTCCTAAGTTAGGGAAATAATCAATGGTCGTACCTTGACTATCGAAACAGTAAGGAGAAACTGATTGTCAGATCGTATCGACAGTTAAAAACCTACTTATTAATGAATATTGGAATTATATTTAAATCAATGATCAGTTGCATGAACCATCTCTAAAGTGTATCCTTGACTAGAGTTTTCTTATTATTTCTCTCTCCTAATTATTTTTCGCAGTCGATTAATTTAGTTAATAATTCATTAGCTTTTAATTCTCAAAACCCCTTTTTATCCTTGACTTGAAAAAGAGCAAATTTTCCCCAGTCCCTGAGGATACGACCCTACTTGCCCTATATACAAATTAACAAGTTCTCGTGAATGAATTCTGGTATCCAGCAAACTCTTCGGAATCAGGGTGAATTTAGTAATCCATTGCACATCCATAGTCCCTGCTCCAGTGCTAGAATTGACTTGGAACCACTTTTGTTGGTGTTAAGTGGCTAATTGTGCATGTAATTGGTGATTATTTTCCCCTTTACTTTGTTAAAATATGGCGTTAATCGATATGTTTCACTCATATTTGATTTTTGGTGTTGTTTTTAGGAATCGTTAGTGAGAATGGAGTAAAAAGGGCATTAAAGCTGAATTTCAGAAGACTGCACTCTATAAGACGTGGTGGGCACGCGATATGACCAAGTGAAAGATAGAACCCACGGGATTGCACTTGTCGTGTCCTTGTTGCTACATTAGACGCAAATTGGAAGTCTGATCAATTGTGGAGCGATGCATTCCATTTGGAAAGTAATTAGCCTATTGAACTTTTATTACTTTATTAGTTTAAATAGGAATAAGACTAGAAAAGGAAGTCTTTTCCTTTTAGGAGACAATTTCCTTGGTACATGGTAATTAAACTAGTCTCGTAGGAGTATAAGAAGGACGTAAGCCGTCACTCAGATGGCTCATGCCTTTTTCTCTTTTTCTCTACAATAAACCCTAGTATTTTGTGGCCGCGAATCCACCAGGAGGAGCGGCTAATTCCTTTTCTAGTTGAAGGATAATTGAAGCTTTGGTTCGACAACACTGTGAGATCTAATTTGATTTGTTTGCTTCATTTATTCATGAGTATTTATATATTCTCTGTTCATTCATGATTATGATTATTTTCTACAGTTAAATACCTGATCAATATTTAATTGTCGAAATAGTCTATTGCCATCTAAAATATCAAATCCGTAATTGTTTGGTGGTTTTAGTATCTGTGGCGCGTGATATAATTTGATTGTAAAAGAGACTTTCGAATCTATGTCATGGGAATATATAATCTAACTTAAATGAACCGAGCGTGTGTGTTTGTTGGTTAGAATTGGTAGTTTCTCTAATTATTAATGCTGTCAATAGGTTAAATCCTAAGAGCTTGTTTAGGGTTGCTTAATTGGCAAGAGAAATAGCCACAGAGCGTGTTGTGGTTATCGAAACAGTAAGGCGAGGCAAGTTGTCAGAGCGTGTTGACAACCATAACCAGTTTATTTATGAATAAGCGATTTCACCTTTACATCGATGATCAGTTAAATGAACCAAAGTGGAAATTAGACTTTTGACTAGAGTATTGCCTATTCTTGGTTTAATTTTATTTAATTTTGTAATACCGTCTTTATTTTTATTCAAGTGAGCTATTTAGTTAATTTCTCCTAATCTCCCATTTTTCACAAAGAAATAAATCACCCAATCCCTGTGGATACGACCCTACTCACTGCTATGCTCGAATTCATATTTTAGAGTAGGAACTTTTATTTATGCTGGTTTGACAAGCCAACAAATTTTGGCGCCGTTGCCGGGGACTGGTGTCTTACTGATTTATTTTCTTTGAATTATTTTTATTTTTATTTTTCCCCTCACTCTGGAGTTAGTTTATGGCTAACTATACTCAACAATTTGGTGATAGACAGGATTTCAATCACAGGAGGGTTAATAATGTAGGTATCTCTTCTATTGATCAAGTTTACATTTTCTAACATTTCTTGTAGAAAAGTTGGTTGAAGGGCAAGTACAACAAAGAAAAACTTGTGGAATATGTTATAGCTCGAATCATCCAAGTAACATGTGTCCCATATTACAAGATGGTTTGAATGCCCAAATTTATGCTGTTGGAGGATTTCCAACTCCACCTCAAATGAGGTATGATTCATATTCCAACATGTACACTCAAGAATGGAGGGATAACCTTAACTTCAGTTATGCAGCGAGACCGCCAAATTTTCAACAGCAATATCAACAGCAACAACCAACTTTTACGTCAGGTATATCTCTTGAAGAAATTGTTAAATTACTAACTACTAATATACAACAATTTCAACAGGAGACAAGAATGAGTCTAATGAACAACCCTCAACTGTGGTGATACATCCTTCATTTCCTAATCAATTTACAAGATCCAATGAAGAGGAGGAGGAGCGAGACATTCTGAAAATGTTTCACAAATTTGAGAAGCTGAATTGCAATGAGAACATTTGTATGGAGGAAAATGCTTCAGCCGTACTGTAACAGAAATTACCTCCTAAGTGTGAGGATTTAAAAGTTTTTGAGGTGGAGGGCTTGAATAAGATAGGAGTTGCAATGATCAAACATCTTGAACCGAGAAAGAAAGTAGCTCGTTTGCTTAAGAATTACTGGCACGAGGATGAATGAATGAAACGAGCTAAAAGATTTTATCCCCCTTGATCGAACATGATATCGTCTAGCCAAAGACGTTAAAGAAAGGCGCTACTTGGGAGGCAACCCAAGAGTTTCAATTTTTAGTCATGTTTGCATTTCTTTTTTTTTATGTGGAAGTTAAGTTTATTTCGCTTTTTTTTTTACAAAAGGCTTTTTGTTGTAGGTCGTGGACGCACTCATGAAAGTTTCGCTTTGATTGGGTGAAAATTCCTTGGGCAAAAGACTTCCGGTTATAAGACGTGCCCACGCTCTATGTCCAGAGGGCATTGTTCGTTTTAGGTTGGATTGGACTGACAACTATCTGTTACAAGACTTGCTCACGCTCTATGTCCAGAAGGCATTGTTTGTTTTACGATTGAATGGACAGAAAACTATTTCTTATACAGCGTGCCCACGCCTTACAACAAAACCTCCAATATTGCGATCCCAAGTTGAACCTCACTACGTGCTTCACCTGCATTGATTTTTAAGCAACTTATTCCCTCCCGAGTGTTCAGTTCAATAATCAGGGAAGTCCTCTTTTCTTCTTTTTGCACTTAAGTTTCATCCATTGAGGACAATGTCTGATTTAGGTGTGGGGGAAGGGATCTTTCAAGTGAAAATAAATGAAAATTTGTCATGAAAATTTTTGAAATCTAGTTTTGGAACTTCTATTGTGTTTTACGGAAAGCAATCAAGATGTAAATATGAATAGTGTAATGGTACTAGTATGAGTATGTTATTTTCTTGCAATTGATTTGAATGATGATGCTCAAGATTTGACATAATTTTAACTAATTTGTGAGTTTTCGAGCCTAAGGAGCACTTACAATTAAATTTGCCCTATCTTCTTTTGTTGAGTGATATCACACATGGTTTGATATTCTAAAACTTGCTTTGTTATGCATGTTAAGACCACGCTTGAATTTGACGTATTAAAATGACAAGAGCAATTAGGTTTAACCCTTTAGACTTTCTAAATTCCTTCCCTAATTATGTTTACCCATAGTGAACCCTGTTTGAGCCTCAATCCTTTTCTTTGTTTAATAACCAAATTTGTTACTTTAAACCTTTTTCGTTTAGATCTTCTCATTTGAACCTTGTGTCAAAGGAATACATTATTATTCTTGCAAGAAAATTTCAAGTGTGTTCCAAAAGTACGTTTATGGTTGGCAAGTGTGGTATTTATGTTGTGCATTTCAAAAAAAAAAGAGAAATGAAAAAAAATACAAAAAAAATATTGAAAAAAAAGAAAAATTGAAGGAAAAAAAAGAAGAAAAAGAAAAAAAAAATTCGTTGTGAAGTGCACTTGTGTTGTTTTGTGGTAGTTGGGATAATGCCCAAATTACGTTTGCACTTGCCAAGTTTAGTGAAGTTATTGGCACTCCTGAAAGCCAGCTATACATGTGAATGACAAAGAAGTTTGACTTCATACAGAGTATTATTGGTATTTCCTTTAATATATTTACACCTAAAATATTCCCTTTTGTCCAACCCTTAACCCAAGCCTCGTTACAACCCTTATAAAGACCCTTTGATTTTTGCATTGAATTCATTTTAAGTGGTGGAAATATGATATATTACCAAACTTATGGTAATGTCATTTCATGGTGTTGATTTGAGTGTTAAATATCCCTTTAAACACTTGAGTGCAGAGTGTATACACTATTATTGGTATTTCCTTTAATATATTTACACCTAAAATATTCCCTTTTGTCCAACCCTTAACCCAAGCCTCGTTACAACCCTTATAAAGACCCTTTGATTTTTGCATTGAATTCATTTTAAGTGGTGGAAATATGATATATTACCAAACTTATGGTAATGTCATTTCATGGTGTTGATTTGAGTGTTAAATATCCCTTTAAACACTTGAGTGCAGAGTGTATACACTATTATTCGTGTGAGGGCTGTTGAAGCTTATGCATCCTGATTTTGATAAAATTGTTGAGAAAACATGATACTTGTGTTAGTATGCATTGTGCTATGAAATATTTGCCATCTTGACGGTGATTCTTGGATAGTGAATGCTTGAGGGCAAGCATTATTTAGGTGTGGGGGAATTTGCTAAGTGGCTAATTGTGCATGTAATTGGTGAATATTTTTCCCTTTACTTTGTTAAAATATGGCGTTAATCGATATGTTTCACTCATATTTGATTTTTGGTGTTGTTTTTAGGAATCGTTAGTGAGAATGGAGTAAAAAGGGCATTAAAGCTGAATTTCAGAAGACTGCACTCTATAAGACGTGGGCACGCGATATGACCAAGTGAAAGATAGAACCCACGGGATTGCACTTGCCGTGTCCTTGTTGCTACATTAGACGCAAATTGGAAGTCTGATCAATTGTGGAGCGATGCATTCCATTTGGAAAGTAATTAGCCTATTGAACTTTTATTACTTTATTAGTTTAAATAGGAATAAGACTAGAAAAGGAAGTCTTTTCCTTTTAGGAGACAATTTCCTTGGTCCATGGTGATTAAACTAGTCTCGTAGGAGTATAAGAAGGATGTAAGCCGTCACTCAGATGGCTCATGCCTTTTTCTATTTTTCTCTACAATAAACCCTAGTATTTTGTGGCCGCGAATCCACCAGGAGGAGCGGCTAATTCCTTTTTTAGTTGAAGGATAATTGAAAATTTGGTTCGACAACACTGTGAGATCTAATTTGATTTGTTTGCTTCATTTATTCATGAGTATTTATATATTCTCTGTTCATTCACGATTATGATTATTTTCTACAGTTAAATACTTGATCAATATTTAATTGTCGAAATAGTCTATTGCCATCTAAAATATCAAATCCGTAATTGTTTGATGGTTTTAGTATCTGTGGCGCGTGATATAATTTGATTGTAAAAAGACTTTCGAATCTATGTCATGGGAATATATAATCTAACTTAAATGAACCGAGCGTGTGTGTTTGTTGGTTAGAATTGGTAGCTTCTCTAATTATTAATGCTGTCAATAGGTTAAATCCTAAGAGCTTGTTTAGGGTTGCTTAATTGGCAAGAGAAATAGCCACAGAGCGTGTTGTGGTTATCGAAACAGTAAGGCGAGGCAGGTTGTCAGAGCGTGTTGACAACCATAACCAGTTTATTTATGAATAAGCGATTTCATCTTTGCATCGATGATCAGTTAAATGAACCAAAGTGGAAATTAGACCTTTGACTAGAGTATTGCCTATCTTGGTTTAGTTTTATTTAATTTTGTAATACCGTCTTTATTTTTATTCAAGTGAGCTATTTCGTTAATTTCTCCTAATCTCCCATTTTTCACAAAGAAATAAATCACCCAATCCCTGTGGATACGACCCTACTCACTGCTATGCTCGAATTCATATTTTAGAGTAGGAACTTTTATTTTTGCTAGTTTGACAAGCCAACAGTTGGCAACTACGATTAACATTATTATTATTGCACAGGCTCGACGCCTGTCACTTTGTGCAATTTTTTATATGTATTTTCCCTTTCTTCGAGTAAAAATTGATTTACTAACTTGCTATGTTGTTATTTTTTTTATTACAATGATATGCTATTTTGTTGCTAAACAAAATGTGGAAGAAAAAATAAATAAAATTTAGTAGCGGGCTTATTCAAAATGATTTAATTATATAATAATAAAATAAGTTTAAACACACAACAAAATGATTTAGTTATATAAATTGGTGAATACTAGTTAATTTGGGCTCCACGCAAGGCGCGAGATTGCCCAGATATGACAATTGATATGTGTTCAAAAGGGTCATGATAAATTGAAAACACAGTATTGCTGCATTTGAACACATTAAAATTAAAAAGAAATAGCGATTATCCAAACTAAGGGTCTTTCTACAGATGCTTTCACATTAATACTTTATGATTCAATAGCATTAATCATCATAGTTCTTTGTGATATTTGTTATTATCGTTGAGCTAATACATGGAAAATTACACAAAGAGAGTGAGGAATTTTTCATAAGGGAAAAAAAAATCGATACAAATCAAGCTTAAAAATCGAACTTTTTATAAGGAAAAAGACAAAAAATATGAAATCATAATTCATCTTCTTTTGAATATTCAGTTCAACAATAAATGGGAAAATAAAGAAAATTCGAAAAAATAAATCATAAAAGTCTGTGACAGTGGAGGAGGTTCTATTTGGGAAGTGACATGAGTTTGTTTGGATAAGAGTTTATTTGAGATAATTACTGTAATACTTTTTGTGATGTGATGTATGTGAGATAAAAAGATGATTGGAAAAATAAAAAATAATTGGGATTTGTGAAGTAAATTATTTTGCTTCAAATTATATCAATCCAAACACACTCATTGGTAACAAAGTTGTAGACAGCAGTTAGTCATTACTTACCGTCAGATGTTTGGGTTGCACCCATTTTTTTTTTTTGTTTCCTTTTGTTGTTGTATGGAGAAGACAATTCAGACCGTAACATTTCAGAGTGTGGGATCCGAAAATCCATGTGGCAAAAGTATATGAGAAGCACCACGTAATTTGCTGACATGGTGAGCATAATTCAGCTCCAGCTAGGCCTATCAATCGAGTTTAATGAGTAGGGCTTTCATAAAATCAAACTCAGCTCATTTAATTTTGAACATTTTCGGGTTTCGAGCTATGAGTTTCGGGTTCATAAATGTTAAACTCATACTCAACTCACATAATATTCGGGTTGTGAGGCTTAATCGGGTTTAGCCTAAAGTCACTTATTACTCCTTTATTTTCTTAATACAATTACTATAACTATTAAGTTGTAAAACTAATTTAACATTTACAAGACTATAATATTAAAACTAAATATGAACAAATAATAGTTCTTAATAAGTATATAAACCAAAAAATTTTCAACAATATTTATATTTAATTAGTTCAAAATGCATGAAAATAGTAATAAAACATGCGATCATAAGCCAATACATCTTTAAAAGTTGAAACTTTTTTATAATTTTGTGATTTGAATCCAAACATGCTTGATGATTTGTATTTGTAGACCAAAAAGAAATCAATCAATATTATGCCAATACAAAAATTTACTCAACCAATAAGAAAAGTTAGAGATTCAGTTATGCATTACTAATATTGGCTCTCAAGAAAGTTCATGAAAAAGTGTTTAGATGTATTTTTGTATTTTGTAATTTATATATATTTAGTATTTAATAATAATATGTTTGGATATATAATTATACATAATATCAAAATATAAATATTATATATATAGGTAATTAAAGGGCCGGGTCTATATCAGATTTGAGCTAATAAGGCCCAAACTCGACTCATATTTAATTCGGGCCTATTTTTTAGGCTCAAACTCAGACCGATTCACTAAAAAGTCGGGCTCATCGGGTTTTTTGTCAGGGCCGAACGAGCCGAGCTCGGACTGGCCCAACCCCATTGACAGTCCTAGCTCCAGCAAAGTCCAGCAGTCCTACCAAAAAGTATGAAATGACTAAAAAGGACACCTACTAAAGGTATCAATAGGGGACCAATTGTAATGTTCCTAAGCCCATTCGCACTTTTATTCTCTTAGGAATTACTAGAATGTAGTAATCGGACAAAATAAATGGGATATTCTATGTAGAAGAGAAGTGATAAAGATTTAATATGCTGACTGTTTTAAAATGGGTCTAATCAAATTATCCCTTACAATTTGGCTTGACAAATGAATCTTCTATAGATATAAGAATGAACCCGTACGATTATTGTTACGGAGAAATGGATTTTTTACTTAACATCAAAATAATGCAGATAGAGTGATTTCGGACTAATCAATTGATCCATCAGATTTTGGTATTCCAAAAATGAATATGATTAGAAATATTAACGGTTAATGGAAGACAAATATAACTTTAATTAAGGAGTTAAAGGTTTCTAATTTGAAGTTTCAATTTTTAAATTTGAGATGGTAATAGAGTTTCATTAACAGTTAATATGGATTCATGAATTAACAGTTAAATATGGATTCATGAATTAAAATAAATGAAAAATCCAAGAAAAAAAAGAATGGATAGTTTGGAAGCTATTGAGAAGGTCCTCCACTTAAAAGCCACTCTACAATACATAAATTCATACATAAATACATACATACAAACATATATACACACACATATATACATACACACACATATACATATATACACACATAAATTCCGGCAATTACTAAGTCTTCTATCAATTATAAATTCCATCAACATATTAATTGCTTAATTTCGTTTGAATTGGGGAATTCGATGAAAGCACTGAAATCTACCCAAATCGCTCTAGTTGTTTGGATTAGTCAAAAGTCATTTGAAATTATAATTGATCAATTAACAAAATATATTTTAAACACTATAATAATTTGTGATTTATAAATTCAAATACCTTTTAAATAATCTCAACAATTAGAGAGATTTGAGAGACTTTCGAATTCTTCATCAAATCCCTCAATTCAAATACATTTACTTCTAATATAGGATTTCTCTTCATTTTTTTTAATATTTTTGATATATCAAAGAGAAGTTTGCTAGCACTAGTTTAATACTAGGGATAATTTTAGAAACATCCCTTGAGGTTTCACGAAATATTACCTAGTTCTCCTGATATTTTTAAGATCTCGCTCAATACCCTTGAAATGATAATGAGACCATATGCCAATATCAAATGTGAAGAATTGTTAATAATACCCTCATATTTAAAATTTCTAAACTTGTTTTCTTTCTCTAATTTCTTGCTTTTCTTTAACAATGTCTATACATACATACATACATTCATATTATATATATATATATATATATATATATACACACATATATGTAATTGAATTGCAAATGTCAATGAAATATAAGATTTAATCAATGAAATGTTCAGTGCATTTGGAGAAGAATAGTTGTAGGTTCTTTTTTTTCATTTTTTTTGGTATTTCACAACTATATTTATCTATTTATTTATTTGTTCCTATTCATGTAAAGCGCAAGAAGCTCTGAACTATGCGATTTTTCAAATTCTGACTTTTTCTTTTTATAATAAAATTTCATCTTTCACACCCATATAAAAGTCTGTCTATTTTGAGTAAATTCTCTATATGATATTGAAGTTGAATTTCATCTATTGTTGAGTTTTTTTGCTCAAATGTATAAGTTTTATAAGTTAATTGCCTTCATCACTATGGAGGGTTTTATTTGTAAAAATGGTTTAAAGAATAGTATTTGCTTTTACTGTTTCTCTTTGCTATAGAAGTGACTATTTGCTATAACATAAATCTTTATCAACTTTCATCCTCTCACTTTTAAGATGGTTCCAATTTAGTACTTTTTTTTTTCTTGGTTTGTAAAATGTTCATTTTTTTTATAGCCTAAGAGTATTAAGGGCACTAAAATAGTCTCTCTCCTCAAACATGAATTTTCTAATATTACCTTTGGTTAGAAGGGCTAACAATGTTATCAAAATGTCAATTTAAGGGGCGCTAAGTGAGATTTTGAAAACTTCGAGGCAGTTAAGTGATATTTCATAATACCTCATTGAAGGTTTCTGAAATTATCCCTTAATACTATGATATATTGCCTTTCAAGGTAATTGAATCTTCGCCCAAGCTAAATCGGGAAAAATTGAAAAGAAAAAACGAAACAAAAAATTCGCTAGTTTATGCATAAAATTGTGTGGCACGTGCCGGCCTGCACAAGAAAAGCCGAAAGGGCCAAATCTAGATCCGACGACCGTATCTTCCCGTCAATACCGGGAACTCCCAAAGAACCCCTCATCCAACGGTCTAAACCCATCCTTCCTTATCCACCCTACGATCAAATGTTTCAACGGTCCAGATAAACCCCAAGTGGCTCCACCCCATTATCTATATATTCACACGTAAAAGTCGGGCCACTCCCCGCAACTTCCCATATTTCACTCTCTCCCATTTTTATTTGAACAATTTCTCACTCTTCTCTCAGAACACTTTCCTCTCTTGTCCATCTGTGGTAGCACTTTGTGCTTTTAAAAAACACACACAGTACACACACTGCTGCTCTCTGAGTGCTTGAAATTCACACGCAGTACACGCACTAAATCAGGGTCGGGAAGGGATGAAGCCGGCGTCAGAGTACATGATAAGACTATCTCGGTACAGGATGACCCACTAGTTTGGAAAAGAGAAAATTTCAAGGGTTGAGATTTTCCCTTAGGGGGACCATTATAATTGTAATGGACGGTCAGAAGAGCCAGGCGAAGCTTACGAGGACTAACTCCTCACTTCTCCGGTCATCTCCGACCATCCGATCATCCATCCACAGCTTATCTTCCGTGAGCGAGATCACACCTGATCATGAGGAGGAAGCAGCAGGGTACCATTACCAAGACCTAGAAGAACAGAAACCTCACTCCAAACCCGGTTCAACCACCAGTTCGTCCAGGGTGGTTTCCGGTTCAGCCCGGTTGGCTCCGGTTCTTGTTCTCTGCTTGATTTCTATGTACACCCTTTTCGTTTTCTTTAACAGGGATGAAATCGCCTCGTCGGAAAACCTTCTTTTGGCTCTGATTTTCGTCGCGGTTTTGCTGTTTTTCGCACAACGGAATAAGGGTTTAATCCACCAGAGTATCAGTGTTCTGAAGCATTTGTTTGATGAGTTTGGGAAGAAAATCGGGTGGTCGTCGAAGAACCAGCCGAAATCGGTTCAATGGTTCATCGGTGAGCAGCCGGACATGGGCACCAAGGAGGTCCAGAAAGAGAAAATTTTGAAGAAATGTATAAAAGAAGGTGTGGAGTTTTACAGCAATGGGGATTTTTATGAAGGGGAGTTTCATAAGGGTAGGTGTAATGGGAGTGGAGTGTATAACTACTTTGGGAATGGGAGGTATGAGGGGGACTGGGTTGATGGGAGGTATGATGGGTATGGGATAGAAAGCTGGGCTAGAGGGAGTAGGTATAGAGGGCAGTATAGGAATGGCCTAAGGCATGGGTATGGCGTTTATAGATTTTATACAGGAGATTCTTATTCTGGGGAATGGTTTAATGGGCAGAGTCATGGTGTTGGAATGCAGACTTGCTCTGATGGGAGCTGTTACATTGGTGAGTTCAAAGCTGGTGTCAAACATGGCCTTGGTGTTTACCATTTCCGGTCAGTAAAATTTTTCGTGGGCCTTTTTTTTGGCTTATTTATGAATACTTTTTTAGATTTGGTGTAATATTAAGTTGTTTGATGGATGGAACAGTACAAATAATTGTGGGACTAGTTTAAAGTGATTTAGGACTTGATTTTTTAGGTGCTGCTATGTTTTTGAAGTCTGATTGTGTTGTGATTTTTTTCGGGTTATTGTTTAAGCAAGTTGGAGGGGGATAATTTGGATTTCCTTTGAAGCGGCAGTTGTAAGTTGTGTTGATGTTGGGTTGAACGTGAGGATTGCTGTTGATTTCTTGTTTCTTGCTAGAGCAAGATGAGTGGAATTGTTGAAATTGGACTTGAAATTCATGGAGATTTGCTTGGTACAATATTAAAAGCAGAAGGTAGGGCTTCCATGTTTTAGGAGTGGTTGGTTGGACTTTATGGCAGGCTTCTGCTGCCTATTTGTATTTGTTTCAGTCCTGCTCCCTACCCCTGCCCCCCTGCTCAGCTTTTCTATAATCTTAGTGTTGACTGAGTCCAGTTGCATTATATGCTACTGTGATTTGCAAAATTATTGAGTAGCTCAATGTACAATTCTAACCTTCACGTTGAACGCATTTTGGATTAGTCATTGGAAGATGTTTTATTTGTTCAATTTAGTAATCCCTTTTGGAATTTAGAGATATGGAAGCTTTGTAGGAGGTTATTGATGAGAAAGTGGCTCTGATTCTTGTGCAGGAATGGAGATAGATACGCTGGGTGAGTACTTTGGAGATAAAATTCATGGTTTTGGTGTTTATCACTTTGCCAACAGCCATTGTTATGAGGGGATCATGGCATGAAGGCCGAAAGCAAGGTTTTGGAATGTATACGTTTCGAAATGGTGACACAAAATGTGGGGAATGGGATCTTGGCAATCTTAAAAATCCCTCACCTCCATTAAACGAGGCAGTCCTTCGAGCAGTGCAGGTGAATCACTCAACGATGATTTCTTGTTGCCCTTGTTTTAATATCCTATGAAAATTTTGGCCTTTTGACAATTTCTTTGTGTTCATTTTCTTTCTTTCTTGTTGTCATTGCAGGCTGCTAGAAGAACTGCAGAAAAAGCGATTCATTTTCGCGGAGTCGATGAACAAGTAAACAAGGCAGTCATGGCTGCAAATAGAGCTGCCACTGCAGCAAGAGTGGCTGCTGTTAAAGCAGTTCAGAATCGGATAGATGGAAAATTTTGCGATACTAATATCTAAGATTTCTTGGCAATTGTAAATTTTATTACTGAGTAAATTTTTATGTACTACAAATCTGAGCCACCCTTGTGAGCAAAAAGCTCATTGGAGGTTGAGGGAGAGTTGAGCCTGACTCTTGGTTGACCACACTTGTATATAGATCCAGTTGTACATCTATGACATAGCAATTTTCTGACAAGCTCCTTTCTCCACGGGTAATTCTCCACTTGCAAGTATGTCAGGTGCTGGGCTCTATTATTTGGTGTTTTTAACACTGCACTAATATGAGAACATGTTCTTGATCCCAGCTTGTCCTCAGCCTCATCATTGCCCAGTCACTCTTTTTGCTCTAATTTAGTGGGTTTGTTTGGATAGGGTATTATTTGAAATATTATTTGGAATAAATACTGTAGCACTTTTTATGATGTGATGTATGTGAGATAAAAAGGTGGTTGGGGAATATAAAATGGTGTATTGGAAATTGTAATGATGATGTCAGTAAATAAATTTGAACAAATAATTTCGTATTTTATGGCTGTTATGACTATTAATATTGTTTTCGCATTTTGAAAAGAACAAGCGACAGAATTGCATTGTCAGATTCGGGTTTCTAACATGATTACAGTTTTTAATAAGTACATGAAATTATGACTCGGAGGAATTAGATCAAATGAATGACTAGGAGCACTGGGTGCATGTCTTCTTCCGTTCTCATTTATTGCAAGAGTTTGAAATTTAGAAGCAAAGCAACTCAGTGTGAAATTTCAAATTTGTGTGGTACTTCGTCTTTTCCCATAAAAAATTGATAAACAAAAGAAGAATGCAATAATGGGCGGGTTTGGATTTGTGATGTGATGTATGTGCATAAAAAGGTGATTGGGATCTAATAAAAATGAGGGTTGGAAAGTATATTTATGATACAAGTAAAATATTATTTGAAATAATTTGCTATCTAAAAAAGAAAGGTAAATTGGAAAATATTTCCTCAATTTTCACAACTTTTGAGATTCATTTCTTGCATTGGTTATCAATCACTACACCAGAAGAGGGGTATCCACTCCATTCATATGAGCTCATTAAGGCACTCGTGGTGAGAATTAGAGATGTTGGATTTAAATCTTCTGTTTTTTCATCCACTCTTTCTTTATTGAAAATAAATTTTAACCTGTCCCCTTCCCGCCTTTTAAGTCTCACTCCTTTTTTATGAAAATTTTTTAAATAAAAAAAATCGTAGCCAATTCATCAAAGTACTACGAGAACAAACGTGGAAAATTAGTTGCCATTTTGTTTCAGCCATTGCAAAATCACCATATTCTTGTTGTTTGACTTTGGAATCTACAATCTACAGTACACTACAACACAGAAACTATTCTAATTACGGAATTTTCCATGTTCACTGAACCAATAATCCGTCCTGCACCTATACACGTGGTTGGTCGCTGATGATAATTCAACTTATATTAATGTTTTTATGTCCTTCTAGTCAAATCTTTTTGTTTTCTTGAACGAATGATGAATTTTTTAAGATTATTTTAGATAACTTTTCTTCCCTTGAAAATCTATTGAGTTATTATAGTTTATGTTATACTGATCTACATGTAAAAATTTGGTGATATGATTGAAGGAAAATCCGGTGTCCTCCTGAATTGCTTAGGCAGTTTCTCGTCGGCGAATTCAATTTTTTTTTGAAAAAATATATATTTATTGCCAAAGTTGACAGTACTCATTGGGCCAATTGTTCTTAGCAAATAGGAATCGCTTTGTCAAACATAAGATTCAAGGCCTTTTGTGATATGGTGGAAGTAAAAATTCACTTTATCCCAGAAGATCAAAGATTAACATTTCACTCTTACATCTCAAAACTTTTTAATCAAGATATTTTATGAATTAATGTTGTATACACTTGACAATGTATACAATGATAGGTTTGAATACATGATAAATAATCTAAATTTGAAATTGGAAATTAAAATTTTTAAATTACATATAACTCTTATAAAAGTTATCTCATAGGGTGACACATAGTATCTTTGTATGAGCATGTAACCAAAATTAGTGCTATCAAATGAACCGAGCTATTCGTTAACTTAGCTCATTTAGACTTGTTCGGATTCAATAATGACTCGTTCAAAAATTTATATGAGTTGAGTTTGAACAAACATTTTGGTTTGATAAGTAATCGAACGAACATGACCTCGTTTGCAAATTTAAACGATCATTTGCGAACATGAGCTTAATCATCATTTCATAAAATTTAGAATCATTACTGTTTTTCTGCTGTTGTTCCTTAACAGTTTAATATTATAGATAGGCAGATTATATTAATTTTGTGAGAAAAAGATCCTAGATTCGAATGTCCTCATCTTGAATCTGTTTGCGAACAGCTCGTTTATATTAAATGAGTCGAGTTTGAATTAGAATTTTGCTTAATAAATCGAATACGAATACAGATTTGAAACTCAAATATTATCGAACAAATATGACTCTTGTTCGTGTTTGAATAGCTTCACCAACAGAACTCAAATATGAGATATTCATGTCAACTCGACTCGCCCGGTAGATCTAACCAAAAATCACATGAATTTTGGAAACCACGATCCGACAAATAGAGCCCTTATCTTGGCACTTTCGTATCTTTGCATGAAAAGTCTACTTTTTAAATATTTGTGAGATCTACTGCCACAGTGCCCTGTACAGGCCTGTTCTAACATATTCTGTGCAAGGAAATTATTTGGTAACCTATCTACTCCCATGCCCATGTCACAGGTAGAGGTCGACACTCATAACGTGAGAAGACGTAAAGAATCTTCGCACCATGAAAAGCTGTAGTAGACTTCCAGCCTCCTGTAACCGAAATTTTGGGGTAAAAAATAAGTTGAGATGGTTTCGATTCCTATCATCAAAATACCATCTTTTGTGAGAAAATAACCCTTTTTATTAATTGAATCAAATTATGTTAGCTGTAATTAATGATTCATCTCATGCAAATTTTTTTGGAATTAAAATAAACCATATTTGAATATCATGCAATAACTAACATTATTGACTTATTTGGAAGAAGTACTTGAATGTTGTTAAAATTTGTGAGAAAATTTCTTGTTTAGATATTTATAACAATGAAACATATTATTGAAACCAGAAATCCAAAAAATTCATAGAGTAGGTAAGAAAGTCAAAGGTGACAACGTAAGTAGGATAGAGAAATTACCTAATTGTTTATGTGGGACAAGTCAGTTTAATTTGATGTTAAATCGCTGGAGATCTTTTCCCTAAAAAGAAAAAAAAATGAGTATAAGAGAAACGTTACTGGAAATACATATAATAGTAGTGTAATTTATTTATCATGAAGTAAGTAAGAAAAGTCAAAATGTGACAGCGTAAGTAGGTTTAGAGGAATTAGTTACCTAGTTGTTTATGTATGACAACTCAGTTTAATATGATATTAAATCACTGCAGATCGTTTCACAAAAGAGAAAAAAAATAAAATGAGAATAAGAGAAACATTACTAGAACAAGACATAATATCGATGCACCGTGAATTCATGATTTCGCCACTAACACAAGTTGCTAATCTGTGAGGTGGTACCAAAAACACGTCACGTAATTCTCACACAATTGACATAAAAGCATTTAGGTTAACTGCACCTCAATATTACATTCTTAAAAATATATAGAAGTTATTTGTGATGAATTACAATATATTTAAAAGAAAAATAATTCAAAACATCATTTATATTTTGTTAATGAATTTTTTTCATCTTTGATTTTTTAAAATGATAACTTTACGCCCTTTACAAAATTAAATCGGTAAAATTTGATCTCAACCAAGGTTTTCGACTATTTTTATCTTAAATATCCATTACTTGAAACACACATGGTTAGTTTTTTATGGGGTAAAAAAAGTTTGACTACATTTGTAGTTAAACCAATTGATTCGATCCATATTCAGTTTGGCTTCTAAAAAGGTAAAATTTGACCCAAAACCATATTCATTCTTACTCTTAAAAAAATGCAATTTGATTGAATTCATATTCATCTTTGCTATCAAAAAAATGGAATCTAACCTTTTTCTACATAAAAATTGGCTGTATGTTAGTCACGTGGTAATTCCAAAGCTAAAAAGTGGTCAAAAACTAGGTTGGAATCAAATTTTATTAAATTGAATTTATAAGGGATGTAAATGTTTTAAAAGTGACGGATGAAAAAATTTGTTTGACGAAATGTCAAAAAACGTTTTGAATGATTTTCTCATTTAACACTAGTATTGTGTGTGTTTGGATTGCAAATTTATTTCAAATAATATTTCATTTGTATCATAAACACATTTCTCAATCCACCTTTTTATATTCCCAACTACTTTTTATCTCGTATACATCACATCATAAAAAGTGTTACAGTAATTATTCCAAAGAATACTCTATCCAAACACACTATTTTGTAACAGTTGCATTGTTCTTGCCTATCTCTTCAAAATTAAATACATGTACCTAATCAGTAATTGGAAGAGGCCAGTGCACATGTTAATCCATTTATTATGTCGTGTAGTACAACTTTTCTTTATCGCAAATCAGTATAAAGTAGATCCAGATTCCAGCATTGTCAATGAAATAAATTGCCACCAGAAAACTGCATGGTTGTGTGGGTGTTAATTTGGATTGAGTTGTCATAAAGTCAATTTGACAAATCAAAAAGACATTTTCTAAGCAATCTAAAATATCCAATGTACTTTTACTAAGTTTTCTTTCACTATGGATTATTATGTGGGAATGGTAATTATTCTCATGCAAGCACATGGTGATGTGGGTGGTGGGCTTTTACTTTTGTTTTTTTTTAAAAAAATATATATAGTGCTTTTCATGCATGCTTCGAGAAGTTGAATTGAACCACGAATGTCTGTTTCATCAATTCTTTAAAAGGAAGGAAAGCAAAGAACTTTTTGGTTTTTTTTAAAAAAATTCAAATGTTTGAGATTTGTCTGGATTCTTGATTTCTTGTTCTCCCCCACGAAAAAGGGGTAATAAAAAAAAACACATAATCACCTTCCTTTTGGTGTTTTTACTAGACAAGCAATTTGATTCAAATCTCTCTCCCTCTCATTGCTTCTTTCTGGTATACCATATAAAACATCATCATGCCCACCAACCTCCACATGCAGCTAGGAAAAGTAAAATCATCGGGCATCCAATAGTTAGCACTGTTTACTTGGATTATTTTAAGATTGGCTCGATTAGACCGATTTTCTCTTTGACCATATCGATAAATTAAATCCTAGACAACGGGATTTTGATCGAAAGCCCCTGTAGGAGAGCTGCCTGGCTACCTAAGCAGTGACCAAGCACGATTCCCATCATACTGATTATTGGATCATATATGGCGGCAAATTCAACAATGTAAGTAAGGTTTTTTTTTTAATTTTTATTTTTATATCGCTTCCTTCCCATTCCTAGACTTTTCCCGCCTCCAATTGTCAGGTAGTTCGAATCCCAACTGCACATCAAGAAAAACTCCACGAAAACCATCTCTTGATTATTCGGGTTTGGGTAAAATATAGAAAACTTTTATGATTTGGTCAAAGATTATGAAATTCTCTTATTATTCAAAAACATTCAAATAAACTCGTTTTACTTTGGGATGATGTGGGATGTAGACCAGAAATCATCCATATTGACGAAAAGATGTAAAATTCTTATATTAACCTTGTTTACAAATTACACCAATAGTTAGTTCAAGGCTCAAATGAAATTTTAAAAACTTTTCTTACTTCAATATTGTGCAACAATAGATTGAAGGGCTGAATTGAGATTTTAAAAAAGACATCACCTCCTTCAATCAAAAGATCTCAGACCTTAGCCCTTTCCATTTCTTTCTTGTTTCTTGTTTCTTTTTTTTTTTGTTCGCCAACCCAAAAGCCCCATTTTTTTTTCGCATTTGTTTTCCTTCTTGAATGTTGCGCTGTACAACTATCCAAGATTTTGCACCTTCCTTTAATTGGTAATTGTTCACATACCAAAATAAAATAAAACACAAGAAAAACAAATCAAAACACAAAAGAAAAATCTGATGGAGAGAGTAACAAAGTGTATCTTATTATGTGGGGTATAGAATTGGTTTATGGCCTTCCTTTGTATGATTAAAAATGCTTGTCCATAATTACTTTTGGGGTTATAGTTAAATTATGCTTGATTGCTTCTCTTGGTTACCTTGGGAAAGACAAACCAGTGACCACTTGTTCATCACCGCAAAAGGTGCTTCAACCATTTATTTTAATTTTTTAGAGTGATTATTAAAGAATCACTAGGATATGTTCTTAAACGGATACTATAGTTTTTTTTTAAAAAAAATTCTAAACAATCCAATATTCAATTCTTTTACTGCTTTGATTGTTGATCCATCACATATATTTTATTTTCTTGTTCCCTGAATTTTCTTGAAAAAATAAAACAAAATATCTGTATATGCCCAACAAATAATTAGTACTTAGTATTTAGCCCAAAAAATTAATCAGTGTTTATTCCTTTATAAATACTATTACTTGTCGAAGAGATTTTGGTCTAGTGATTAAAATAAAGGGCTCAAGACTTAGAAGCCTCATGTTCAAATCTCCCTTTTGCCCCTCCCTACTTATTAAATTCCACCCATCCCTTATTAGAGGAAAAAAAAATATAGTATCTATTATTTGCGATTGACATTGAAATTGAGGAACGGAATGATTGAAAAGTTGTGAAAAGAATATACACAGACATTGAATGTGTTTTAGTTCAATTTAAAATCTTGAAGAAGTTGCATTGTGCTAATTGGTTGCCAGAAAACAAAAAATAAAATAAAAAGACGTGTTTGGAATATGCCACCCAAAGCGCTTCGACAGAGTTATTTTGTTAATTATAGTTTATAACAGTCACATGGTGATTTAAAAGTTAGAAATGGATACAGAAATTCAAATATGTACTCTATTAATCTCGAAGATGGCGGGAGAATTCATTACAAAAGGAATTACATTTACTTAAATTTTAAGGACTAAAGAACAAGAACGACGTCATATTTAAGAGGTTAAGTAGGCATTTTTGTCATATAAAATATAATTAATCACTCAAAATTGTCAACAACTTTCATAATCACAGTGCTTGTAACTAAAATACACTTCCCAATGTATTATTATACTATCTTTAACTAAACTACCTGCTTAATCTAGGCGCGGAAGTTGATTTTCTGAAAATTAATGTAAGAATAGACGTTGAACATTTCCTGTTTATATATGCGGAATAAAAGTCGATGCATTTTTTAAAAAGTTCTAGATAAAATAAGTTGTTATATTTTAAGATGTTACGCAGACTATTGAATCAAATTAAAAGACAATTATTATTGCACCAAAATGTAGCAACATCACAGGACAAATTTACATTCACTTTCCAAACTCTTTATAATATTTTATCTAATTAAACTACCTGCTTAATCTAATTTTTCCATCTTGACGTATCCCTAAATTGTCATAGGATGAACTACTTTGAAGTTACACAGATGTGTGTGGCTTTCAATATTACATAGCAATTATGATGCTACTATTAATCTTTTGCTATTCCTTTTATAATGTCACACTAAATACTCTTTCGGATCAATATCCCTCACGATTACTCTTGAACATTTTGAAAGAATTTCCCTTTTTCCAGATAAAATGTTAACAATTCAGGTAATGGATAAAATGTTTTGAATTAATTTTTTTATACATTGACGATGTATATACTGTCAGGTTGAATGCTTAACACTTAATCTAAATTTAAATTTAATATCTAAATTTTATATATGTATCATATATTTAATTACGATGATACATGTACTGTCAGTATGTATAATATTTACTCAAAAGTTTTAATGTTTTTTTTCCACGTTCAGGCTTCAACTACATTTGCCTAGTATGATACGTCTCTCATATTCCTAGGATATGTCAAAAAGGTGGATTGTTGCCAATATATCTTGACTAATGATCATTTATTCGACTTGGACTAAACGTGCACGTTTCATTACGTAAAAGCCAATTTATCAATTGCCCTTGAAAAAACTGAAACTAGCTAGAATTCGCCTGACAAGTTTAGTGTTCTAACATTAATATTCTTTAATTTGAAACCGAATGGAACTATTAGCATTTATATGCAACCATTTGCTGACTCAAATTGGAGATAAAATTGTTTTATGCTTAGAAATTTGAACTCATTTTCACTTCTCTAAAAAGAAGATTTAGGTTTCAAAATGAAGCTGTGCTAGTAATTATTAATTCACAGAATTAGAAATATGAGATATTGAAACAATAAAATGGAAAGATCATCTGGAAATTGTTAGAAAAGACAAACTTCTAGAGGGAAAACTGAAATGACCAGTAATTAGCATTAATCAAACTAATTTCGAGTTTTAACAAATATGTTATTCCACCTATATATTCTTGCATTTCCACTTATTTTATATAGCTTGTACAGTGCTGATATTCTTGAGACCTATTTTACCTATAAAAACATTTAGACTTATTTTTTAAGTGCATAAAACTTTCTTGTCATTTCATGTACATGTCCATGTAAGTCCTTTCGAGTGCCATTTTCATCCCATTAAACTACTAGTCCTATCTTTTAATTAGAGAAAGCAATTGAGATCTCTAGGCATCACTCTAAATTGTATTTTTGTATTTTAATAAACAACTTTTTTAACACATAATTACTGTGTAAAGAGAAATGATTGCACTGAAACTAGAATGAAAGGACTATTCCATCTATATCTGTTGAGTTGGTCACGGTTTTACTTCAACAAGAGATTTAGATCATTTACTAAAGCTCCATAGAAAGGTAGAATGGAATTTGGGATGACTTCGGTTCTCTTAGATTTTTCTTGTTTATTCATTGGATGGAAAACTACTTTTAGTTTTATCCTACGACCTTCAATTTCTTAAAACCAAATAAAAATTAGAAAAAACAACAATTTTATTTCAACAAAACTAGTTTCTCTCATGTCAAGGTAACATAGAAATTGCTTTCAATTAAAAAGATAATTTGTTCTTTGTTAGCAAAGAAAATAAATAAAAGGAATCATTTTGTCGTCATTTTAAAATATTCTTCATTTAATAAATGGCATCTCTACATTAATTTATTGATCCAACGGGCTACATGGTCCCAATGTTTTTTTTTTCTCTTCTTTCCCCCCCCCCCCCCCCCCCCCCCCCTAACTATAATGTTCGATTGAATGTAGAACATTGAACATATGCATATTCAAAGATTTACTTTTCATAAAATCAGGTTCCTATTCAATTGTTTGGATAGGAAATTATTTGTCCAAATTTATTTGCTGACATCACCATTACAATTTTCAATACACCTTTTTATATTTCCAACCAACTTTTTATCTCACATATATCACATCACAAAAAGTGCTACAGTAATTATTCCAAATAATATTTCAAATAATACCCTATCCAAACAAACATATTTCAAAAATCTAGAATCCATCCATTTATTAATACATCAAAGGATCCAGCTCCAATTCAAATCTCAGGGTCCACAAATGAATGAAAAGTGTTGAATTAAGACTGGACAATTATCAAACCTGATATCATCTGCTGCTCTTGGTTTGAATTGAAAACTGAAAAATGGTCACCAATCCTACAACTGCAAGAACTGTCAAAATCGCCAGTTCAAATTAAGTAGACACCAATCACATTCTGAATGATATTAAACTACAGAAAAAAAAGGAGGCAGGAAGATTCATCATGGGGTTGGTGGTTCTAGGTGCTTAGTGTTTGCAGCTAAAGATGTTCAAAATTTCCTTTAAGGTTCTACATGATAAACTATTAGTCAGGAATCCCAAAACTATTACCCTTCATTTTACATTTTTTTGGTAGGACCTTAAACTTGTATTTTTCTTGTATTATTCATTCAGAAGGTACGGTTTTATGTCCTTCTTTTTATTATATTTTGGTTATTTAATTAACCAGGAAGGGTCCATGTTAACCCCCCCACTATCAGAAGGTGATTTTCTATTTTCTTTTGTCTTTTGTCTTTTTCTTTTTTGAAAAATGGTGGGAATTTGTTGTTTTACTTATGTATGTATTCAGTTTACAAATTTAAAAACTGTTTTATTCAATACCATTAATAAATGTGTTTCTTGTGTAAGTCAAACGAATTTTCTGATCCTGATGATTAAGATTTAAGCACTTTCATCTATTTAATTTTTGCTTTAGCTGTCCATTGAATATTGACCTGTCTTTTTCTTTCTGGTTATTAGTATTTATGAAATCTGGTATGACAAAATTGCCAGCTAAAAAACCTAAAACCGTCCTCCTTTTGACTTCCTTGCTAATGGCAGTCTAATGGAAAGGTCTTATTAATGAGGTCACGGGAAGTTAATTTCTTCCACCTAAAACTCACTTTTAATTGGGGAAGCATCCATCCAAGTCGCTTTTGCATTTTGACTTTTAGGTACTCTTGGACAGAAGCAAAAGGAATGAATGAAAGCCTAAAACCCGTAAGATGATTATTTTTGTTGACGCCTAGCAATTATTCTTAACAAAAGTTTAGAAAAATGGAAAGGATATTATCCAACCTACGTATAAAGGGCACATAAGTGAATTTTCGGAAAAAGAGAAATTAAAAGAAGTTAAACCTCACATCTTGCTCGATTAGAGCAACTCTTTTGCAATATAAATTTAGTTGGGCTCTGAGCCCAACTGATTTCCAATGTTTTGATCAATTGGTCTCCACAGTTTCTAGACAACTAATGGAAGATTGCAATAGCTAACATCATAATCAGGCTAGTGTTAGGCAAACATTTTGACTTTACATTTTTAGTACCTAATATTTAGATTTTCGATCAATATAGTCCCTGAGATTTTAAATAGTTAATGTTTTAGGATTTAAGATGATATAAAATGTAGGGGAGAAACATAGTTTTGGTCTCCAATGCCTGGTTAGCGTGTCAAATTGATCTTTAATGTTTTAACTAAAATAGATGCGGTCCCTAAAATTTTCAAATTTGAACAGATTTTGGACAATTGGTGGAAATTCAACTATTCCTAATGGTCAAACCAAATTTCTGTTAGTCAACTATTTTGAGTTTTCATTTTTAGTCCCCAATATTTGGAGTTTGAATTATTGTAGTCCCTTAAGTTTCAAATAGTGATGTTGAGGGTTACATGATGACATTAAATATGTGTTGAGTGTACTAGAAAATTTAATATTTAAAAAATGGAAAAGCCAAATACACTTTTCTTCTTCCTTTTTAGTTATTTATGCATTTATTCGTACTACTAATCTCTAATATGTTTCTTCTCTTTTTGCATAGTTGGTCCCACATTCGGCACAATACATCTAATCATATCAATATTGAATAGACAATGGATATTATTATTTTTAAACTTATATTCGTAATTTTTTTTGGCAAACCCTATATACGGTTGGGATGCCCGTCCAAGTTTATTAATACTCAAAAAATAAGTAAACAATAGAGGGGGACATGTAGCCTTACTCTAGTACATGACGAACAATAAAACAATAAACAAGGAGTACTTATTTCCTTACAAAAGAAGTACGAATATAAGTAAAACCTTGCCTATCTAATTGTAAATAGCCCTATATTGACTCGGCAAATATGCAGCATTATTAAAAATGATGCATGAAAATCCTTGCAAAGAGGCCAAAAAATCGGCAGCAGAATTAATTTCTCGATAAATATAGAAATCCTTAGCTCAAAGTAGCACCAAAAGTGACAAAATCCTCTCAATAGTTACACAGAAAGGCCACCTCACCTTTTTGGAAGTTTGAAAAGTACGCACTAAAACTTGATAATCCATTTCAACAGGCAATGGAAAAATCTTGCACCGTAGACATTCTTTAAAACCAAAAAACAGAGCCCAAGCTACAGCAAATAAAACATCTAATTCAACCAAACTCCTCATTAAAATCAAATACAAATTCTCCATTAATTCCACGAACAAGACTCGCACCCGTATTCAATTTCCAAAACCCAGACGGAGAAGACCGCCATTGAAGTGAAACACAATGCCTTTTTAGATAAGACTTAACACGAAACCGTGAAGTTAACAACGTCTATTCATCCCCAGCGATTTGACTAGTATCAATAAATGTAGACGCTCCCAACACAGGAAAGAACCTCTCAATATTAAATACAATCCGCGGGACAGAAAATGCTAATCCTTGATATCTACATTCATTACGGGCAATCCACAAAAACCAAAGAATGACACTTGGAATCAAACAACGTTTATGAGGCGGTTTACCAGATGTCGATGAAAAACAGCAATACATAAGAGTCGATGAAATACAAGGAGCCCCATAAAACTCCATCCCAACCAACCTTGCATAATGTTGCCATATTTGAAGAAAAAACTCACCATCAAAGAATATGTCTTAAAGTTTCACAAGATTTCTACAACCACATTTAGAGACCAAATAAAATCCTCTAAATGCCAAAACATCATCTGTGGGCAAAACCTTATGAAAAACTCTCCGCGAAAAAGGACATCTTCGAAGGTCTTAATGGGTTCCAAATAATTTTGGAAACCATGGATACATTCCCTCTCATCCATACAGCGTTATAAGCTAAGGAAAATGAGAAATTCCCATTAGCTGATAAATTCCAAACATGCTGATCATTCTCAGACAACCTCGGTAGAACGTCTTGCACTACAGCAACTGGAGTCAGAGGTAGCCATTCCCTTGAATGAGTCAAATTCCATGAAGCATCCGGAAGAATAAATTTGCAATGTCTTAAAGTTTCACAAGATTTACAACAACCACATTTAGAAACCAAATAAAATCCTCTAGATGCTAACCTATTATCCGTGAGCAAAACCTCACTTTAGTTATACATAAAGGTCACCTCACCTTATTAGAAGTTTAAGAATACGTACTAAAACTTGAGAATCCACTTTAACAAGCAATGGAAAAATCCTGCGCTGTAGACATTCTTGCAAACTAAAAAATAGAGCCCGAGTTTCAACAGATAAAACATCTAATTCACCAAACTCCTTATAAAAAGCAAACACAAATTCTCTATTAATTCTTGATTAATTCATGTACAAATTAATTGTTAATTACTCCATTCATTACGTAAATGGAAGGAAAACCCTGATTAATCAAGAGACATAAAAGAAAAATGTTAGTAAAATAAGAATATTAGAATAGCCTTATTTCTTTAGTATAGCGCAGTACAAAATTAGCAGGCAAAAAAATGCTTCAGAATTTCTTAGCAAAAACACCAATTGTATTCTAGTTCTTATACGTTCAAGAAATCAATGGAGGCTAGGTGTTTTTTTTATCCTTTTGTTGTGGGCTCAAATTCCTTATTAATTCAGGTACCACTTAAATGTTAATTCCTCCACTCATCATGTAAATGAAAAGAAAATCCTTGATTAATAAGTGACATAAAAGAAAAATGTTAGTATGATAAGAATGAATTAACTGAAAATAAAAAGATAAAAAAAGATACTTAGCATCCACTGATTTCTTGAACGTATAAGAACTGGAGTACAATCAGTAATTTTTCTAAGAATTCCTAAAGCATTTATTTGCTTGCTAATTTAATAGTGCATCACACCAAAGAAACAAAACTATTCTAATATTCTTTTGTCGTTGTTAGATTTCTTCACAATCGTCCTTTCCTCTAGTCTATTACTTTTTGTAGTCTCTTTTCTTCACTCTTTTCTGTGGCTCTATTCTTTAGCCTTCTGAACTCTCAACCGTAGTTTTAATTTTTTCCTAAAACCATTCATCAATCAAGCTATTTATAGAGAATATATGGAGACTTTTCCTTCTAGTAGTTTTGCCTTCAAAATTTGAAGAATCTTTATTTTTATCATGAACTTGGTGATCAAGTTAGATTTAAAAGGGTCATAGTAATCACATTCTTTATCTTTTGTTGAGTGGTTGTAAGATGATACACCCATTTCTTATAGAAAACCACTAAAGTGCAATGTTTAAAACCATGATATATTCATTTTAATTTGCCCTTGAATGCACGTATCATTAGACTTTAGCAAGGCTTCAATTTTTTTTTGGCTTTTTGTATATCTTTTGCTAAGTTGGACATGGCTATGTGATTGTTACTCAAGCATTTTTTTGGGTCACATGTGTATACTAGTGAAGGATGTTACATATTAGCTAGCGAGACTGAAAAAGAAAAAGTTTCAAGTTACCAAATGCATCTTCGTTTCTTTGTATTCGTTATATCTTTTCATTTAAAAGGTTTTCTTATCTTTTTTTTTTTCATATTTTGGATCATATTTCTTGAAACAAATGATAGAATTTGTATTTATTTGATATTCTTTGCATAATATTGCTTTGCATCATATAAGAGAGGCCAAATAAAGGTCGATTCGGAAGGCCAAATTTTGCATTGAAACTTGTATAACTAGTTTATTTATTTAAATAATTCAATTTTATAATAAGAAAGACCAATCAAACTTTTGTATTATTTGATATTTCCATAAAGAAAGACCAACTTTTTTGTTTTTGCTAATTTGACATTTCTATATTACGAAAGGCCAAATTACAAAAAGATTTACATTTTCAACTTATAATTTGTTCAGTTGAAGATTCTTTATTAAGTTAGTGTGACTGAACTTGGAAATTACTCCAAGCTGCCTACGTACCTTTATAAAAAAGGATCAGGTTAGACAGTGTTTATTTATTTGCATACTAGCATTTCCAAGAAAGGCCAAAATTTTGAATGACCAAATATTTTTGTTTATTTGGCATTTATGAATAGCCAATTTTTTTTTTTGTCTATTTGGCATCTCTAATAAGAAAGACCAAAAAATTTTTTTCATTTGACATTTCTAATAAGTAAGGCCAAATATGTCTAGTTGTCAAATGACTTCGGTTGTTTTGTACATTGTGATCAAGTTCAGAAAAATGTGAATTTGTTTGATCTGAGCACTTGGAATGGTTGCTTTGTAGCGTTCGCAAAATTTGGCAAGGTTTAGACGAACGCTTGAAGCCATTTGGAACCTTTGAGGAAGAGAAAATATGTAACAAAATACTCAAAAAGTACCAAAAGGAAGGAAAAACTTAAACAAAGTACAGTTATATCAAAGTGTGAAGAAAGTGAAGCAATGTAGAGCAAATTGGTGCCAGCTATTTAAGAGCATCAATGTTGTTTTACAGGCACACGGGATTCTCAGTGCCACTTTTCCAGTGACAATTCAGTGGCACTTCTATATTTATACCAAGTGTCCTGATTATTTAATTTGTCATGTGTTGTTTATTTAAATTTCGTCTACTATCACGTGATAGATGACATTGGCATTGGATTTGGCACTGAATAGTGGCATAGAGGATCCCAACTGTTTTTACAGGAAGTTGCTGTCTAGTTTGAGGTTTTCAAGCCCTAACCGGTATCGACCAATTAAGGTGGTACGTGTTGGCTACACTAGTTGGAGGCTATCTACGGGTAGTTTCAAGGGCAGCTAGCCCTTTTTTTTATATACATTCACTACTTTTTCCCTCCTTATGAGTAGAATATTAAGAGGCAAGAGAGTTATCATCCAAGAAGCAAGTAAGAGGTTAGAAACAATATACTTCTCAACCAAATGACTAGTTTTCTTATGTTTAGTGTAGGAATAGCGTAGGATTTATGTAAATTTGTAAATAAACCTTGGAGAAGACTTGAAGATTAAAGAAAGGGAAGCTATTCTTTGCTACTTTTATGTAAGATTTTTTTTAATTTCTTATAGCTTTAATTCAATGTTTAGTTCAATGCAGGTTTATAGTTTTCTTTCATTTTCATTATGAGTTGCTAAGTTTTATTCCTAGCGTTAGGATAAAATTTATGTTTCATTGTTATATTTTGTGCAAGCTAATTAGTGTTTTTGAGTTCCATAATTGCATTAAGGGGCCATCAATTATAATCATCTAAGGTATTGACTGATATAGTAAAAGTGGAAGTTCAATCCTAGTTTACAAAAGTGCTAAATCTTGATTGTAGGCTCCCAAAAGTAGGGGCACGTCATTGTGATTTAACCAAGTAATTTTAGATTACCTAATGAGTTTATAACAAGTATTAAATCATAAAAGTACTTATAATATTATAATGAATATTGTGGATATACTATTGAAAGTGGATATCACATACGTTACTAATTCACGTAATTGCTTAGGCAAAGATAGAAAACGCAATTGATTGGGTCATCCACTATCAAGAATAGGGAAAAAACTGAATTCCAAGGAACTTTGTCTTGTTATTTTCATTAGCTTTTGTTACATGTTCTTTAGTGTAGTTCTCCACTAGCAATAATGGATATTCTAAATAATAATGCAGTTCAATAAAACATTGGTAAGTTGACTATTATCCTTGTGAAGTTGACACATGAATATACCTTGTATACGAGTTGTGCACTTGTTGAACAAGAAGTGGAGTAAACAAACTTCATATCAATCTCTAACTCGCTTTATTGTGTGTACATTCTTTTAATGGTCATATATTGCTCAATACTTTTTATTTACTTGTTTAAATCAATATTGTGGGACACAGTAGAATACTTGTTCAATTTATTTTCATTGTTGTGTGTTCATCAAAGAGGTAGATCATTTGCTTGATTAAGGCTTGACTTGAGTTGGTTATAAAAAATATAGCCCACCTAATTCATTCGTCTGGTACAGTGGATTTTAGAGCCAACAATGTTGTAACCTCGAGGTACAAACTAGGCATAATGCATTTGTTTAACTTCTAAAAATATGTAGACGATATAGATGTGAGCATTATAGCAATTATTTGATATGCATATTGAGCATCTATGATAATATTAAGAATTTAGACCTAGTAATTTTCGCCTTTTTTTCAATTTTTGTGACATTTTTCTTTTAGGAGGACAAATGCTTCTCACATATCCTCCATTTCCACCTCTAATAAGGCACATCAAAACTTTCTTAGTATATTTTTCTTTTTAGGATAAACCATTCTCTTTTATGAATAAATTCCCTCTAATAGGGCAACTAAGAACTATTTGTTAGCCAAAAAAAAAAAGAACCATTTGTTAGATTTTTCAAAGTGGAAGGACAAATAATTCTTTCAAAAGTAGCTACAAGGAAAGTGAATAGACTTTTTGTTATTAAATGGTATCAAACATTTCCCTCAATAAAAATCTAAATCTTTATATTGTAGACACCTTTAAATATTCATAAAAATATAAAGTCTTAGTATCATTACTTCATTTATTTGTAAACTTATAATTTGACTATGTACCTATTGGTATGAAATTTATAGAAATATATTTGTAAATTTGGTTAACCACAATATAGAATGCGTTATACAGGGTATAAAAAAGATTTAAAAAATATGAATATAGGATGAGATAGATTCATCTTCCTAGTTTTCCTCACCTCGTAGGTCAAGATCCTATAATTGATTAACACTAAAGTTTTTCCATAGGTCAAAAAGTCACCTGTATAAGTACATAATAAAATTTTAAAATCACTTACATAGTTTAAGTATTCTACTTTAGACAACAAGTTAATCCTTACTCAATATAATTTTTATACCATAAAGGCAATTTATTAAACTTCTACTTAGCCGGGTAATTTTTTGGTGCATTTTCATATAAGTTTTTACTGTAAATGAAGAATGTATAAAAAATATTTAGCATGGTGTTTAGGAGTGCTTTAGGCTCAAGTTTGAATTACCTCAAGTATAAAAATAATCTTTTATCAAATATCTTTTCTCATGGGGTGAGCAAATTACCCTTTAGAACTTAGTGGTAATTCAAACTTTTTAAAACTCTACCTATATTCTGAGTTTTGGGTCATATTTTCTATTGAGAAATCTCTTAAATTACAATATATTCCAAATGAAACAAATTAATACACTCCAAATAGGGATATTAGAATTGTACCTTTATCTACTCAATCAAGAGACTGGATTTTATAATTGAGAGCTGAAATACATGAGAATGGATGAATTCAAATATTAAACTCAGTCGATAATATTTTTGAATTGTTTGGTTGAATTATAAATACTCAAAATGAAACTATTGATCCTTGGAGCATCCTCTTCACAATTATTTTCAGTTGTTTGGAGGAATTCTAAACGATAAAAAAATGAAACTATTGATTTAGGGCATCTTATTTATTTTCTATACTTGTTAACTTGATTTTTGCTTGTGAAATTTTCACCATTTTCAGCATCTTTTCGAACGCAACTCAAGTCTTTTCATTTCTAACATAGAACGAAAACATATGGTAGAAAAAGTTTATATGAACGCATTTCCAAAAGAAAGAATTCAAGGGCAATACACGATTAGCCCTTAAAAAACATAATTCAAATCAGAATCTAAACCTTGAGCATACTTAAAAATAAGTGGTAGAATAGATAAAAAATAATGGTGACCTTAACAGCAGCATAATAGGTCTTTGTTGGTAAGGAATCCTAAAAAGTTTAAGAAAGTCTGTAGTGACTATGAACAAGTTGCACTCTGAAGATTTGATTTATTGGAATTTGAAAGCATTTAATTTGCTATTTGACAAGGAATGGAATCCGCTATTGAAGAACTTCCACACTATTACTGATATTAATAGAAATATTAGAAATGGTACCATTGGAACGTGTTGACCCTATAGCATGGCAAGACAAAACTTCCAATTTCATATGGTACCATTGGAACACGTTGACCCTGTAGCATGGCAAGAAAAAACTTCCAATTTCACCAATATATATAGTTTTGGGAATTTAATAATTTATTTGACGATGAAAATTGAAGATATGATGTCTATAGTGATTGTCCATTCGACACCATTAGAAATATATCTAAGGATCATATTAGTGGATATATTTATAAACTATACAATATAAAGAAGAATGTTATTGATTTTCATTTGACAAGCATCGATTGCATTGCTAATCAAGTTAATTAAGTTATGCTATTAGCATGCAAATGGATGTTTAGGTAATTTAACTGTCGTCTAACAATGGGTGAGATGTTAGAAAAGGTAAATGATCTACCCAACATTGAGGATCCTAAACTAGAGTTTAAAATATAGAGAAAGTAGTGGATAAATGATTAAAAATCAAGAAAACCAAAAGTCCAGAAAAGTCGAAAGGTGATGACATCTCGTAGAGCTTTTTGCTATTTTTCATCATACATTAAGTAATTCAATAGGCACCACAGTCTATCTAATTAAAGGAGAGGAAGATGAAGGTTAAGGTAAGGAGAGAGGAAATTAAGGTAAAATTAAGATCGGTTCACAGTCGAATAGGTCAAACTGGTCGATCCGGTCCAGGTCTAACAACACTAGGTGTCAAAGGAGAAAACCAATTTGGCATTGGGGAGCATTAACCTCAAATCACATCTCATCATCATACTTAGAAATTGAACTTTATTTTTTGGTGAAGCGACTAGTCACAATTTCATGAGACTCACAAATGTCTTTTAAATGTCCAAAATTTCTGTTGGATTCCACAAAAAGGCAATTAAATCTATTTAAAATTAGAATTTGATGTCCTCCAAAATTTTGATATAAGATATGTCACTACATTTCCATCATTGTAACTATTCAACTGATTTCAACTCTTTCAGTAGATAATTGCACAAATTAGTCATTGCATCTGATGGAGATCTTGATGTGAACAATCAGACAATTCTTAATTTCACAATTGTAGGAAGGGTATAGACCTTCCCATCAACATTTATTTTTTCCCAATAGAGTAGTGGCTTCACATCAACATTCAAGATATCTGCAATTTCTATCAAATTGTTGAAGACGTCCATTCAACACAGATCAAGAAAAAAACCAGTTTTTTCTCAATTTTCAACTCCTCATTGACTATATGAATGGACATCCTGAACATCATTCTAGAGCCAACCAATTAGCCCTTCAATACTTTTCACTTCTTTCTCTAGTTAGGTTTTTACTATCTTCAATTCTTTTCTTACAGGTTATTTCAAATTTCTTGGTCTTTGACGGGTTTTTGCTATAAGTACAAGTTTAAATCCAATTTATACCCGTTTTGACTGCAAGTATATAGGTCAACTAGTAGTTTAGGGCATATATCGGGTCGATCCCACGAGGAAGATTGGACAATTACCGGTACTACTAAAACTTCTCTATTATTTAGACGATCAATGAATTAAAAGAAATAAAACTATGCTAAACTTATGCAAGATAATAACAATGAAAGCTCCTTAGGTTATGGTATTCCTAACTACTCATGCAAGTGCTACCTTTGAATCATTGAGTACTACTATCTTGGCTAGTTATGGCGTGATTTCCTTATGTATGTGAAACCTACTTTTGTAGTGAATCAACTATACTTATAACTAATCCATACATACTCTCGTGGTTATGAAATTAGTTACAAGTTCATTTCATCTATAAAATTACATGAAATGAATCACTAAAGCCACATAGGTGCACCTCTACTCTCGTGAGTGTACTTCCTAGATTTAGCACTTCTTGAACTAGTGTTAAATCTCAATTTTCATTGAAGAAGCAACACCTTTAGATAATCACAACTAATGGTACCAAGTTAATCATGATTTAAAGAGCTAAAGTGCTAAATAACTTGTTCAAAATAATAGCATCAAATAGCCAAATAATAAACACTAACAATCATAGATAGTTCAACCCAAACCCAAAGCATAAACTTTAGAAATATATAATAACATATAAATCCATAACTTGTATATTAACTAAATTTGGAATCAAGTACAAAAGATAAAGAGTTGGAAAGGAATGTAACTCTTGTCACATGAGTTCATCTCCATGCCTTCTTCATCCTCCAACCTCTTCTTCATCTAGCTAATAAACAAGAAGGATGAACTAACTAACTAAACTATCCTATACTATACTAACCTAACACTAAGAACATGTAAGAACTACATTTTTGGTAGTATTCTTGCACTCTCCAATCTCTCTTTAATCTTGAAAGTCTATGGCTATATATAGAGGCCTCTAGTCAAGAAATGAGGCTTCAAACATTCCTTTTTACAGCTGCAAAGTGGTTGTCAACATCCATCATTAGCTGTGAATTATTGGAGAAGGAAACAAGTTGTGCAAGTGGGGAGCAGCCTTTTCTGACCGGAATCCGGCCACAATCTGGCCGGATAGTCAGCCGGATTGCTCCCCTGCCATTTTTAGCAATTTCTATCCAGTCTTCAATGTTGCTCAAATTCTGCTTCAACTTCAACTGAACTTTTCGTGATGATAGAAGCTGAATTAACTTTTGACCAAAACATGAAACTTGTAGCCCTTTGAGTTAGTTTCCCAATGCATCAAGAATCACCTCATTTGGATTTAGGACTGCAAACGAGTCGAGTCAAGTCGAGTTTTGGCCTAATCGAGCCGAGTCTTGACTTAATTTTAGTGAACTCGAACTCGAGCTCGAGCTCGACGAGCCGACAATTTCAAGCTCGAGCGAGCTCGAAAAAAATAAAAAATAATTATTTTTATTTTTTAAAAAATAAATAAAATAATATTTTTTTCTTAATAAATAATAAAATATGAAAGATATATATGTAATTTTACTAGTAAAATAAAAAAATATATGTATACTTAAAATAAAAAAAAAAATATATATATACTTAAAAAAAAAAAAATATATATATATATATATATATATATATATATATACTCGATCTCGCGAGCCACGAGCTTAATATCTTGAGTTCGAGTTCGAGCTCGATTTCAACTCGAGCCAGCTCGAACTCGATATTGAAATGAGTTCGAGTCGAGCTGCGAGCGGCTCGATTCGTTTGCAGCCCTATTTGGATTTGTGTAAGCTGTGAAATGACTAAAATACCCTTGAATGCTCACTGCCTTGTCTCAGCTTCGACCATAGAAATTTAGCACTGTAATTCGGCTTTTTGACCTAGAAAACCTTCAAACTGGATTTTGATGTTTTCATAAGATTTGTAGATCTATCTCTTATCTTCACAATGGTTCAAGAATCATCTCAATATGATCATTGTAGCTCAAGTTATAGTCGAAATACGAAGATGTGTCAAAGCTGTCAACTTCCTCTTCATTCAAATGAAATATATTTCCAACTCCTATACAAATTTGGACAAAATGCAAGTAAAAAGTGACAAAATCCTCACTTAATCACTTAAGAGCATTTTATACCAATTATAGCCAAAATGATCTATTTTCTTCCTACAATATTGCCAAAGTGACTAAAAATAACATAAAATATCATTCAAATATAGCGTAAATTAGTCACTTATCAGTCTTGTACTGAGAGAGTTGTTCCCTATCCTCTCATCTAAAAAGTGCTTCTTCAAGATTTCCAAAATTTCTTCCAATTCAACCCTTATTTCTGTCAGGAGGCTTACGTGTTTTTCAAATTAAAGAATGGTTATTTTGATATGATGAAAGAGGATATGAATCATTCTCTTAGCATCTTCATTAGTTATACAGCAAATAGCTAGTATAATAAATTTCTAATGGTATGAAATTGTGATATTATGAGTGTGTTGTATAAATTTAATAGAAATTTTCAAACCTACTATAATAATAAGGCACATGTTAAGGTTAATGGACTTGTTTTGGATTGTTATTATAAACATGTTATTAAAAGTAACATATTGTGTCGTCTTGGCTTATTTAGAGATGGAACAAGAGAAAGAAATTAAAAATGCCATCCACAATTTCTACCATTGGAGTGATGGGTTTATAAAAAATTGTTATTATTTACAATAAGAAAATTGGGCGCATGTGGAGGACAAAAGTAAAAAAGAAAATATGCACTATATAGAGCATCCAATCCTAAGTACTAGTATTTGGCAAATAGGATTGTGAGAAATTCTACCACATAAAAAATTTAAAATGGCTTCTAATCAACAAACAAGATGGTAAACTTGTTATATCAGTGCATTAGAAACTTCAAACCTATTGCACTAATAGGGACTTCGAGCAAGTTGAAGTGAGAAAACTTATTTTTAATTGTCATTATAAACATGCTATCTGTAATAATATATTTTGTCCTCTTCGTGAGCAAGAGTGCTTATCAATGGAGTTTAATCTACTTAGGAATGAAATAAGAGGAAGAGATTAAGAATGTCATGTGAAAATTTCCTAACATCGAAGTGGTGAACTTCTATGAAAATGTCATTGCTTACAATAAGGAGAGTGGTGTGACAGGTTGTCGATTCCTGTGCAATAATAAAAATAAACCTACTTGTCAATTAAAATAATCAAAGCCCAATTCTGAGTACTGGAGCAGGGACTATAGGTGTGTAATGGGTTACTTGATTCACCCTGTTCTCGAAGAGTTTGCTTAACCCGATATACCAGAGCGGGATTGCTTATTCACAAGGAATTATTGATTTGTAAATAGGGCAAGTAGGGTCGTATCATCAGAGACTGGAGAAAATTCGTTTCTTTTCAAATCCACAATAACAAGGGAGTGTTTTTGTATAAACGATAACAATCAAAGGAGTTCAAATAAAAATAAATAACTAACTAGAAATTAAATGACAATTCACTAAAATTAGAGTAATAATAATTAAAGGTCTAGCCAAGAAATAACTTCAGTAATGGTTCACCTAATTGAATATCGATGCACAAACAATTCCAATTATTTACTAATAAATAGGTTATAACTGCTAAACAAGCAATGACAGTCAACCCCTCCTTATTATGTCGGTGATTAAGGTACGCCCGTTAATCACTACTCTAATTGAGAAATAATTTTAGGTACGCCCATAAGATTTAATTCCCCAATTGCCTTACGTATTAGAGGAGCCCTATTTTAATCAAATAATGTACTACCAGAGTTATTTTAGATTAGCCTACGTATTCCCCTGATACAAACCTAATCATGCCAGTTGTCACTATTTCGAGACAATTAAATAATTACGGATTTAATACCCCCAATTGACAATAGATTATTAAATCAACTCATTATTCGGATCCAAGACAATCAATTAATTAAATAACTATAAGCAATACAATCAGGGAATATGTAAATACCAATAAATAAGAGGAAAACATAAAATTAAATCGATCTCACAATTTTTAGATTAACCAAATCCTCCGTTGTTTCTTGACTAGAAAAGGGAATTTAGTTTATCCCGGATAAGAAAGACCCACGCAAAGTTGCAGCAACAATTGCGGCCATTGTCTCTAAGAATTGGGAAAATTCAATTTGTTCGAATCAATAAGAAAAGAAAGCTACAGAGAATGATTTAGTTTTCCTATGGCCCCTCACGTACGTGGGAGAACTACTACTAAAAGGCAAGAAAGAAAAGTCAAAAGGCAAAGCTCCAAAGTAGTCTGCTATCTCTAATTCCTATCTAATTTCTGCCTTGTACTTTGCGGCAGCTACTCGTGAGAAGAAGAAGACTCCAGCCTTTTTTTTTTTAATGCTGTCTTCGGCCAAATTACCAAGAAGGGTCTCGTCTTGATATTCCAAAAATGTCCCTGAATGCCTGCTACTTGAACTCTTGCTTGATGACTGCCAAATTGGCACTTGTTATGATATTTTTGTTCTACTCCCTGTAATAAGTGCAAATTTTCAAAAGTGAGTAGAATCTGATAATTAATCCACATTGGGTCAAGTAATAAGGGAAATTAATTATAAAATAAACGATAAGTTGCAGCCTATCAATTTCCCCTACACCTAAATCATGCTTGCCCTCAAGCATGATAACAGCAAACAAACACCAATATTTGACAATGACTATTGCTCCATCTACCACGTTGCCAAGATACCAAGAAAAACATATATCAAGCATCAGTGATCAAGATCCAAGAGCCATCACCACGGTTAGCTTTTAAACCACAAACTCCTCCAATTTCAGGTTAACTAATCTAAGAAAAAAGGAATGATCGCTCAACATTATCAGCAAATGGTCCAACTATTAACCAAAATCTCAACATTAAATTCACAAATCGGCAAGCTAGTTCTTTCACACACTAACACAATCTTCGCCTTTTTTATCATGTTTTTCTACTTTTCTCTCTTTTTTTTTCTTCTTTTTTTTCTTTTTCAATGGGAACAAAAAACTTAGTCTCTAACTATTAGAGCCTTTTGACGCGAGTTCCAATATTTGTCAGATGAAAAAGCTAGGTTACTCAACTTCTATCGCCACGCGACCACGTAATCATAGCAATTATTACTTTTTGATGCGAGAATTAACACTTTTGGTGAATATTCCCGATTACTCAGTAGTAACAACTAACGGAGTACAGTCAACTCTTATTTACAACCAGATAACACAATAACGTACAATATCACAAAGAAAATAGCAGCAGCAAGCCTCATTTTTTCAAACATAGAGAACTGAAATTAATCACTAGACCAATTCACATGAAAATGCCAACAATCATTCCCAATGCCTAGAAAAGTTAACAAAAAATTATAAGAGCCACACAATCACTGATATTCACCAAAGAGATATTTTTAGACTCAAACCATATTAATTAGATACACTTTTATTACTAAAACTTGGTAATAGCAGGAATTCGGGGTCAACAATCAAACATCAAACCTTGGTATTCACATGAGAGCTAATCACTAACAAGAAAGAAAGAGAATGAACGAAAGATAAACAAATAACAAACTAAAAATAAAGGAAAAATATCTAGAAACTAAAAACTAGAAAACACTAGTACCACAACTGATTTCCCCCCCATACCTAAATGACACATTGCCCTCAATGTAGCAAATAAACAGCAAAAGTGGGAGAAAGGGCAACAGAACTTCCTTGAAGTCGGGTCAAAGTGGTTGGGTGAAAATCAAATTGAGATGCAAAACCCGCATGGTGCATAAATGCTGCCAAATTGTGCGCCATGCTAGCCACGTTGGCGTCAATGTTGATCACCCCGAACCTTCAGATTCTGAACTTGCGTCTGGAGTTGGTGCCAGTCATCAGCCCTTGGGGGTGGAGGAGGCGGAGCGGATGTAGACGGGCCGGAATCATCGCCAACAGGGGACGAACGGGCAAACGAGGATCGAGGGGAGACGCGAGAAAGTCCCGAAGGAGTGAACCGGTAGGAACCATTGACGTACTCAAGAACTTCCATCCTCTCCAAGCACTTCGTATTTAGAAATTCCATTTTCAAACGCCAAATGAAAGTCATGATCCTGTATATTAAGAACCCTTAGCTGTACTGTCAAGTAGGTGATGTAGGACCTGAGTATTAGGGTTTGTTCTTTTTTGCTAAAATGGTCTTGAACCACCCCAGGTTGACCTTGATATTATTTTTCATACCCCAGATGAAGAAGAACTCGGGTCAAGAGAGTATACCAGAGCTGTCCTTGTGACCCGAGTAGCTGTAGGTTAAGAGACGTTGAACATATCGGGCACTAGAGTCCTTAAGAAAGGAGTTCCTAGATCTAGAAGGGTCATAGCGGTGCCTGTTGACAGACATGTCCCTCTACATATCGTGGTAGGAGGAGAGAAATGGCTCTACGTAATCACAAGCACTCTCAGCGTATTACTTAGTCTCAGCATACTCCCGAATAATGAATCCAAATGCCAGATTAAATTGGGTAATAGAGAAATTGAACTCCTGACCCATTAGACGGAAATGAATGACATTTGGAGTATCAACAGTATATCTCGTAAGCAACTCAAACTCAAAAATGGAGTAAAATTCCCTAATCAACTCGACAAAAGCGGGACGGAAGATAGCGAGATAAGGGTGCCATCCAATTGCGGTAAACATGCGCTTAACCTCCTCCTGGATTCCCAGAACACCAATAGTCAGCTCGTCAAAGCATTTTATACGGGATGATACGCTGCTTCACAAACCTTAGCGTATCTCTGCTGATCGGCGGGTCTAGTGAAATTTAAATGCCCCTAAAGTGGGCGGGGGCATTCACATGAGCACCCTTACCCCTACCTAAGCGGGTTCGGACACTGGAAGAGGAAGGTTGGTTGGTAAGTGTATTCACCAAATTGGAGGGTTGGGATGGGAGCTGATGTTGAGAGACCCTAGACCTAGAAGATGATTTGGGTCTCACCATAGTCGCGAGCAGTCAACTTGATCAACAGAGGGCAGAAGTTCCAACAAAATATAACAACTTGCAAATGCAATTAGCAGCAACGCAACAGCCATTGGTGGCCCCTGTTTTCAACCCAAACAACAAATATAGAGATGCCAACAATTATGGATCCAGCAAATGCAATCTGTAGTCAACGGTGCCCCCCAATTCAACAGTCCAAACCAAACACGGTCCACCCAGAATTTCAACAAATGTCCCTAACAGTCAAACCGTAACAAAATCCAGCAATAACAGTTCAAAATTTAGCAAGAGCAACACAGTCACAAGCCCTTGGCAGTCAATCAAAATATCCAACCAAATAGAGGTAACAAATTCAAGGGAAAATACTCCAACCAGTACCACTGGCGTAAATCGCAGTAAATAAAAAAAATCTCAATTGGCTAACCCAAACTAGTGATAACCCAAATACTGCAACAGTTCAACTAAATAGGTAAATGACGTCCAACACTGTGCTAGAGCGCGACCAATTTCAACGAATATGCCTAATCAAACAAAACTAAGAGCAGGAAAACTGTCTAAACACCCATCCAATCCCAAACAAATGAACTCAAATCCACCCAAGGGTACGACAACAAATATTCCCAAGAGTACAGCAAACTAGTAATAGCAGGTCAGAATATAGACAATAACAGCACAGTCACAGTCCCTGCGCGTTCAATCAGGCAGCCAACCACAGATAATGAACAAATCCTGGGTAAAATATCACAACTCGTACAACTGGTTCATCGCACAGTTACTAAAAAAGACTAAATGGCCACCCCAAACTACTAACAAACCCCAAACAACGCCAAACAATACCAAAAATTTGGAAAAGACTTTCAAATACCTCCACCGTAAAAAGTGGCCAAATAATTGCGTTGGTAGAGAATGACGGCGGCACTGACAGGCGAGGTTGGCGATCGTCGATTGAGGGTCGCAGCGTGTGAAGGATAGCGGCTGTCGCGATAGTGGGCAGTCGTGGCGGTGAGGTTGACTGGCGCAATGGGGGAGGTTCGAAGGGGGTGGCACTGCGCGACTGGCGACGGCAAACCCAGCTGCTGCGGAGTGGTGTTGTTGCTGCGGCAAGGGGATAGGGAGACGGGTCCAGTGAGCGGTGAAGGTAGTTGGCAAACGCGGCGGAGACGGTTGGCAACTGCGGCCGAGAGAGGGAGAGGGAGAGTGAGGGGGAGAGGCGTGCGAGGGCGGTTGCGCGTGAGTGGGGAGGACCGTGGTGGCTAACAGGTTGGGGTTTGGTGGCGGCGGACAAAGGGCTTCGGTGGACAGAGAGGAGAAACAGGGGAGAAGAAGGAAAGAAACGAGAAAGAAAGAAAAAGAAAGGAAGAAAGAAAAACAAAAAGAAAAAGAATTTTTTTTTTCAATCATGTGATTTGAAAATCAAAATTTACGGTCAAACGGAAAGACTCTTTTTTTTCGAATTAATTAATTAATTTTTTTAAATTTTTTAAAAATTTAAATTATATTAGTATTAATACAATTTCTTTTCGAAATTCAAAATTAGAGATTAACAGGAAATCGAAAATTTTTCTTGAAATTTGAATACTTACCTTTCCCGCGAATGTGACGTGGGCACATCAAGAAGGCAAGAATCCTTCTGACGAAGAGCTCTCCATGTGACTCGATGCGGGCATGTCATGAGGATGAAAACCCTTTTGACCAAGCACCAGAAAGTCGCATTATGCCATGCATCCAGTTGAAGCAGGCGCTTCAAGTCAGAGAGATACCTACAAATCATAAAAAATGAAAATTGAAACAAAAAATCAGTCAAACTCAAGGAAAACATATTTAAACTATCAAACCAAACTGAACAAACAACTAAAAGAAATTGGGTTGCCTCCCAATGAGCGCCTTTCTTTAATGTCTTTGGTTTGACATGACAAGGTGTCATTAATTGGGATACGGCGGTGCATCTAGATTTATCATCTCCACTTCCCTGCTTGGAAAGCATTCGTAATAATGTTTGAGACGGTATCCATTCACCACAAATTTATTGTCTGTCTTAGCGTTCTGGATTTCTACTGCACCATAGGGAAAGACGTGAGTAACAATAAAAGATCCAATCCAACGAGAACGTAACTTACCTGAGAAGAACTTAAACTTGGATTGGTACAGGAGAACTTTCTGACCAACTACAAAGATTCTTCTAGAGATTTGTTGGTCATGAAATGCCCTGTTCCTCTCCTTGTAAATTAGCGCATTCTTATATGTTTCGTTCCGGATCTCCTCCAATTCTTGCAAGTCCAATTTTCAATGGGCACCGGCCTCTTCTAGATTCATGTTACACTGCTTTATCGCCCAAAAAATCTTGTGCTCGAATTCCCACTGAAAGATGACACGGCTTCTCGAATACTAATCTATAGGGTGACATCCCTATAGGGGTCTTGTATGCAGTCCGATAGGTCCAGAGTGCATCTTCCAATCTTTGACTCTAGTCCTTTCTATCGGGTCGCACCATTTTCTCCAAGATGGACTTAATTTTTCGATTCGATAACTCCACTTGACCATTGGTCTGAGGGTGGTACGATGTCGAGATCTTGTGGAGTACACCGTATCTTCGAAACAATGCAGCTATGGTCTTATTACAGAAATGCGTCCCCCTGTCACTAACAATGGCTCTTGGCATCTTAAAATGCACAAAAATATTAGACCTGATAAAATCTACAATCATTTTCGAATTATTAGTCCGGGTGGCCTTAGCCTTCACCCATTTAAACACATAATCGATTGCCAACAAAATATATACAAAACCAAATGATGTAGGAAAAGATCTCATAAAATATATACCCCAAACATAAAAAATTTCTATAAAAATCAACGGGACTTGGGGCATATGATCTCTACAGGTTATATTACCTACCCGTTGACATCGATTACAGGACTTACAAAACACATATGTATCTTTTAACAAAGAAACAAAGAAAGCCAGTAAAACCCACACTCTAATACCTTATGTGCAGTTCGTTTTGGTCCAAAATGACCTCCACAGGCTAAAGTATGACAGAAAGTTAAAATTGACTGAAATTCAACTTCACTTACGCATTGTCTCATTACTTGGTCAGCACATCTCTTCCACAAGTACGGGTCATCCCAAATGAAGTATTTGGCATCGCTTTTTCAACTTGTCCCGTCTTGTTTTCGGCCAACTTGCAGGAAAATTGCCCGTTACTAGGTAATTTACTAAATCTACATACCAAGACAATTGAGAATTTAGAAAAAATAAGTGTTCTTCAGGGAATGCATTTCTTAATGGTTCATTCTCCTTCCCCACTAGTATGTGGCTCAAGTGGTCGGCTACCAGATTCTCTGAGTCTCTCTTATCCCTTATTTCCAGGTCGAATTCTTGCAGGAGTGATATCTATATTATGAGTCTCGATTTTGCATTTTTCTTGGTCATTAGGTACCTTAACGCTGCATGATCAGAAAATACAATAATTTTAGCACCTAACAAATATGGTCTAAACTTTTTCAAAGTAAAGATAACTACAAGAAACTCCTTCTCAGTAGTGGAGTAATTCAGTTGAACCCCATTCAAAACTCAGGATGTATAATAGATGACGTGAGTTGCCTTTCCTACTCGTTGTCCCAACACAACCTCCAATGCATTATCACTGGCGTCGCACATGATCTCAAAGGGTAAACTCCAATCAGGGGGTTGGATGATCGGTGGCGAGATCAATAGCTCCTTCAACTTGTCGAAAGCTCTGTCACACTTGTCATCGAACTCAAATGCCACTTCTTTTTGTAAAAATTGGAACAAGGGGGTTCCAATTTTTGAAAAGTCCTTGATGAACCTGCGATAAAATCCTGCATGTCCAAGAAAAAAACGCACTTTCCGCACATTCGTGGGGTAAGGTAAAGCAGATATAATGTCGATTTTACCTCTATAAATTTCAATACCCTTAGAAGACACCACATGATTTAGAACTATCCCATATTCAACCATAAAATGACTTTTTTTTTTTTAGTTAAACACGAGATTAGTTTCTATACATCTCAACAAGATCAATTTTAAGTTATCTAAACAAGTATCGAAAGTGTCATCTTATACACTAAAATCGTCTATGCAAATCTCAATAATTTTCTCTACATATTCTGAAAAAAATACTTACCATACATCTCTGGAATGTTGCAGGTGTATTGCACAACCTAAATGGCATGCGTTTGTATGCAAAGGTTCCGAACAGGCACGTGAATGTCGTCTTCTCTAGATCCTCTAGTGTGATTGCAATTTAAAAATAACCTGAAAATTCATCCAAAAAATAGTAATAAGCCCGATAAGCTAAACGCTCGATTATTTGGTCAATGAAAGAAAGAGAAAAATGGTCCTTTTTTGTAACGGCGTTCAGTCTATGGTAGTCGATGCACTGTCTCCATCCGGTGGGTTTGCGCACTGGCACAATCTCATCCGTTTAGTTGGTCTCCACTGTCATTTTTGCCTTCTTTGGAACTATCTGGACTGGATTCACCCATGGGCTATCTGATATCGCGAATATGATCCCCACATTCAACAATTTCAATATCTCTTTTTTCACCACTTCCATCATGAGGGGATTGAGTCTCCTTTGAACTTGCCATACATGTTTGGCATTCTCTTCCAGCTTTATTTGATGCATACAAATGGAAGAGTTGATCCCCTTAATGTCGGCGATGGTCCATCTTATTGCTTCCTCGTGTTCTCTAAGGATTTGGATTAGTTTCTCTTCCTGGATCTCTAAGAGTGCAGCTGAGATAATCATCGGGAGTGTTTTGTTGTCACCCAAATACGCATATTTCAAGTGCTTCAGTAAAGGTTTCAACTCCAACACAGGTACCTGCACTACAGATGGTAGTACTCTCTGGTGAGATTCGGGAATAAAAATAGGTGAGATTTCAAACCTTTTTATTATGGTTGGCAACGAGTGTAACACTCCTATCGTGCATTTCAAATCATCACTCCACTCCACTTCAGGAGTTGTCTCCAATTCTAGATGGTTGGTTAGAGTAACCTCCAACTAATTCCTACCAACAGTTTCAAACACTTCCTGCACCGCAGGGTCAATAGCACTCACAGAAAAAACAGAACTAAAATTAGAGTTTGAGAGATATTTCATAGTATAAAAAATGGTTAATCACATTTTATCCCCTTAAAGAATACCTCATTTTTCAGTTTACCCCCTAACCTTTAATTTTGCTCACTTAACCCCCCCTTTAGGACAAAATTGCCTTTACATTATTTTGACTTTTCATTTACCTTGTTTCCCTTTCTTTTATTTCTTTTTCTCTTTCTTCTTTATTTAATTCTTCCTCTTTCCCACAAAAATTTTCACCTTAATGATTGAAAATTAAAAAGAGGAATTGCAGAGATCTATTTTCTTCTTAAATGATTAAAAACATATTCAAATCACTTTCCTAAAATACAATTTTTTAGCCTTTCAATTCTTTTAATTTTGGATTTTCCTCTTTCCTTTCTAGTTTCTCATTTTCTTCCCAAAAAAAATATTTTAAGATGAAATTGTGACCTGATTAATAATCATCAATTGAAATTTGTGACACATGCATCATACAAAAAATCAAAATTAGTTTTTGATACCTTTTAAACTTTCACCCAAAAATATGCAATTACAAACTCAAAACAAAAATTTTCGTTGAAATAGAATTTCTATTGGGAAGAATGAAAGAGAGAAAAAAGAGAAAGAGAAATAAAAGAAAAGAAAACAATTTCATCTTATGATATTTTTTTGAAAATAAAATGAGAAACTAGAAAGGAAAGAGGAAAACCCAAAATTAAAAGAATTGAAAGGCTAAAAAAATTGTATTTTAGAAAAGTGATTTGAATATTTTTTAATCATTTAAGGAGAAGATAGATCTCTACAATTTTTCTTTTTTAATTTCAATCATTAAGGTGAAGATTTTTTTGAGAAAAAGGAAGAATTAAATAAAGAAGAAAGAGAAAAAGAAATAAAAGAAAGGAAAACAAGGTAAATGAAAAGTCAAAATAATGCAAGGATATTTTGTCCTAAAGGGGGTTAAGTGAGCAAAATTAAAGATTAGGAGGTAAACTGAGAAATTGGGTATTCTTTAAGGGGATAAAATGTGATTAACCCTATAAAAAATATTGAAATGAACAATTTTTTCATCAAATTTCATGGACAATGTACCCTTATTAATATCAATTTTAATCTGTGTTGTACTCAAAAAGGGTCTACCTAATAGTAAAGGTGAAGGGTATGGGGAATAATCATCATCTATATCGAGTACATAAAAGTCAGTTGGAAATACCAAATCATTAATTTTTAATCAACACATCCTCAACCAACCCATCAGGATATGCATTAGTTCGGTCAGTTAATTGAATTATTATCCCAATTTCTTTTAATGGACCTAGATGCAGAGAAGTATGGATAAATTTTGGCATCACATTGATCGATACTCCTAGGTCTAACATGGTCTTTCCAATCAGGGTGTTACCTATCCTACAGGGAATAGTGAACATACCTGTGTCCCTATACTTCAGTGGGAGTTTCCTTTGTAGAACCGTTGACACATTCTCCCCCACGATGACTTTTTCATCTCCCTTCAGCCTCCTTCAATTGATGCACAGGTCCCTCAAAAACTTTGCGTACTTCGGCACTTGTTTGATTGCGTTTAACAGGAAAATAGTGATCTCTACCATGCGGAACACTGTCAGGATCTCCTTCTCCTTATCCTGTTTCTTCAGTTTCTCCAACCTACTAGAGAAAGGAGGTGAATGAGTTTTGACCTCAACGATCGTGTCAGGGAGTACCACAGGATTTCTGCCATTACCCCCTCCTTCTCAAGCTCGTTCTCGATTTTTTCCTCATCCTTGTCCTTTGAAATTGTGAGTTCAGGCCCCTGAATTTTCTTCCCGCTCCTTAGGGTCATCGCACTTACGTTCTTCGGGTTCAATTCAAATTGAGACGGTAATTTACCTTGAACTTGGGATTTTAGGCAGTTAATTGCTATCGCTATCTGACTCATCTGACTCTGCATTGCTTGCATCTGTCCCAATTGATTTCTCATACTTTGTCGGTCAGAATTCGTCTTTTGTTGATTAGCAATTAATTGTTTCATCATCTCCTCCATGGACGGACTTGAATTTGAAGGGGGTGGTGGCGGGCGAGACGGATACTACTGTTAATGCCCTTGCTGTTTATTTGGTGCAAAATTGGGTTGCTTATTTCCTCCATAATTGAAGTTAGGGTGATCTCTACAATCCGGATTATACGTATTCGAGTACGGGTCATCGGACTTTCTTGGCGCGGGGGCGTGACTAGTCATGTTCACTTTTTTCGCACTTTTTTTTTTGAATCATTGGGCACATCTCTATAGAATGACGCATAGTAGTGCAAATCCCACATACCTTAGCCTGTGATGCATTTCCTACAGCCAATTGCCTAACAAAAGATGTTAACTCAGTCAACTGCTGCTGGATAGAGGATATCTCTATTTCATTCACTTTACGTGTCAGGACATTCTCCCTCGTACCAAACAGTTGCGAATTCTCAGTCATTCCTTCAATTAGCTCCCACACTTCTCGAGGAGTCTTGTTCACCAATACCCCTCCACTTGCACCATCAATTATACTCCTGTCTCTGAAGAGTAGCCCATCGTAAAAATATTGGATGAGCAATTGTTCACTTATTTGGTATTAAGGGCACTTGATGCACAACTTCTTGAATCGCTTCCAATAATCATAAAGCGACTCCCCTAGATGCTGTTTGATATAGCATATTTCCTTCCTTAGACTTGCAACTCGAGACGCAGGAAAATATTTGTTTAAAAATTTTTTCTTCAGTTGGTCCCACGTGGTGATGCTACCTGGTGGTAAGTAGTACAACCAATCTTTTGTAGAGTCCTTCAAGGAGAAGGAGAATACCCTCATTTTTATCTGTTCTTCTGTAATTTTCGAGGGTTTCATGCTGTTACAGACGACATCAAACTCCTGCAAGTGCTTGTAGGGCTCTTCACCTGACAAATCATGAAAAGATGGCAAGAGATGAATTAGACCATATTTTAATTCAAATGGAGTGCTATCATTCAAATTTGGAAAAGTAATGCATAAAGGCTGCTGATTTAAGTCAGGAGCAACCAATTCCCTTAGTGTTCGTGCATTAGCCATAGTGACTTCTTCTCGATCTGAGTCACTCGAAATATCACTAAGTGAATCTGTTTGTTCAATTTTTGGCTCAGGTCTCTGAGATGCAGCACTAGAGTGCTCTTCTCTGAGTTGTTTGGTCTCTTTCCTTGTTCTACGCGCTATCTTCTCTACCTTGGGCTCGAAAATTAATTCACCTGTACGAGAAGAACGAGGTATGCACTCGAAAAGTACCAGAAAATTAGAACAAAAATGAGTTTAAAAAGAAACAAATAACTAACGCCAGTCCCCGGCAATGGCGCCAAAAATTGACAGGTTGTCGATTCCTGTGCAATAATAAAAATAAACCTAGTTGCCAATTAAAATAATCAAAACTCAATTTTGAGTACTGAAACAGGGACTCTAGTTGTGCAATGAATTACTTGATTCACCCTATTCCCGAAGAGTTTGTTTAACCCGATATACCAGAAGGGGATTGCTTATTCACAAGGAATTATTGATTTGTAAACAGGACAAGTAGGGTCGTATCCTTAGAAATTGGAGAAAATTCGTTTCTTTTCAAATCCACAGTAACAAGGGGGTGTTTTTGTATAAACGATGACAATCAAAGGAGTTCAAATAAAAATAAATAACTAACTAGAAATTAAATGACAATTCACTAAAATTAGAGTAATAATAATTAAAGGTCTAGCCAAGAAATAATTTCAATAATGGTTTACCTAATTGATCATCGATGCACAAGCAATTTCAATTATTTACTAATAAATAAGTTATAACTGCCAAACAAGCGATAACAGTCAACCCCTCCTTATTGTGTCGGTGATTAAGGTACGCCCGTTAATCCCTGCTCTAATTGAGAAATAATCTTAGGTACGCCCATAAGATTTAATTCCCCAATTGCCTTACGTATTAGAGGAATTCTATTCTAACCAAATAACGCACTATCAGGGTTATTTTAGATTAGCTTGCGTATTCTCCTGACACAAATCTAATCATGTCAGTTGTCACTATTTTGAGACAATTAAACAATTACGGATTTAATACCCCCAATTGACAATAGATTATTAAATCAACTCATTATCCGGATCCAAGACAATCAATTAATTAAATAACCATAAGCACTGCAATCAGGGAATATGCAAATACTAATAAATAAAAGGAAAAGATAAAATTAAATCGATCTCACAATTTTTAGATGAACCAAAGCCTCCATTGTTTCTTGACTAGAAAAGAGAATTTAGTTCATCCCGGATAAGAAAGACCCACGCAAAGTTGCAGCAACAATTGCGGCCATTGTCTCCAAGAATTGGGAAAATTCAATTCGTTCGAATCAATAAGAAAAGCAAGTTATAGAGAATGATTCTTCCTATGGCCCCTCACGTACGTGGGAGAACTACTACTAAAAGCCAAGAAGGAAAAGTCAAAAGGCAAAGCTCCAAAGTAGTCTGCTATCTCTAATTCCTATCTAATTTCTGCCTTGTATTTTGTGGCAGCTACTCACAAGAAGAAGACGACTCCAGCCTTTTTTTCTTAATGTTGTCTTCGGCCAAATTACCAAGAAGGGTCACGTCTTGATATTCCAAAAATGTCCCTGGATGCCTGCTACTTGAACTCTTGCCTGATGACTGTCAAATTGGCACTTGTTATGGTATTTTTGTTCTACTCCCTGTAATAAGTGCAAATTTCCAAAAGTGAGTAGAATCTGACAATTAATCCACATTGGGTCAGGTAATAAAGGAAATTAATTATAAAATAAACGATAAATTGCAGCCTATCATGGTGCATATATAGGACTAGAAAAAAGAAGGGGTGTCTTTATATGGAACATGCAATCCTAATTTTTGGTTTTACAAATAGGATGGTAGAGCTGTTAAGCGAATCAGGTAACTCGCAAGCTCAACCTAACTCAGCTCATTAAGGTTCAGACTCGGCTTGTTTATTTAAGAAAACGAGTCGAGCTCAAACTTTACATAAGGCCCGAATATTAAATGAGCCGAGTTAGACTCGGTTTGATATACTCGAAATTGGGCTCGTAAGTGAAGGCTCAATTGTGATTCCACCCCCTTAAATGCCTCTAATCCTCTATCGATTTTCAGCTCTCCATTTCACATTTTGTCCTGAATGAGCACAATTTTGCCGCTGCTCCTTCCATCCCTCTCATCTTCTTCTTCGATTGTCACTAACCACCAAGCAGTCAGGCCGCCACCAGCCCACCACCACTCAACCAATATCATAACCTTTCTACCTCCAAAGCACTACTATCACATTTTCCTAAATTTTTTAGCCTTCATTCTTCTAGCTACCCTAATAGCTACCAGTTACCACCACTACTGACGAGCCACCAACCCACCACTACTTCACCACTCTTATTTTCATGGCTGCAATTTTATCATCCTCACTACCCTCCAGGGAGTAGCCAGTGACTGGTATCACCATCTGCTATACCTAATTTGATGAGTGGTTAATCCTTTTTAAGTTACTTTGGTTCCTATCAAAATTCCTAAGACTAGGTGTAAGAACATCTTATAATAAGTAGGTTTCTTATGCTTTTGTTTTCCTTTTTTTTTGTTTTGTTGGGTGACCATTTTTTTATTTCTTTCCTTTAAATGTTTGATTATGAAACTGAAATACTCATCGATGATAAGTTGGTAAAGTTGATACTTTTCTTTATTTTTGTAGTAAGAAAATGATGGCCTCTAGATTAGTATTTTTTTATAGGTTTCTGAATACATGTTCTGATTAATGACTATTGAGTGTATGTCTATCTATGATTCGTAATTTCATTCTTATTTCAGACCATACACCATCACATTTCGAAATGTACTAGCTAGTGTACTTAGAAGGTGGGAACCAGAAGGAAACAAAGATACAATTTTTCTTTTGAGATAGATGTAGCAGTATATATAACCTATATAAAATAGATAATTTACTATGATTATCTTGATGAAAATGTAGATTATTTGATAGTTGTTATACTAGCTTATTGAATTTTTGATATGACACCAAACTAATATAGGAAATTAGCATTTTTGGGCTGAAATATTTGACATGAAACCTATTAATATTGAACTTATGACACATATATTTACATTTTGGGAAAAAAAGTCTCTAGACTCTAGAGTTTTGTATGTTTGGTAGGTCAACAAGTCGGGTCCATTTGAACTTTTTGTCGTGTGTTTAAATCTATGTGATGCATTTCTGTTCTTATTTGGTCTTTGATGCTTTCTCGTTCTTATTTCAAATATGTATTTAACATATGTATTTCAAATCTGTATTTGACATTGTTTGGCAAAAATCTCTCTCTGCCAGTATTGGATCTTGGACCAACCTACAAGAAATATGATATTATTTCCATATCGTTTACTATTAAATTAATATTTCTATTAAATTTCTAGTCGAGATAGCATAATAATTCAATTGTCATGTGATTTTTATTAAATTTTCAGTCTATATTCCCTATGATTTTGGACTATGTTGATTAGTCCCTAAATACATTTACCATTGCACTCTGTCCACATCATATGAGCTGTGACTAGGGGTGAAAACGAATCGAGCGGCTCGCGAGCGGCTCGATTCAAGCTCGAGTCGAGCTCGACATTTTTCGAGCTCGAGTCGAGCTCGAGCTGGTCGAGTCAAAGTCGAGCTCGAACTCGAGTTCAAAATATTAAGCTCGTTAGCTCGCGAGCCGACTCGCGAGCTCGAGTATATATATATATTTTTTATTTTTATTTTTATTTTAATAGTAAAATTACATAAATATCCTTAATATTTTATTATTTATTAATAAAAAATATTATTTTATTTATTTTTTAAAAAAATAAAATAATTATTTTTATTTTTTCGAGCTCGAGCTCGGCTCGAATCGAGTCGAGCTCGAGCTCGAGCTTCAAAATTACCAGCTCGTCGAGCTCGAGCTCGAGTTCGAGTTCGATGAAATTAAGTCAAGGCTCGACTCGATAAGGCCAAAGCTCGACTCGGCTCGGCTCGTTTGCAGCCCTAGCTGTGACTAAGAACATGAAATCTTCACTTCCTTAATCATATTATATTCAACTTAATCATTATGTTGTACTAGTTATTTGATAGCTTCAATATGTTAGGATTTTTTCTTTCTTGTTAACCATATTTCGTTGTATGCTTTATTTATCAACCCTTTTCTCTTTTCTTGGAAAACAACTATGTAAAGCCCTTCTTTTAATTCGCATCAAGGTGTCCTGCTATGGAGACAATTAATGAAATAGTAGATCAAGAAATTGACATTGAAGAAAATGTAGATGAGATGAATGAAGAGGAGCTGGAAATAATAAAAAAATAGGCCAATCAAGGAGGAGAAGGAGAGCAGCAAGGTGATGGTGAAGAACTAGCAAACCCCTTTAAGAAAAAGTCAAGGAAAAAGAAATCAATAATATGAGATAATATGAAAATTGTGAAGTAAGAGAACGGAACAAAAAAAGCGCAATGCAATCACTGCAAGAAGTTGACAAAGCATGAGTGGAGCTACATCTCAACACAAGCACCATTTAAATTCATGTCTATAAAGGAAGCTGGTAATTGAGGAGCAAAACAAAATGAATCAACAAGTCTTGTCCTTTATTGAAGGACCATCTGATGGTATTACTTCCATTACCAACATTTTATATGACCATGCCAAGGTACGAAAGCTTGCTTCTTATATGGCTTTGGTATATGACTATCTATTTTCTATGATGGACCATGTTGTTTTCAACAAATTCATGAAACTATATCCCAATTATATAAAAAGATCATCTAGTAAACTATCAAGGAAGATTGTGTCACTACTTATCAATTTGAAGAAAGAAAATTGAGATCTGTATTAAAGGGTGCTAGCAGGGTCAGTATAACTACAGATTCGTGAAAATCTGATAAAAAAATTCAGTATATCATTCAGATAGGATATTTCGTTGATTATGATTGGGCGTTATAAAAATCTGTGATGAATTATTGTAATATTTCACGTTCACATACGAGGGGTAATTATTACCGATGCTTTAAGTAAATGTTTTATTGATTGGTGGATTGAGAACAAAATTTCTAATATAATTGTAAACAATGCTTCTTATAATGATGCTTGTATTAGGAGCCTCAGAGTGGATTTTTCTCTAAGAAAGTGATTAAGTATTGGTGGAAAAAATTTTCATATAAGGTGTTGTGCACATATACTTAATCTTTTAGTACAAAATGGTCTTAGTCAACTTGGTAACGTGATTGATATTGTTGGAGAAGGGATCAAATACTTGAACAATTCAGAGGCTTGTCTAATTTAATTTGCCAAAATAGCAAAACAACTGTAGTTACCCTCTAGAAAATTGATACTAGACTATCTAACTAGGTGGAATACCACATATCTTATGTTGGATTTGGCATTAGAGTTTGGAGATATTTTTTCAAAATACGAGGACATTGACCCTAGGTTTCACTATGTTCCAAGTGAATATGAGTGGATGAAAGCAAAAAAGTGTACAAATTTTTAGGTATCTTTCATGAAATGACTAACATGATTTTTGGATTTGACTATCCAACTTCTAACATTTTCCTTGTGGAGATTTATAGGATTAAAGAGTTTTTAAATGAAAATGTTCTTGATGTTTCTAATCATATCAGGGCTATGGTTTCGAACATGTTAGCAAAATTTAACAAATATTGGGGAGAAAGTAATGAGCTGCTATCATTAGGTGCTATTCTTGATCCAATTATAAAATGGTACTTATTCATCATTCTTTTTTAGTTATTTATGGTGAGAAAGAAGTTTCTAAGAAAATTATTGAAATTAAAGTGCCTCTTTATGAACCTTTTCATGAATATGTTGATGCTCTCATCTCATCTCAAGCTAAAGAACCAACTAGGGCAGCTGGTCAAATGAAAATATGAGGAAGTTTCTAGTTCTTCTACTCAAGGAAATGTTAAGAAACTTGGAGTTCCTATTCTAACTAGTAAGGAAAAATTTTACATACATGTGAGTGAAATTGACAAGACTCCACCCAAAAAATCAAATTTAGATGTTTATTTAGAAGAAGATAGGTATGCTTGTGATATATCTGCCAATCTTGATATCTTGGGGTGGTGGAAAGGGAAAAGATAGAGTTTTCCCATATTGTCAAGAATGGCAAGTGTATACTTTTTGTTTTAGTTTCAACTGTGGCCTTTGAATCTACATTCAGTGTTGGTGGTAGAGTAATCAATGATCAACAACCTTTTGAGATAATTGAGACAGTGTAAATGCTATTTTGTGGCAATGATTGGATTTGCAATCTTCATGGTTTAAAAACCAAGCCTCATGCAAGTGTAATACACCTTCTACTACTTGTTTATTTGGTTGGATATTTTACTTCATTTGTAAGTTCTATAGGTCTTATTTTTTTCTAAGTGTAGTGAGTTTCATCGCATTTTTTTGTAGGAATCATTAGATGATACTGAATCATCTATATATCATGAAGTTGAACTTTTTGAAGATTGAATGAAGATTGAATTTTGGTGGATGGTGCTATTGTCATTTGGTGATTTGGAGGCTCAAATTTGTCATCATGCATTGGTCTCGTGAACGAACAATAATCTGGCTAGTTTGTTGTGAATGAAGACTAATCTGCTACTATTTGAATGAAGACTAATTTGCCTAGTTTGCTGTGAATGAAGACTAATTTGTTGTTATTTGAATGAAGACTGATTTGCTTAGTTTGCCATGAATTGTGATGCTCTTGTTAGCTGTAATTTAGAGTTGACTGTTTCTTTCAAACTTGGATGTTTGTTTTCTTTTAAACTTGAATTGTGTTGTTCTTATTTGCTATCATTTGCTTTCTTATTTGCTAGAATTCTGGGTGATTCATGTCTATGAGTAACAGCAATTTGTGATGGATATTTTGATATTTTGGTTGTTTAGCCATTTGATTGTAAATAGCTGTTGCGAGTAAATAGGATTCTCGAGTTTGAGCTCGAGGTCCTTGAGTCAAACTCAAACTAGACATTACAATTGAATAGTCGATTGAACTGGGTCTTTAGCTCGATAATGTTATCGAGTGAGCTCGAGCCTAACTCGAATCATATGCGAGTCAAATTCGAACTTCAAGTACTTGGGTTCTACTCGGCTCAAATAGTAGCTCTATAAGATGGTGAGAAATTGAATGAATATAAGACTCAATTGACTTTTAGTTGGGAATATTAAGTTGGTAAACATTAGAGGCATTGTCAATTGAATACACCATATCAGCAATATCAAAAAATTCAAGGAGGAAAAAAAAGATAAAACATAGTACATTGTTCTGAGTCTGCTAATGAAGTGTCCTGTCTAATTTCACATCACTAAAATTGAATGAAAAATAGAGTTTTCAAGATATGCTACTTATGGAGCAACTAGTGCTTACTGTCACGCTGATTTTAGTGGTATTGCACTTGATGCAAAAGCATTGTACATAATTTTCCTTTGAATCATGCAATGAATAAGAATATCTTTAACCTTCTAGTGGATCAACACAAGTTTGTGAACAAATTCAATGATTTGACAGTAAAATAAAATTATAATTGAATGAACCTTGTTATGGAGACTATTATTGTGATTTACTCAAAAATGATGGTAAATTTTACGTATACCACATAGTGTGGAAGTGCTTTATCGTTCTCATTAAAATTTGTTTCAAATATACTCGAAATTGTTAGTAGATTGAGGAAATATTTCATAATATATACACATAGGTTCTATCTATTTAGTACTACGTCAATTAAAATTTATAAAATATTTTTTTAGGATACATTTAAAAATTTTAACATATTAAACAAACTTTTAGCCAATAGAAAATTTTTAAAGAGATTTCAAAGCTGTACTAGTGAAAGATATGTTATAACCTATTGTTAATCTAGTTGGGGGTAATTATTGCGCACATGTATATTATAAATCAATATCAACGTATTACAAAATACTTTATATGAAAAGGAATATTTGCATCCATCCATATAATACATTCTTAATTTGTGAAATAATAGTATGATATATGTGTTATATAGGGTTTACAAAATTCTACAAGACTTGCACGAACACTTGATGTGAGGAGCCGAAAATTTCTTTAGAATTTCCTCCCATTTTTTTTCAAAAAATTAATTTATATTTCCTTCTATGTTTCTTTACTTGATTAGTTAATTATTTACTAGCCCTAAATTTCATGGTGATTTCATTAGTTGAGTCAAGAGTTTTACTTTTACTTTTCAAGTTAGAGTAAATTAGGGTTTTCGCGTATTCTGGTAGTGTGATTAATTGTGGAGGTGTATGTACTAAATTTGGTAGTTAAGAGTGAGTTTTATATAAGAGGAAGTGTGTGATTCGAAATGCTATTAATAAGTTGGTGAATCATAAGTTAAAACACAAGTACTCGAGAATTAAGGAAAATTGGCTTGAACCGACGTGCACCGTTTGCTACCGATTGAGTACACTACTTGAACACTACTTTATTACCTTAATTTCCTTGCTTTTATTTCAGAAAAATCAATCCTAAAATATCCTTAAAGTGGCCGAAATTCTTGACCAAAAGAAAATAGAGAAAAGAAAAATTTTGAGATTAAACCATGAAGCGACACTTGGCGGAAATTCAACCAACTTTGACCAAGCAAATTTCCTTTCTTCTTATCTTTCTTCTTGGCTCATTTTTCTTCATTTCTTACTTGTGTTGGCCAAAAATAGGAGAGGAGAAGAGAGGAGAGAAACCTCCAATTTCAACCTTGATTCTTCCTTGTTTGAGTTGAAACCACAAAACTAAATCGATTAAACCTTCACTTTGGCGCTTAGGAAGCTTGATGTGGTGAAAGCTTTGGAAGAAATAGCTTGGTTTCTCACTTTCAAGAAGGTTTGGTAAGGTATAAGTTCCTCCACTTCTTGTTTCCATCTTAATCTTGCTAAATATGCTATAGAAGCTTGTAATCTTGGCATATGATGGATGATTCTCTAGATTTTGGTGGTGTAGTGAAAATTTCAGCTAGGGTTTGTATTTTTCAGCTTTGATTATTGATGTTTAGCTAGAAAATGTTGGTATTGAGTTTGGATATGGAATTTTTGAGATGATTAGTGGCTTGATTGTGAATTTTAGCCTTAAAAGTTGAATTTCCAGCAGGTGGTAGTGAAATTTCAGTTCTGCCCTGTTTTTGGTATCAGCCTGGGCTGCGAATTTCTCCATGTTTTTGATTGAATCAACTTTTGGACAAAACATGAAAGTTATAGGGTTTTGAGTTAAATTTCTACCTGCAAAATTTCAGGTCAATCGGATCACTTTAACTTAGGGTTTGGCCAGAGCACTCTTGACTGCACAAAAAACTCTAATATTCCTGACTTGTTTTCATGTGCTTCTGACAGTCCCTTTTTGACCCTGAAAATGCGAGAACTGGGTGTTGATGTCTTCATAGGAAATGTAGGTCTATGTCTTAGTTTCGAAATGCCCAAAATTTACCTTGATCTGATATACCTAACTACAGTTACGACCAAAACACCAAAGGATAACAAAACTGCCATTTATCAGTTCTTCTTTAAACTGGTTTCCAACTTTGGTCCATGGTGATAAGTTATTATTTGGTTTGTTTGGTTGGTTTTGAGGCCTTGAATAGATGAATGTTGTTGGTTATCACTTGTAGTTGGATTGGAGAATTGTTGGCTTGTGAATCCAAGTTGTACTTGGATGGAAAAAGTAAGAAAATAGGGGAAATACTGCCCAAATTTCTATTACTTGCTCTTATGAATATTAGTGAGATGTAAGGTTTGATTTTAGGGTTAGTTGGATCTTAAGTTACATATGTATCCTTGAATGCACTTCAATAGTAGTATATGAGTTGTTTTGACCAAGATTTGGTATCAACTAAGATGAAAAGTGTTAGTTTTATCTCGAAAACTTTGAATTACATTTGCTCACTTCAATTTGGGATTGGTTGTTCTTCCAACTACTGATTCCTGGAATTTTCTTTCGTTATGTTTGAATTTGAGAAATGACTCAAGATTTTTCGTGAGTTGGAAGGTCAAATGTTATTATTCACTCTAAAACTGTATTTTCATATTTACACTAGTAATTTCTGGATTTTTGTTTGGCTCATCTAGATTTTGATTAGTTGAACCATAATACCTTATTTTGACTGATCTAGGTTTCTTTGGTGATCCGGAGTACAATTCGGAAGAAAACTTTTGACATATCTCTTGCTCATATTGGTGAGTGTTCCTTGTGTGTTTGTACAATAAGTGACTATGTGATTATTTGTGAATGTTTGCTTGAATGTTAAATGCTTTCCAAGGATTGCTAAATGGATTTTCGATGGGCGAGAGTGTACTTTATCGCACTCGGCCCAAGCCAAAAAGTGAATTTTCAATGATTGAATGCTACTTGTGCATGAATGTAAGCCTTTTGACTGAACTGGCCTCTTGCCCTTCGTTGCCAGTCGACTCGAACCAGAAGCGGACTCTGTTGGGCGATTGGTGACTCTGGGATAGTGTTTTAGCATACTCGAGTATGACCACGAAAGTTGGTGGAGAACTGGCTAGTGGCGAGAAATGAAATCAATGAATGAATGTCAAGAACACTGGAGGAGTTTTCACTTACAAATGTTTTTCTAATAATTGGAGGGATAAGGAAAATTGTTGGCGAATGAATGAACGAATGGTTCCACGGGAGCATGTATCCTTTTAATGAGTGTGTTCTCATTGCTTTTATCTTGTGAATGTTTTCTCGATTAATTGTTCTTCAATGAATAATGCCCTTGTTTAAATTGCTTGATTACTTGTTTGGGAACCTCACTGGGTTTTCATCTCATTCCTTTAGTTTTTTGTTTTCCTTACAGGGGATACGAGTGATGACGTGAGACTGGTACAGGTTAGCATAGTCTAGTTTTTGAATTTTTGCGATTGTACTCGCACTAGTGCTCGGTTAGGATTAAATGCATCTGGAATTCATAACTTTTGTTATATTTGGGATTGTATGAATGTTTGAGATAGAAATGAATGTAAATATACGTTCCAAGTTTGGAAACTGTTATTTCACTTATTCTTGAGGTTATACCTTATTTTATTTAAAGAGAGTGAACGAGTCCTGACGAGAGTTGGACTGGCGGTCCACCAAACCCTGGGGTACGCCCTAGGGAGAGGTGGGGTCGTCACAGTTGAAGCCATTTGAAACCTTTGAGGAGGGGGAAAAAATATAACAAAATACTCGAAAGGTACCAAACATCTAAAACAAAGTGAAGCCAAATCAAAGTACGAAGAAAGTGATGCAATGTAGAGGAAACCGATGTTGACTATTTAAGAACATTAGTGTCGTTTTGCAATAATAGTTGTTGTCTGATTTGAGGTCTCTAGACCCTAACCATTATCAACCAATTAAGGTGGTGGTCAGCACATGTTGGTTAATGTAGTTGGAAGCTATCCATGGGTAGTTTCAAAGGCAGCTATTTTTATTCACATTTTCTTACTACTTTTTGCCTCCTCATGAGTAGAATATCAAAAAGTAGTAGAGGCATTATTAAGAGACAAGTAAGAGGTTAAAAACAATATATTAGCCAAATGACTAATTTTCTTATGTTTAGAGTAGTATTAATGTAACATTTATGTATTTTTGAAACTAAACTTTGGCGACATGACAAAAATCTAAAGCCTAAAGTATCATTAATTCATTTATGTATAAATTTATAATTTGACTACATACCAATTGGCATGGAATTTACAGAAATATATTTGTAAATTTGATTAACCATAACGAGGGATGCCTTATATAGGATGTGAAAATGATTAAACAAATACAAATATAGGCAAAAGATTCACTTTCCTAGTTTTTCCTACCTCATAAGCCAAGACCCTGCAATCAACTAACACCAAAGTTTTTTCCAAGGGACCAAAAGTCACTTGTATAAGTACATAAGGATATTGCAAAGCCACTTGCACAGTTTAAGTGTCCTACTCTAGATGTCAAGTTAATCCATTCTCAATCTAATCTTTATACCATGATTTTTGGTGTGTTTTCATATCAAGTTTTACTCTAAATAAATTCTTTATAAAAATATTTAATATAGTGTTTTAGAACCAAGTTTGAATTATCTCAAGTTTTAAAATAGTATTCTATTGAGTATCTTTTTCTCATGGGTGAGCTAATAACCCTTCAGAATCTTGAGGTAATTCAAAAGCTCCACCAAGATTCTGAGTTTTGGATTTTATTTCCTCTTGAAATATCTCTTAACTCACAATATATTCCAAATGAGACAAATCAATGAACTCCAAATATGGATATTACAATTTTAGCTCTATCTACTCTTTCAAGAGAGTGGATTGTACAATTGAAAAGTTGTTTGGATATTTTTGAGTTGTTTAGATGAATTATAAATATCCAAAATGAAACTATTGATTCTTAAAACATCATTTTCATGATTTATAAGTCAACAAATATTTTCATTTCTTTGGAGGAATTCTAAATAGTCAAAATAAAGACTATTAGTGTCATTTCACCATTTTCACCTTGAAACTATTGCCATCAAAGATTTTTGCTTGTGCAATTTTTACCATTTTCAATATCTTTTCGATCCCAACTCTAGTTTTTTCATATTTAACATAGAACTAAAGTGTATGATAGGAAAAATTTATATGAATGCCTTTCCAAAAGAAAGAACTCAAGGGCAATATAAAATCAACTCTCAAAAAACATAAGTTAAATCAAAATTTGAACCTTGAGTGTACTCAAGAATAATTAGTAAAATCAACCAAAAATAATGATAACCTTAACAGCAGTATAATAGGTTTTTATTGGCAAGGAACTGTAAAAGTTCTAAGAGGGTCTACAGTAGTTATGAACCGTGTTGCACTCTAAAATTAGATTTATAGGGATTTGAAAGCCTCTAATTTACTATTAAACAAGGAATGAAATCTGCTACTGAACGGCTTTCACAGTATTGGTGATATTGATAAAAATCTTAGAGACAATACCATTGGACATGTTGATCACATAACATGACAAGATAAGACAACCAATTTCACCAACATATATAGTTTTGGGATTTAATATTTCAATTGATGATGAAGATTGAAAATATGTTTTGTTCTGGAATTTTCAGATGCGATTATATAATTTCTTACCAATGAATTGTCTATTAATTAACTTTTTGTACTACTAGAAAATGTAGGTAACGTAAATATGTTTATGCATTTTTATATAAAAATACAAAAACAAAGAAAAATCTCAACTAGCAAAACTAACCTATCTTTTTTCCTTTTAACCTATCCAAACAAAAATTGTGATTTACCAGATATAGGTATTTAGGTTCTATGCATTGATATTTGCATGCTTTCTATCATTGAATGGTTACCTAAAATGTATCAAAGTGATAAAAAAGTTGTACAAAAGCAAGGTTTTTTTACATTAAAAAATGATCTTATAGTTCCACATGCTAAAGCAATTTCATGTAAGACCCTGTTGAATATATTGTTCATCAATTATTAGGCTGATTAGAAGCATTTCTTTTCATTTTTTATAATAATACTTTTAATCCTTATCTTTAAAATTCAGGCTTCTAGAGACTATTAAATTGAGAAATGTAATTCCATTGTGTAATTATACTTCTCCTAGATCTAAAGTTAATGTTTATCACGCTTCTTCTATTCAAATTCCTTGTATAAATATTTTGTTATTTTTGTCCACTTGTGATTTTGTGACATGCAATGAAGAATCTTTGGAATTTGTATTATGAGAATTTAGAAACAAGTTCTTAATGATGATAGAATTATTACTTTTCAAGTGAATTAAATGTTGTTTAGGAAGATTATGATTTTTTTTTTTGGGAATTAATTGGTCTTTATGGATGTTTTGAAGTCACAAAATATTGTTCCTCTGTTCTTATGATCAATCTTGATACTTGCCATCTCGTTTGATCATTTGGCAGTTTACAGATTTTCTTGAATCAAAATTGTTTTCCTAATTTGAGTTCTTTTCACTTTTGTAGATGCCTTCATGCAAACTTCTTATTGTTTAAAGAAATATTGAAATTGTTTAGGGTTAATCACATTTAATCCCCTTAAGGTATACACCATTTCTCAGTTTACCCCATAACCTTTAATTTTGCTCACTTAACCCCCTTTAGGACAAAATTGCCCTTGCATTATTTTGACTTTTTATTTACCTTGTTTTCCTTTCTTTTATTTCTTTTTCTCTTTCTTCTTTATTTAATTCTTCCTCTTTCCTACAAAAATCTTCACCTTAATGATTGAAATTAAAAAGACGAATTGTAGAGATCTATATTCTCCTTAAATGATTAAAAAAATATTCAAATCACTTTCCTAAAAAACAATTTTTTTAGCTATTTAATTCTTTTAATTTTGGGTTTTCCTCTTTCCTTTCTAATTTTTCATTTTATTCTCAAGAAAATATCATAAGATGAAATTGTTTTCCTTTCTTTTATTTCTTTTTCTCTTTCTTCTGTCTTTCATCCTTCCCAATAGAAAATTCCATTTCAACGAAAATTTTTGTTTTGAGTTTGTAATTGCATATTTTTGGGTGAAGGTTTAAAAGGCATCAAAAACTAATTTTGATTTTTTGTATGATGCCGCGTGTCACAAATTTCAATTGATGATTATTAATCAGGTCACAATTTCATCTTAAGATATTTTCTTGGGAATAAAATGAGAAACTAGAAAGGAAAGAGGAAAACCCAAAATTAAAAGAATTGAAAGGCTTAAAAAATTGTATTTTAGGAAAGTGATTTGAATTTTTTTTTAATCATTTAAGGAGAAGATAGATCTCTACAATTCCTCTTTTTTAATTTTAATCATTAAGGTGAAGATTTTTGTGGGAAAGAGAAGAATTAAATAAAGAAGAAAGAGAAAAAGAAATAAAAGAAAGGAAAACAAGATAAATGAAAAGTTAGAATAATGCAAGGGCAATTTTGTCCTAAAGGGGGGTAAGTGAGCAAAATTAAAGATTAGGGGGTAAACTGAGAAATGGGGTATACTTTAAGGGAATTAAATGTGATTAATTCAATTGTTTATGATGCATCAATTTGTTTCATATTATCTATCTCTTACGAGAGCCACTAAACAAATTTTATCCTTCGAAGCATATGCATTGTTGATGACAATCATGTTGTCTTTTAGCACAGATGACTGGAAAGCAAAGTATCATACAAATTAAAGGTAACAAATAAAGACAAATATTATTAAAAGAAATGAAAAGATTAAATATCATTCTAAAATAGGTGTTAAGAAGAAAAAAGAATTGAATGAACTGTTTGTCAATAAAGAAAAATGGTAATTCATAATATCAGTTTCGATTACTTTCTTTTGGTTAATCTTTTTCCGACAATATTATAGGTAAAAGTAAGACAATATTTAGTACGATCAAACACATGCAACGCACGTGCACTTTACTAGTTACTCATATATGGGTACCTATAATTTGATCAAATCACAAGATTTGTTTAGTAATTTAGTCAAATCTCAAGAGCGTTAAATATAATTAACCCTTATCTTTAACGTTCCTACCCCAGTACTACATTTCGCACCAGAGCACCAACAATTGAGTAATTAAACAAGGAAAAAATTTATTTTGATGGTCAGACCACCAAGATATGGATATTTTTGTTAAGTGTCATCTTTTTTTTACATTATTAAAATTTTCCTTTTTCTTATGTTAACTATACCATATACATACATACATACATAGTCACATATCTGTAATTCAAAATGACTGCTTAAAGAAAAGAACGTACAAAGGAAAATTACATTATTGGCTAACCAAATCTGGAACACTTTTTAACTTTTGTCTTTAGCTATACCAGAAACAATACTTAAGTTGAACTCTTTTTCTCGCCAACATGGTTAAAGGTTCGAATCTATGCACCTTCTGACTCGCAATTTCCATCCTTGTTCAAAAGTCCCAAGGCTTAATTCTTTAAAGAAGCCTTTGTGCATCACAGTCTTCATATATACTTTGCTTTGTTAAAAAGCAATGAAGACACGGCAGGGCAACCTTCATTTTCTATGTAGACGGTCTATATAACAAAGCAAGAATTACTTGCGATGTCTCCCGAAAGGCATTCTTTTCGTCACATGCCAATACGCCAAATACGTGCAAGTTTGCTTCTATCTATATATGCAAACAAGTTTCGTGCATAGTTTTTTCATCCAATAAACAACTGATTAAGAGACAAATTTAGGGACAAATCTTCCATTTCAAATTTCGAGACTTCAAGAAAAATATGTCATTGAGTCCTCCAGGTGGAAGAGACAATGGTGGGAGAAACTATCAATCATATTGGTGTTACCAGTGTCATCAAGTAGTCAGGGTTGCCTCCGATAATCCATCTGACGTGGTCTGTCCTCAATGTTTCGGCCAAGTTCTTGTTGAAATTGACATGGCCAGGCCTGTTCATGATTTCACTGCATTTGATCCCTCCCCAGAAGCTCGATTGGTCGAAGTACTCTCAATAATGTTCCATCCTCTACTTAGAACCCGAAATGTTCGATTCCGGGAGAGAGAGAACAGATTCCCTGATGGAGAACTTGTCAATATTCCAAGACAGAGAGATCGTGGCATTCGAGGCTGGTTTTGGCAGAGAAGGCGTGGTCGGGTATTGCCTGATAATGAGAATGATAATTGGAGACCTGAGAGTGGCATCCTAGCCCGGCCTCGAACCTTGTTTATTCTCAGGCCAGTAGGGCCTTTCCCAACTCGACAGGATCTTGGAGAAGAAGCTGGATTATTCCCCACAGGAATTGATCCAAGAAACTATTTTCTCGGTCCAGGACTTGAACAACTGATTGAACAACTGACTCAAAACGATCGCCCTGGCCCTCCACCACTGCCTGACTCAGTTATTGATTCGATTCCAACGGTAAAACTAACATCATCCCATTTGATCAATGAGTCAGAATGCCCTGTTTGCAAGGAGAAGTTCGACATTGGTGATGAAGCCAGAGAGCTGCCCTGCAACCATATTTACCATTCTGATTGCATTGTACCTTGGTTAAGGCTTCATAATTCTTGTCCAGTTTGCCGGCATGGGCTGCCTGTGCCGAGTGATCAGAGCAGACTTGCAGAAAATGATCAAGAGTCTGAGGCTCATAACTCTCCTAATGGAAGAGGAAGCAGCAGGAGCCAGCGGTGCCAGAGGCTGAGGCAGCAGTTGGCTTCAATTTGGCCCTTCCGATCAATACATCAAAACATTCATCGACAAAACGATGAAAGTAGTTCGTCACAAGGAGGTCAGCATTGAAAAGTTAAGCTTTATCTTCAAGCCATGCATGTTTAGATTTCATTGTTATCTAAAGAGGTCATCATTGAACCACTTGGCAAAGAAGACAAGAAATGCAAATACCTTCCATCACAGTAGCCTACACTGGCCATGGAATCCCTTCTTTTGTGAATCGGACAAGTACAAAGTGAAGCTTGACCAGTAGATGCAGGCAATAATATCAACAAATAATTGCACACATTGAAATCTTTGTGTGTTCATTTACAAATAGGAAGTGCACAATCATTCTTAAATATGTAGACATGAATGAATAAATAAAATGTACACTTGAGATTTAAGTGGATATCTAGTTTTTCAGCCATTGATTTTTAACATTTTTCTTTTCTCACTGTATATTTATGAACCAATAATTAGTTCTATCCATAATCCACTTCGCTTAACCTCTCTTTCCCTTTTACTACAAGTTTTTGACTAGGTTCCAACTAATCTTTCTACTGTTGTGATCTTCTACCTTAACCAAATGAAAAAAAAAATGTAACAGAGTAGAACTTTTACCGGGACACCAAAAAAAAAATTCATTGAGTTCCTCGAACTATTTTTTTGTTTTCTAGGAAGTCCTGTTCTTTACTACTTTAACCAATTGGTAAGTTTGACACATTCACTCCTAGAAAATGTGACACTTTTGTCAGCTTTTCTACAATAATTTGAAGGTTTCCTTGGAGTTCTAGTTCACTACTTTAGCCTAGTTGCTTTGCACAATTAAAACCCAAATAGTTTTGGGTACGTTCGGTTTTTGGGCCTGACTTGAGTACATATGTGTTTGATAATGGCCTAATGATCATGGGTTAAGATTTTGGGCATGTTTCTAAGGTCCAATTAAGCAATTATAGTGCACGCCCAAGATGTTTTGTAAGCTCTAACATTTTGAAGCCTAGTCCATGTCCACCCAAAATCATTTAAGCCTAAAAATGAGTAAACATTGGTCAAATTCGACAACTATGATCAACTCCGGCCCAAATGGCATCTGTAGTGACAAATTCAGAAAGCCTTCCTTTTTTTTTTTTGGGTGGTTATTCATTGAATCATTGTCTATGTTTTTTTTTTCCCAAAATATTTTAGTGGTCTAGTAAAAGAAAATCAAACAAAAAAGGAAAAAGCTATTTTGTGAAAGTTTATGAAGCATGATGACAAAATGATAATCTTTTAAAGGCCAATGGTTAATAATGCTTTTAGTCTTAGAAAGATTGTTTGATTTTGACCATGATAATAAAAGAGCATTAAAAAACCATATTCCCATAATTCTTACTCTTTTGAGCGCAATCTCATGATATTGTCAGGTTTTCTTTTTGTTGTGAGAGACATCCTCTCATACAAGGGGAGGTTCGGCCCAGAAATTTACTGCATGTTTTATTAATGGGAAACAAAATTTTTGAAAAAGGAAAATATTAATAGCACTTCACTTTTTGTTAATCATACTCTCATCATTTGTTTTATCAAATAGTCTAATACATAAAAACTATATGATAAAAATAATAGTGAGAGTATGATTAACAAAAAGTGAATGCGATTAACATTTTCCTTTATTAATTTAGTTAATCTTGACAGCTGATTCTATCGACTTGTTTCAGGAGCAGCTCAGTCATGGCGCCACTCTTGCTACATTCTTTAGATCAAATGCCAGTTGATTTTTATCCTCTTGGTGTTTACCTTGAAACATATGAGTTCTTCTTTCTACTCCACTATTATTATTCAAATAAAGAAAAGGGAAAGAAACAAATCTCTATGATTTTCCTACAGGACTGAATTAATACGAGGGTCGTACACCATAATGATTAATGTTGATTTGAGCGACCAATTGCGTGCAGTATTGACTACTTGAGGTGGTAAGGATGTTAACTTGGCTCGAGTACTGCAAGGTCGAACCAGATTACTTGAAAAAGAACTTCTCACTTGAAATGCTACATGGGAATATTATTTAGGAAAATTTGTTCAAAATATCCTTATATTTCATCAAATGAAAATTTTTCATCCTTTACTTTTAAAATGATAACTTTACGTCTTTGATAAATTCAAATTAGCAAATTTTGATCTCAATCTAAGTTTTCAATCATTTTTTAGTCTAAAATCATTACTTGACCCACATGCAGTCATTTTTTTATCCACAAAAATGTCATCTCTCACCTTTTTAATGGCAAAAAATGAATATAGATTAAGTCAAATCTCACTTTTTTGGGAAAAAATGAATATAATTCGGATCAGATCCAACTTTTTTTATGGGTAAAAATAAATATGGATTGGGTCACTTGTTTAACTATAAATGAAAACCAACCTTTTTTCTCCTAAAACAATGACCATGTGTAGGTTACCTAATGAATTCAGGGTAAAAGTGATAAAAAAAACCTAGATTGAAATTAAATTTTATTGACTCGATCTTGTAAAAGATGTAAAATTACCATTTTAAAAGTGATGGATGAAAAAATTCATTTAATTTAATGAAACTGAAAAATTTTCCCTATTATTTATCAGTCATTCTGGGCATAAGCGTTAGCCATATGCCATGTTCTTAGATAGGACATTTTCCATTCTGGACATAATCAAGTGACCCCATTTTATTCATATTGACATAGAAATATGGCTTGACCCTTTCTTTCCTTTCTTGTTCTTTATTGGATGGTTAGAAAAGTATAAATGTGTCTACTTTTCAGTTAGTAGCTATGGATCTACATAATCATTGGGCATTGGTCTGATAGTCAGATTGAGCGCTATAAAACTCTCCCATGCACTAGGTTGGTCGGAGGTTTAAACCCTATCTCATGTATCACGCAAGAAGTATACAAGCTTACTTAGACTTTCCCCTCCTGCTAGAGTAGGAGGTTAGATAGTTGTTATTGTTGACAAAAAAAAAAGGAAAAGAAAATATGGATCCTACATTTATTTTGTTTATTTATTTGTTTATTTGCCCAAAAACATTGAACGTTGCTAATGGTATATATAAAGTCCACTGTTCTTCAGTGGTTCAGCAGAAAGACATGAGATAATTGAATTCCTGCATTAATTTCCCGATTTCCGACAACGTATCATATATTCATAACGTAATATAAAAGGATTCTAGTAACATGACAGATGTGAGAATTTTGAAAGTTGCAAAGAAATATAATAACCACTGAACCCACCAAGTCCTTTTTTGTGCTATAGATCGAGGGTTCGAACCTCACCTGTACTGAAAAAAATTCAAATATGGTGTCAGAATATTCCTTTGATCTAGTTCAATTTGTATATCAAAGAGCCAAGAAATATAATAACGATAATTTGAGAAAAAAAAAGCAAAGAAATATAGTAACGATAATTTGAGAAAAAAATTAATAGCTAAGACTGACAAACAGAGTCTATCACATCCCCATTTTCTAAGTTTAATATGATAAACTAACGCAGAAAATAGGAGAATAGATAGTAGAAGAACACAATAATTGCATTCAAATATGCAGAACTATGTGTATACTTATCTGATCATATGTTTCGGTAACAATCACCACTCTCGACCTTCAATTATTATAATCATTGAGACAATTGAATTTTGCGTCCTTAAATGGAAACAGAAAAAAAAAAAAAAAAAAAGCGAGCAATGTGATGATAATTCAACTCCGAGTCCAAACCGTAGCCCATCATAAAAAATGAGAACATATACTGCTACGAAATTATAGTCCAACCAAGAGCAAGTACGGTTGCAAGTTCAACACCACTTCATTAATTAGTGTTCAGATTGACCAATTCTTTCAAGGGATAATTCCAGAAACCGCCCCTGAGTTTTTTGATAATTATAGAGATCTCCCCTCAATTTTATTAAATTACATCCACCTCCCTTACTTTTACTGTATATAACAATATAAGCCCAAAAGGCTATATTTTTTTCTCAAAAATCCTAAACTACACTTTTTGTACAAAAATTATTTTGCCAATTGTTTTGTTCCATATTTCAACAAAACCTACTGTACTAACAAACTAGCCTAACAAATAATCTAATTCCAAATTCTAAACTCAAGTAGTTCCGTCATCATAGTCATAAAATTGCTTCTCCCAAAACACGCATTCAATTCTGAATATTCGTTCCATTCTTCAAAAATATTCTCATAATAGAGTTCCATGGAATTGTCAAACTCATAATCAACTGTCCTTATGTTTGCATAATTTTCAATATATGATGCCATAGTTTGGTTCCAAATAAGTGGCTTAACTCCTACTACATAAGCCATATTATGGCCTTGAAGAAAATCCTTGGGGGAGATTTAGGCATGGATGGGATTAATTAAGTTTAAGAGAATGAAAGGCATCATTATGACTATAGAGATCTTTAAGAAATTCATTTGCCAAAAACCAAAATTTCATTTATAATTAATCAAATCCCAAACTTCAAATCCAATGCCCACGCCTTCTTAAAGCAAAATAATCTAGCTTACCGTTAAATCTCCAAACATGTTAATATCTTAAATATAGAGAAGAAACTCTATCTCCATAGCGAAACCACAACCAACAATTGTCAAGCATAAAAAGAAATATAAATGTACTTATTAACATCTTAAAAAGTTTTTTGGATGGATGATAGACAAATTAGCAAATTTACCAATTTTAGTCACTCTTCCTCTTTTGGCCAATGATTGCATTATTTGTTCCATTATTATTATGTGCCTCTTATCTCCTTTTAATTTGACCATGAAATCAGATTTTACTTCAACCATCAAATCTAATCGCTCAACTAAACTTGTGATTTGGCAATTCCAATGAGAAGAAAGTAGGAATAGGAATATATAATAGAGTTTGAAGGGTCACTTGTGGTGCAATTGGCTGCAATTATAGACAATGGTTGGTGGTAATTTAAGAGCGAGTTATAGGAGGAAGGGGTTGATGAATAAAAATGAAGTGATAGTAAGTGAGAAATAATCGTCGTTGGCTGTAACTTGTAAATAGGATAGTCAAAGAAGTCATGTTTCTTTTTCTTTATTTTAATCTCATTTCATTATACTATGAATTATTTGTTAAGTGAAGGTCATTATAGTCATTTTACTATGATAAGGGAGGTCAATGTAATTTGTAAAAATTGAGGGAAGTCGAGTGAAATTGTCATAAACCTCAGGAGAGGTTTGTGAAATTATCCCTTCTTTCAATTCTGATACTATTTTAGTCTTGCAATCAAATTAAGTAGTAAAAGACTTTATACTTTCAAAGAATTCATGACAAGGTAATCCTAAGATGTTGACACCATGGCTAGAGCCATGTTACAGTCAGGATGGGCAACTACACACTTTGAACTTTTAAAAAACTAGAAATTTGACTAGTTAAGTTTTGGAATTTTTTTTTAAAGTTTGTCTTATATTTGCATTTCCCTAAATTTTCAAAACTCCCTCTACCCTCTATATTGCCTCACTAATTTTTCTTAAATACCTTCACTTTCCTTTGTCCTATTGAAAATTTCAACACCACCATAACAAATAGAGTCTATATGAAGATCATTTAATTTAGCTTCAATGACAACCAAATATTATTTTGTCTGCATTCTTCATAAAATTGCACATGCCAAAGAAATTGCACGCTCTAATATCTAGGTCTTGGCTCCGCTACTACATGACTGATAGCCCTCAGGCCCCTATCCTTTCTTTAAGAATTAGGGGTCTCCCTTGAACAGAGACCATTATGAATACTTGGATTCATCAATTCGGCATAATTCTGCATTTGTTTTGAGGAAAATTGGTTAAAGTAACACAACATTTTCTTACAAATGGCGTAATGATTTCTTTAGTTAAATTGAAGAAATTTTACTTCCATAATTCAACTTGAATTATTCACGCAGAAAATTAATTAAAAAAAGTCTAATGCATTTTTTTTGTATTTTTCGAGGACAGCATCAAATTAAAAATCCTTGCCTTTTCATTCTAACCAAGTACTCCTACATAATTTAAACGTAGTTTTTGTCAGCCAAAAATATTTTCAAACCGTTAGAGGATTAAATTGCTTCGTTCTCAAAGTTAGAGAGTACAAACGAGATTTCCATAATAGGCATTTCACATTTCATCACTTTTTAGCCATAAACTTTGCTACCTTTTTTGTTTCTTTTTGAGTGCTGGTTGCATAGGTGTGTCGAAAACTAGAAATCAAACAAACCATTTTCCTCCTTTTTGGTGAGAAAAAGGCATATAGAAACAAGTACTTCCAATTTTTTAATATACCAAAAAAAAAAAGGGGGAGAACAATTTAAATGACTATTTGAATTGCGTACATGGAACTCTAAGAACAGAGGACGTAGCACACGTTACAGAATTTTGTAGTGTTATATATAATTAATTCAATATATGAGACAACTAACATGGGAAAGAGGAAGTTTTCCAATTTTCTCTTATTTCTAGTCTACATTCTTTGGTGAATTCCAAATTACACTAATAACAAATGAATTTTGGTCACTGTCAGTAATGTCTTCATGAAATAGACTGAAGATCATCCAACGAATGATAAAAAAAAAGAAGCAAATCGATTAATTTCTTGATGAATTTCCCAATTTCTTCTTCAGCAGAAGCTCCACAGATTGATATCACCTTCTTCATAGACATCTTCAATCATCATCATAGGATCAAAGAATACACCATTAACCATATCTGTGTACTTTGGTGAATCAAAGGTGTACCACTGGCCAGCAGCAGCATTCATGGTCATAGGCATTACTGTTTCATCCAAAAGATTTGCAGGTGGTAGTGATACTGATGCAGATATATCTTCTTCTTCAGTGATATAAGGATGATGATCAGGTGGTGGAGATGACAGCGAAGGCGTCGGCGACGAGGCTGATTCTGAGGCTGAGTATGATGATGTAGAGGGTTGAGATGGTGAGTCTGGTGATTCAGGGTCGGTTGCAGTGGCCGTTGTGGTGGTGGAAACTGTTGCGGCTGCAGCGGCCGCTACCCTTTGGATGGACTTAGGGGACATGATTAGGCTTTCAGGGAAGCGTAGGGAATATGAGGAGATTGGGAAGTTGAGATTGGCTGAGGAGCCTTTGAGGCATAAAAGTGCAGCATCATAGGCTCTTGCGGCTGCTTCGGCAGTAGAGTAAGAGCCTAACCAGATTCTTGTTTTCTGATTTGGTGCTCTAATCTCTGAAACCCACGATCCCCAGCTTCTCATCCTCACACCCTTGTACTTCTTCTTGCAAGATGACTTGGATTTTGATGATGAAGATGAAGATGATGATGATGATGATGAAGGGATTGGCTTGGTTGGCTTGGCTGGTTCTGATTGGATCTTGTGCTCAGTCTTCACCATTTTTCAAGAATGTAATCAAAAGAACTAATGCTAGATTGATCAATGAAGAGTAAGCAAAGGTTACTCAATACTAGATTGATTGATCAGTGAGAATGAATAGGGGAAGAAAAAAAATCAAGAATCAATGAATTTTTGGTGCTTTGTGAGTGCAGTTTTCTTTTCTTGGCTGATGTTGCTTTTGTGTTGAGTATCTGAAAAGGAAAATGTGGTGAGGAAGTGATGATGAAGGAAAGGAAGATGTAAAAGTGTATTTATAGAGGAAGGTTTGGTCTTTGAAATGAAGTGAGCAGATACCTTTAGTCAAGAAATAGTAATGTCAACATGCAGGATGTAACATGAAATGGGTGCCAGATATTTCCCAGTTTTCAATTGAATAGAAAATTTTCTTTAAGTCTCTTTCCTCATTCCGAAAATGACCAATTTGTCCTAACCTTAGTCATGAGCCGCAACTAGCAAGCAGTAGTATTGCTGTAGTTCTTCTAGGGTAGTCTGAATTGACTGGCTTCAATGCTCTTTCCTCTTGCTTCTTGGTTGTGTACGAAAATACAATTGGGAAACAGGATGTAACTAGAAGGTATTTGTATTAAAATTGCTATCCATATCAATAATAAACGTTTTCCCAAAAAAAAAAAAATCAATAGCTAAACCTTATTTCTTTGAGGCTAAATCTTGTCATTGATTATCAGAATGAAGTTTACATCATTTAATAGCTTTTATTGTGTTGAACATTGAAAATTTTTATAAGATTCAACGCTAAATAGTGCCAATTAATTACAGTCTACATATTTATGAAGACTGAAGGTAATTGGGAAAAAAATGAGATCTATTTTGACATTTTTTTTGGGACATTTTAACAAAGTTTTTTTAGTTATCCACATAAAGTGCCTGAGTCCAGAAACTTTTTTTGAAGGAAGATTTCTCCTCCTCTCATTACTTTCGCGTACAATTTGGTAGTCAAATGTGCTTCGAGGGATACAGTTAGGTTTGGAAAGGTCATACACAGATGTTATTTCCAAAGCAGAAAATGACTTTCAACGCTATTTGTTTTCCAGCGCCTAAACCATGTAGAACTTACCGTGATGTTTCCAGAACAACCGCAGTAAATTAGTACAAATTCGACAATAGCTCGGGTCATTGATTATTACACATGTTACCAGTACGTATGAATTATTCTTTAGTTTGTTGATGTATTTATTATTTTTCGTTCTATTTTATACGTCATGGTCAATTTTATACATAGTTTAAGCAAAATAAAATTTGATTAAAATGAGTTGGAAGGAGTATAAAGTTTGTGCCCAATTTCTTCAAAAAAAAATTTTTTTAGCATGCTTCATTTACCAAGAACAAATGAAGAAAATGGATAAAAGAAAAACCTATTTGTGCATGCTTGGGCACTCTTTGTTCGCTCAATTCACCAGATCAGCAATTGGGGTTTCATTGTCAAAATAATACTAACTAATATTAAGATTTTTTTGACTTAGAAAACAAGTCATTACCAAGAAAGTGACACCAAAAACACTAAAGAAACCACCATACGAAATGGACAAGTATAAGATTTTAGTATAGAGTTTTAGTTTTAGATGGGCAACCGAGTCATTTGGCCACATGGGCTTCAAGAAAGTTTAGTTTGAAACAACGTGTTTTGGTGTTTATCTTTGCCTATCAATCTTGTTTTAATACAAATAATTAAAACAGAGCAATAATGCATCCAAGAGACAGGAAAGACAGATAGAGAAACATAGGATTCTGTTCTGAGCAGCTTCGCGGATTTTGCAGGTTAGGGAAAAAATAATTAAGTAGAAGAGATGCTTCTTATGCATATTGCCTTGATTTGGCAGTTTTTGAGGTTTTTTTTTTTGTGTTTCCAAAATGGTAGCCTAAGATAGCTCTTGACATGTAATCTACCTTATTATCATAAACAAATGTTCCTTCATACCTCTTGTTTTGTGTTAGTTTGATATTGAGTTCCTGAAAAAAAAAGTTGGAACTGAAAAGAAATGGTGGAATTCGCTAAGATTTTTATGCATTAAAATTAAATTGTTTTAACAGGTAGTAAATTTGACTGAAATTAGAGATAAAAGAATTTATCACACTTTTTAGTATTTTCTTAAGGATTATTTCTATAGAACTTTAGACAAATCAGAGACACAAATGAATTAACTAGAATCAGAAAAATTAAGTTGTGTTTGGATTGCATTTTCCATGATTTTTCATGGAAAAATTACTGTAGCGATTTGATATATGTGAGGGAAAAAGATAATAGGGAAATGTAATCACGAAAAACGACGTAATTTTTCGACGGAAAACAGCAATCCAAACAAGGATATATCATGAGTTGCGTTATGGGCACAGCACACTTTTATTTACCTTTTCTACCCTTCTGATATGAACAACCTCAGTCCCCTTTAGTACCCTAAACTAGAAACTTATTGAGCATGTAAGAACTTATGGACACAAGAAAATCCAGTTTTCATCCTGAAATTCTAGAATAAATACATTCATTAGCTTATAGAATTATGCTTCCAATTTATTGTTTAAAGACTTCATACAATATACCACATGTGGTCATCATCTACGTCTAATAATTAAGGTTGAAACTTCATGTATTAAAAGTTCTGAATTCTAACCGTTGTGGTCTTTTCGCTTCTTAAATTCGATTCCTCATCTGTTGGAAAAAATAAATAAAAAAAAAAAACAAATGAACACAAGATCGAGGACGCGCAAGGATCAGAGTACCGAAGTGCTAAAATTGGCTTTACAGACAATACAGCTAATGCTTCTCTGTCTCGCAGCCTCAGAAAAACGCGTAAAAGACCTCATTCGTGCATGGCCCTATATTTCCTTATCCGAATCCCTTTCTTTCTTTTCCCTTTCGCTTTCAAAAATCTCAAACAAACAGCAAAGATTAATTAAGTTATAGAGTCGTACGCATCAGAACCGTATCATTCATGGGATTGGGACTTGGGAGGGGACAATTAAAGCTTACTCAGGCTTACGTTTGGAGGGCTTGACTTTTTGAATATTGGATTTGCTTAAGGTTTTTTTGAGTCATTCGAGATGATTCTCAAGTGATGGTACGGTACAACTAGTTTTACTACTTTGGAGAATCCAGCAGTTCACCACCCTAGATAAATTGCTATAATAGTCAATCAACTTTTTTAAAACAACTGAAGTGGCAACTCTTTTAAAACCACTAAAGTGGGCGGCTCAGGAACGGCTCTTAGCATGGTTCGAATCCCGTTTGATAGGTGAATTTTTTAGTTATTTATTTAAAATTTTACTATAGTTTACTGTAAAACCAAGTTTTTGAAGTGTGTTTTTTTTAATATTTTGAAGTGTATAGCTTAAAAATTTTGAAAAATTTTTGAGATTACTGTAACTAAAGTTTTTAAAAAACTTGTAGCAGATAAACTTAGTAAAAATTTGTTTGCCAAATAAGGCCCTTGTGTTGATAGTTGGGCATCATGAGGGGTGGGACAATTAAAAAAGAACTTTTCGAGAAATCTTGAATTTTTTGGTATTTAATTAATTGGGACCTCTTAAAGATATGTATTTAGAGTAGGATTTTTACAAAATGAATTTCAGATAATGAGTTCTCAATTTTGAGGGGCTTTGAATGAATTTTTTTTAGATGTATTTTGCTTTTAAAGTGCATTTGGAGCAATTAATTTAGTATGATGGTATAGTCTTTAACATCTTATCTTTCCTTTGGCAATATTCCAGCATGTTCAGAAACTATGAAGTACCTGGAAGCTACCTAAGAAAGATTTCCATGACGAAATTTACAGCTGTAGTCTATAAACGCCATAATTTGTGGGCAAGCTTGTATTGTTGTCAAGTTACAGTTTGATAGTTTTGATACCACAAGTATGGACTTCTTATAAAAGAAAAAAAATAGTAAGATTAAAAATCCCATTTGAGAATTTTGTGAGACAGAGTAATTTTAGTTAATCGGATTCACATTTACAAATCACCTAGTAGTAATACAAAGGGTTTAACAAAAGTTAACTCTATAAGTTGACGAATATTTTACTTTGGAAGAATCGATGAGCCTGATACAATTTCTAAAATATTTGAAAACAAATCTTAATTTAAAATTGCTAGGTTTTGCCGCAGACATTTTGACAAGCCCAAGACAAAGAGTATTTATTTCCCGTGTCCTTGTGGTCCACGCTTTCAGAGTTGAAGTCTCGGAGCGTTCATGCCTGCAGGTTACGCTTACAGTTCCATCCTTTCTAAAGTCGTACTTGGCAGAGGGCTGCGGAGAGACAACGCCACACGAGGAAGCGGATAAGACGCGTCACAGGCCCCTAAGAGCAGTACAATCCGTATTCAAGAGTTGGAAAAGAAGCAAATGAAGCATTTCCACTTCTTTAACGTCAATCTGGATTAATTTAAAAGTAATGGTAAAAATCCCATCTAAAATGTAGAATACGCTGATAATCCTAGTTTGAGAGAAAAACCAACATTCTATTTTTTTTTTTGGGCAAATCTCATATACGGGAGTGGGATGTCAGTTCAAATTTCATTAATAAATGAAAAGCAAATACAAGGTGAGGAACATGAACATTATCTCCTAATTATTGCATCGGGGGAAAAATTATTTAGAAAGGCTCCTTTATGTATGAATGATCTAAAAGTGAGAACACTGGACCAATCTAGAGGTAACAATCCTCCAATCCACTTAGGTAAAAAATCGAAGAGGTGGATTTGAACCTAGGTGAGTGTTTGGATAGCACAATTATTTCAAATAATATTTCGCTTGCATCATAAACACATTTCTCAACCCACCTTTTTATATTTTCAATTATCTTTTTATCTCACATACATCACATCACAAAAAATGCTACAGTAATTATTTCAAATAATACTCTATCCAAACAACTATTTACTTGACTTTGTAATAAACGAAAATGCCGTTTATTCCTACCATGTTATGTAGGCAATAGGATGCCCAAAAAAATCAAATTTGTCTAAAAGAAAAATAGGAAAATAAATTTCTAGTTTGACCGGTTGGTTAGTATTTTAGCCTAAAACTGGAAAAAGTAGGGTGAGCAACAGAACATTAATTTTTCCTTTTTTTTGGTTTTAGATTGGCACTCTACAAAGGCAATTGTATTGGATTACTCAACATACACTGCTCTTCAGTGGACAAAGTAAGAATTACTCCAAAAAATTGCTAGATAAAAAGAAAGAGCATATTACACATCAAAACCAATTAAAAATTTGTAGAAGCCTTTTCCTAGATATATACGTATGTATCCATGTCTATGTTTGTCTGTATATATTTATGTGCACATACATGTGTGTGTCTAAGAGGAGAAGGGGGCGGTGAGTCAGGTTGACTAAAATTATTCCACAGCAACGCAAAATTTAATTTTATATAATTATAATTCTAGCCGTAACTTATTAAATAATTGAACCCTTAAAGGTGCATTTACTAAAGAAATTAACTAAAGTATTACTATGTTACAATGCTTTGTCAAATAAATGACCCCCTAAAGGTGCATACGATAACTAAAACCATTAGCAAATAATTCTTTTACAGTGCAATAAAAACTTGATCAAAATAGGCAAAAACATTACTAAAGCAAAGAAGTAATGCATGAAGAGACGTGGTCCAAATTTTATAGTAGTTTCGCTAACTCCTTCATAACTATATCCACGCTCTAACCTCTTTCGAATTTGAAATTATTTCTAAACATCTCTACCAAAAGGTGAGCCAATGACCTATTTAGAATTGAGGCAATTAGCCTAAGTTCCTCTGAGCTCCATCTACCTTTTGAGTTCTGAATTTGGCTCTCCTATCTGCAACATCTTTGGTTACAACGTTATGAAGAAACAAAAGAAAATACTCTTGAAGTGTGAAGATCACAATAAAACATTAATCATTCTCTCTTTCTAGAGTGGATGATACAATTGAAAGTTCAAATACGTGAAATGGATAAATTCTAATCCCAATAAATGATTTTTGTGAGTTGTTTGAAAGGCACAATGAAGCTTCAAATCCTATTTGTTGTCCACTTGAGGATTTGTCACTTCTATTCATATCTTCATCATCCCACCTCATTATAAGTACCATTTTCTTTCTTGATAATAATTTTATGTTTTGGATCTTTTTTCTTCATATCTTACTTTCTCCTTATCTTTCAATTTAATAGACTGTTAATCACGAACATACTGAACCACATTAGTTTTTATGTTATTATTTGTTAATAATAAAAATAATATTACTAAATACAATATGGTCTTGGTATACATATATGTGATGATCTACAAATAATAAGACTGTATATGGATTGAGGGATTCGCTAATGAAAGATTTAAAATCCTGTCAAATCTCTCTAAGTTATTTGTATTACTTGAAGGTTACTAAGGTTTGTAGTTCATCAATTAATTAACTCATTTTAAATACTACAATAATTAGTGAATTATTGCAAACTCAAATACTTTCCAAATAATCCAGGCAACTTAAAGAGATTTGAGAGAATTTCAAATCCGTCAATCCAAACGTAGTATTAGATAAATCGCGTGTTCGCCCAATCAAGTTCCGTGGATATCAAATCAAATTATTTTGTCCACCATTAAGACGTAGTTGAATAAGGCTAAAGGGTTATTGTTGGATGAATTGCCAAATGTAATTTAGGCTTACGGGATGGATGACTCCCAGAGTGGCTAATGAACACACTCCGTTCAGCCTAGTTTGTTGCATTGAAGCAGTTATCCTACTAGAGGTCGATGTGCCTATCTTGGCCGGATGATTACCAATCCAACATTGATAAGTGCAATATTGACGTCCCTTTTTTTTTTTTTTTGCTGTATAATTTTAATGTATGGTACATTAACATTGCCAAAACTGACTTTTCTTAAATTAACAACCTACAAAAGTTTTACATTTTCATTTTGAAGACAATTTTGACCTTGTTTAAGGAAAATGTAGAATAAACAAAGAGCTTCTTTGATAAAAATTATACCAATATTGGAGAAATGACATGGTTTATCTAGTTAGCTTGGTTTTAGAACAGCTTTGCCAGAGATATTCCTATAAACATAACAAAAATTCAACATCGCAAACTGGAATTCTGAAAAAATTATTTGCATTTCATACTTTTTCATACTACTTTTACTAAAAAGTAAAAAAAGTGTGCCACGCTTGTATGCATCATAATAAAAGTGTAAGCACATGCAGAATGTTGTTCTTTTGCCCACGTTAGTCTTTTTTCTATGCCAATAATATGGAACTTTATTCACATTAGTGAATTTAGAAAGATTTTCAATTTGAATAGGGTTCAAGTATCATGCATCTTAATTTGCTTATGATAATTCTCTGCAGTTAATCCTTTTTGGTTTTCAACACAAAGTCACAAGAAATGAATGTTTTGTTGCACGTCAAGTGTCAAATTGTTTAACTGCCCAGGACAATGCTACAGTACCTATAGTTAGGTAACGATATTAGGGAAGCCTACTATTATAAGTTTCTATTATCTTTAGTGACAGATCAAGGCTTTTAGCGACTTTTTAAATATTATATTAAACTAATTAATATTAACTTTAGTAAGTTTTTAATTAAAACTAGTAAGTATATGCCTGAAACTAGTAAGTTTTGATGATTAACCAAATTTACTATTCTATCAATAAGATTTACTATTAATCTATAAAAACTTACTATTACTTGAACTAAACTTACTCTTCAAAAAGTAAGTTTCGAATATAGACTAGTAATTTATTTTTTTTAAAAAATAACTTTCATTTTTATTTCGATTTACTTTTTGAGACATAAATAGGATAACACTTATATGACCATTTTTATTTATTTTTTATTTACTTTTAGCAACCATTTGATTATTTGATAGGCCTATCCACCTAAATAGGATAACACTTAAAAATAAGAAAGTAAGTTTCCCATTTAAAATAGTAAGTTAACAGTAATAAATTAGTAACTTTTATACTTCAAAATGTAAATTGGAATAAATATTAAACTTAATTTTTAAATAAATAAATTATTACTTTATATCCCAAACTTACTTTTTAGAGAATAAGTTTAATTCAAGTAATAGCAAATTTTTATACATAAATAGTCATTCTTACTGATAACATGGTAAACTTACTGATTTATGGGACACATGTACTATTTTACTTTAAAACATATTTCAAACTAGTATTAGGAAATTTATTTGAAATAACGATAAGATGTTTTATTAATGATTAATTCTTAGTACCTTAGTTAGTATGTACTCATAATATACCTGTATAATACATGATTATAGGTATAATTTAAAAAATTTTATTTATATATTTTAAAATACTATGAAAAATAGTTTGACTTTTCACATAATCTTGTAAAATATGTGATAAATTTTTGTCGTATTATAAGTTTTTAATCATTTTCAATTTTTGAAAAGTTTGAAAGTTTGGATAACAATAACAACAAATCTTCCTAGTTATATATAGAATATTACTTGTTTATATATCAAATTTTTTATAATTTAACACCTATGAATATAATAAAATGATAAAGTTTTAATAAATTTACATCTGAGACAAATTAATATAATAAGAGTAAAAGCCTAAAAAAATGAAAAATAATATAATAATAAAAATGACAAAATTAGTATAACAATTAATATAAGAAAATCAATATAATATGGATTTTTTTCCTTGGGAGATTGTTCATAAGAATAGGATCCAAAAATTATAAATGAAAATCACATGCATATATAATCTATTGTATAATTTAAATTAAATTTAGTTCACGTATAAAATGGTCCTAAAATAATTAGTACACTATGATACAATGTTATTTTAACAAAAAAAAAATTTTTTTTACTAAAAGTCTGAAATATCCATGACATACATATCAGGGATATTTTACCATATTTGTATCTCACATCTAATCATGAAAGTTAATTTTCAAAAAATATTTTTGACAATAGAATTATTTTGAATTTAGTCAACAAGTTGAGATTTTTTAAACAATAAAAGTGAAATATTTTGGGAACTTAGTTGCTTATTTTCCCATAATTAAAAATTGCTATATTTTAGCAATTGTTGCCATTGACTTTTCATTATGTAGACTAATTTTTATCAATGCAATATTATTTTTATTAACAATAATTGAAGTTCCATTGATCCGAGGATTGGCATTTTATTGCTATTATTTTATATGTAAATATTTAACCTAAGTAATAAAATAAATAATAGCTACTTAAAAAAAATGAAATTGGTGCTCAATTGATTGTGGTGTAAAATATTAGTATACAATTAACTAGAGTTTGAAATGGAATTAAATTTATTTAGTATTTTACTGCTAACAACTTTGACCCCATTTAATGGTTAAAGAAAAAATAAAAGAGACGTAGAGACTGGGATTAGTTCCTTAGTGTGAAAAATGAAAGTTCTTCTAAACTATTGCTGCGTAAAATTCTGGATGCATATGAAATTAGAAATGTGATAACTTTGCAATTCATTCTCATTCATGATAAATTTCTTCGATTCTATGTAGAATCACAATTTTTTTCATTCAGCATGAAAACATTCTTTTTTTTGTCATATTGATGGCTTTTGCTTTTAAGATTATCTACATGTCAGTGGTTAGTATTATTGACAAGGTTAGAGGTCATGGAAAATGTTACTAATTTTAGGAGAAATTATGTATTTAAAAATGGTTTAATAATTTTCTATTAAGCATAACTACTGCATACAAAAGGAAAAGATATTTGATTTTATTTTGCTTTGATTAGAAGAACTTGTACTAGTAATAAAGGAAATTTCAATTCAACAATCAACATGCATATGATTACCGTAATTTTTTAGTCATTTAGACTAATATATGCCATAAAGTAGTCAGATTTAGTCGTTTGTGAATTCATAATTTTAACAGTTTACATAAAATTCATCTATAAAAAATTATGATTATTATAAAATGACATTTTATAATAATCTACTTACCATTTGCCAATAAAAAAAGAGTTTGATAGAAAACATAAGGATACAAATCCATAATGTAAATAATACAAAGTATGTTTGAAAGTCACAGGACTTAACATATGGGTAATTTTACTATAATTTTCAAAGATTGTGCTATGTTAATACAACTTTAATTTTTATACTTGTGACCCAGAAAATAAATTTATTAAGATTTTACCATTTTATTAAATTCATAGGCATTAATATATGAAAATTGTGTACCATTTTATTATATTCATAGGTGTCAATATATGGAAATTGTGATGTATAGATAAGTGCAATTCTATATATAACTCGAAAGATTTGTTGTTACTGTCATCCAAATTTTCTAACCTTTCACAAATTCAACAATAATTCAAAATTTATAATATGACAAATTATTCTTACATATTTTATTAGGTCATATGCAAAAAAAAAAAAGTTTTCATAGTATATTTAAAATGCTTAAAACATATAACATTTATAAATGATACGTACAATTGTGTATCATACATTTACATTATGAGTAATTACTAACTATAATACTAAGCTTCAATTATTAATAAAAAAAATCTTAGTATTATTTCAAATAAACTTCCTAATACTTGTTTCATATAAGTTTCTTTAAGTAAAATAGTAAATTTATGCCACAAACTAGTAAGTTTTGATGATTAACCAAATTTACTATTCTATCAACAATATTTACTATTAATCTATAAAAACTTACTATTACTTGAACTAAACTTACTCTCCAAAAACTAAGTTTCAGATATAGAGTCGAAATTTACTTCAAAAAAAAAAAGCAAGTTCCATATTTATTCAAATTTACTTTTTGAGACATAAAAGTTACTAATTTATTGAGTTAACTTACTATTTTTTATGTAAAACTTACTAACCATAATTTTAGGTACTATTTTATTTAGATGACCAGTACAATAGGTAATCAAATAGTCGCTAAAAGTGTTTTTACCTGTTATATCAGGTAAAAACAATTTCATTACCATAACGATCGTTACTTCAGACTTTTCCTAACTGCCCAAACCTCTCAGAGCAGTTGATAAATTTAAAGTATGAGCACCACCTCACAAAATTTGAGAGTCATATGAGAGTCAGTCTCAATTTCAATCTCTCTTGAGCTTTTTTTTTTTGTCAAAATTTTTATTATTATTAAGAGCTTACTATTTGAGAGTTAATTAAACTAGTTGAAGATACATAAGTTATCTTGAAATTTGAAACAACTGTGTAATTTTAAAAACCGATCAACAAAAAGATGTAGCCTAAAGAAAATAGCGTCTTTTTAAATTCGAGCAAATGGCAAAAAAAAGTCATTAAACTACTAGGCATTTTTTGTTTTGGTCACTCAATTTTTATTTCGCCGCACAACAACCATTAAACTAATAAAAAAAAAGTCTATTTTTTGTTACCCAACTAGTAAATATTTACACTTCTGGTCACTTAACTAATAAAAATGTATATTTCTTGCTCACACCAAAATTCAATGACCAAAATAGAGGATTTTAAATAATCTAGTGACAATTGTGTCATTTGCTCGTTAAATTTGCAAAACTAAATATCAAGTGGTTTAAGTAATTGTACTACACTTGCATTATCGTTTGTGTTTTCTGAAAAAGATGAAAAGTATTTAAAGCATCTTGGTCAGTAAGATCAAATATACCCAAGTACTACGGCATACTTAAAAAACATGTTTTTTAACCCAAAATCTTTGATACCAAGCTTAATTATTATCTTCATATCCATTTTTTTTCCTTCAAATGCAAATTTGTTTTGTACTTTTGCAATGATACAACTTTTAATGAACATGCATTAGAAGAACTATGTCGGGTCAATCCGTACAAAGCCTCCTCCATCGCATCTCTTTCCTCCTCGACAATTTTGAGGAACACAAGTAGACAACAAATGTAGAAGGAATCACTTCGCTAATGGTATTCAATTAAAGAACTCAGCATCGCATTAATACTTAATGGCAAGCAAACTCTCTTTCTTCTACATTCAGGTGCCTGACAGCATGATTCCTGCTAACATTACAACTATCTTTCCCAAAGACCTTTTCCACATGTTAAGGTTTTATGTAAATCTTGTTCATACCCCATTTTCAGATGTGTGAGATTTGACCCTTCATTTCTTGGAAGCTTAAAAGAAATTTCTTACATGCTAACATATGCGAACACATGGCCATTTATTTAATTTGTCGGCATGGTGGTTGTATAGTTTGCGTTATTTTCTTTGTTATATAGTCTCTTGCTTAAAACATTTTATTTTTTAATTAAAAAAATATTCTAAACCCTACAAGGGAAAAGAGGAGGAATTGAGAGTTAAATCAAAAATTTCACGGTGACCAAGCTAATATCTGTATCAACTAGATTTTGCGAAGTTATCATGAACTAATTTATCTTACAGGCAACGAGGCTGATGCTCCAATCTCGATATTCTAATTAAATTAGCTACTTATAATATTGACTTACTATGGGATCTACCATAATTTGAGAAACAATTCTTGAGTTTATACGGATAAAACTTATATTGCATCAATTCATGTCAGTGTCAATGTTAATCTTATAAAGAATATAGAGATAGGGTATATTGCATAAATTAAGAAATTTAAGATACCAAAGTAAATTTATGCTAAAATATAGAGTGTAATAACAAAATCCATCATAATTTTTTTGGATTATGAAGGGACTAACTTTTTTTATGAAGGGACTAATTTACTTCATAATTTTACTTGTGCAATGTGAATACCTTGAAACTTCAGACTTAACCTAGTATCAAAGACAGACTTCAATTAGGCACAAGACTTGAATTTAGCTGTAACTCTGCATCCCAGAAATATTGTGCTCCAAATTCTTAATTGAACGAAAACAAAATTATTTTGTTTCATCAACAAGCTAGATTCAAAGTGTTCGGGTCAAATATTGAGCGCAAAAACTGGAACATTTAATTCAATTTCCATAAATACAGTTGTGTTGTCCTTGTGATAGATACTTATAGTTTTGTTTTATCCCACTTGCCAGCGTTTTAAGAGATTTGTTGCACCAACCGGAGCACAGCGCCAATTCCTTGTACGGTGTATCTAGCTAAAATTATATACTAATTCATAGATTGTTCTTGGTTCCTGGCAATTTCTCAGTTCCTAAACAAAGGAACAAAGCCACACAAATTCAAGCATTTGGTAATTAACATATATTTTTATGCATTTATGTGATAGTTGTCCACTAGATACTGATTTACACTTATTTTCATTTAAATACATTCATCCATATTTATTAGCTCATTTGGAGTTTGAGATTTTATCAAATTAACTCTATTATTTAAAAGATCTAACGTTGTGGTCATAGACGAAACCAGAAAATTTTCTTTGAATGGACGACCTCTAATTTAACTAAAATTTAAGTATCTAATCTGAATATTTTAGATTTTTTGCAGGCGCAAAAGTTTAAATTTACAGAGAAATTTTTAAAAATTTCAATTCTTCAAAGGAGAAAAGATTAACTTAGGCCCCGTTTGGATTGCATTTTCCATAGAAAAATTACTGTAGCGATTTGATGTATGTGAGGAAAAAAGGTAATAGGGAAATATGATCACAAAAAACGACGCAATTTTCTGACAAAAAATGACAATCCAAACAGGGCCTTAATATTTTAACTTTTTTTGGGCCTTCCTGCCACCCCCAGTTACACCCATGGTTGAGGCCCTTCTTAATTATTAGATGTTGGACACCAATTAGACAAAATATGTATATTTTTATTGAGACAATGATCAACTCACACATATTAATTAACACTAGTTCATTATGTGAAATTTGAAATTCAGCTACTTGATTGCCATGTATTTCCATGATGTCAATCCATACCAATTGAAAAAATATCATGTCATGAATGTGTAGGACTATAAATTTGTCACAGCTAAATTCTACTTTGGAACCTTAAACTATGAATACGGTTCTACTTTAGTCTTTAAATTTTAATTTTAGACACTTTTCCCCTTAAAATATGAAATCTATATCACTTGAGTCCTTCAATTTCAATTGTGTACACTTTATCCTCTAAAATATGAAATCTATCCTATGTAATTGTCAAAATTAACGGAATAGTAGACAAGTAATGCTCAAACTTTAAGGACTAAAGTGGAATTAATTTCATACTTTAGAGAGTGAAGTATCTAAAATTGAAGTTTAAGGACTAAAATGGAATATAATTCATACTTCAGGGAGTGGCATGCCAAGAATTGAACTTTAAGGAAGTACTTCTATAATTTAAGGGTCCAAAGTAAAATTTGGCGAATTTGCCACAATAACAACTGGCGTTTTAATGTATAACCCTGGTAAATTTCAACTCAAAGAGGCCAAATATAATAATAACTAAATTTAAAAAATTACATTTAGAATTTAATGCATGTAGAATCTTGTTAGTATTGCTGTTGTATATTAGCTACATAACTGCTTAATTTGCAAATTATACAGGCCTGCCCATCTCTTGATATCTCCCTCTATCCATTACTCTCTTTCTTCCTGTACATACACTACTTCATGTTGGTTGCTCATTGATGAAACCTAATTTACCAAAGAAGGCTGTATCTTTGTGAATTCCAATTTACGTAAAGACAATTTTTTTAGTCACCTGTCTATGTTTCAATGTTTGATGAGCTAGTACCATATCCGTAATATAGAGCATAATTGTAAAGAGCTTATTATGTTGTGCATCTCAAGATAATACTCTGTATACTCATATATAGAGAAAAGTTCTATCATATTTCTCATGCTTCTATATTTTGGATAAATATGGCAACTTATTACAAAACTAGTTTTATTTCCCTTAATATCCTTCAATAAAATGTTATAACTAATTATCTTAGAACTTCATATATATACATATATATATATATATCAACAAGCATCAAAAAGTTTGTATCAATTAGTTTGATTAGCATTCGAGATTAACACTATCCTATTGTCTTGGGTTGCTAAGGTTGCAGAGCTTATTGGAAACACTAAATGGAGTAGCTTTCTGTATTTAAAGCATAACAGAACAGTCATTTGAGAGTTGTCCCAAAAGTCATTTGAAAATCTTATGTCATAATAAAAAAATATTAAAATGAAGTACATTTTTTTTTAACTCTAGTTTCTACGTATGATTCTCTGATTTACTCACGAGCTTGTCTATGAGGTCAGATTTCAAACTCCAATCTTTGCTTTGTGCACTGTGACGACTACCAATTAAAGATCACATGCATGTTGTATATGAAACTACATCTAATTAATTTGATTACAAATATCTTTTTTTGTATTATAAAATTGGCTCATGTAACCTTAAGGAGTTTAAATTCATCTGAGAATCCTTTGATCAAGTCTTAGATTGTCTATAAGTACAAGCCTTGACCATGGGTGGAGATTGAGGTATGGAATTTCGTCTCCAAGTTTCTTCTTTTCTCTATTCTTCAAACTTAATTTTGGTTAGGGCCTCCTGTGATTTGTGAGGCAATAATTGAGACTTATGTTGAACTTATACTCGACTTTCTACGTCGTAAATAATAAGGATTAATCTTTTATATACTGACAATATACAAATCATTACTATTAGATGCATGACAACTCATTTAAATTAAAATTTGAAATTCAAATTTTGCCTAAGTGTTATGTTTCTAACCCTGATAGTGTATACACTATTAGTATATATACTATTAACTCAAATAATAAAATCTCTCCAAAATTTTTCTTATTAAGAGTCCCTTATTTCTTTTAGACATTCTTAGTGAGAATTTTCTATATCTTTTAGGAGTTCCTAGCGAGATTTTTATTTTATTTTATTGTTAAATCTAAACTTATTTCAGATTCGGTTGTTAGATCTGAAATTTGTTTAGATCTTGGGTCTATCTCAACAGATTTATCATCATTACTCGTTGATTAACAGATCTAATGATTGCAACATGCATAGAAGGAGTTGCAGCGATTTATCTCATTAAAAGAACAATTTGTAATTTCTTGTACTTTTCAAATTTGTTTATAATTTTTCAGATCTACTATATCTCGCAGATCTATTATTTGTAGTGCATATTTAACTTGTTATTAAGACAGTGATGTAAATCAAATCATACTGAACGATTTTCAACAATCTGTCAATGAAATTTATTTTTATCAAAAAAATTCAAATAATAATTGATATGAAAACGATCATGAAGTTCAAGAAAGTTTACATTTCAACTTCAGTCTCACTCAAGATTTCAATGCTATAAACATAGCTTTTAAAGCTTCGATGCATTGCATGTCGGGCAATTTAGTTCACAAGTAAATTCTACATATCTTACTAGTAAAAAAAAAAAAAAAATCAACTCAAACAACTTATTACTTGTACTTGTTTTATTGACAAGTATGATAAACTTAAAAGCCATAGATTGTAAGAACCAAAATTGCTTCATCTTGAGCAGATATAATGAAACCCAAAACAATGATTGGAGCAATTTACCTTTATTGAAATTGTCCTTTTGTTTATTAATGCTATTTTGTGCATTATCTGCATGATACGAAAGCAAGGCATGGCATGTACGGTTGAAAGAACCAGCCGTACCAAGAAATATACGAAGAAAATGACATTGTAATAACCAATAATATGGGCAGTATTAAATGAGGGATAACAGATCCAGCAAATTTGTAGGACCAAAACTCACTTTTAGGTCAAAAGCCAATTGGCAATAAGGACCATTTTGGAGGTTCATGCACGAATTTTGAAGTCGATGAGATCAGGTTCCTGTCCAAGAATGGGCAGAAGCGCAATTTAGGCTTTGAATCTTGAAGTGTGTTGGATGATGCAGGGGCAAGGTCCATGTGGCTGAGGTCCAGCAACAATCCTATCTTCTTTTTTTTCTTTTTCTTTTTTTTGTTTGAAGGAAACAATCCTATCTTTAATTCACAAGAGATGGAGGGGGAGATATATTTTAGGATAGATACATGTAAGGTTAGTTTGATTTGATCCAGGATTTGACACATAGAGATGATGTGTGGTTGTAGAATTATGTCCATGAAAGCTATTAGTGACAGTTTATCTAAAATTGGCCCGTGAACTTGAGTTAAAATAAGATTCAATTGTTAATTTCTTTTGACGAGTTAAAGTAATCACGAGAGTGCCTGATGAAAGGAGAGATTTCAAATGGTAAATTGTGTGTAAATCAAGTCGATTTAGAGCACCAAGTATCCATTTAAAAAACCAGTAATAGTGGTCTCTGAATTGCTCAATTATTCGGTTGATTTTATACATATGTATGTGTGTATACGTGTGTGTCTATATATACATATATATACACATACGTATGTAAACTTCAAACTATTTGTAGTTACCCATTCAAAACTATTTGTTTCAAAACTCCATTTTTTTTTTTCAAAACTCATTTTCACTAACGACTTTTAAATGAACCAATGCGCGATTAATCTTGTAGGAGGAAGCTAATATTCGACATTTTACAAGACCATATGGAATCACTTATAAGTAACAGTAGTCACTCACTAGAGAGTTAGGGAAAGAAAGGATTTGCTTTTTTTTTTTTTTAGTACAACATTGTTACAATTGATCCTATATTGAAGAAAAGGGAAGGGAGATAGACCAAGCTAATCTATTAAGAGGCTCGAAGGGACCTATCTAATCTTGTGTTGGGGAAAGAAAGGGTTTGCTTTAAGATTTAGTACGTCTATTTAATCAGGTCAGCTGCAAATAATTCTTTGCATATTCCAAAAATTTGATTCCAAGAAAAGGCAAAAAAGGGCTAAAAGAATAATCAATCGTCCCTCTTACAGACGTCGTTGTTTCTCTACTTTAAGAAAAGGTTACATTGCTATGAAACAGAAATAATACAGAATTATTAGCAGGCTTATTTTCAGGAGTCATACGACAGAGCTCCTTCCGTCCATGTAGGAATTCTGAAAAGAAAAAGCATCTCTCTTTTGAATTTGACAGAATCAAGTTGTCATCCTTCATCTACAGATTATGTGCAAAATGAGAACATACATATATAGACACACTAAGAACAAATACAACATCACTAAGAACAAAAGAAGGTCAAGACTTACAATCCAGCAGGTAATGCTTGATTCCGAGGCTTATTCAACATCATCACATCATGAAGAATCAGCAAAAGAGCTCAAAGACTTGATTACAGATTCGTATACTTTAATTCCCTCCAAATAGACAGAATCCTTCAGGAACTGCGATGATGTAAAATTTAAACTCCATGAGCACTAAATGAAAAGTAAACAACAAGTATGACGAGGAACCAATTAGCAGTTTTGACACACCTCATTGTGCTCATGAAGTAGTATTGGCGTGTTTCTCATAGGTGAAAACCCAATGGTAGGAATTCCAAGCTGCCTCATGAACCGAGCATCAGTAGTTGATGGCAAGATTTCAGGCTTTGCAAGTTTACCACCAGCAGAAGTGACAGCTTGCTTGAAAACAGACCACCAAGAATTGGAATCATTTGTCGGAGTCAATAATGGGCGTCCTTTGTGGTCTCTTAGAGGTCCTTTCTCTGTTATCTGCAATGTCATCAAAGTAACTATTCTTCTTGCAGCAAGCACTTGCTAAAGCATGTAAAAGGATTTCTAAAACAGTTAGCAGCATTACAATTGCTGAAACAGTCTCCCTCCCTCCCTCCCTCCCTCCCTCTCTCTCTCTCTCTGTGCGGGGCCTGCCAGAGGATGGCGTGAAGGGAAAGTAGTTGCGGGACCATGGAAAGAGATGAAGTTCTTATGCAGTGTCTACCAGTATTTAAATTTGTCAGCAAATCAAAATCACATTTGTTCTCATTGTCCTAGCCCTCTACCACTATCCTTCCCGGATAGACAGGCTAATAAAGAAGAACTGCCATCACGTCACCATATAATTAATAGTGCTAACAGCTTGATGATGTCAGAAGCCAGGTGAAGGCAACAAAGACAGCAAGTGACAAATGTAAAAGAATGATTTGCTACTATGGCCATTTGAGAGGGTCTAACTGATTAATAATATACCATGTGAAGGGCAGAATCAGAAAACTTGAGCAGCAAGATCAGTAATGAACTTTAAATAGTTTCAGATTTCCCTGTTAACATGTTCGACAACCAAAATATGTAACGGCACCAGAATTGTGGATTGGGAGAATCAAGGCAGGATCAATGTTGGAAAATGCATGATGATCATCAAGATCACAGACCCAAAGCATTTAAAGCGCTAAGCAAGGTCTAAACAAAGATAGAAGCGTCAAAGAAGTTAAAGAGCAGGATATAGATCTAAAAGTTCTTAAAAATTGGCATATTGCATCCAAGAGTTTACAATCACCAAGAAATTGTAGGACAAGCTTTAAGTAGAACACTGGATCAAGTTTGTGAAAACAAAGATATCTCTGTAATCTATAAAACTTGACTAGCACAGGATACTGATATAAATTTCAAGCTTAAGAAATAAAAAACTACAGTATAATTGTGGTGATAGTGAATATCATTGAACGTGTTTAAGAATATCACAAATAATTAACTACCATCATATACTTGTTCAGTTCTTTTAACAAGAGTCTTTGCCCTACCTCAACTTAAGCTGTGTTGGAAATATGTGATTATAGAAAGATTTACTATTGTAAATATTAGGAAAGATTGTTTTGATTATAGTATCAGATATTAATTAGGTAATAGATTGATTTAGACTAGCGTGATTTTAGGATCTGAATTAGGTTACACTTGTGTATATATATATTTGTATATTGTGTAGTCCTGAAATATCAAGAAGAGTATTTTCTCTCCCTTTTTCTTAGTTTACATGGTATCAGAGCTTTAGGCTCTGTTATCAATTTTTTTTTTTTTTTGACGTGACCCTATTGAGTCACTGTTAGTTCTTTCTTGTGTGAATTATAATGGCAGATATGAAAGATAGTAGTAGAGAGATGAAAACAGTAATTTCTGATATTATTCCTACAACATCAAAGATTACTGAACACAAACTGAGTAGGAAAAATTTTCTGGATTGGAGTAAAACTATTCGAATATATCTACGCAGCATTGATAGAGATGATCATCTCACTGATGACCCACCCGTTGATGGAGAAGAAAAGAAGATTTGGTTAAGGGAAGATGCAAAATTATTTTTTCAGATCCGAAACTCTATTGATAATGAGATAGTCAGTCTCATCAATCATTGTGAGTTTGTTAAAGATCTTATGGATTATTTGGCTTTTTTGTATTCTGGTAAGGGTAATTTAAATCATATATATGATGTTTGCAAGGAATTTTACCTCCGGAAAAACAGCAGAGATCCCTTACAGAATATTTTATGAATTTTAAACGTGTGTATAAGGAATTGAATTCTCTCCTCCCTTTTAGTACTGATGTAAAAACTCAACAGTCTCAACGAGAACAAATGGCTGTAATGAGTTTTCTTGCAGGATTACCAGTTGAGTTTGATGCTGCTCGAACACAAATTCTCTCTAGCCCAGAGATTGTTTCCCTCCATGACACTTTCACACAAGTGTTGAGAACCGAGGGATCTTTTTCTACTTTCAATGTTACTAGTGCTCTTGTGAGTCGAAGTGGAGCTGGTCGAGGAAACAACGATAGAAACAGTGGCAAAAATGGAACTGATGGGGTTGTTGGTCATGGACAATACAACTCAAATCAACGAGTCTGTTATCACTGTAAGAAACCAGGCCATACCATACGTACGTGTTGGGACCTTCATGGTAGACCTCAACAGCAGCCCTCGTTTGCAAATTTCGCAACCCAGGAAAATAATTGTGTGCCTTCTGACAAATCCATACTCATCTCTGCTGATGAGTTTGCCCGCTTCACTGAGTTCCAGGCCTCACAAAAATCTGCTAACTCATCTTCTATTACCAATCCTCCTTCTATTGATCACTCAGGTAAACCTACTACATGCCTTGTGTCATCTTCTAACAAATGGGTCATCGATTCCGGTGCAACAGATCATATGTCTGGTAATAAAGGTATTCTCTCCTCTTTTAATCCTAACAAAAATCATCCGAATGTTACTTTGGCTGATGGGTCATGTGCTTCAGTTGTGGGTTCTGGTGTAGCAATTCCTATGTCATCTATCCCCTTATATTCAGTTTTATGCTTACCTAATTTTTCTTTTAATCTACTCTCAGTCAGTAAAATTACAAAAGCTCTCAAGTGCTCTGTCTCATTCTTTCCTGAATATTGTGTTTTTCAGGATTTTATGACGGGGAAGATTATTGGTAAATGACGTGAGTCTGGCGGCCTGAATACACTTGAAACCCCTTCATCGAAAGTGCCGAAACCTGTTGCATGTTCCTCTACCTTGACTCCTCTTGAAATTCACTGTCGTTTGGGTCATCCATCTCTACCCACCTTGAAGAAGTTGTGTCCAAAATTTCAGAATTTATCCCATTTAGATTGTGAGTCATGCCAATTTGCCAAGCATCATCGTTTGCCCTATTTGCCTAGAGTCAATAAACGGGCTACATCCCCTTTTGAATTAGTGCACTCTGATATTTGGGACCCTTGTCCCATAGCATCTAAGTCTGGTTTTAAGTATTTTGTCACCTTTGTTGATGACTATTCTCGTGTTACTTGGTTATATTTAATGAGAAGTCGTTCAGATTTATTTAGTATCTTTTGTTCCTTTTGTACTGAAATAAAAACACAATTCAATGTGCCTGTCCGCATTTTGCGAAGTGATAATGCAAAAGAGTACTTTTCTAAACCCTTTAATTCGTATATGTCAGAAAATGAAATTCTTCACCAATCTTCATGTCCTGACACACCACCACAAAATGGTGTTGTTGAAAAGAAAAATAGGCACTTATTAGAAATTGCTAGAGCCCTTCTATTTTATATGAAGGTTCCTAAGCAATTTTGGGCAGATGCTGTTTCAACAGCTTGTTTTTTAATTAATCGCATGCCATCTTCTGTGCTTGCTGGTGAAATTCCTTATTCAATTTTGTTTCCAACCCAATCTTTATTCCCCATTGAACCACGAATATTTGGATGTACTTGTTTTGTTCGTGATACCCGTCCTCAAGTGTCTAAATTAGATCCCAAATCTCTCAAGTGTGTGTTTTTGGGTTATTCACATCTTCAAAAAGGGTATAGATGTTATTCTCCAAGTTTAGATCGTTATTTAGTCTCTGCTGATGTTACATTTTTTGATACACATCTTTTTTTTTCTTGAGTCTAATGTCTATAGTAGTCAGGGGGAGGAATATGATATTCTAGTCTACACTGTTACAACAACTGTTCCTACCAGACCACCAATCACTCAAGTGTATTCTCGTCGTCCTCAACACATAGACTCACATCCTCCACCATCTTCTCTGTCTACAGATCCGAATCCTGATCCACCGCTTCCTCAGTCTCTAGATTCCAGTCTTGATTTGCCTCTTGCTTTAAGAAAAGGTAAAAGACAGTGCACTTACCCAGTTTCATCCTTTGCCTCATATGACCATTTGTCTCCCTCCTTGCGTTGTTTTACTGCTTCTTTAGATTCAATATCCCTTCCTCAACGCTTATCTGAGGCTTTGGAACATCCTGGTTGGCGGGCTGCTATGGAGGAAGAAATGATGGCTCTCGATAATAATGGTACTTGGGACTTGGTTCATCTACCAACAGGTAAGAAACCTATTGGTTGTAAATGGGTGTTTGCTGTTAAAGTCAATCCTGAAGGTTCTGTTGCTCGCCTCAAAGCTCGTCTTGTTGCAAAAGGATATGCTCAGACATATGGGGTGGATTATTCAGACACGTTTTCTCCAGTAGCAAAAGTTACCTCTGTTCGATTATTTATTTCCCTTGCTACTACTAATAATTGGCCTTTGTACCGGTTAGATGTTAAGAATGCATTCCTTCATGGGGATTTGCAAGAGGAAGTTTATATGGAGCAACCACCTGGATTTGTTGCTCAGGGGGAGTTTGGTAAGGTTTGTAGACTCCGGAAGTCATTATATGGTTTAAAACAGAGTCCTCGTGCTTGGTTTGGGAGATTCAGTGAGGTGGTTCAAGAGTTTGGCATGCAGAAGTGTAATTCTGATCATTCGGTCTTTTATCAACAATCTGAAGTTGGTATTATCCTATTAGTGGTTTATGTTGATGATATTGTTATTACTGGTAGTAACAATACAGGTATTGCAACCCTTAAAAATTTTCTTCAATCGCGCTTCCAGACAAAAGATTTGGGTATGTTGAAATATTTTTTAGGCATTGAGGTTACAAGGTGTAAACAAGGTATCTTCTTATGCCAAAGGAAGTATGTCCTTGATCTTTTGAAAGCAACAGGAAAACTAGGTGCTAAGCCATGTAGTGCACCAATGATTCCCAACATGCAACTTACAGTAGATGGTGGGGAGTTATTCTCAGATCCTGAAATGTACCGGAGATTAGTCGGAAAATTGAATTATCTTACTGTGACTCGTCCGGACATTGCATATCCGGTTAGTATTGTGAGTCAATTTATGTCATCACCTAGAACCACCCATTGGGCAGTTTTAGAGCAAATATTATGTTATCTTAAAGGAGCTCCGGGACATGGTATACTATATGGTAATCATGGTCATTCTCATGTTCAATGCTTCTCAGATGCGGATTGGGCAGGTTCTAAAATTGATCGAAGATCTACAACTGGATATTATGTCTTCGTTGGAGGTAATTTGGTATCGTGGAAGAGTAAGGAACAAAATGTAGTATCTCGCTCTAGTGCAAAGTTTGAATACCGGTCTATGGCACAATCCACTTGTGAGCTTATATGGATACACCAATTATTGTGTGAGGTGGGAATCAATAATTCACTTCCAATGAAATTATGGTGTGACAATCAAGCTGCCTTTCATATAGCATCAAATCCAGTTTTTCATGAGAGAACAAAGCATCTCGAAATTGATTGCCACTTTGTTCGTGAAAAAATTCAGCAAAACTTAATCTCAACCAGTCATGTGAGAACTGGAGAGCAGTTAGCTGATATTTTCACTAAATCCCTAAATGGTCCGAGAATTGATTATATTTGTGGCAAGATGGACATGATTAACATCTATGCTCTATCTTGAGGGGGAGTGTTGGAAATATGTGATTATAGAAAGATTTGCTATTGTAAATATTAGGAAAGATTGTTTTGATTATAGTATCAGATATTAATTAGGTAATAGATTGATTTAGACTAGCGTGATTTTAGGATCTGAATTAGGTTACACTTGTGTATATATATATTTGTATATTGTGTAGTCCTGAAATATCAAGAAGAGTCTTTGCCCTACCTCAACTTAAGCTGCAAGCTGTTTACATGCTACTCAGGGTGATGGAAATTTTTAGATGATGAACAAAGAAGACAAGTATCCATGACATTTTAAATAACTTTGAGATAGGATAGCATTATGATTGACTTTCCATGAGAACATTTTTACCGCATGAACTGAATGACAATCAAACAAAAGCACCAAGATATCAAAAAACCAAAGAACGGCAGAAAGTAAAGGATGTGCCCAAAAACCTGAGGATAAGGCAGGAGAGCAGTTGCTTGATTCAGGAAAAGATGAAAACACTATACCATTTAATCACAACGCTAACTTCCATTAGAAAATCCACCTAATTAGTTAAACCCCCCCCCCCCCCCCCCAAAACAAACAAAAACAACAAAATAAGCACACATAAAAAAAGGGAACATTTTACAACACATACTGAAAACATGGTAAACAGTGAGAAATCCACCTCTAGTCAAGTCCACCCAATTAGACCAATAACCCTCATTTATCTTGCTCAAAGTACCTAGGGCACGGATAGTCAATGCTTAGAATAATAACCTCCCCATTTCCCTTTCTTTTAAGTATAAGTATGGGTTTTCTGGGGCAATGGGAAGAAATCTAGCACATGTTGAACATTCTCAGAAAGCTAGTCTTGATTTGATTGACTTTTTTGCCCTATGCACCCCGAGAAACTACTAACAGATCTCATGCAATAGTTCCCATATATTACTGATCATAAAATCAGATATATTCATTTTTAGGATGTCAAAAATAAGAAACAACAATACACGGATGAATAACATAACTGATGCAGCACCTGGAAGCAATAGAGGCCAAGACTGATTTCAGAAGTTTTAGATGCAGAAATCTAGACTTTGTAAGACAGCAAGCAATAAGGTTGTCCTTAATTCTGAATTAAAATTTAGAATATGAGAAGAAATGATGGTAAGAGAACAATATATTATAGCATGATAGATTCCCCTCTCAATTCCTTTCTTTACACCTAACACTGCATTAACAAAAGCAAGTGAACTTACAAGTAAGAGGAAGCCTGTACTCTTCGTAATGGTCCTCAATTCACCTATGCCATCTCGGAAGTTTAACTAAAAGGCCACTGTTAATTTACTAGGAACCTGACTTATGACGTAATGTATTACTTTAGCAGAATGTAGAACAAGGATTTTATTTGAAGAGTTGCTTAATTCACATTTCTTTTCTTCATCTATTGCAGTTAAACACTTATCTTCTTCCTTAAAGTCAAAATTAACAGGGTTTTTTTTTCTTTAACACCGTTATATTTTATTCAGATGAAACAAATAGTTTACACAAACTACTGGGCATACCTCTGATTCCAACTGAGTAAATCAAGAACTAACAAAATCCTAAGCACCACAAGTAAAAAACAGTGGAGGGCTTCAATGGAAAATGGAATCCTCAACTCTAAACATAGGCTACTTGTGAGATCCTTCAAGATTTGATAATAAACAGATTCAGGAGACTACGGGCACTAAAAAATGCCTATGATCCTGAATTACCACAAGTAAGAAACAGTGGAGGGTTTCAATGGTTTTATGAGATCCTTCAAGCTTTGATGATAAACAGATTTAGGAGAGTACAGCAGGCACTCAAACAACTTTGATCCTAATCACCACAAGTAAGAAACAGTGGAGGGTTCCCAAGGCTTTATGAGTATTTACTAATTACTATTATAAACAAGGCTTGATATATACTTTCACCACTTAAGGATGATTAGACTAGAGAATGTAAGTAGTCTCAAACAATAAATGCAAACAGCTGGCACAATGTGGCAATATTGTAGCATCTAGATATGCAGAACAAAGAAATTTCACTAAATAAGTTGAAGACTTGATATCAAACTCAATTTCGTTGAATCAAAGGAATTATGCCCTCACCTCAGAACTTCAATTATATACTCATCTTGCTCCCCTATCCGCTACAGCATCTTAAGGTACTCCATATGGTTCTTAGCAACGGATCTTACTTAGAAAATATAGGGGATGTTAAAAAGGATGTAAAGAAAAAAAAAACGTATTCCTAAGTATAATGACAATTCACACAAATTTAACCAAACTTCTTATCAGTGAACTGATAGTAATGCTAATCACAAACACTTCCTTTCAATCACTCAGTTATATCACTAGCAAGAAAGCTACTACCATATTCCAGGACCTAAATCACAACCAACAATTAAAATGAGTGCTGAAATGCACGATAGAAACATTCCAGGAAATACCCACAATTTCTGAACACCAGTAGCTAAAAACACAAAAATCATATTGTTTACCTCAAAACTCATATTCCTCCAAGAGGGTGCCCATTCCTCTGCAATCCTTCTTCTCACGGCATCCGGGTCAGCTGTTGGTGGCAGCCGCAAGTCAAATCCTGCCTCTGCCTCAGAGGGTTGTACATTCATCACAAATCCCTGCAGCCAGTAAAACCCAAAGCGACATCGCTCACATCCAATTTCATCAATACTTGCAGAATAAATAGAGCCCAAGCATCAAACTTACTGTGGGAGAAGGAATTCCAGCCTTCAAAAACACGGGATTTGCAGAAATAACCTCAGAATTGGCAGCCAGCCCAGCCTTAACCTTATCAAATTCAGCATCTCTAAACTTGGTAATAACCTCCACACTCTTCATCAAATTCTCCATTGCTGAATTATCAAACATCCTCGACCCATGACCGGGCATTCCAACTGCCTTAATCACGATATGCCACGGCTGCCGGTCAGCATAAAACACTCTATACTCATCTCCAGGCGAGGCCTGCCCTTCATCCAACACAAACCCCAGATTCAATGCCTTAAACTCTTCGGATTTCACAAACTTCGCCATCCCATCAAAACCCCCAATCTCCTCATCTGGGACAAATGAGATGTGCACAGTCCGAAGAGGGCTGAAGTTTTTCTCCTCAATTAACCTCTTTATCGCCTCCAAATACTGAATACCGATGCATTTATCATCCTGGGCGCCGCGGGCAAAGATTTTTCCGTCGGAGGAGTGGTAAGCGGAGAAGGGGGGATGAACCCACTTGGAGGGGTCCGCTGGCACGGAGTCGAGGTGGGAGTTGAGGAGGATGGATGGAAGAGTGGGGTCTGAGCCGGGCCATGTTAAGAGGAGGAGGGGTTTGTCCTTTTCCGGAGTGAAGTAAAGGATTTGGGATTGCAGGGAAGGGATGGAGTTGGAGAAGCTGGTGAGGAAGTTGATGGCGGAGGTGTAGTCTGGGGTGGGATGGGCGGAGCTTATTTGGAGGTATTGTTGGAAACGAGTGATAGCCGGCGGTGGATTTTGGTGGTGGATTTCAGCAGCTGCTGCAAGAAAGAGGGAGAAGGAGAGGAAGGGGAGCAGACGAGGGGAGAGTAGGAGATGGTGGTGACAGAAGCGTTGTTGTTCGGACATTTTACCAGCGGAACATCGGAAGTCAAACATAGGAAGTGTCGAAAATGAGCTACTTCCTTAAACGTTGGAGATGGTGGTGATGAGCGGACGTCGGACATTATTGAGGTTGTTAAGTTGGAAATGGGAAGAATTTTGGACTGTGGCAAGTGGCAACAAGTATATAGTTTATAATTATATTTTAGAGTCCACTTTAAAAATGATTTTAAAAATGATTTGTTAAACAACAAACACAATTATGTCGTATATCACATAATATAAAATTTTTTTAATAAGGTAAATTATAATATATATTATTTTTATAAGGTCAATTATAATATAGGTGTAATTTATGAAAACTATCCCGGAGTTCATTTCAGTTTTCAAAAATCAACTTACCTTCCTTGTTTAGAACTTTTGTATACCATGTTAGCCCAAATCATAAAGGGTAGTATAGAAAATTAATTTGAGGAGAGAGAATGTAACTCAATACCAAAATGCAGTTTGTATTTCTTTCAACTATATATGTTTTGAGAAGAGAAATTCTATACTAAGTGATAGATGACATATATCATACAAATTAAAAGATAACCCAATTCATAATATTTAAAAATTTTCATATTCATATTTGTCAGTTAGTGATATTGTGTTTTTAGAATCGTGTTTCTTGTAGGTGAACTTTTTTGAGAAATTATTTATTGAGACTGAAAAGCTAAGGCCTAGAATAAGAAAGTGGAGGTAGGGATCAAGTGAAGCAAGTTCAGGGCAGATTTCTAAAATGTAGCAACAAAGACTTTGGAGCAAAATTATGGCCTTTTTAAGGTATGAAGGGAAATCTTGGAATTTACCGATGTCTTTCACAATAAAAAAATTGTTACTCCGCTTGCCATAGGAAGGTTATAATCATGATTTCAAAGAGTGAAAAAAAATCCAAAAAAGTTGTTATATAAATTGTAGATTTTTTCCGATGGTATGAAGGCAGTGAGAATGAGGTGAATAGCAAGAACCAAGAGAAGCATCAACAAAGCAAATGGCAGAGATGGCACCATCAAATTCAGCAATATTGATCAAATAATCAAATTCGCTTTCTTCGGAATTCTTCCAAATCACCAAAATTGGCTTACACAGAATATAGAAGAGATGGTCTTTCAACCAGATAAAATCCCCGAAAAAAAGAAAAGAAATGATAGTACACATAGTCTTCGTTTGATGGTACATAATTACCAAAAAAGTACACCAGTAGGTTGGAGAAATTTGCACTGACTTGCTAAAGAAAATTGGCTAATTTCATGTTTTATTTTTCTTCAATTTTATTCTAATAATGATTTTTGAGAAATTGATTAGTTAATATCACAAGAGTAAGGATATAAGTGTCATTTAATCCTTACTTTATGCCAACCAATGGATCCCAATTCCCTATCAAGAGGGTAAGTGAGATTTTTTTTTTAAAGTTTAGAAAAGGCAAGAGAACTACCATAAACCTCAAGGGAGGTTTTTTACGGAAAATCCTACAATAAGTAACATACGACTTAAGCAATACAAATAAACTAAAGGATAATCCAACTTCTTGATTTTAGGGATTCCCGTGTTTGCATATATCATTTAGAAATATCGTGATTTAGAGTCATTTTTTGTAAGTGAAAATTTTCCCATATAGATACTAGCTTTGTGTCCTATAATATGCATAGGAACTACAAATGATTAAAAACAATCTAATTTTTAAGATAAAGTATTTAGTATTATTAATAGTATAGAAATATATATAAATCTTTACAATTCCCTTATTAAGTTAAACTCTCTATATATATTTGGATAAATTCTGCTAAAATGGTCATTGAGATGGAGAATCATTTCCCCTTATTAGTTCAACATATAGAATAAGAGAGAATCCCCCTTGCCACATCAGATTGGTCATCCGCCCCATGTGGCGCGTGGAGATTGGTTGGTGCTGATGAAGTGGAATTGATGCTAGAGAGTTTTTTTTTAAACATGGAAACTTTTTTTAAAAAACAAATGTGATGATGGCGTCATTAGTCATTGGTCAGAATTAGTTATTAATTAATGGTGAAATTACGCTTTTACCCTAAAGCCTTTATTTTTTTACTTGTTTTGCCGTTCTGTATTGTTGGTAATAATGTGCGGATATGTGTCCATCTCTGTCAAAAAACCTCTAACCGCCAAATTTCTATTGTCTGAGAAAAAGTTGCTTCCTCTCTTAACACTTCGACAGCTCATCGTTGTATGGCCATGACAGGGATACCTCGTTGGCCCATTGGACAATTTGCCTTGGTTTTCTGTTGGAGCCTTTCTTCTTTTGGGTTCCATTTGGGATGTTTCTCTTCATTTCATCTTATGCTCATTGGTTTTTGCTGCTGCTTGCTTACTGTGTTTGTTGTGAGAGTGCTCTGTCCTCATTCTTCCGTTTGGTTTCCATATTTTTGTGTTGTGTGCTTTTAGGTACTGTTTGTGTTTAATTCTTTTTGTTCCATATTTTGTCTTGGTTGTTAGCATTTAGTTGGTTATTATTGCATTGCCTTTTTCCATAAACACAAGTGCAGGTTCTTACTCTTTCTTCCTCTATTTTTTATGATGGAGAAAATATAGTATTGCCCTGCATTGATCTTGTGCATGTTCACGTTTCTTTTGCTATCCAGAGATTTTCTGCCTTTTCTCTTTGCCTTTTGACTCTTTTTAGCTATTTGTTAATCCTTTCTGTTCTTCGAAACTTGGCTTGTGACTTCTTCTTTTTGTTCGTTGCTAAGATTTGTTTGGCTTTCTTTTTATTTCGCTGCATGCTTGTTCATGCCTTTTGTAATCTGTTTTCCTTTTTTACCTTCTTTTCCATATTCTTCTTGCCTGCTTCTGTGGTTTTGTACATTCTAAAGGTTTAGTTGTTCTTTGAATTCTATAGTGGTTGGTTGCGTCGATCTTGTTCGCATTGGTGTTCCTTTTGCTTTGGAGACCTGTATTCATTTGGTGCTTATTCAATCCTTTTCAGGTTTTCAGCTATTCTGAGCTCCTATTTCTTTCTTTAACAGATTGTTCTAGCCTATAATTTTTCATGTTGTTCTGGCATTCTTTTATTGTTGGTCCTACTATACTGGAACTTCTTCTTGAAAGATTTGTTCTAGTCTGTGTTGTGTGCTTTTAGATCTGTTAGTGTTAATTGTTTCTGTTCCATTTTTTTCCCTAGTTGTTAGCTTTTTAATTGCTTACTGTTGCATTGCCGTCTCCATAAATGCAGCTGCAGGTTCTTGTTCTTTGTTGCTTTGTTCTTTATGACGAGAGAATTTAGTTTATTGCTTGTATTCATCTTGTGCATGTTGTCGTTCCTTCTGTTTCCAAGGATTTTCCCCTTTTTCTCGCCTTTTTTACCCTTTTCAACTATTTATTAATGGTTTCCATTCTTCAAACTTAGCTTGTGCTTCTTCTTTTGTCCGTTACTAGGATTGCTTGACCTTTTTTTTTTACTTATTTATTTCCTGCAATGCTTGTTCATTGCATTTTGTCAGCTCTTATTTTGTAGCCTATTTTCCTTTTTTTACCCCTTTTTTCATTTCCTTCTTGGTTGCTCTTGTGCTTGCTAAAGATTGATTTGTTTCTTTAAATCCTGTAGTGCTTGGTTGCACCAATCTTTTTCACATGGTTATCCTGACTTTCTATTACTTTTTTTTTCAACTAATTTGTTCTACCCTATACTGTTTTATCTAATTTGTTCTTTTATTTTTGTCCTACTATACTGGAACTTGTTCCTGGAAAGTTTGCTCTTTTTTATTTTAACTTTTCAGCCTTAAGTATTTTATCGGTAATTTCCTTTTGTTCTGCACTCTAGATGTCATTGAGTCGTTTTGTTTTTGATTGTTGGTTTTATTTTATGTTCTTGAGTCTTCCGGTCTAAGAACATGGATAAGAATGCAAGACGTCGTAAACGTTATGCGAAAATGCCAGAGAATGAAAAGGCTGATCTTTTGTGCCGTTGTTATGATGCTAATGTTGCAAAGAAAAGAAAACTTTATGTTTTTTATATTGGTCGTGGAAATGGGTCACGACTTAATGAGGGAGAGGGTAGCAAATATATTACTCGAAGCTCTCTTGGTTGTGTTTTGTCTGGTGGTCCTTTTCGACATGGTGATGGTAAAGATTATGGCTAGTCGTTTCGTGATTTACCGAGCTGTCTTAGTAATCTAGGTATTACTGTACTTAATAGGCAGGATGCCGCAAATATTCATCGATCATATCAACTTTTTAATGCTAAATTTACTGCATTAGATCTTCGGAATCAAATATTCTTTTCTGCTGGAGCACGCCATGTGTTCTTGTTTTTTGCTGGTGGTACGAGTTGAATTCTTTCTCCTTGTGTGAAACGCCTATTTTCTATTCTTTTTTCCCTTTAAGCTTGTTTATTGTGTATCCTGCTATGTCGGTTGGTGGTTAATGCTTCAGAGCAATACATGGAGTCAAGATCTGCCACTAATGAAATAGTTCAGCCGTGTATTTATAGGAAGGAAAATAGGCAGCTTTTTACTGAAACACCTCTTCCTTATCTGCAATCAGGTTGCCAGAATTAGCTTTATGGCGTTGTACATCATAGAAATGGTGTTGAATTATGCCCTGACAAGCAAGCATCTGCTTTTGTGGGGCTAGAAGCTTTGGCTTCATCTTGTTCATTTGGTGGTAATGTTCGTTGTTTTATGGATGTTATAATGCAGCTTTCATCTGAACATCTTTCCTCTGGTTCTCTTATTTGTAACATCCTTTGCACAAATTTTTCCTATCTATATTGCCCTTTTCGTTTATTACCCTGCTCTGCTCTAATAGTTTGAAGAGATTTCTTCTCTTTCTTTTCTCTCGATTGAACATCCATTTTCCTGGTTTCCCATGCTCTACTTGCCTACCTTTCTTTTTGCATTTTATTATACTTCTTCTCCTCCTCAAAAATTGTTTAGCCAATTTTTTTTATCCTAACTCCTCCATGCCTGTCCAGTGTAACTATTTATTGAGATAAAATCTACTGTGTAGTTTTTGATAACACTACTTCATACCAAATTATACTTCTTATTTATATGGTCATAAAATCCCATGGCTTTTCTTTTCCCCTTGTTTTTAACAAGAATTGTGGGGTTTCTCTAAACCTAATAGTTTTTTTCACTATCGATTTACAGCTTCCCTTCTTGACCAGACCGTAGGCCTTTGAAACTTTCTAGACTTCAAAGAAATTCCCGAGGAATCTCTTATCCTTCCCAATGTTCCTGATTGTGAACATTGTGGATGTTAAAAGATTTCACATGGAGCCTCCTTCTTTTTGCTGCATGAAGGCGAAATTAAAATTGTCTCTCCTCCCATGCCTTATGGTTTGAAGCAGTTATTTACTGGTTCTGATGAGGAATGCGAGCATTTTTGAAAAAAATACTCACACTTATAATAACAACGTAGCTTTTAGATCCTATGCTGCAAAAGATGACAAGGAATTGACAAAGAATAAGCATGGAGTGTACTCTTTCAAGTTCAAGGTCAAGTTTATCACTGTCTTGAACTCTTTGCTATCGAGTGGTGAGTGGTGATCAGCCAAGTGAAAATCAATTATACTTTATGATACTGATGAAGTAGTTAAAGAAGAGGATTCAAAGATGTGATACGCTTCGTGAGAATATTTTGAAGTTACTTATGAATATACTCCAAAGATAATCCTTATGCAAAATTTTTGTTAAAAGCTTAAGGATGTTCCAAACCTTGAGAATCATAGGATTATTTAATCTTGGACTAGATCAGGAAGTGTATAATCTTCTTACTGCATCCCAAGTTGCTACTATTTTGGACTGAAATTGACAATGATTCAGTTAATAAGCGTCCTCACATTTAGGTTTTACAGTTACTCTAGCACGAGTTATAGAGTTCAACCCTATTGTGGATGTTGTAATTCTTTACAGTATTCCTTTCCTCTTTCCTAGAGGTGAATTTGGGTGGCATTATGGAATCAAACAATTTCATAAAAAGCAAAAAAATTAGGAGATTTGTCTGAGGATAACCTATATGTTGATCTTTCTTCTGTAGATACTCCCTCACAGCTATTGGATTTGGAACAAAGAGGCAAGTTTATTTTTTCTCGCCTTTTGTAAGTTCATTTAGCCATCAGGTGTAGCTTATTTTTCTTATTATGTCTATATGTGTGTTTTTTTGGTTGCTGACAAGGCTTGGAGTGAAGACAATTTTGTGTCCACTAGAGAGTATTATTGCTACAGATTCCAAGAGAGAGAGATGGTGATGAGTCTATGTTTGCTTGGTACAGTCTTATGGCTGTCCAACCAGTTTTGTCGTCGGTTCCTACATCAAAAATTGACGGCGTCTAGGCTTGACCTTTCATCAGAAGAAAAACAGAATGAAATAAGAACTGAAAGTACTCCAGGGGTTTTAGATAGCATTGCTATTGGTCAAACATAGGGTTCTAAGGTTCGTCGGAAAATTCATTTTACCTACTTCTTTTATTGGGGTCCGATAATACATGAAGTGTAGTATTTAGATGTCATTGTCTTTGGTTCAAAAGTATGGAAAATCTGACTTTTTTTTTTTTTTTACCATGACATGCAATTCTATGTGGATAGAAATTCAAGAAGTTGCGATATGTAGAGAAACTGTAGGATGGTTTGATTTATTTGTCTTGAGTTTTTTAGAGCTAAATTTGAAGTGTTTAAGTCTGAACTTCTGCATAAAATATTTTTGGAGAAGTTGTAGCATGTGTCTATGCTATCGAATTTCAAAAGCATGGGGTTTCCTCATGCTTATGTCTTGTTAATTCTTAAACTGGAGTTTAAATTGTTAAATCCTGAATCATATGACAAAATTGTTTGCGCTGAAATTCCTGATCCTAAGAAGCATCAACACTTGTATTCTCTTGTTATTAAACATATGATTCACAACCCTTGTGGAAATATCGATGAGAGCTATCCTTGCATGAAAATGGTTCTTACAAAAAATCATTATCCAAAAAGATTTTCGGACCATACTATTCATGTCGAAGATACATATCCATACTATAGAAGGAGGAATAATAGTAGAAAAAGTGAGAGGTTCGGCGGCATGAATTGGATAATAGGTGGGTTATACCTCATAATCGGTACCTGCTTGCTTTGATTGATTATCGCATAAACGTGAAAATCTATTCTACCTATTAAGCTTGTCAAGTATCTTTACAAATACATCTTTAAAGGACTTGATTTTATCAGCTTTCAGGTCATTGATTAGGCTTCTTTTACTGACGTTGACGAAATCAGTAATTTCCAAAAAGGTAAGTGGATTATTCCACCTGAGGCATTATGGGTGAATCTATGAATTCCGACTAAGTGAGATGACTCAATCTATTTATACTCTTTAGGTCTATCTCCCTGATCAACAGCCATTCTTTTGACAAGGATTTATATTTGAGCTACTTACTGAAAAAAAAAAATTGATTTCTCTAGAACCATGTTGACTGAATTTTTTGAGACAAACAAGTCAAATGCAAAAGCGCAGAACTTAAAATGTTTGTATAGGGAGTTCCCTGAGCAACTTTGTGTGGATTCCTAAAACGAAATTGTGGTCTGAGAGAGAGCGCCAATAAGTGATAGGGAGATCAGTTACAGCAAGTCCATGGAAGGTGAACGATATTTTTTGGAGGCCTGTCACTATCTCATGTTTGTGGGCCGACATCATTGGATTATCTTTTGATCGTTAATGGTGAGAAAGAATAAGCTCCTTTAGAGAAGCTGCTCTTAGATTGGATTTGTTAAGAATTTGATAACTATATAGAAGAGACTTTAGGAAGCTGTAGCTGTGAAGTGCCGTAATCGCTGAGATTATTGTTTGCTACTCTTCTATTCTCCTCCTCCCCTACCGATCCTAAACTCTTGTGGGAGAGATTTGCAAAAGATCTCTCAGCAGATTATGTACATGCTTAGAAATATGCTAATTATTCTGACTATGAGATTAAAAGCCGAGTTTTAGAGGATGTTAACAAGTTATTGTTGCAAATGGGGAAAAGTATAAGTAAATTTCACATAGTTACTGATGCCTTCATTGCTCCTCTTCATGAATGAACCACAAGAGAAATGGATAGTGAAAGAAGCATTGTGGTTGATCTTAAGGATAAGTTGCTGCCTTCAAAATTGAATCTCGAATAGCGATATGCATTTGATTTAATTTACAGTCAATGTTCTCTTCGAAAAGTAAGGCCTTTTTATCGACGGCCCTGGGGGAACTAGAAAGACATTCTTGTATCGGTCACTTTTGTCCACTTTAAGGTCTCAAGGTTACATTGCTATTGCTGTAGCTACTTCTAGTGTTGCAGCATCAATCTTTTCTAGAGGGAAGACTGCACACTCTAGAATTAAAATTCCTTTAGGTTTCTCAAGGAGTAAAACCTGTCAGCTTAGCAAACAGAACAGTATAGCTAAACTGATTCGTGAGTCTAAATTGATTTTTTGGGATGAAGCGTCCATGGCTAAGAGGCAAACAATTGAGGCTTTTAGCAATTTACTCCAAGACTTGAGAGATTCTGATCTTTCTTTCGGTGGCTATGTTGTTATTTTTTGTGGCGATTTTTTATAGACCCCTACCAATTATTGAACAGGTTTCTAAGCAAGATTTAATAGAGTCAAACCTTGTTAGTTCGCCATTGTGGTCGTGTATGCATAAGTTGACATTGAAAGAAAATATGCGAACTATTTTGAACCCGATTTTTTCTGATTTTGTTATGAATTGGTGAAGGGCGAGAGCATGTTGACAAAAATGGAGAAGTAACACTTCCTTTTGACTTGGTAATTCCCTATCATAACAAAGAAGAGTCCTTAGGCAGGTGATTCCAATATCCATTGTTCATGTTATCTTTTGAATAACTGACTAAATCGTATGTTATGCTTTTTGATTGGAACTTTCTAAGTGTAGGTTGATACATTGTGTTTTCCCTTATTTGCATCTTTATTCAACCGATCCTTATCAAATGATCAATAGATACATTCTTTCTCCTACAAATAGCTCATTGATGAATTTAATGAGGTGATGATTGAGAAATTTCTAGGAAAACTTTATACCTATATAAGTTCAGATAAAACTATTAATCAAAGGTTTCAAGGAGATTATCAAGATTTTCTAAATAGTCAGAATCCAAAAGAAACCCCTCCACATAAACTGTTGCTCAAGGAAAACTATCCTATCATGCTTCTCAGAAATTTGAACCCAGCTGAAGGTTTGTGCAATGGCACAAGACTTGTATATAGAGAATTACGGCAGCATACCATTTGTGCTGAAATTGTGTTTGGCCAGCACAAAAGGAAGCGAGTTTTTATTCCAAAAATTCCTCTACAAACCCCTAATAATGAAAAAATGGCATTCCTTTCATAAGAACGCTGTTCCCCATCCATCAACGTTTCGCCATGACAATTAACAAGTCTCAAGGCCAGACTTTAAATTACGTTGGAGTTTTTACGAGAACCTATTTTTTCTCATGGACAGCTTTACATTGCATTGTCTAGAGTCAGGACTTCTGATATAGTTAAAGTCTTGATTGTTCCTGAAACTTTTGATGATATCAAAATCGATAATAGAACAAGAAATATTATTTTTAGTGAAGTGTTTCATTTAGTTAGAATGTGAGAATTCTTTGACAAGATGAGTTTTATGAAGTGCTTGCACACTTATAATTGTTACTTCCCTCGGTTTCATTTTCGCGCCTTTTGATTTATTCTCCTTTTTTCTTTAAGATGGCATAAATTATTCCAATGAAAGGCATTCTTCCTGGTGCGTAGAACGGGACATGTAAAATCACAGTTCAAGAAAAACAGTATGTCACATCATCAATTGCTACTTCGACAAAAAAAAAATTCATTTTTCTAGATTCAGAGGTACATAACCAAACATTTGGTTGCCTCAATTCTAAATTTAAAAATAAATAGTTAGAACTTTAATAGCCTTTGATGCTTATGTTCAGATTTATTAGCTTAAACTTTGAAAGTCTCTGGCATTCCTTGTTATACTGCCTTGAGAAAATTTACTACTTCAAATAAAATCAGTACTTCATTCTCTGTTTTAATAGGGATCTTTGGTTGAAGGAATCGCTTTCAATAATGACATTCCTAAAATGAGTCCTCTTCTGCAAGTCTATAAGAAATATCTTATCTCAATGCTGTTGTCAGATCAACTCCTCTAAGATTTCATTATGAAGATCTGAAAACACAGTGGATCATATCTACTAGGACGCTTGTTGAAGAAGTCAGTGATAATGAAGATGTTGTACTTGTGAACCTCAGCTCTACCAAATTTACAGATCTAATAATATACATGGATCGTAAAGATCAATTTATAGGTGAGCTCATTTATTTAAAAACATATACATATATTCTTTTTCTTTTTTTGGAAGGCTTTGTTCAGAGTTTCTTCTTTTAAAATAGACATCTTGGCCGTTGTTATCTGTGTATTGGACAAAAAACAAATTAGTAGAGATGGTAAAGAATCCATCGTGCGGAAGTTTGTCTTTGTTAATGAAGAGTATGAACTTCTCTTGCTTATAATCATTTTTTATATCGAACCTTTACGGTCTTTATTATGCCTTATTCATTTTTTCTCTGAAAACCAGCTTTCAAACTGTTAAGCTCTCCATGTGGGATGCTTTTGTGAATGATAAGGGCTAGCAAATTTTGCAAAACATGCATAAGTTTCTTATCGTTATATACAGAAGAGTCAAAGTTGGCTGTTACAATGGTCTTTAGCAAAAACTTTCTGAGTGGCTAACTGAGGAAGTTAATTTTTTTCTTCACTCTTTTTTTTTTCAATCATGCCTTCTCTTTTTTTGTAGATATGGCTTTATCTACGTCGATCCACCTATCTAAGAAGCTAGGGAACTTAAAAATTGGTACTTTCGTGAACATATGCATTCTCTATTTTTACTGCATGTACTTTATTTTAGATTTCTAATTCGGATGCTGTCTATCATTTTTTCCAAATAGGCAACGAGAAATGAGAAACTTCTTTTGGATATAGTTAACCAGAAACTATACGACAACTATAATCTAAACCTCTCGTTCCAATCAAATTAGAAATTTACTCCAGTTTGTAATCTCACAGGAACGCAGAAGGTCTAATGAGCAATTTGTTATTCTATCGTTATTAATCCGTATGGTTGTCAACCTAACTATGTTCGCGGTGCCCTTTCAGCCAACATAGGTCAAGGTTCAGCTCTTTTTTGAACACATTTTCCAAAATATTGGTATACGGGCTGCAGTGAGTGTTTTTGCTCTACATCAGCAATGCATGGAGTTGCTTTCCTCTATAATTCATGTAAGGAAAAATACTCGGCTCAGCCAAGGTAACCTGTAATGCAATAACAAAACTTTACCTCAATTTGTCTGCGCACTTTTATAAATTTTAATGTCTTTGCTCGATGAATCCCCAACTTTCGCTATTCTGGGTAAAACACCAACTATACAATTAATGTGTACATATAGATGTCGCTTTGATGTTGATTTGAAAGATGAAATTGGCAAAGTAATAGCTTCTATATTTGGATATTTGGTTGGAAAAACTCCTTACCTTCACTGCAACTGAAGCAATGGATCATTTTAACCAGGTATCTTTGTTAGCTCTGCATTACACATGTGATGAAGCCATGCAGTTTTTAAGCCCAGCTGTCTAACTCCCTTATTTATAAATTAAGATGTCGTGCAATTAAAGCCTTCACTTAAACATTCTCCTATTAAAGCCATCACATCAGTTTGTTCACTATTCTATTTATGTGACTTTCCAAAACATAGAACTGCAGCTTGATCATGTCCATGAATCTCTAAAAAAAAATGGTTTGTTGTTCATATAAAACCTGTTCAGATTCAGCTTCCAGATGCAAAGCAGCGATATACTATTATATATTGCTACGAAGTTTCAGAATATCAAAGTGAGCAGCAACTTATTACTCAGGAAAGTAGTACCTTTCCACTAATTTGCACCAACATTTAGTCTGCTAAAACCATTGTTGAGGGTAAACTTTCATTCTTTATCATTATGCTTTTTAGTTTTCCTCGATCATTAACATTCTCCCAAATTTAATTTTTAATGCTCCTTTCAAAATGCAGGCACTTCTTCATCAAAGGTGAAACTTTCTCTTGTTAAGAAATTTGATGAAGCTGGGATGAATGATTCAACAGCCTCACAACTTATTCAACCAGAATGTACTGAGAACGACTTTGCAAAGAAGCCAAGACTGGAATAAACGTTCCAATGTTCAAGAAAAAACGTAGCTATTTTGGTTTTTGTAAATCATGGCTGCTCATTTTTTATTTTGCTAAGACAGATATAGTTTATGAATGATCTAGACTGCTAGATTTTGCCGACTTCGTTAGAAAGATTATTAGTGTCTCCATGCACTCTCTTCTTTTGTTTATGCATATAACTGAAGCAGCTCTTTGAACCATATCTATTATCTTAGATGGTCCTCTTCATTAGCTATCAGTTATGCATCAAACTCTATTTTTTTTCATATCCTTCGATGTTGTTCTTCCTTAACCGATTTACTTTTTCCACAGCTTATAACAATTGTCATCTTCTCAGCAATCTATTATCTGTTTTGGAAAAATCTTTTAATGAAACTTTGTAATAACGGGATGAAACCTTCGCTTCTACATGAAAAATTCTCTCTTTTTTTTATTGCTATTGATGTTAAATGCAATTACTCCATGCACCAACTGAAGATGTAAATATTTACATTCTTTGCAGTTATTGTAAGCTCATGTCATTGCAGTGAAAAGTGACTGATCTACTTTTTATCCTCCTTATTGCTGCTTCAGACCTTGTGCTACCTTGTTTTGCTCTGGATACGCTATATCTAACAAATACACACTAGTTTATATAGAGCTCCTATTCAATGCTTCTTGTTCAACTTTTTTTCTCGTTAAAATTTCTGACTCTTTGCTTTTGCACCTTATAAATTATTATCACAAGTATGGCAACGCAGAAACTGCAACAAATAGTAATATCAATAAAAAAACTTTACCCAGCAAGGCATCGATTCTTTATATATTGTGGCTTCTTTATTGACTAAGTCATGTGCTACAATTGAGTAACATACAACTGAAAGGAAAAACTGCAACTCTCTACAAACAGGTAATCTTCACTGTTTATATCTTCAATTCATTCATGCATTTGACCTTCTTTTTTGTATATATACTACTGCCATTTCTCTTCTATAACGTTCTTCCATCAGTTTAATGGCAGAAGGTGCTCTCACTTCTCCATCAAATTCTCAGCTAATAAACAATGATTTCAAATCCTGCTATTTTTTATTTAGATGCAACCATAGAGGACAGGTGCAACTTTTTTTTCTTTCCAAGCATAACTTTCAATCTCTCTGTATATAGATTGTTAATATCAGTTCGCCTCACTTTATTTACTAAATTTGCAAACTTCAGAGTTTACCTTCCGAGCTTAAATTCTTATTTAATCAACACCAGCAAAACATAATTGTTCTCAGTTATGGAATGCAAAGTTGGCCTATTACAATTAATAATGGTTCATTTGAAGATGGATGGGATGAATATTGGCATGACAATTTCGTTAAGACGTATGATATGCTGATGGTTCGACATGCCAGTGATCTTATCTTCAATGTTCTTCATTTCTGTGAACTCCAACAACAAGTTTACCTACCTTGGATGGTTCCGTTACTAAATCTTTTGCAGAATACTACTCTTCATGAACAAGGCTAGTATATATCTCAACTTATTTTATATAACACTTTGCACCATAATTATTTCTAATTCATTGTTTGCTTAATGACCTTAAATGATACATGCTCGCCAATTAACCAACATAGAATGACTTCATCATTGAAACCAGATTTCTGTCAAAACATAGCTAATTCACATTGCTTTTTTCAAATTTTAGCTCATCAACTCCAAACACACTGATAAGATGTTTTTGTGCTCGCTTTCTTTCGTTTGATTTCAATTGCTTTTATATGCTTAGCTCTCAGTGCTAACTTTTGCCGATCATTACTAGAAAATTTCAGAATTCACTGATCAATTCTTGAATGGTGTAAAGACTCCCAATATTCTCATCAATATAGGACATAACATTACAGAAATTGGTGTTACAGGCAAGCGTCTAAAAAAAATTGGAGATCCTTCGTTCTTCAACATCAATTGTAGCATAATGAAATTCTTGTATTTGTTCCAAAATCACAGGTTACATTTGCAGTTTTGATTTTGATTATAATGGAGTTGAGAAGATATTTCCATGGTACCACACCTTCACTATTTATTCAAATGGTCAAGGTTGCAGTTAAACTATCTGATATAGTTTGGAGCTGACCTGATCCATCTCGAGATTAGGGTATTGCCATGATGATTTGTTGTAGTTTCTTATATTTTATCCCAAACTTGTGCTTTGTAAGAGACTTTTAGGGAATAAACTTTTTCAACTATGAACTATTCATTGTTGAAATTAAGTTTATTACAATTCCAATTCCATCTTCCAGTGTTTGCTAGCTTGATTTAGCTTCCTTACTTTTAACATTATTTCTAATTGCACTTGAATCCATCAAAGTTGCTTGTCCTCTTTAAATTTTTTACTGTGAACAAGTTTTTGTAAAAGAAGTAATTGTTGAGATAAACTTAATAGCTCATGCCTTCTTCAAGTGAAACAACAGTTTTTAAGCAAACAGTCAGACATTACATTGGAACTTGTCCTCATAAATTTTAAGCTTATGTCCTGTTAAATATAGCTGCACCTTAGTTGAAATGTCATCTCCACTAGATATTTTCTGCTATTTGCAAACCTCCACAAGTCATCTCCAAGCCTTTTCTTACAAATTTTAAAACTATGTCCACAAGTTAAAACGGCTTTTTGAGTGCTATGCCTCTCAACAAACAAGCAGCACCTTTTTACCTTTATTATACAAAATATGTTCATCGTGTAATATGAACAACCAAAGGTTAAAGAATGTTAGGTAGATATCTATTTTTTCTTCTTCTTTTCTCTCTAATAACGTATCAATACAACCTATTTCTTACAAACGTCTTTTCGAACAAGCTTTTTATAGGCTCGATTTTACATCAACTTTTAATTTATTCCTGTACAATATGATATTTTATTTGACTACCATTAAACTACCTCTTAACAAAAGCAAATGCATGGATAATTTGAATGTATAACCAAAATTTTTTTTACATGCCATATCCCACTATTTTCCTACGTGTTTTTGCTTAATATATTGTTTCCCTCAAACAAACCATTTTTTTCACTGTTAGTTTTTTTCCCATTATGTAGCATTATCTTTTTCTTTTTTCGTTAACATATAGAAATTATTCAACTCATTTACTGGTGCTTTCGTTCTCTTATGTTCTCTAAACATACATTCTTTTAAATTTTTTTTCCTATTAGACTACCAACTTAACAAGTTGGAATACATAGATAATTTTTAATGTACATCCAAGCTTTTTCTTATTTCTCATATCTCAAATTCTTTAAAACAAAATTCCATTGATTTACAGTAATTTATGGTTTTCTTTTGATGTTTTTGCTACCTTAATTATTTTTCCTATTTTTTGGCTCTGCAACTATCAAATCAAACAATTGAGATCTAATTTTTTATATCAGTTTTATTTCATAAATTTAGTCCTACTTCTCTTCTGAATTGTTGACAACGCATCCTACATTGTGTAGTTCATACTTCATCCCTAGCGGTACATATTAGCTTTGCTTAACATTACTTTTGCTCCTCAAATGAAACCAAGTTCCTTTTACTTTTTACTCTGCTTCTTCTTCCTCGTCGGTTTTGTTTCTTCTTCTTGGTGAGTTTTTCTCTTCTATTGCTTTTCGCTGCATGAATTTTGTTCCATGTTTTGTCTTTGTTGTTACTTTTTTAGTTAGTTATAGTTCCATTTGCATCTTGCACAAACATCGACACATGTTCCGCATCTTTGTTACTCTTTTTTTTATGAAAATGTAGCTATTGCCTGCAATAACCTTGTGCATGTTCTCGTTTCTTCTGCTTCCAAAGATTTTTCATCTTTTCCATAGCCCTTTGACCCTCTTCAGTTATCTGTTAATGATTCTCTCTACTTTCACTATTTTTTCGTGCTGTTTCTCTGTTCTTTTCCCCACTATATCATTAAGAATTTGATTGTTCACCATGTGTTTGCTTTTATCTTTTACAGCTTTTTCTGCTTACACAGAGGAATAGATGGTCCTATCATTAGAGCCCCTGGACACTATTTTCCAATCATTATTGCAAAAAGAGTCAAAGTCACAACAAACAATTGTAACTATATACTTTACCCTCACTGTTTAAAAACGTTAAATGCATCCGTTGCTTTGAAAACTCTTGGTATTAACACTTTTTTTTTATTTCAATACCAGACCTGAGCTTCTCAACTTCTCATTGTTCAGCCATTTTGGTGGCTCCATTTGCTCAATAGGCAATGTGTCTTGATCACTGGTGAGAAGTTTTAAATATCTGCTGCACTATTATCACATTTACATTACACTGCTTAAGGATTGCTCTTTTTATATTAGGTACCATAGCCATGCACTTGCAATAGATAATATAATTAATGAAGTTACACTAATCCACGAGTTCTTCTCCCTCCTGTCGCTAATAATAGAATTCTTCATATTAGTATTGCGCTGCAACAGGTTGGAATTTTGCTCTTATTTAAATTTATGAATCACGTTTTACTCCCTTCTATCCTTATTATTACTGTTTTATAGAGAACGAACACTGTGTGGATTAGAGGAATTATCAAAATTTCCTTTAGGGCCCAAAAGTTATTCTATATGGCATGCCCCTAGTGTGATCAACCAAATAGCTTCACAAGCACCTAGATAGTTAAATGTGATATTGTCAGGCTAACATTGAGCTCTTACCAAGGTTTTTATAGCTATTCAATTGATTTATTTAGTTTACTCAATGGATTCATAGAATGCTAACTTTTTCATAACAGTTATATTAGCTTCTCCCTTACAGAGCTTGTATTACAATTTAGATTTGCTGATTCAAGTAGATCATTGACTGCTAGTGCTATGGGAAATAAAGTTGAAAGGTTAATTAACTGCTCAACTGCTGAGCTCCATTATTTGTATGAAGATGTGCCTACTAACCAATTTCCAATCACAAATTTTTTCTTCCCTTTCTTTTCTCTTTACATTGATTCTTTTTGTTCACTTTCTTCGAATAGAGAATTGATATAGCTTCATACCTCATGCGTACTTTGCATGGAAAGACAAATCTATTTTACATTAAACCTTCTTCTTCCAGATTTGCTGGGTCAAATGTGCAGCTTATCAGATAATTACTTCGTACACTATGGATAAAGCCATGAACATCAATGATGTCAACTTCAATGGTCTTAATATCAACAACTAAGCTTCTGTTCACTTAGCTCTAGCTTTTAGACTATTTCCAGCTAGATGGCTATTAGACTCTGCACTTTGTTTTTATGTTTACCCCTACATCTATTATGCATTATTGCAGCTACATTTCAACAATTTTATATGCTCTATGTGTTATCGTCTTTTCTCATGGGGTGGTTTTACATTTCTCAATTATTAACCTTGTTGCGAAACTCTATTAACAAGATATGCCTGGACATATACACTTTGAAACTTTTCACCGCGCACTTGCATGGTGAACCCCTCCTAATACATATATAGGAAAATATGAAGATGATAGATGTTGTGATTCTATGAGTATTAAACTCATCCAACTGCTAATTTGCTTTTAAATTTATCATTATTCTATCTCTTTATTATGATAGACCACACTCAACTACTAATTTTTTTAAGTATATTATTATCCTACCTCTTTATCCTTATCTTTTAGGCATTTCTATCCCTAATTGTTGACCTCTTCCTAATTATATAAAATCTCAAACAATAAGTAACATTGAAAAACATATTATATTTGTTTGTAACTTTGAAAATGATAAATATTTACCACCTAACTACTGTTCATATACATAAACACTGGTCACGTCACACATGCCTGCAAGTTTCAAGCTTATGGGCACCTGTGAAACTGGCATGACTTAGTAGTTATTAGTTACTACTGCACTAATATTATTGTTACTTTCTAAACAAATTTTTTAATTAATTAAATTTATAAAAAAAAAAGTCCCATTCTCGTATCAGGTTATTACCGCTTCTCAACTCCTATCCAGTAACTATGTGATTTCACCGTCTCTCCCCTACTGGATCCACCATTCCTCTTCCCCAATAATCACCATCTCCATTCATATTAACCACTCTTACTCACTTTCCCTATCTCCTTATCTATTAATGCGCTCCATCTATTGTTTTCTTCTCTTATTTTTCAAAAAAATTTCCTTTCTTGGTTGCCATTATATTTATTGTTTCTCCAAAATAAGAAAGAATTTTTTTGAACTTTGACACATGATTTCAAAAGTCTTCTGAATCTTTTGCTGTACTATTTTTATTTCTTTTCTTCTTGTTGCAAATATATATTTGTTTCTATTGGAAAAAGAAAAATTAAAAAAAGGTTTTAATTGAAAACAATTAGATTAACTATAAAAGACTAAAATTGTGGGACGTGGGTAGTGCTAGTAAAAGAAGAAGAATACGGTGGACAAACTGTTGTAGAGCGAATTGAAGGGCAAAAAGAAATTAGATGTTAGATTTCTATTTTTTAAATTATATTTAGTTGGACAAATAGGTTGTCATACAACTACTAAAATAGCATAATGAATCGAATATCAAGATTTGTTTAAGTTGTGAATAGTCATTCTCCTATTTTTATATATAATAATGTCATATTCTATACTTTTTCATATGATACTCTAGTTCTTATGTGACACTATAATAGAACACATCTATATAATACACTTAGTAAAAAACTACTCAGTTCTATATTTTACTTTCCCTCTTCCCATTCTAACTCATCGACTCCCCATTTTCTTCTTCTATATTCTCAAAATCCCAATATCGCTTATTTCTCAAGTCAAGCTTATCTCCCTCACTTTTTCTTTTTTTTTGGTTTTTTTATTAAAGAAACAAATGTAAACTTTAAATTTTAAAGCTATAATTTGAAAAAAATCTTACTATTTAAATCTCTCTCGCTCTCCTATTCTCTCATCTTCATCTAATAAATCAAGATGCAACACTTTTATTTATCTATTAGAATGTTTTTCAAGTTGAATTTCAAAATTATTATTATCATATAAATTTAGTTTTTGTACATGATTATACATTGATTACTCCTACCTTATGTTTGTCAAAGATACACTTTCAAGTATATCAAGAGCTTTTTTATGTTTGCATTGTGCAGATTAGGCTTTTTGAAGTTCTCTACATATTAATGTTTATCACACAATTTAGTAATGAATTTTAAACCACATATCAATTTCATATTTTTTTTGGTATACTATAGGTTTTAGAATGTTTTGACCTAATTGGTGAAGATATATATGTGTGTGTGTGTGCACAAGAAAGATTAATTGGTTTTTTTTCTATCTTAGGATTATTGTAATAATATAAATTGATGATTAGTGTTGTTTTAAAGATATAAAATAGTTGAGCAATGATACTTTTGTGAACATCAATTCAAGCAGGCGATGTTTATAACTTGAATATAATAAAGAATATGGTGCATAGTTTGTTGGTCATTATGGTTTTTTGTTGACTTTTGCTAGCATCACTTTTTGATAAAATTATTATTAATTTAGTTTTGGATACTTTTTTTTTGTTGTAGACTAAGAAAGGAGATGTATTTAGGAAACTATTTGCAAAAATTTAAAACTAATACCTATTGGACTTTAAAAAAAAGACAAGAATGCCGTTAAGTGGAGACAGTTGGGAGAAAGTCCATAACATATCTTGTTTCCTTTTTGTCTATTTGAGAATAGAGTTGGTAATAAGAAGATGTGCAAAATGATTACTTCAAAGAACATCAAAATGCCCTTGACATTTTGGATCCAAAAACAATCTTAAGAGAAAGGGATGTAAAATTAGTATTATGGTCTTCAACTCCTGCTTGTATTTTCTTGACCTAATGATAGTCTTATAATTTCCTTATATAGTTTTTTAGGGAGTTTGAAGTTGTTTATGGCACATAACTATATTGGAATTTAATGAAAAGTAAAAGTTGTTATCCTAAGAGGAGGGAACGAAGAGTAACGTTCTTTGCATCCAGTATCACGTAGAGCCAAGTTCTGTGCCTTCGAAATCAAAAATAAAATTGTCTTCTGGCTCATCATTGTAGAATTATTTTTTCCCCTCATCGGTTAAACATTTTATTTCCTCACTTCACTGATTATGTCTTCTTCTTCTCATTTTTCCTTTAAAAATTCCATCTCCAACAATAATAGATACTCTTACTTTATCACCATTTCAATTTGTTTGACAATCATTTCATCAATTTTTAACTCAAGCTAAAATCATGAAACTTTGAAATCAAGAATATTGATTTAAAAAACTCTATAAGAATTTAGATAACTTGGAACACAGAGTTTCCTTTCCTTATGTTAAGAATAGTTTTGGGGAAGCTGTGGCTATGACAAAAAAACATTCAAAAATCATTATATCATTTATATGGCGAGATTTACCAAACTCAAAATATTTTTGAAAGAGAGGAATTATACTGGTTGAAAGCTAATATTTATGAGAAAAGGAAAAGACTTGATGAAATGTCATATATTGTTCTGAAACTGGACATTTGCTACTTTTCAGTCTGATATTGAAACTGAGAATTTCTAAAAGATGATTGAGGAAGAGAAAGATAGTTTTATGATCTACCTAAGATTAAAACAAAAAATCTATTATGAGAAAGTAAAGGATATGTAAGTAATTTATATCCTATATAATCTAATTAGTGTATCAAAAGATATAAATATATATGAGAGTGAAGATTCTTTCTTTACTAGAACAACTGCTAGGAATCTAAACTTTTTAATATAAAAAATTACAACCATTTGAAATATTTTGAAACTTTTGGCTATCTATAGGGATTTTGGAAAGGAAGAAATTGAAGGACCTTAGATAGAGGTGGTTGAGAGAAAGTTTATAAGACATCAAGTTGCTAAATTACGAATGTAATACCAAGTTGCTAAATTATGAATGTGAGAATAGGGCTGATAAAATAACTAAATAGTGACTTAGTTGAAAAGTGTGGTGTGGTATTATGTATAGACATAGATTGTATATGGTGGGTGAGAACTTAGAATTGGGGAATTATAGGCTCTGGGAGAATAGACGAGGCTATAAAATTTAGGTTTTAGATGATCATCCCAATGTTAATGGTGATGGAGATTTAATATATTTTTAGTGATATGCATATGCTTCTCATTTATAAGGAGGTACTGAAACATCGAGTCAAATGTCCAACTAGAGTTTGGGGTTAGTTGTATCTCTCTTGTAACAATCAGGATGAGGAGGGACCAATGCCTCACAAGTTAAGTTCTTAATATATTTGATGTAAAATCGTATAGTTTTGAAATAATTGTGACATCAAATTGCTAAATTATGAATATAAAAATAGGGTTGATATGAAGAAGATGATATAGAATATTTATTTAAAAGTTGAAATAATATTAAAAACACCCTTGGCATTCTATGTAAAAAAAAATCCTAAGAAAAGGGTGATGTTCAAGTGGTGATGTGATTTTTTATCTCCTAGTATATTTTCTCACATGACCCATTAGCCTTATAATTTCCTTATGTAGTTTTTAAAGAGTCTAAAGTTGTTTGCGATATACAATTGGATTAGCAAATAATGACAAGTAAAAGTAGAGGAGCCATATTTTTTTCCTCTAAAATTAGTTAGAGCCATGTTTTGTACCTCTGAAATTGAAAACAAATTTCCCTACCTTCTCATCAAATGAAGAATATCTCTTCTTCCTCATGAATAATTGAGTCTTGTCCCTCACTATCTGCTCATATTTTCTTGTTCCTGTTCCCCATTAAAAGGTTATTTCATTCTATAATAGGTACTTTAATTTTACTAACAATCCTTTTTTTGCTAAAAATTATTCTTATAGATTATTAATTCACGTTATTAGTTGATGGCTATAACCAATAGAAAAATCACTCCCTATTGTTGTGAACAAAAACTTGAAATTAAGAACATATGATATACAAAAACTCCTCTATAAGAATTTAGATGACTTCTTTTTAATAACAAAAACTCCTCTATGCGAAACTTCTTTTTAAGAATGATTTTATAGAAGCTTGGCTATGGAACAAAATATTAAAAATTATTATATAATTTATGTGGTGTGTTTGACCAAATTTAAAATATTCTTGAAGCGGGGGAATTATAGTGGTTGGAAATTTGAGATTGATAAGAAAACGAAAAGCCTAGATAAGGCATTATATATTGTTGAGTAAATGGCCAAAAAGTCATCAAACTTTTTAAAATTGCACTAGTTGCTCACTAAACTTTTTTTTTTTTGCCAAAATAATCACTCATCTGTGAGGCCCCGAAATTTTACTTGTCTTTATAGCTCTTATTTGAACTTGCTTGCCTTAAATTCTTGGTTGCTTTTATGGTTGAGTCATGATTTTTCTCTCATTGTATTATTTAACTTGGCGCATGTTTAATTTGGTGCATGTTAAGTTTCATAGTGCATTACACTAGTGTGACCGACTTGTGAAGTGTGTGCAATAAATTTGGTGGATTAGAAGGAGTTTTGTGTACAAGGGATTATGTGATAAGAGGTGTTAAGAATTAATTAGAGGAGCAATAGATATGTTAGTGATTGGAGACAAATAGAGAGACGAAAAAGATAGACAATACATCTTTCCTTGCCATTTGTCAACTAGCCTACCAAGTTTGACCAAGACCAAGTTTTCTTCTTATCCAACTTGAGCTCTTATTATTTCACTATTTCTTCTTCTTGTTCCTTGGCCTTGGACGAATTTGGAGAAGAGAAAAGAGGGAGAAAACCACAAAAAAAAATCCAGCCTTGATTTCTTGCTTGAATCATGAAGAATCCAACGAAAAATCCTAATCTGCTTCGATCAATCTTGAGGAAAGTTTAGAAGGAAACTTTTGGTAAAGTTTTGGAAGAAGAAAATCTTACACCTCTCTTGATTTGCTTGTCATCTTTGGGGTTGGAGGTCAAGAGGTAAACTTTGTTAGAAAACCTAACTTTCTTGATGTTTATATGATGATTTACTAGTTTTACTTGAGAAACTACTAGGTTTTCTTGATATATGATGATTTTCTAAGTTTACTTGATCAACTACTAGATGTTACTACTAGGTTTTTAGTTTACTTGATGTATGTTACTTTAGGGTAAAAAAGGCATGACTTTTATGGAAGATTTCATGGTTTTGCTTACTAACTTGCAATTTTCAGGTTTGAAATGTATTGGACAGCTTTGATATGAATATTTCCATGCTGAAATTCCAGTTTTGAGATGAAAAAATTTCAGCTTTGGTGTAAGTGATTTGGAGCTTGTTATATATGTTCAAAGTTGACAGTTTTTGTGGTTTTGATTGAGGTTCATTTACTATGAAACTAAGATGTGAATTGGATGGTTAACTTGAAGAAAAATGGAGACATATTGCTGGATTTTCACCTTGTTGGTCAAGTGAGGGTTGAGGTGTGAACTTAGAGCATTTTGTCTTCCTCTTGTATATGATTTTACTCAAAACACTTGTTACAAGTTATTTCATTGCATGTGTGTTAGTTTTAGCCAAAACAAAGAGATTTAAGAAGGGTAAAACCTAGTTTTCCAAACTAATAGTTTGCTAGAAAATTTTCGCAGGAAACCCTGCGCAGTTTTGGGAAATTTGCTATAATTTCGTATAGGAAAATCAGAATTGAGTTCCGTTTGTTGCGTTTAAAACTAGACTCATAGGGCCTTCAACGGTGTAAAAATTAGGGTTTGGTTCAACTCCTATAAATACCAATAAATTTGCAAAGTTTCTTAAAAATCATGACTGTTCTGTTTTTGTACATGAGACAACAGTGAGTTTGAGTTGAAATTTGACTAACCTATGAACTGAATTTCATGAAGATATCTTCTAAAGCTTATTAGTGCTTCAAATCTATTTTCTAATGGTGTAAGTTTCGCGATTTTTTGACTTATGGAACTCAAGTTATACTTTTTCAAAGAATATCACCAAAGCTGGGAATTTTGTCAAATGAATTGAGTGGGACTTGGAAAACTTTGGGAAAACTTTTCTAAGTCTTAAACCTTAATTTGGTGTGATTTTGGATGCTTAAATTGCTCTCCTCACTTTTAGAATACTTGTGTTGGATTTTATCTTAAAGTCTCGAACTCAAAGTGAGAAGTATATGGAATACCTTGGAATACTAGACGTGTATGTTTTGACTAGTTGAGTCTACTAAGTTTAAATTTATTGTGATTGTGAATTTTGCCTCACGGTTTGGTAGCGATCAAGGTTATCATCCAGAGAGTTGACGTTTAATCTACTGATATCGGTGAGTGTTCCTTTCATGTTGTGCTTCCAATAACTATATGGAATGTTGTGAATGTTTGCTTGGATATTAAATGCTTTTCAATGATTGTTAAATGAATTTTCAATAGGCGAGTGTGTACTTTATCGCACTCGAGCTAAGTGAATACGAAATTTCAATGATCAAATGATTGAATGTTTCTTGTGCATGAATATAAGCCTTTGGCTGAACTGGGCCCTTGCCCTTCATTGCCAGTCGACTCGAGCCAGAAGCGGGACTCGGTCGAGCGACTGGTAACCCTGGGCCACTGTTTTGATATACTCGAGTGTGACCACGAAGTCTGGTGGAGAACTGGCCAGTGAATGAAATGCAATGAATGAAATGACTGACTGATTGAAATGATCACTATTGGAGTTTTACTTTCAAATGTTTTCACATGTCAGAGGAATAAGGGAGAAATGATCAGCGACTAAATGACTGAATGAATGGCTCCAAGTGAACACGTATCCTTCCAATGATTGAATGTTTGTTTCCTGAATGACTGTTTATTATCGTGCAAAGTGTTAAATATAATATTTCCGTGCTTTACCTACTTGAATGCTTGTTTTGGAACCTCACTGGGCTTTTAGTTCATTCCTTTAGTTTTTGTTTTCCTTACAGGAGTGGAGGCCGGATCAATTAAGTGTGAACTAGTGTGTACAACCCTCTTGTACTTATACTTTTGGTAGATAGAATGTATTTTGACATTAGATATTGTATCTTACATTTGGCTTTTTGGTTGTAAATAAGTTTGAATTTTGGTTGAATTGTAGAATTTAAATGTTATTTTTGGAGGCTTGAACAGTTAATCTTGAGAGTTGATTGAAGTGAATGAGTGAGTCCAGGCGAGAGTTGGGCAGACGGTCCGCTGAACCCTTTGGTTGGCTTTAGGGGGATGTGGGGTCGTCACATCATCTCTAGAAAATGTGCCACTCGAGTCCTTCTAGCATGTTTATTGGCTAATCCAGCTAGAAGCACAATAAAATATTCAAACTAATAATTAAACGTGGGCAAAATAGCTCCAGAAGCTTTTGGTGCACAGCTTTTCTTGCAAATCGCGTTCTCAACTGATGCTCTTTGTCTATTTGAAGAGAACCTAAACTCAAATCTCCGCTTCAAACTTGCATTTGCTTCCAATTTTTCAAAAGAATCATGCGAAAGGCTTCAAACCAATTCCATTCTACACTTGTGACAGAAGAATCATGAGCTTTTGGTATGTGCATGTTGTAAATAAATAGAATAATGACAGTCAGGCACAATATATAAGCAAACTGAGCACAAAAGCTATTATATATGAACTTTAGTCAGTTGATTATGTGACTACCCCACCTCCCCTTAGGGCGTACCCAAGGATTTGGCGGACCGCTTGCCTTACTCTCGTCAGGACTCAGTCACGTACCAAGAAAATTTACAAATAAAAGCTCAATAATACAAGCGGTAGCAATTACAACCTTTAATATAGATACACTCATGGAGTTCCAATGTCCACACAGTCTATAATACAACCAAGGAATCAAACTTGCAAAAATTTCAAACCAAACAAGTCGGCTAAACATCTATGAAGTACTCACGCGAGCAGCTAACAAAACCTAGACAAAGTCTATGTCTTCTCCACTCCCATTCTCACGTTCTCACTCCTGCAAGGAAAACAAATTTCATGGAATGAGCTAGAAGCCCAGTGAGGTTCCAAGTAACCAAGCAAGTAAAATAAGAGACAAGATACCATACCAAATATCAAGAAACAAGTCAAATTCAAATAAGTCATAACCCAGTATATAGTTAAGCAAGTAGCCAGATAGATCATGCAAAAGTGTACAGTAAAGAATACATTCATAGCAAAGGATATAGATTGCTCTTAGGAGCAAGTTCCACAATAGTTTGATCAAGGTCCGTTGACTCTCCATCAACCACGAAAGTATAATGTCCGTAGATCACCACTTTACACCAAATTCCGTCCACCAAACATACCCCTTACCGGGCCCGAACGTCAAAAGTACCCAAGGTTCGTCGATCTCCTCGATCAAGCCCTTGCTGGCTCGATTCGACCGACTAACCCTGGGTTGGACTTATAGTCCCAGATATACAGAAATTTAGAATCTGGCTTATAGCCCCAAGTATTCAGTAATCAGAAATGGGTTGGCTGTTATCCAATGCTCACGAAAGTCGTGTGCACATAAAGGCACACTTGCCTAGACAAGATCAAGTCACAAGTAAGCTCAGTATATCATGTTTTCAAGCATTTCAAGTACTTCAACTCCATATACAGGTCACATACAGATCAAGTTACTTGTTCATGCATGAAGGAGATATCAGGTGTTTAGTCAAGTCAGGTCAATTGAGTGTACATAAGAGCACACTTACCCAAACAGACTCAAGTCACAAATAATCTCAACATAGCATGTTTCAAGCATTTCAAGTATTTCAAGTCACAAATAAGCTCAGCATATCATATTTCACTACAAGAAAACTGGAGGAAAACTGCAAAAATCAGAAATTTCTTCAGCAAATCCGGCCACAAATCTGGCCAGATATTGGCTGGATTCAAGGCCGGATTGACAGGGGAAAACTTAAAATTTTTTGATGCTCACTGCCTCAAATCCGCCCGACAATCCGGCCGGAAATCAGGCCAGAAAGTGGCCAGATTCTGGCCAGATTTTGGTTATAACAAAACGGCTGTACATGTTTGAACAAGATATCAAAAGTTTACACGAATTAGATCAAGTGCGATAAAGTACACACTTGCCTATGAGACAATAAATCAAGTACCTAACATTTCCGACAACAATGAGCAAGTAATACGTAGTTGGAACACTCACCAATCAATTGCAACCCTTCACTTTAACCCTGGTTTGTCCCCTTGAACTCTCTCGAGTCCTATGGTCACATACCATAGTAAAAGACTAGCAATACAAAGCCAAAATATATAAAGAAATTGAGGTTCCAAAACTTTATTTAGAACATGCATCAATTTACAAGTTTTATACCCGTATAACCTATTAAAATATAATATTTGCTTGTTCCAAATCGAGGAGTAGTCTCATGTACTTACTAATCAACATTACACAAGTCATTTAGAGCACAAGAATATCACTTATAGTCAAACGTTTGGAGAAATTATAAAAGACGTTCAAAATACAAAGTTGGAAATTGTCCGACCTAAAATGATTTGAAGAAACTCACTTCTTTTTATTTAAACCTCAATTCCACTCATAAACCAACTTCAAAATAGTTTACCAACTCAAATCTTAAAGTCAGAAATGAAAGTAAGAACAGTTCTAGGAAGACAGAATTTTTCCTAGTTTTGCGTGATACTATTTGAAAAATCTTATCTCAAGTTTATTAAGTCCAAAATTTATAAACTTTATACCGTCGGAAAATAGATTCAAAAGGTTACAATTTCCCAGAAGACATATTTGTAAGATTCTATCTACAAGTCAGTCAAATTCCAACCTCAAATTGCTGCTTCATCCAGTCAAAAGGCAAAATAGGTATGAAAATTCAGTCAACTTTGAAAAATTACAGATATTCATAGGAATTGAGAAAAATTATGAAATTTCCATGGTTGAAAGTACCCTGAATCTAGTTTCAAACTCAATAAACCGAACTCAATTCTGACTTTTCTACACCAAGATATAACAGATTTCCTAAAACTGCTCAAGATTCCCTGCGGACAAATTTTCAGCAGCACTTCCTTTGTGTTTACCAATTTTTCCAACCATTTCTATGAGGGCTCAAAAATTCCTTTAGAATTTCTTTCCATTTTTGAAGTATTAATTTATATTTCCTTCTATATTTCTTTACTTGACTATTTAACTATTTACTAGCCCTAAATTTCATGGTGATTTCATTAGTTGAGTTAAGAGTTTTACTTTTACTTTTAAAGTTAGAGTAAGTTAGGGTTTTGGTGTATTTTGGTAGTGTCATCGATTGGTGAGGTGTGTGAACTAAATTTGGTGGATAAGAGTGAGTATTAGGTAAGAGAAAGTGTGTGATTAGAAGTGCTAATAATAAGTTAATGAATCATAAGTTAAAACAAAAGTACAAGGGAGTTAAGGAAAATAGGCTTGAACCGACGTGCACCGTTTGTTACCGATTGGGTACACCACTTGACCAATATTTTCTTACCTTAATCTCCTTGATTTTATTTCATCTAATCATCCCTAAATTACCCCTTAAGTCAGCCAAAATTGTTGACCCAAAAACAAGAGGAAAGAAAAAAAAAACAAGAGGAAATTGGTGGTGACAAGTGTTGGCAATTCAAGCCAACTTTGACCAAAGACCATTCTAGTCTTTATCTTGTAAATTCTCCTCAAAACCTATTCATTTTCTTCCTTCTTTGGCTGACCCTTAGAGAGAAAAAAGAGAGGTGAAAGTTTCACAAATCATCTTGATCTTGCCTTGATTTAGTAAGAAATTAACAAGAACCACAAATCTAATCCGAACAAAGATGCAACAAGGTGATAAGGAAGCTTGAGGTGGAGTGAATTTGCACAGCCTTGGTTTTGTATTTTTCCTTGAGGATTGAAGGTACCAAGCTAAGAAACCTTCTTTCTTTTTCTTATCTTGCAATTTATGGAGAAGATGTCTTGAAATTAGAAGTTTTATGAAAGATATCATGAATTTGTGAAGTTGCTAGAATTTTCCAGCTTAGGGTTTCAAAATTTCAGCTTGGGTATTTGTTTATATATCAAGAATATGTTGAATTTGGTTAGTCTTTGCTATATAGAATATGTACCAATTGTCTCCTATAAGTTGTGAGCTTAATTTGAGGCTGTTTTGTGGTGAGAATGAAGCCTTGAAATGGTTGGAAAAATTGGTAAACACAAAGGAAGTGCTGCTGAAAATTTGTCCGCAGGAAACCTTGAGCAGTCTTAGGATATCTGTTATATCTTGGTGTAGAAAAGTCGGAATTGAGTTTCATTTATTGCATTTGAAACTAGATTAAGAGCACTTTCTACCGTGAAAATTTCAGAATTTTCCTCAATTTCTATGAATATCTGTGATTTTTCAAAATTGACTGAATTTCCATTCCTGTTCTATCTTTCTACTGGATAAAGCATCCACTTGAGATTGGATTTTGACTGACTTGTGGACAGAATATTGCAAAGGTGTCTTCTGAGAAATTGTAAATATTTGAATCTATTTTTCAACGGTATAAAGTTTATAAATTTTAGACTTAAGAAGCTTGAGATATGATTTTTCAAATAGTATCGCGCAAAACTGAAAAAATTCTATTTTTCTAAAACTGTCATTACTTTCATTTCCAACTTTAAGTTGGAGTTGTTTACTTAAATATCTAAGAAAAATGTAAGCTCTTAAAGATTAGCATTGAGAATCTTCTGGAAGAAGTTTATTAAGAAATAGATAATAGAATAGAAATATAGACACAACACTCCTTTCAAAATTCAAACTTTTATTACATGCTCTTTCCCCCTTGACCATTCTTTGTCCATGACCTTGGTCCCTCTCTCTCTAGGAATTTGGGAATCAAGCTTGACATCCTCCTTCCATTGGAATTGAGAGTCCATTTAACTTCTAAGAAATCATTAAAAGGAAATGCTTGGACAAAATATTAATCAATAATTCTAATGTGGTTCTCTTCTTCGTGTTTCGGAAGATGAAGCAAAGAATCTCAAGACTAAATAGACTAAAGCATCCAAGGAATGAAAGCGCACCAGTAATAGAGTAGTCAATAGCAGGATAGTTGAAGTATTAGTTGTATAAGACTTATCAAAACCACAGTGCAATTTTTTTCTTTTTAAAAGTTCTCTCCTTTTTCTAAATAGACAATCATTGGGTATAATGTATATTCAAGATGAAATTGTATCAGTGGTCAAAGTAATACAAAAACTGTTTCTCTTTTACAATTTAAGGACCTTAATATTTTTAAACAGACTATTGAAATGATATGTTATAGTTAGAAAGCTAGAATTATCATGATTTGCTTTTATTCGTATTTGTGTGTCAACTATTTTAACAATTGGAGACCCACATATCCAAAGCATTTCCTTCTTTTTTTTCTCAATAAGATATCTAAAGTACTTTGGGCACTTCACTTTCATACTTTGCTCAAAATGCCTTCAAAAATAACTTCTTTCCTAGAATCAAACACTTCAAAACACTTGGAAGTGTTTCTTGTATAGCTTACATTCTTTCTGCTTAAACTAGAATATTTGCATTAACACCATCTATCATTTTGCTTAATAATTACTTCAAGGTGACTTGGTAAACATAACTTGTAATTTGAAATGGTATGCAATTTTAATAATCAAATTCAAATTTTGTGAATACTTTTTTTGGGACCAAATTCAAAATTTGTTGCTTGTGGGATCATATCATCATAGAAGATCATATTGAAAATTTTTCTAGAGTCGGCAAATAATTAGATGAAGTGTATTTTGGATGGTTTCTGAGCTGATATACTAAAACAAAAATGACATAAAAATGTTCAAGTCAATTTTTTAAATAGGTTAAAATAGGAATGCTTAAGATGAACTTAATACCATGGGCTCCTAGATGCCAAAATACCGTAAATCTCTTGTTTTTGTATATTTTGAATTTTTTCCAATATCTCTTCTTTTTATTTTACTAATTTTCACAGCATTTGGACCACTGCTTGCTAGTTGCTTACATTGTCAACTAATCAATTTTTTCAACTTTGTTTAAATCTAACTCAAGGGAAAAATAAAATGAATAACAAGAAAGAGAAAAAAATGAAAAAGTAAAAAATGTGAGGAGAAAACATTGGGCCAATTGTGCCCACCCATATTTTAAGTGGACTATAAAATACCAAATTTTAAAGAGTCATTTTCTATACTGACTAAACTAACCCATATCAAGTGTAGCCTAATTTGGACAAATACTTGGTAATTTGGCATGGGCTCCTTATGCCCAATAGACCTGTTAGTTGGGCCATGTGAGTCAGATTTTAACAAATTTAGATTTGATTCATATAATTAGTATTACTTTTGGATTTCGGGTTATGATTTTTGGGTTGATAAATGTGAAACTCATACTTGACTCATAAAATATTAGGTCTATGTGTGACAGCCACACCGTCCCTTAGGGCGTACCCCAAAGGTTAGCGGACTCCCTGCCCTACTCTCGCCAGAACTTCTAAGCCAAAATTCACATTTACCATACTAAAACATGCCATTTAATTTCGATTAATCAATCCATAATATATACAATAGCGTCTCTATCGATTCAACTTAAAATACAAGCCAAAACATCCAAACTTATACAAATACATGTGGGGTTTACTAATACAGAGGAGTTTAAACAAAAACAAACTATAACTAACTCGACTCTTTCTCCAAAATTCACACTTCCAACATTTCATCCCCTGTAAAGAAAACAGAGGTAATAGGATGAGCTTTCGCCCAATGAGGTACCAAAAGGTCATGCAGTCAAGAGTCACACAATTATAATTTTAATCAATCAAATATAAGCATCAAATAAAGATATAAGTAAACACCACAGTTTAAGTAGAGTAGTTCAGGTAAAAGGATACAGATGGCTCTCAAGAGCCAAATTCCCCGTTGCCTTGCTTGATCCAAACCTGTTGACACTCCGTCAACGATTAAAGAAGCAAACCATGACCTTAGATCCCCACTTTACACCAATTTCCACCCACCAAACATACCCCTTACCGGATCCGAACACCAAACAGGAACGGTGGTGGTAATACTCGAGTATACCAAATATCAGAAGTATTCAGTGAATCAGTAACAGTTTCCCCATGGTTCGTCATTCTACCTCGATCAAACCCTTGTTGGATCGATTCGATTGACTACCATGAGATTTGATCTCAAATTTCACAGGAAGGTCGTTGGATATTAGCCTCCAAACGACATCAATTCATGCACAAATAACATATCCAAATTTCACAGTAAACCAGGCAATTAGTCAAGAGAAATGTGAGAACCCTCACTTGAAACCCTAATTTTCCCTAAATACATGCTTTATTCTAAGATCTAGATCACTTATTATAGGCCCTTGCATGACATTTCCCATGTATTACAACATTTCTCATACATTGCATTTCACTCCTTTTACTTGAAGAAAAACATTTGCTTGAGTTGATTTTTTTTTATTATCCACCAATTATTTGTTTCCAAGTGACTTTGATTTGGATTAAGGACTTTAAAAGATAGGTTAGGGGTGTTAAATAAGTATTGGTACACTTGGAAGAGTTGAATTAGCATTAGTCAAAAGATTAAGAGAGATTATGGACAAGAAATGGACTAAGTGGCAAAATCCTAACCAAGCATTTGTTTGACCAAAGGTTAGCTAAAATTTTAAAACACCTTGGCCCTCTTATTTCACTCTCTTGGCCAAAATTCTTAGACAAAAAAAAGAGAAGAGAGAGAGCTCCAAAATTCTAGCTTTCAAACCCTAACAACTAAGAGCAAAACAAATCAAAGAGAAAGATTGTGAGTTAGTGAGAAACTTTTCCTCCAACCCTAGTGTTTGATTCAAGTTTCAAGGCTTCATTTGGTTGGTTGATTTGGTGGTTCAAACTTCCTACAAGAGAGGTAAGTGTTCTTTAAATGATGTGGTTGATGGATTATGATGGTTGTAAACTTGAAGAAATTGAAGATTTATCATAACTTTGCCATAGATAAGTAAGCTGAAATTTTTTCCCAACTTGATTCCAGATTTTGTACCTATTTCAACTGGAAGTTCGACCATGATAATGGCCAAACTAGCTTTTACACAAAACATGAAAGTTTGTAGAGAATTGAGTGTAGAATATGCCTGCAAATTTTCAGCTCAATCAGAGCAGGATAGCTTGTGAAATGACCAAAATGCCCCTGATGCCCTGTTTCTGTCCGAACTGATATTTTGCCTCTGTAATTGGTCATTTTGACCAGGAAGATGACTGATTTAGCTTTTGATGTCTTCTCAAGAATTATAGCCCTGTAACTTATCTTTCAAATGGCTTTGGAATCACCTGAATCGGAGTTGTGTGTACTGTGCTGAGATATGATTGAATAAATCAGGACTGCTAGTTAAATTTTCCAGTGGCTTCGAACTGGAAAAATCTGGGGCTGTTTGGGTAAATTTGACCAGGTTAGGTTGAGAACTGGGTTGAGATGTCTTCATAAGAATTCTAGAGATCTGTCTTAGCTTCGAAAAGGTATAAGGTTTGCCCTAATTCAATAAACATAACTCTAGTTATGACTAAAATACTATGGGATGTCAAATCTGCCGTTGGTATGCCTACCAAGTGTTTGATGAAATGTATGCCTACCAAGTATTTGATGAAATATTTGCCCATTGTTCATGATTGTTTATGAAGTATTTACATGTCTTAAACCTCTTTTGAGCTAGATCTATGTTTGATATGTGATTTAAGTGAAAATCATTAGAGGATGAAGGTTGGACGAATAGAAGAAAATATGGACTGATTTCAATGTCTTGGTTGACCGGTCCTTGAAGGAAGGGTTTTTATTTGATTTTTGTGGTTTATTTACACCCTAATCATACCTAAACAACTTGGCTAGAGATTGGTTAAGCTCATGTGTGAATTGGAATGAATTTGGAACAAGCAAAGTGGTTAGAAGGACCACTAGTGGACTGGTTTAGGTTTTGCATGATTACTAGCTTCTTATGGAACCTTTACTTATGTTTATGTGTTGCATCTTGAGCTCCAATTGTACCAAATGATTTAACTCCCTGCATATGAACATTAGAGGACTGATTTGGGTGAATTTGAACGAAAACAAGTGAAGATAGCATGAGGAACTAGTGTGCATTTGTTAGGGTTGAGACTGATCCAGGTCAGGAAAAACAGCCGACTTCTCTGAGTTACTGGCAACACTAGGAGACGAACTAGAATGTGTACGAGGTACCGTTGGAAAGATCTTCGAGTCTAGTTTCCAACGCCACTGACGGCACCTAATTCTGACCTTTCTACAGTGAGATATAGCCGTTTTACCGAGACTGCACGGGCACGACTGTTTCACCCGCGAAGAACCTTTCAAACTTGAATGAAACTTTTCTTTTGGCCAACTTTCTTGCACTTGTAAAACTTGTTTTCTTACGAACTTTTACTGCAATTTAGGCCTAAGTTTCATGGTGAATTGAGTAGGTTTCACCACTCACTTAGTGACCTAATGAACTCACTTTTGCCTTGGAATTTGACCTAGTTTATTAACGATTTCACTCGTTACCCTAGGAGTGGAAACGGTGGTGAATGTAACCGCATGGCTTGATGCTCGACTACTACATTGCTTGACAGGTGAGTGTTCCACTACTTGCTACCTGCCTATATGAAATAACTGAATACTTGAATTACTACTGTTTGAGCCAAACCATGTTTTGATAAAAATGGAGGCGAGCGTGTACTTTATCGCACTTGACCTCCCTCATTTTCCACTGTGGCTCTGTATACTGCAATTATGAGTTGTGAATCCTCTATATGTGTGACTGTACTTGAGTTGCTTGGGTGATACCCCATCAACTATTGCTACTGTTTGGTACTTGAACTGTTTGGGTGATACCCCATCAACTACTGCTACTGTTTGGGTACCCAACCTCATAGGTGAGTCGGTTGGATCGAGCCAGCAAGGGCTTGGTCGAGACGGCCGATAAACCTTGGGGATTGTTTACTGATCACTGGAAACCGGTATACTCGAGTATTACCTAACTACTGTTTATGGAGTGCGAGCCCGGTAGGGGGTTGATCGGTGGACGGAGATTGGAGAAAGTGGTGTTCTACGGACTGTATATTCTATGAATGCAAACGTTGACGGAGAGTCAACGGACCCTGGTATGATCAAGCTCAAGAGGATTTGGCTTTTGAAAGCCACCCGTATCCTTGAATTGCACTGTGATTAAATTGTTATTGTATTATTCGGTGTTTACTTGATTATATTATGCCCTTATTTGGCTATGTGCTTACTTGTTTTACTTGGAACCTCACTGGGCTATAGCTCACCCCACTCCCTTTGTTTTCCTTAACAGATCTGGGACGGACTTTTGGCCAAGAACCCTCTTAGTTTTATTTTGCTCGAACTTGTAACCTTTTGTTTGAGATAATTTTACTCCTGACTTTTGTAAGTTCGAATTTATAAGTTCGATTCATGTTATATAACTGTAGTATGGAGTAGTAAGCATGACGTTTAGTCAATTTCTAAGTTTGGGCAGTTGGTTTGTCTATCATTTGCCATTAAGGTTTGTACCATTGATTTGAAGTTATTCCACTGGTATTTCGAGTTGTTAGTTCTTTGATCGACCGAGTCCCGGCGAGAGCTGGGCAGGCAGTCTGCTGATACCCTAGGATTCGCTCTAGGGAGAGGTGGGGCTGTCACAAGAAACGAATGTGATAAAGTACATTCTTGTCTCGTCCAGAATAAATGAAAGTCACAGTCATTCAAGTCATATATTTCAAGCATAAGTAAATCAGTTAAGCAACAAGTCATGCGAGTGGTACACTCACCAGTTCAAGCAAAAATATCGTCAAAAGTTTCCTTCCGGATTATACCCTTGATCACCGAAAAACCCTAAGAATAACCAAGAGAAAATATTATGGTTCAACCATCCAAAATTTAGGTGAACCAAAGAAAATCCAAGTGACTACTAGTGCAAAGATGTAAATATGATTTTGGAGTGAAAAGAAAATATTGGGATCCAAAAACAGGAATAACCAAAGAGTTCTTCATTTCGATTCATGGCTGGAAATTTCCAGCAGCAAAACAATGAAAAGAAACAAGGTAATGCAGCTCTTTAGGGTAGGATATTCACTCCAACTCAACATACAATTGTTGTTCAAGGTTTTAGCAAGTAAAGTCAGCGAGATTGTGTCCAAAAGACTTCCAAACTAAAGACTTTGAGGCTAAAAAGTAGCAAGGTGCAAAACTGCCCTCCAAACCAGAATTTTTTACAGCCATGAAACAAGTACAATCGTGAGGTTTTTCACCTCCCAATCTTCATAGTTTTCACTCAAATTCACGCACAAAAGGCTTAACCAATGTATGGAACAAGTTTTGGCAAAAACCAATTATGAAAAGTTAGAAAACAACAAGGTAATAGACTTCGCTATCACTTGGCCAACAAGCGAAATTTCAGCCAGCAAATTGGGGAAAATACCAATGAAAATCCTTCCATTTCAACCAAAATTCAACACATAAGTAAAGCTTATAGGTATGCCAAGCATCTTAAGCAAGTTTATCACAAAATCAACCCAAACTTGAAGGAAACAAGCTGTCCCAAAATTTGGACAGCACCTTCCCTTATTTTCTTTACTTTTCCATCCAAACTCAACACCAAATTTCATCTCAAATCAACCTCAACCACAACCACAAGTCATAAGCTATAACATACACTTGATTAAGGCCACAAAACCATCCAAATATAGCAAATTTATAGCTCAAAACCAACCATAATCAAGCTGATTTTTGGAAACCCTAAGCTGAAATTTTCACATACAAGCTGGAATTTTCCTTAAGCAAGCCAAACTAACATATAAAAGCTAGATATTTCACATGGCAAAACTATCAAATCATGGCCAACCTTAAGCATCATATGAGGGCTGAAATTTTACCATAAAAGCTGAAATTTTCCAAATCACCACTTCAAACCATGAAATTTCTAATGAAACTACCAAAATCCAACTCTAAAACCACTAGTATGCAAGTATTAGAAGTAAAAAGAAGTTTCTTGCCATAGGTACCTTAAAACCCCAAGCAAATGGAAACCAGGTGCTTCTCTCCCAAAAATCTCTCCACTAAAGCCTTTGATCTTCCTTGGATATCACTTTTTATGGAGTAGTTTTCAAGATTGTTGGTTAAAACTCAAGATTCAAGCAAGAATTTGAGGTTGAAGATGAAGTTTTCTTCTCTTTTTTTTCTTCTCCAAGGTTCGGCCAAGAGAGGGGTAAAATGATAGGATTTTTAGTAAATTTTTTTTGTTAATTAAAGAGGTAAGAAAGTCTTTAGTCAAAGTCAAAGAACCAAGACCTTTGAGACAAGTGTTTAGCCAAGATTAATCATTATCTTATTGTCTTCCAAAGGCTAAACTATCTAGCTAACCTCTAATTATTCCCTAACACCTTATAAAATAATATCCCTTTATGCAAAACTCCACCTAGTTTTCAAAAATTTATTGCACTTACCGCATTAGCGGGTCGCACTTCCATAATGCATGTCAAACTTAACATGAACTAACTTATACAAGGAAAATGATTTAAAAACTTGTCTCACTTATAAAAATATCTACAAAATTAAGGTAATAAAGTAAAGTATAGAAAATGTATTCGAAAAAATAAAATAAGGAATTTTTCAGATCCTCATACTATGAAACTAATTCGACTTTAGCCCAAAATCACTTATTGCTTCTTAATTTACTTAATATAATTACTACAACTATTAAGTTCTAAAACTAATTTAACATCCATAGGACCATAACATTAAAACTATATACGAACTAGTAACAGTTCATTAAAAAGTATATACACTAAGAAATTTTTAACAATAATATATCTAATTAGTCCAAAGTACATGAAAAATAGTAATAAAACATGATCAATAGTTAATATATCTTCAAAGGTCCTCAATTTGCTCGTACTAAGATTTATTCACTCCTTTTGTCCATAGTGATCAGATTTGAATAGAAATACAGCTTTTGAATTCAAATAAAAGTAAACAAATTGGTTTGTTTCATATGTCACATAAGAACCTATAAGAAAAAAGAAAATAGACCAAGAAATGATGGTGGTTAGTTCAGGTAAAATTTAAACTAGTGGAGTATATAAAAGGCATGCTTTGTCATTGAAACTATCGAGGTATACTTAGTCAAAATACAAGCAGCCATTACAAAAAGGCAATGAATCAGCATCTAGGTAACATATTACAGATATTGAAACAGTTAAACTAAGAATCTGACTGCTTGGCATAAGAAGTAGCCAATATCATACCAATACAAAAATTTACTAAACCAAAAAGAAAGTTGAATTTAAACTATGAATTACCGCTATTAGCCCTCAAGAAAGCAATAGAATTGTTGATTTTAACTCATATGTATATTTAGGGATTTGAGTCGTTGTTTATATTCTGAATCTTTTGACATAATTTTGTATATTTAATATTTCTTATATATTAATATATTTTGACACATAACTCATAAGCATAAAATATTAGTATTATATATACCAAAATATGAATATATATATATATATATATCATGGGTCCTATATCGGATTTAAGTCTAATAAGGTCCATACTTTGCTAACATTTAATTTGGATATAGTATTGAGGTCCAAACTCAGCTCACCTTAATGAAAGGTTGGGCTAGTTGGGCTTTTTCTCAGATCAAGCGAGCAAAGTTCGAGTTGACTCAACCTCATTGACAGTCAGTGCTTTGAAACCCAAATTAAATTGGGCAATTCGATTGATCAGACCGCAAATCGATCATGACTATGGTCCAGTTCATATTTTGGCTTGATTGGATTTAAGAATTGGTGAGAACCGTGTGAACCGTTTGAACTAAAATGAACTGTTGAATGGCGATTTTTTGTTTTTGTTTATTAAATTGAAAAAAAAGAATAGGCTCTTATTAACTTCAAAAACTAGTCACTAAGTGCCATAGCCATTCTATTTCTTCTCATTTTTTGTCTTTTATCAAGTTTTCATCTCTACTTTCTAGTTTCCTAACTTCATTTAGGCTCCAGGTTTCTTATTCTTTTTTTTTTTTAACAAAGTTGCAATCTTTAATTCCGAAAGACATGATTTAAAGTTTAAATTCACAGTGTCTAATTCCTAAAGACATGAATTTTGTTTAATTTCAGAATATTATAGTATTGTTGAGTAGGATTTAAGATTATATTTTGATCAATACAATTGAGATTAAATTTATTTGTTTGAACTTATCGTTTAAAAAATTTATTTGTGAAAGTCCAAGTTCTTTGAAAATATTAAACATTTTATCAGATAAAATCTTAAATTAGTCCAATGAATATTTTATTCTCTGTGTGTGTGTGTATATAATTAATTTATTTACAAAAATTTTTTGAACCGAGATTGAACCAGTCTGATCAATTGAACCGCAACCTGAACACTTCACTGGTTCAATTGACGATTTGAGTTTCAAAATATTGTTGACAGTCCTAATGCCCAGGAACCAAATTGAAAATTTAGACAATTTTGAATGACCAAAATGTAAATATCGGTCATAAACACTATCCAAAAAAGATGCGTAAACAAATCCCAACCAAAATTACTCGCTTTCTTGTTAGTAAACCAAATCTATTACCTGTACAACATTGATTGGACCAATCACTAATATTCAGCGTGGCGCCAAGACACCCACTCCCCATCCCCATTCGCACATTTATCCCGCGTATTGAACACGCGCGTCAACCCCCTCATACTAAAAGAATAGCCTGTGACAAAGTAATTCAAGCTGCCCAGAATCAAATTGACAAATTCTTCCATTTCTCTATTGTCCTCCCTGTTCTTTTCAACTGTAAGTTCGCGAATAGCGTAACTGTTTAGATCATTTTTTTCCACTCATGGGGAGGAAGAAAGATGGAAAGATGAGTGCTTTTCGTGCAGAGAAATTTCTGGTGTTTATGTTGTTTCTGTTTGGAATGGTTTTGAGAGCAAAAGGAGTCTGGTTAGAGATACCCAAATCAGGGATCAAGTGCTTGTTTGAGGATATCAGAAAAAGCGTCGTCGTTATGGCCGATTACTATGTTTTCTGGGATGAAGATTATCATAACACTAATTATACCCCCAGAGTCTCTGTCAAAGTAAGTCCAACTTCAACTAATTGCTTCTAATAGCAACTTAATTTTTTTTTTTGGGATTTTGTAGGGTTGATAGATTAATTAAATTTTTTTTCAGTCCATTTTAAGTGCGAATCAGGCTTGTGCTGGATAGTACTCATTCTTATTCGTAGTAGAGTCCATCCAGTAGTAGTGTCCATCCAATCTTGAGTGTTGAGTCCAGCATGTGCTGGATAGTGATCATTGTTATTCGTGGTAGTTTCCATCCAATCTTAAGTGCGAAATCATCCAATTGGGCGCATGCTGAATAGTACTCATTCTTATTCGTAATAGTTCCCATCCAACTTTGCCCTGGTAACCAGATTTGGAACTACAACTTTAAGAGGTGAACAATAGAATTTATTGATTTTGTCTCTGAGAAAAAGAAAAGAAAAGAAAAGAAAAGTTCAAGTACATTTTTCTATGATTCTGTTTGATTACTAATGGGGGTAATTATTTAAGTGATTAGAAGTGATTAAGTATTTGTCTTGTTTAAACAAACACGTGTGGTTACCAGGCAGGCATTTTGTCACATTGAAGCACTTGTTAAAGCATAATTTTCAGATTTTGTAGAACTTAAGTCTTAGGCCCTACGCTTAATATGATTTCTTGAGATGGAGGATTCAGAGAACTCTAACTAATGATCTAATGGCTGGATCTTTTACTTAGTGTTTCTGACATTTGCTCGGTTACAATGCATTAAAAGGTGATTAGTTTGATTTTTATGTGAAGTAGCACTGCAAGCTGGAATAGCATTTGAGCATATTGGCAGAATGAGATGAGGGGGAGTAACTTTAACTTGGAAAAATGTATTGAGTTACTATTGAGACATTCATTTTGGGATAGTGGATTTTACAAGCTTGTTTTGGTGATGACTCTATCTTGGTCAATTTACAGGCTTCTGAGGTAAGGTTTTAAAAGTTTATCTCTCATGGAATCTATCAAAATCATTTTTGGATTTTGAATGTGAGAAAAAACAATACTGCTCTAACATTTTAGTGCTTCTGGCACTGAATTGAGCAGTAGTTGTTGGTGAATGCACTTTTACTATGCTTTTGCAAGCATGGCTAGAGGTGATACAAAAGCTGTCAGCCAACTCTCATTCATTCTTGGATTTGCAGTTTCAACATGGCATAAATAATTAGTGCTGGCATTATCTTATAAATCAACAGCTGATGCAGGAAAACTCTGGGATTGCTGCTCTACAAATATGTACCCTTCTGCGGAACAACTTTAGTTTCTTTGAATTTTCTTTCTTGATTGGACAGTTTTATCCTCACTTCGAACCCTTGCAATTTGATTTTATTGTGGCAGTCATAAAGTTCAGGTCCTTTTTTTCACTTGCAATTCTTTATTAGGGCTGATTCATATGGTTTGCTGGTGCACAATATTTATTGATTGATGCTATTGCCTGCCATGATGGATATGATGATACTCAAAAGAAATTAGTAGTTTGGTATGAGATCATGCTGGAGTGGAGAGAAGGTATTGCATGAACTTAGATGACCTATTGGACTAGATACTAGAACTACTATCGGGTAAATCTACAATAAAATTTGGTTCCAGGCTGTAATAAGCTAGGAAAAGGCTTTTAGAATATTCATATGCTGTTTTGTTAAGGAAGAATAAAAGTCTGGCAGACATCTGAGTATACTAGTATGGCTAGCCTACCTTAAATGGGGGAAAAAGGAAAAACAAAAAGAAAGAGAGAGAAATGGAAAAAGGAATATCGGTGTCAACTTAGTCACACTGAGACTGTCTGCCTAGTGAGTTCAGAGTCAATACTTGCATAAATGGTGCATCATATTCTCTGGGATCAACTTACGTGGTCTATGAATTTGCTGTTCTACATTAGTGGATTTTTGGTCCTGTAGATTTTCAGAATGGTTTTGTGGTGATCTACAAAAAAGCATTTTACATAAGTGAATTTTTTGGTCGTATAAAATTTCAGTATGGTTCAAGTAGCAATTGTGATGAAACTCATTGGTGGACCCAGACTAGCTGAGCTTTCCTCATATTTATAGTTGCATATCCGTGTAAGTAGACACAACCAAATGCTGTCCAAAGCCATCTCTATGCTTTAGTGAATGGGTCAGATTTGGGTTTTTATTGTTTAAATGAAATAGTAATTTGACTAAGATCCAAAATCTGTACTTATATGAAAGTCTGTCCTTGTTAGCGTGTCAATAAAATCCTGAATCGATTAAACATATCTATGAGTATTTTTGTAACAGATTTGAGGATCATCTATTACAGCCAGATATAAGGATCATTTAATATGTCAAAAGGAAAAAGGTCTTCTAGAATTCTTTAAGCAATGATGTGCTTCATACATATTAAGACTAGCTGCATTGCAATTTAAATTCAGAATGACACTTCCAACCAAGATCTGAACTGTGGATTAGCCTAGTTATTATCTGATGCAGTTCATTTGGCTGAAAGATGGGGTGAATATATAAATTTCGTTGGATTGAGGATTCAGTGATTCAATTACAAGGTTTGTAGATCTAAGTGATTGCACAATGGAAATCTTCGAAAAGATCTACCTGTACAGTTAACATCTTCTGACAAGTCCACTAGTTCTTTAGCAGAGTGTGTAAGTGCAATTAACATGCTCCTCAATTTAAATAAGCAGAGTGTGCAAGAGCAAGAAAAAAAACGAAAGGAGCAGAATTTGTATAGAAGTTGAAGTACAAACAGTATGATAGCCATCCAAATCTTCTGTTAACAGTATGGACACCGTGATATTAATAGTAAATTTTTGAAGGAATGCTTAGTTGCATACACTTTGAACAGGAAATATTTATAAATCTCAATCAATTTTTCATCTTGCATCATTTGTCATTGACAAATAGAAATGGAGGCATGCGAAGATGTACTGATCTTGTTGCTGTCTTATAATTTAACCATCTCTTGCTTTCCTAAAGCTTACCTTTCTAGTAAATTGGTTTGTTAAAGGGGATGGAGTACATGTTTTAATATCTGTAATGGCATCTGTGAAGTGTCATGTTTTAATATCTGTAATGACATCTCTGAAGTTGTCATGTATCAACTTTATAGAGAAAAACTGAACATAGTATTTATTTGCATTGTATACTGGAACAGACTCAATATTTGAGTTTAATAAGAATGTGAAATCTCTACCCCCGTGTCGCAGATTAAATCCGCTTGATTTCTTGCCTTAACATAAATTTTAGGGAAGTAGTTTGAGTTTTTTCAAATAAAGAGCTGGAATCTGCAACCAGATAATTGACAAGACGGTCTTTCACATTTCAACCTATTGAAAAGTGGTAGTTTAGTCACCTATTTGGCTTACAAATGTTTTATGTTAGAATAAGTCTATTGGATGATCAGATGTTGAAGCATTGCTAATCTTGAAAAAGGTTTCGTGAGTAGTCTTAGCTAGTGTGGATAAATGAGCTATTTGTGTGCTGTTTAGGTGACATCACCATATGGAAATACTGTCCATCATCAAGAAAACGTGACACATGGTCAATTTGCATTTACAACAAGTGAAGATGGTAGTTACATGGCTTGCTTCTCAACTGAAAGCAGTCATGATGGAGGTAAAGCTGTCACTGTTGGTATTGAGTGGAAAACTGGAATTGCTGCTAAGGATTGGGAATCGGTTGCCAAAAAAGAACATGTTGAAGTAAGTTCATCATCGACATTACTGGTGCTATCTCTTACTTGTCCTTTCAATCCCTTGCCTTTCCCCTTCCCCCTCTCGGACACCCCTTGTTCTCATTACTCTATTCTGTGTCTGTACGTGTCTGTTTGTGTCCATGTACATATATGCACTGATCTATATGTGCTGATATGTTTATTCGTAAATGGATTTAGGGTCTTGAGCTTGAGCTGAGGAAACTTGAAGGAGTTGTGGAAGCCATCCGTGAAAATTTGATCTATCTCAAAAGCAGGTAGTTGCTTTAGTTTTTATTGTTCAAGAATGTGCTTAAACACATTTCTTTTTCTCTGGTTGTTTACATTTGTTGCACATAGCACTATTTCTATTCGGTCTACTTTTTCCTTCTTTATTGGATTGTGGATTATTTAATAGAATGACAATGCATCAAATGGTTTCCGTGTAAAGTGTACAAAAAATTTTGGAAGCGGAAACAGCTTAAATACAGGAAATTTCATAAGCTAAAAAAGAATATGAAATATTCAAGCCCAATTGTGCTGCTATTTTAATGATGTACATACAGGAAATTTCACTTGTTTTAGTTGTCTCTCATTAGAAAATTTTAGATCTGACAATTTTAATTGTAACCTACCCGAGTTACATTTGGTTTCCTTTTTTGCATGTAGGGAAGCAGACATGAGGGAAGTGAGTGAAAGAACTAATGCAAGAGTGGCTTGGTTCAGTATAATATCGCTTGGTGTTTGCGTTGCGGTTTCACTTGTTCAAGTAGTGCATCTGAAGCATTTTTTTGAAAAGAAAAAGCTCATCTAGGTTTTATAGTTTGCAAAGTCTTACCTGATAGAGAATTTGTTCCTGCTAAATTTTTAAAAAAAGGATAGAATAGCTTTGTTAGTTTACCACATGTCATTTTCATATGTTTATTTCCTTGCACAATCATGATAGGATGAACTTGTTTTGGTAACAAATGTGATGTCCAAAGATGACAGATAAAAACTGAAAAAAGGAAAGTAAGGAAGCCCAGGAGCACTTTCATGAACAGAAATCATGTCTCCTTTTTGCTCAACCTATACTCATGCTAGTTATGATTAAAAGAACTGCAAATCCATGTGGTAATTTGGTCTAGAAGAGAGAGAGAAATTCATATTTCCAGTATTCTCTCCATTGTATAAACAATGTACTTATAGACACAATGAAGGATAATACAGGAAACTGTACTTGGAAACAAAAGTATAAAGTTACAAAAGTCAAATCAGGAAAAGAAACTAATTTTTGAAACTCCTCAAAGATCTATTCTGTATTAATGCACAAGTTACATCATACAAGTTTCATCATACATGAACTCATTCACTCAATGCAGCTGCTAATTTCTTTTGGATGAGCTCAATGCCAAGACGAGGAGGTAATCTAGGAAGGGTCTCCTGAAATTCGAATAAGCATATCTGTGAGCTTCACCTCTTATAAAGCAGTCTAGGAGTAACAAATTCAAAAGATTTTCACTTAGACCACAAACCAAAATCCAGACTCCTCACCTCATAAGCTTCTTCTTAATCAATCCAAAATTCATGAGAAGAAATGAACTATACTATGCACGTAAGTGTTTGCCAATCATAAATTAGATCTTATGAAGAACAAATCCAAGATAGATAGAACATAGACAACAAAGTTCAAGACCAAGACCAGAAACATAAACACATAACTATATGCTCAAAGTTGTCTGTACCAAGCAGATATGTATTATTACAATGGCAATCCAGATTCACTTCTGCTTTTCGCTCGACTAAACCATGATAAGCTCGCAGTCATCTAATTCATTATTGTATCCCATATTAGATCCTACCAGCTCATGTAAACCACATCAAGTAGAGTATCTGTTTCCATGAACATGAGGCAAATTACATCAAGTAGTTGCTTAACCTCGGCAAGAATTATTGATACCAAATACATAGATGCTGATAATTATTTAACCAACAAATAAGCCACATAGTTCAGCGTCTTCATGTTAAGCGAAAGTTGAACTCATCACCTCATTTTACAAGAAAGTGATGTTTAAACTTTAAATCCTTTGGCTAAAATATTCCAGTGAAGAACCAAACAGGGTTTACTTATTTTACCAGAAAGTGACATGCAACACATGCGCATGCACGAACACAGAGTACATCTCTGTTTAGGAAGCCATTTCAACATAATCACAGGTATTAGGTGATTGCCTATAGTTTATTCATTTGAGAATAAAGTATCTTCGGTACTGAGAGTATTCTCAAAATTCAGATGCAATTCATAAATAATACATTTTCTTTTGCTTGAAAGTATATTTTGGATCACATTCCAATTTATAGAGAGGAAAAGAGTCTCTGAGCTTTCTTTATATTTTGTTCCACCACATTTAATTTGAAATTATCTCTATGCCTTTTTCTGTTTGGAAGGTGTAGACCATGGAAGGATTCTTAAACCTCCACTTTAACAATATAAACTACTTTAGAAGAACCGTTCCTTAATCAGGCAATACAAGATCCTGAATGGCCATTAGTTTATCAAACTCCACTTCTACATGCTTCTAAGTAATAACCCAAGTTTACTTGGATTCACTAACAGATTCCAATGATATTCTGTTTTCAACAGTTTGCTAGAGCATTTAAGCGTCAACTTGTTCAAATCCTACCCAAATTAAATAGAGTAACTTAAACAAATGATGAGACCATCCTTCCAATAGCTTCATGTCCAAAATTGATCGATAAGTACACCAGCCAAGCACCAAATAAGAAGTGCTTTTTTGCAGCCAAATGCACCTTCTTGACTGAAAGGCCACATTTCATGCTCAGTCATTGACAGAGGTATATAAGGTTTAATATCAGATAATTAGCCGTGGGATGAAAGCTAAATATTCTGACAGGCTATTCCTTTTTCATTCACAACTGGTGGCATTTATTCTTTTCATTATCGTCATTAATTCGAAATAAACAGAAATGATATAGCCTTCATGACATCAAATATCAGTTACATAATTAACAATCAATATAACCGCAACCAGTAAGAGTTCGTACTGTTATTATAAAGGTCAATTTGCAAATTATAAATGCACCAGAATCCAGTGTCAATTCCACAGAGACATTACCCTATCCCGAAATCTTGTTTGTCCAATTGCAGTAAATTACAAAAATGATGACAAGAAAAGAAGCCAACTTAAACTAGTAACAATAAGATGCTGACAAATATGATCCTCAGGCAACGAGTCTAACCTCAAAGCCATCAGAACGAACAACAGCTAACACAGGTATTTCATACTGGTAAGCCTTCTCCCAACAAGGATTCGTAGTGATATCCCTTATCTAAACAAAAACCCCCCACAAGATTCAATCAGATAAACAAAACCAAATTGCATGAAAACCAGCAAAAACAACAAAAATGCGTTAATGGGACCTGTAATTCAACGTTCTGGATCGAATCAGGGCCAGAGAGGCAGAGAGCAGCTTGGAGCTTTTCTTTGAGGCCATCACACAAACAGCAACCGGGCTTTGAATAAAGTACGAGTTTTCTCGAAGTTGAGGGAGATGATGAAGCAGATATTGAAGAATGTGACGAAGAAAATCGAGGCCTGTGGCTCCATTTCGGTACTTTGCCGTGGAAGATGCTCAGCCTCGTGGCCGTTGGCCACGTAGATACCGGTATTCTTGCTGCCATGGCTGCCATTGCTGCAGTCCCAGTAGCCATTTCTTTGTTCTTTATTTTGTTAGAAAGATGGGCTTCTTATTCATGGGGCTATTTTTTGTTAGGTTTAGCCCATTTGGGGATAGTGCCAAGCTTTGACCCAATGCTTCCAAATAGGAGATAATGAGTGGTCCATTTGACGAGCTAGCCAAAGTTTTGAAGGATTCAAGTCTCCAATAGTATTTAGGGGAAAAAGAAACAACTTTATTACTTTATTGAAAGTAGGCGTGTCAATAGGTAGAGTATGGGTTGGATATTTTGATTCAGGTTTAGATTCATTAAATTTTGTTGGATCCAAATTCAGACCTAAAATCTTATGGATCTGAAAAATAAATCTAAACTCAGACCAATTGATAAATATTGTATTGATATTAATATATGAAATCATTCAATTTAATGCTCACATTATCAACTATGTTTGACTTAATTTAGTAAATTTAGATTTCAATAATTAAATTTCAGTTTTCAGAATTTCAAACTTTAGATCTCAATTTTATTAAATGTGTTGCCGAAGTCTTATGTACACCAACCAGGTTCTTAGTAAAACTAGCGGGTCAAATAAGTTTGATCAAATTGAGTACATTAATTTGTTGGGATTCAAGTACGGAACAAACAACTATTGAAACATTAAGAACATAATAATTTAATGATAAATAAGCCATAAGCATGAATGATAAACGATACACAAGATTTAACGTAGTTTGACTCCATCATTGAATCTACTTCCACGAAGAGAAACCCGTTCTTTATTGTGAGAGAAAACTCTAGACAATAATATAACTTGAATCCAAATCTAGATCTTGTATACCATCTCCCAAGAACCCTCTATCACCATCCCCATAGATAAGGCTATATATCCCTTTGTGGTATGCCAACTTATCAATTTATAGAGAACATTATTTGACCAAAAACCAAATAACAGCAGGAAATCAATGCTAATTTCTAGACTTATACATAATAGAAAATAACTTCTAAATCCTAAACATAATAGGAAATAATTTGGCAACTATTTCAAGTAACTAAATAATTAGAAAACTAGTTACTTGTACATAAAACAAGAAATCTGTTTAAAAGAAATTAAGCCAATTTCCTAATATAATTTCTTATTTGGGACTCTTAAGATCTTCCTTGCTGTCAGGTTTAAGGTTCGAATATTGTGCTTGGTAGGTGCGTCAAATCAGCAATTAGTGAACTTTTGTAGTTATTAGGAAAGTTTATTTGGGTCTCAACTAGTGTAAAAATCATTTTTTCTAAAGTCGATTTCTGAAGTTAGTTTTAACAATTCCAACTTCCACGCTTTGAATTAGAGTAATAAAAATGAAAATTTTTTAAATTTGTTTTATTTTGAATTAGAACATTTAATATTAAGGTGAATAATGCCAACTTTTAGACTTAATATTTCAAGAAACATCTTCTAACATATATGCTAGATCTTGTTTGGTCATTCTAAGACATCGATTATGAATTTATGTCGTATAACCTTGCGAACACTCATATGTAAGCAAAGAAGTTAATACTAATAGTTACACGATTGCAAATTTTGCAACTCAGCTTAGGAAAGACAATAGATGGAAGAATTTTCTTCCTCTGTGGGTAGAGTAGAAATCCACGGGGTTTTACAAGGCAGTTGCCTCCATTGTATGGGTATGGCTTTTATACATGAATGAAAAGTCGACGTTTTGAGAAAAACAAAAGGATTATGCACTGTGTCCACAAGTGTATCGCCACATCACATCCATTTCCTTTCACAATATTCCTTCTTCTGTCATGTGGATAAATATCTATTTGAGGAGAAACACTTATCACATCATCAGTACTTAATATAAAATAATTGCCTAAACTCAAACTCAATATTGCCATTTAAATAATTTTAAAAATTTGCAAAAACATACACAAAGATGGGTTTGTGATAATCTTTTGCCCTCATAGTAACTCGTCCCCTTTTCTCAGCAAGCTTAATGGATGGATTATTCATAGTGACCGGTTCTTTTTCAATTAAATCGTCCGCTTTTCTTAGTGACAATTATGGAGTGAACAATTTAATTGAAAATTATGATACTACTTTAATGGATGGGATTATTCAAGTGGATAAATTAAAGTAAAATTATAGTGATGTAGAAAAATTTAGCAGTGATAACTATGATTTTGTGATTTTGAAATATTTTATTGGTGATATGTGACAAGTGTTTATTTTACGTATTTTTAAGTGCATTTTATTAGTTAATTTTGGTTTGATTATTTAGTTTTATAACTAAAATAACTAAGGTTTTGGTAAAAATCTACATTTTATGTTAAATCGGCTAACATTGCATTTCTAGTGCTTTTAATGGTAAAAATTTCATATTTTACAGGTTTAATGATTCAATTATCAAATGAAGACCATTGAGAAGATATTTGGATGATTGATGATGGATTAAAGTAGTGAAAATAAAATATGAAGTGTTAAAGAAGAAATGCAATTTGTGGATAAAAGAATCAAGAAAAGTCAGCTTTGACAACTCTGACATATTTTCGTATTTTGACCATATCTGGAGCTACACATATCGGATTGAGGTGTATTTTGTACCATGTTGAAGCTAAGAGATATATCTACATTTGGTATGAAGAAATCAAAGCCCAATTCAGCCGTTTTCCTGGTCAAAAAGACGAAACACAGAAGCTTTTCTGGATGGTCGGAAGCTGAAGCCCAGAATTGACCAGTCTATGGTATTTCGACCATATCTCTGTCCACCGATCTCTAAATTAGGTGATTCTTGAAGCATTAGAAAGCTAACTCAAAGGGCTACAACTTTTGTGTTTTGCACAAAAGTTATTTCGGCCTTCATCACAGAGAAAATCATAGTTGAAGTGAGGCCAAGTTGAAAAAGCGAGAAGACAAAACGCGAGTTAAAGTCGCGTTTTGTGTAGGCGCGTTTTGTAGCCGAAAAGCTGCAATTTGCTCAGCCAATTCTCTTGTGTTCAGACTACTTTCCAATTATAAGTTGCAAGGGAATTCGGTGCACATGCTTCAGAATACAAAAGGGCAACAAAGGTGGCTTATTTTCAAGTCAAAAATGTTGGTTATTGACTATCCTAACAAATTTCAGATTTGGGAATCAAAGGATGGAGGAATTGACCAAGAAAAAGGAGTTTTTAACCAGTTTATATGCAGAGACACCAGGAGGTCAGGAGGGACATACGGGAGAAGCTTGGACTGCAAAAATGTAGCTCTTCCATTGTTCTTAGTGTAGGATAGTTTAGCTAGTAGTTCATTCTTCTTGTTTATTAGCTAGGCAAAGATGAAGAAGGAGATGAAGAAGGCAAGGAAAGAGCTCATGTGACAAGGGTTATTTTTCCTTTCCAACTCTTTATCTTTTGTATTTGATTCCAAGTTTAGTTAATTTACAAGTTCTGGATTTTATGTTATTTATGTGTTTCTAAAGTTTTTGCCTTGGGTTTGGTTGAACTTTATATAATTGTTAGTGTTTATTATTTGGTTATTTGATGCCATATTTGAGCAAGTTATTTAGCACTTTAAGCTCTTCAAATCATGATTAATCTGGACCATTAATTGTGATTATCTAAAGTGTTATTTCTGCAATGAAAAATTGAGATTTAACACTAGTTCAAGAAGTGCTAAACATAGGGAGTACACTCACGAGAGTAGAGGTGCACCTATGTGGTTTTGATGATTAATTTCATGTAATTTCATTGAAAAAATGAACTTGTAACTAATTCCATAACCATGAGAATAGGTATGGATTAGTTATGAATATAATTGATTCACTACGAAAGTAGGTTTCATATGCATGAGGAAATTACACCATAATTAGCTTAGATGGTAGTATTCAATGATCCAAAAATAGCATTTGCATGAGTAGTTAGGAATACCATAACCTAAGGAGCTTACATTTGTTATTTTGCATAAGTTCAGTAGATTTCATTGCTTATAATTCATTGATAGTCTAAATAATAGAGAAGTTTTAGTAGTACCGGTAATTGTTCACTCTTCCTCGTGGGATCGACCCGATATATACCCTAAACTACTAGTTGACCTGTATACTTGCAGTGAAACGGGTGTATTTCGGATTTATTTTAACTTGTACGTATAGAAAAATCCCGTCAATATGGATAAATTAAATTTTGAAGTGTTCAATCAAGAATGAGTGAATATATTTAAATTTTTTGACAAAAAAAAAATGATCAAGCCAATAAATTATTTGAGAAGTACAAGTTTCGTTCACTATCATACATGAAGATGAAATTGGAAATCAATTATAAGTTGGAGTTGCATGTCATTTATACAGCAAAGAGTTTTCTATAGAGATTGAAGTTCGAGATGGTTTTGGAAGTGACAACAACAGAGAGCATAGTTTAAGGGAAACAATGATGGAAATTAAACTAAATTTTTTTATTTCCTAATTGTTTTGTTTTCTTATTTTGGTGTCTTGTGAGTTTAGTTTCCTTCAATCCTTGTCGGTTGAAGCATTAGTGGAGTCCGAGTCCGAATGTTTGTTGGCTCTTAATTAGTTTTCATTAGTGTTGCGGCAGTTCTGGAACTGCTCGACTAGTCCCAAGTAGAGCTGTTAAACGAGCCGAGTCGAGCTCGAGCATACGACAATCGAGCTCGACTAGAACCTCTAATCGAGCTAGCTCGAGCTCGAACTCGAATGGATCTCGAGCCGAGTTTTTCGAGCTCGAAGCTCGAGCTCGTTTACGGGAGACAGCATATCAGCTTTTGTTACACTCATATTTAGCTTGAACAAAGAAGATACACATTCCCTGATATATCATCTCATCTTCAATTCGACAAGTCATGCCAAATGACAATACAAGGCAGAGTCTAATACTGCAGCAAGCTCGAATATAAAAAGCCAGAACCTAATAATTATGGAGTTAAAATGAATTTAAAACTGCAGCAAAAACCATCAAATGGAGGAACAAAATGTCCAAACTCGGATTACAATGTTCAAATCAGATCAGATTACATGTCCAAACCAAAATGTCCAAAGCAGATCAGATTACAACATGTCCAAACCAAAATGTCCAAACCAGATCAGATTACAACATGAAAAATTACATAAACAGCCACCAAGCAACATCAACAGCCATCAAATCAGGTTGTGAATGATTCAGGAAGTTCAACTTCCTCAAATGTGATTGATTCGGCCGCATCAAGTGATTCCTACAAAACAAAAGTATGAAAGTTATAAAATTCTTCAAAATCAGATATAAGGAAACTGTAACAACAACAAAAACATCCAATTAATTACTTACGCGAGACTTATTCTTTAGGCCATGAAGACTGCGGATCTAATCGTTGCCGCAAAGCAACATTTGCACCGTGTCAACTGACATAGAAGCTCGTCAATCATCAATTACTCTACCTCCGGCGCTGAAGGTAAATTCTGAAGCCATAGTTGTAACAGGAACGGAGAGTATATCGGCAGCCATCCTCGACAAGATAGGAAATCTCAATCTTTCCCCTTTCCACCAACCCAAAACATCCAGATTTGCATTTGCATCACAAGCATACCTACTTTCCTCTAAATAAACATCTAAATCTGATTTTTCTGGTGGAGCCCTGTCAATTTCACTCATATGCATGTGAAACTTTTCTTTACCAATTAAAACGGCGGGTCCAGTCATTTTCTGTTTCTTACTAGAAGAACTAGAACCTTCATTTTGTCTCCTTTTTACAACCTGCCTCTGTTGTTGTTCAGAATGGGAAACAATGTGACAATCAACATATTCATTGTAAAGCTCATAAAGAATGTCTCTAATCTCAACCACGAATCTAGGAGCTGCATCCTCACCATAAATCATCGGAAAAGCATGATTAATAAGAAACATTTTGTATCTCGGATCCAAAATTGCACCCAAAGATAGCAGCACATTACTTTCCCCCCAATACTTATCAAATTTAGCAGACATACTTCCAGCCATAGCCCAAATATGCTCAAAAGGGTCAAGAGCTTTTTCATATAAAAGCTCTTTAATCCTATAGAGCTCCACAAGAAAAATGTTAGCTGTTGGATACTCGGACCCGGAAATCATATCAGTGATTTCATGAAATATTCCTAGAAATTTGCACACTTCTTCCACTATCATCCACTCAAAATCAGTAGGAACATAGTGAAATCTAGGGTCAATGTTTGCATATCTTGGAAAGACATCCTTGAAGTCTAAACCCGAAGCTAACATCAAATAGGTGCTATTCCACCTTGTTGGGCAGTCCAAAATTAGCTTTCTAGAGGGCAACTGAAGCTGTTTTTTAATTTTGGCAAATTCAAGAAGCCTGGATTCAGAATTGTTCAAATACTTTATCCCTTCTCTAACAACATCAATCACACCACCAAGTTGACCAAGACCAACTTGCACTAAGAGATTAAGTATATGTGCACAACATCTAACATGAAAAATTTTTCCTCCAATATTTAATCTCTTTCTTAGAGCAAAATCCTCTCTAAGTCTCCTAATGCACACATCATTGTATGAAGCATTATCAACAGTTATGCTAGAAACCTTATTCTCAATCCCCCAATCAATAAAACACTTACTTAGAGTATCAGCTATAATAACTCCAGTATGGGGAGGAGGAACGTTGCAAAAATTCAACACACGTTTTTGTAGCACCCAATTAGAATCAATAAAATGACCAGTCACAACCATATATTGAATTTTTTGACCAGATTTCTACAAATCTGTGGTAATACTAATCCTACCAGCACCTTTCAACAATGATTTCAGCTTCCTTTTTTCAATTGTATAAGTACTAATGCAATCTTCCTTAACAGTCTGCCGATTAATCTTTTTATAAAATGGAGAAACCGCTTTCATGAATTTGTTGAAAACTACATGCTCCATCATAGAAAAGGGGTACTCCTGCGCAAGAATCATGTGTGATGCAAGCTCTCTTACCTTGGCATGATCATACGAGAAATTTGTAATGGAAGTGATACCATCACTTGGGCCTTCGGTAAATGACAGCACTTGTTGCTTTTGTTTGTTTTGCTCCCCAATGGCCATCTTTCTTTGTAGGCAAGAATTCAAGTGTCTCTTGTGCTGAGATGTGGCTCCGGTTGTACTCTTGGCAAAAAGTTCCTTGCAATGGTTGCACTTCACTTTGACCGTCCCATTATCTAGCACTACTTCACTCATTTCGTCTCATATGCTGGATTTCTTCTTCCTTTGCTTTTTCTCAAAAGGACCAGCTCCTCCATCTCCATCTACTTGCTGTCCTCCTTCATTGCCATCATCTTCTATCATTTCTATCTCTTCTTCACTCATCTCATCGGCTCTTTCTTCGTTGTAGTTCAATTGTTCCACGTCTTCATTATTTTGCTCCATCACAGGACTTGATGATGAACTTTGAAATGAGTTGAAGGGAGAGCTGTACATTCCTTATTCAAAACACATTTAATAACCAATACAGATTCTGATTAGCCAAAACAGAAATTTAGAATAACATTTCTAAGAAATAAGGTACAAAAGTAATAAAACAGATTCCAAGAAATAATGGCCACTTCAAGCCAAGTTTCCTATTTTGAGATGTCATGAACTATTTAACAGTTTCCTTATCTGGAAGCTAGTTTCAAGAGTTTATACATCATACTCTAGATCAATAACTAGTACTGTGTAATAAGGCAAAAAATGCAGTAATGCCTGCCCCACATGTTATCTAGATTTTGTTTTACAGTAGTTATATTCTCAACTTTCTAAAGCATTAAGGCAACTCAAATACTGTCATGCATAATGCAGGGAAGGGAGTATGTCTTATGACAGACCAACATATGATATGATTAAAACCATGTACCAGAAGAAACTTGGTTTAACAGTCATCCAACCTGTCAGATCCAACCAATCCTTAGCTGAATTTGGATTCCAAATGTTCATCCTATTATTAGTCATCAAGATTTTTGGGAATAGCCTATGCTTATAGTTGTGAATCTGAGGACTAGCATCTCTGTGGCATTAAGAAATGAGGTATTCAGTCACATGGTAATAACCAATAAGCCATCGTTCATGTTAGATAACAGATTTTGTTTGGGTGGGACTTAGCTGACTGATCAGCATCTCCAAATAATTATTGTCATTGAGTATCAAAATTCTATTTTACATTGGCTGCTTTCAGTAAATGGATGTAGCAGGCTAACTATATTCCCAACCGACACCATAAGTGACCATTATTTTAGCGTAGAACCCAAAAGTATAACTAGTATTGCTAGAATATCAGAACCTAACCTATGATTAAAATGTTATATCCTAAGTTAAGTGCTATAGGAATAGGACCAAAAATGTAAATAAAGTTCTATAAGAAAGAAACAAAATATGCACTTCCAACTTCCAGCATTTAAACGACTCTTGATTTGCTCTTTTTATAAAACCAAGCTGGGAAACAACAATACACAGTTTCGACCCAGTCCATCAAAAGTTGATAGTTTCCATTTAGCCCACTAAGCTAAGATTAAACTGGTTAATCAAGCTTTTGCTTTTCCCATGTCAGTTTTTTCAGTTACAAAACAAAAGGACTAGCAACTAGTAGTAATTTGCAACTTCATTAAACGCATGATGACCATTTTTGGCATTTGCATCAAGACCCTTGAATAAATTTCAATGTGCACATGAATGACCAAAAAATACAAGAAGCTATATATGCTCGCTTTGACTTCCTAGTTTCTACGGCTTAAATAATCTCTTTCCACCCAATAGTCATTCAAGTCTACATTGCAATATTCAGCATAATGTGACGCAACACAAGAAAGAAAAACGGAATTAGCACAAAAAAAGGAAAGAAAGAAAGATTAGGGCCTAAATTAAACCTGAAGAGATTTAAAACAGCTTAATTTGTACATCTTCAGCATAAAAAACGCACATGGTGGGCTTTCATATGTTGGATGAAGCTCTAGAAGAAAAGTCGCGTAAAAAGATTCTAAGGAAATTACCCAAATGGCCAACAAATGCAATATCTACTAATGAATTGCAAAAATTGCAAAAACCAAAAAAATATTCTAAGGAAACCCACATAGCCTCTAAAAACCAAATAAATTGCAAAAATTGAGAAGAAATGGTTACCAGAATGCAGCGAATCGGGATATGGTAGAGGCCCTTGGCTCTACCAAGGTGGCTCCGTATGGCGCTGCTCACGAATTCACGAGAAGGGGATTCAATGATAGCGGTGAGATGGTTTCTGTTAGGACTGAGCAGAAATTGGTGGGACTGAGCAGCCAACTACCTACGGTGAGTTGGTTTCTGTTGGGGGACTCAACCCTGATGTGAACAAGTGGATAATGGTGATGGAGGTGAGATGAATGGATTGGTGAGCCGGTGACGGTGGTGAGAATGGAGGGTGCGGCTGCGGCTGTGGAAGGAGGAAAGGAAAGACCGAAAAAGGAAAGAAAAAATTAGGAATGGCGCCTGGCGGTGAGATGGTGGACGGATAGGTGATGGTCCTGATGGAGGTGAGATGATGGATGAATTGGAGAATGGTGAGTCGGTGACGGTGGTGAGAATGGAGGGTGCGAGCGTGCGGCTGCGGCTGCGGAACTGGAAAAGGTAAGACCAAAAGAGGAAAGAAAATTTAGGGCTACGGGAGAATGACTTAGGTTACAATACCACATACACGATGAAATGACGTTAATGCCCCTGCTCTTCGAGCCTACCAAGTTTCAACGAGCCGAGCATAGCTCGGCTCGTTTATAAAATGAGTACTGATTAGAACTCGAGCTCGGATCATTTCTCTCTGTAAACGAGCCGAGCCGAGCTCTTATCGAGCCGGGTCGAGCTCGGCTCACGAGCTACCCGGTTCGATTAACAGCTCTAGTCCCAAGCATCTACTGGATTCCGTATTTGGTTTAAAGATTGTTTTAGCCATTAGGAAACAGACTACTCTATATGTATGCGTGTCAGATTAGTACGTTGTTAATTGAAAAGAGAATTGAATTGTGGAGATTGAAGCAAAAACCTCTAATGTTGTTATTATTGAGTTTTGAGATAATAAAATTATTGAATATTTTGTTATATGTTATGCTCCTCCTCTTCCCGCATATTTAGATATGTGTTAAAATAACTTCTGCTGTGTGTGTGGCTTTTTAGTTGCCAATGGTATTGGCATTAAACTATATAATATTTCATATAATGAAATTATTTAGTTCTATGCTTAAATTCAGCAGATTATCAAATATATTTCACTTAATGAATTCAGTAAAATCATATTTCAATAATTAAAGTTAAGTCTGCAGAATTTCAAATTTCAAATTTCAAAATTTAATTTTATCAAACATGCTGGCGAACACTTATTTACACCAACCAAGTTCTCCGTAAAACTAGCGGGTGAAATAGGTTTGATCTGATTTTGGACTGCATTAGTTCTTAATTTGGTCAAATTGGGTATCTGGTCCAGTGGCCGGTCCCAGCTCAAGTGGTTCAATTGTCGATGAATATTAATAACTATGCTTTAGATGATTCCAAATTCATTTAGTTCTCAATAGAATAGAGCACTCCCCGAATGGAAAGTACAAAAAATTCCTTCAAGTAATTCTTGTATTAAGGTCCAAGTTTTGCTCTTCCAATTGAATACCATTCGAAACCCTAAATTTCCATCTCAACCTGAATTGAGGTTTTTAACAGTAGCTTGATTAGTGAATAAAGTAATCAAAGAGGGAAAAAAAGGTTTTTTTAACAATTATTTTAGTTAGTTCTATGGACAACTCCCCTTTTTATTTTTATAAATCGCGAGACTTGTACTGCAAATCTTAAAATAATCCTTTGATCCCTAAAGGCTAGACATGTCAATGAATCGGATCTTACCCAAATCCAATCTAGACCCAATATATTTGGATAGGATTTGGATTTAATTTTTCAAATCCAGATCCAATATATTTGGATAGGGTTTGGATTTAATTTCTCAAATCCAGACCCTACCCAAACCCAAACCCAAACCCTATGAGAGAGTCGTGGGTCTGGGTAGGGTCTGGTTTTCTAAAATTCATATCCAAATCCAGACCCATACCAGACCTTACCCAGACCCATATATATATTTAATTAAATAATATATATAAGAAAATTTATAATATAATATAATATTTTATGGCTATTGGATCAAATACAGTAAGATTTTATGATATCAGAATTTGCATTTAGTGTTGGTGGTTGGGTGATTGATGGGACTCGTGTCAAATTACTTCTAGATGTAGTTGAAACATTAGTGACTACTGATAATTGGATTGAATCAAAGAAAAAATAAGTAAGTGTTTATAAATCTTCTTATTCTATTATTTATTTGCCATCGATCTTTAATCAAATGATTTTTATCTCATTCACTATTTTAGTACTGGATTGCTAGACATCTGCCAATATTGAGATTTAAATAAAAAAAGAGGTACAAAATTACATTTTTTAATAAGACTAAATATTTATATATGTTATGGTTGTTTTCTTTTTTTAAAAACTAATCCTAATTGTCATTGTAATTGGTACAAACTTTTCAAGAAAAGGAGAAAAGGTAAAGGCAAACAAATGAAATATTGATATGGATGCAGCTGAATCTTTAAAAAATATATAGAAGTAGTCAATAATAATTCTTTCTTTGAGTTCAAAATATTGCATTCAATTTGTTGAATGTTAATTTTATTATTTGATAACAAAAATTGGATGGTATTTCTATTATTTATGAACTCTATATATTTTTAATACATTTTTACTTTAGTATTTTCAGAAAATACCCATGGATGCCTATTAGATACTCAGATCCATAAGGGTTTGGGTATGGACTTACTTTTTTAGACCCAAAAAGGGTCTGGATCTGAATTTGGATCTAACTAAATTAAATGGGTCTGGATCTGGATCAAAGGAATCCAACCTAAACCCTACCCATTGACATGCCTACTAAAGGCCTATGGCTTTTAAAAAATAACAAGAAAAAACCTCTGATATTCTAATATATTGAACTAATCTCCCCATTTTATTTCAAATTTCTCTCCAAGTCCCTCAACAAATTTTTTTACTGACCTCCACTTATTTAAATATAAATAGTACCTTAAATTATTTCATTTTTTCTAGTCTTATATATAGTTACATTCCTGGAGTATTTAGTTAACTAAGTACTTTTTAAGACAAATGCTTCGTATAGAGGTACTTTTATGGATGTTTTTCAAAAACTTTACTATAGTATTGTATTTCAAAAACCTTCTACTATAGATAGTTTGTTTGGATTTGATGTCTTTGGGATAAATTTAGGGTGTTTTTAAAATTTAAAATTTTATTGGAATATTTTTTTAAAAAAATTATTAAACATTACCAACTACAACCACCCCCGGACCTTCTCCTCCTTCCCCCTTCCTCCTTCCTCCTTCCTCCTTCCTCCTTCATCATCGTGACCCCTTCCTCCCTCTCCTTCCTGCCTCCACCTCCTTTCTCACCTTCCTCCTCCTTCCTCCTCTCCCCTCCTCCTTCCGCTTCCTCTCTTCCCCATTCCCCAATTTCCCACAATCCCCATCTAGAACTGTCAATAGGGCTGGACCAATTCGAACTCGACTCGTTCGGGTCAAAAAAAGCTCACTGAACCTAAGATTTAATTGGGTCGGATAGAGATTGGATTTAAATATTATAACCGATTTAAATGTGAATCGAGATTGGGTCATACTAGGCTAAGGCCCGATTAAGGTCCGATCCATATATGAATATAATTATATATGTAAAATATATACTCCCTCTATCCCATTTTATATGTCATGGTTTCTATTTTGGTTTGTTCCAAAATACTTGTCACGATTTAAAATAAAAATAAGGGATAATTTCAGAAACCTCCTCTAAGGTTTTTGATAATTTCATTGAGCTCCCCTAAAGTTTGAAAATTACACTTACCTCCCTTGATTTGATAGTTTTAGTAACAAAATCTTAAAATAATATTGACTTGATCAATTTTTTAAATGAATACCCAAAAATGCCCTTGTGTAATGAGTTTTAATTTATTTTCCTATACAATTATAAGATTATCTAGTATAATTATAAGGAAAAGGTGCCAAAATTTTTATATCCATACCTACTATTTGATAAACAACTATAATAATAATTTTATCCTATCATTTTTATCACTATAATAGGATACTTTTGATTGTACTTTATTATGCATTTAGATTTATAAGATAGAAAAGAAAATGTTGAAATAATTCATTTAGAGTTTATGAATTTTTCAGGTAGTGGGATTATCATAATTTGGTAGTGATTTTGGGCCATTTCTTTTTTATTTATTGTTAATTTTAGTAACAAAAAATAGAAAACAAAGATTAGAAAAAATATTGGATTACATATAAAATTAACTCATCAAAAAAATCACTAGTTTGACATTTTGTGACAATAGAAACTAGAAGCAATAGTGGTAGTTCTACAGTTTTATTGGCAAATATTTAAAAAAAGGACTAAGAAGGAAAAAGAATGAAAAAATAATTTTAAAACTCATTCTAAATATAAACATACCAAATAAGGGAATTTCATTAAAATATTTAAGGGTAAAATTGTCATTTTAAATGACAAGGGAGGTATGTGTAATTTTTCAAATCTCAAGGAAGCTCAGTGAAATTGTCAGGAACCTCAGGGGAGGTTTCTGAAATTATCCCTAGAAATAAATGAAATCCAAATTTTCTATTATACCCTTAATATAAGTCCCAAGGTAAAGCATTTAAGTCATGTTCTCTTAATAAACTCATGTTACAAATTATCTTTGTTCTTAGGTAGTTGTGCCTTTTTTAAAATTCCAAACTGAACTTACAAAATTTTAAAGTTTAATTGAAGTGCAATAATGGAAAGACACTTTTTTAGTAGCTTATGTGTTTTAGTCAAAATTTAGTTTTCTTAAATTGTGTACAAAGTTGACCGTGACATATAAAATAGGACGAATGAAATATAATAATATCTATGATTTATAATTATACATATTACTACATAAATAATAATTTATATGTAAATTTGAATTAATTCGTAATTATAAAATATATACTATATATAATTATGTACTTAATTATGAGTTTGAGCCAAACCTGATTTAAACCTAAAACTCTTATAATAGTGTGAGTTGAATTTGAACCTTTTGATATGAATCCGAAGCCCGAAAGTCTGGAACTCAAAAATTCATATAATTTGTGAGTTAAGTTTGGCCTTGCTAAAATCTGATTCAAAAATCCCAATTGACACCCCTATCCCTGTCCCTTCTATTCCTGATCTAGTTGGAAGTCACGAAAGAGGGAGAATGGGAAGGATGAAGGGGAGGGATGAAAGAGAGAAAGAAGAGAGGATGAAGGGGTGGTGGTAATGGAGGAGAGAGGAGAAGAGTGGGGTGGTGGTCGTGATAGGTGTTGGTGTGTGATAGGTGGTTGTGGTGGGTGGAAGAGTCTAAAGGGGTTCAGTTTATTTTATTTGTTTATTTATTTTATTAAGTGTATTTGAAATTGTGTGTATTTAGAATATTTTAAGGTATGTTTGGAATATGTTACTGTAGACCCTAATAACAAAAATTAATGTGTGAAAACTTGCTACTCCAAGTAGAGCCATAAAGGCACTTATGGACACAGACTCACACTTGCATTTACAGCGTCTTATTCCTAGCGTGTTTAATAAACTGCATAAAAAAGCCCATAGGAATTATGCATCTAATCCTAGTTTCTAGCCCAGAAGCAGATCATCAGATGTGACGTCAAGAAGATAATTTATGGCATTTGGCCCAAAAAAAAAAACTTATTTGGCTTCTTCGTTGTTCCATGACAATAATTAATCTCATTTTTCTAGTGCATGCAGTACATTCCCCAATTTCTTCCACAAGCTAGTTGCCAAAATAGGCCCTCATATAATCACAACATCCCATTCTACTACTAACTTATGACATACATTGACTGACATTTTGACATTCTAACAACTTTTTATTTGTGACTGTTGAGATTCATGAGCGGAACAAACGAATATTGAAATATTAAATACACAATAATTTAATGACAAACAAATTACAAGTATGAAAGATAAACGACACACAAAATTTAACGTGTTTTGGTTCCATCATTGAATCTACGTCTATGGAGAGAAAATTCGTTCTTTATTATGAGAGAAAAACCCCACACAAGAACACAATTCGAACCCAAGTCTAATTCTTGTATACCATTTCTCATCTCCCAAGAATTTGCTCTCACCCCACGTATAAGGTTACATGTCGCCCCTGTGTATCCTTGTGTGTCACCTTATAGTATGTCAACCCCATCTATTTATAAGTTACATTACTTGACCAACATCCAAGTAATAACGAGAAATAATTACTAATTTCTAATCTCATACGAAATAGAAAATTTCTGAGCTACTACTTTAAGTAACTAAAATCAATTAGAAAACTAGTTACTTCCACACAAATTAAGAAAACTGTTTAAAAAAATTAAGCCAATTTCCTAACAAATCTCCACTGATAGTGTACTAAATTGTTATATTTATGTCAATTTCCTAACAAATCTCCACTGATAGTGTACTAAATTGTTATATTTATGTCAATTCTCCTTTCATTTTAGTAGATTATTTCATTATTGTGTGGATTCTACTTAAGTTTTGTGTTTTGTTGGTATTTTAGAATGTTGGAATAAAAGAGTTTAAGAAGAGTTGCTAAGAATATTACTTGATGTTAAGCACGAGCGCATCTCAAAGAAGGTTTTAGAATTCAAAAATGCGAGATTCAAAATTAATATCAAAGATCGATTATTCTTTGTAGCTTTGGGAAGAGACCAAGAGTCCTATCTGTCTTTGGAAAGCTCCATTTTTATTTAAGATAATTAGTTAGGATTATTATTCTATCTTTAGTTTTATCAAAAGAGGAATTTATTTTTATCTTGATAATTTTTAGGTAGTTAGGGAATATCTTTTTAAGTAGGAACATCGATATATTCCCAACTCATTCCCATATGGAGATATTAGAGACAATAGTTTGTTTTTCTCTTCTCTTTCCTTAGAAAATAAACATCGATATTTTTTTCTCCTTGATTGCACCTTCACCATGAGTAGCAACTAAATTCCTCTTTCTAATCAAGGGATAACTGAAGATTTGGTTCAACTACAATAGTGAGATCGAATTGAATTTATTAGTTTCTTTTATTCATTGATATTTGTATGTTTCCTGATTTAATTTCTCATTGTTGTTTTGTTGTTTGAATATCAAGGAGCCTGATATTTAATTTAACCTAATAACCTATTACTAGTTGAGACAGTTAAATTCATAATTATTTAATTATCTTAAATTAGTGGTAACTGACATAATTGGATTTGTGTCAGGGAGACGTACGATTTAATTTAAATAAACTCTCATAGCGTGTTTATTGGTTAGTATAGGGCTTTGCTAGTTTCTAAGGCAATTAGGAAATTAAATTTTACGGTCATACCTTGAGTTATTTTCTGATTAGAAAAGTAGTTGATGGTCGTACTTTAACTCTTGACACAATAAAAAAAGTTGATTATCAGAGTTCGTTGGCAATTACTACCTATTTGTCAATGAGTAACTAAAATTATTGTTGCATTAGTGAGCGGTTGTGTGAAGCATTTCTGAAGTTTCTCCTTGGTTAGAACTCTTCTTATTATTGATTAAAAATAATTTAATTTATTTTTGTTATTTAATTGAGTTTATTTAAGTGTGTTTAATTAAGTGAATTGATTATTTATTTTACTTATTCAAAATCTCCCCATTAACTCTTACTCTAAAAGAAATAAAAATTTTTTCAATCCCTTTGGAGACGATCTTACTCATTACTATACACAAATTTAAATTTTCTTGAGTAGGCATTTTATTATTGTGCAGGTTTAGCACTTGTCAATTTTTGGTGCCAAAGATAGATAATATGGTCTTTTTTGTGGAGACAATTTTTGGCGAATATTTCTTTTAGCAACCATTTGTTTTCAACTATCAAATAATATGATATCGAATTACACATCCGAATCAATACAGTCCTGACACCAAATTGATTCAATCGGCAAATGAACATGTATAGTTATCTCGAATCCAACATCCAGATGATTGGAAAGAAGGTGTTTCAATTCACTATCTACCTTCACAGGATTTCTTCTTACCACCATTTGTAACTTGAGATCCCTTTTTGTGAGTTTTAACCCTAATCATTGAGGCAATCAAATGGTAAAATCACCATATTTCTTTCTATCCTCAAGACTATCTCGCCATGTGTGATTTTCAAGACTCTACCTGCAGTGTAAAACTCGTAGCCATCAAAGTCTTCTAGCACTTGAAAATTAGATCTCTTTATTTCTTTCAGACACATGCCACACCACTTAAAAAGCATAATCTAAATCTAACAACCATTCGGGATGAAGTATCAATCAATGGAGTTGTGAGAATGTCTCTATCGATTCACGTCCAAAATTAATATTGGACTTCACTTTTTTCTTGACTTTTGAATCATCTGCCTAGATTTATCGTCAAGTATCTCCATAATTTTCGGCTTCTCACTCTTCACCATTAATGCTTCTTGTCAAGCCAATAAAATAAGGATACTATCCATTAAATTATTTAATTGGTAATAGCCACCAACCCACTTAATCTCAATAGTCAACCAAGATCCAATCATGAACCCCACTCTGATACCATTTTGTTGAGATTCAAGTACAGAACAAACGATTATTGAGATATCAAGTACACAATAATTTAATGATAAGTAAGTCACAAGTATGAAAGATAAAAAACACACAAGATTTAATGTGATTTGACTCCATCATTGAACCTACATCTACAAAGACAAAATATGTTCTGAGAAAATCTGTTCTTTATTATGAGAGAAAAATTCCATACAAGAATACAATTTGAATCCAAACCCAATTCTTGTATACCATCTCTCATCTTCCAAGAGTCCTCTCTCATCCCATGTATAAGGCTACATGTCGCCCCATTGTATCCTTATATGCCACCTTATAGTGTGCCAACCCCACCTATTTATAAGTTACATTAGTTGATCAACATCCAAGTAATAACAGGAAATAACTGCAATTTCTAATCTTATACGAAATAGAAAATATTTTTACTACTACTTTAAGTAACTGAAACTAATTAGAAAACTAGTTATTTTCACATAAATTAAGAAATTTGTTTAAAAGAAATTAAACCAATTTCCTAATAGTGACCTCATAGCCTTTCACTTATCTTGCTAAAAGAACTACACACATAAAAGATAAGAATCTTCTTTGTTTTATTAAACTTTTGTGTTTGTACTTTGTCAGAAGAAAGATGGTGGTGTTCATAATGGTGGTGGACAGATTGAGGAGACAGAGGTGGAGAAGAAATTGGAAAGCTTGAAGCCTGAAGATTTGGCAGTTGGTAAATTTTTAAAACCCAACTGATCAGAAATGTAGCAATTTGCCGCTTGGTCTATGGATGGGCCATAGACCGAGTTTACACAAAATTTTTCCTTTAAAGTTTTCCTTATTCAAGATTTGAATTTTTGGCCCGACACGTGTAGATACAGGTATTCTGGCTGCCGTGGTTGGAATTGTTATAGTCCTATAGCCATTTCTTTATTCTTTATTTTGTTCAAAGATGGGTTTCTTATCGATGGGGATATTGTTTGTTAGGTTTAGCCCATTTGGGGATAGGCGAGCTTTGACCCAAATGTGAAATAATGAGTAGCCCATTTGATGCACAACCTAAAATTTTTTTTAGGGTCAACCTAAAAATTTTTGAGGATTCAAATCTATCTCAAATAGAAATTACATTTAGGGGAAAAAGAAACAACTGTATTACTTAATTGAAAAGTAAAAAATCATTTATTAATTCCATTTTCTTTTGAAATAGGAAAGCTTGGATGCGCTAATAATTAGAATGGCTGGGTTAGCATATCCAAAATTTTAGTTCATCTGGTACGAATAGTAATTAGGAAATCCTGAAGCCTTTATTTTGACTCTCAAATCCTACTTCTTTGCCCATTGCCTTTTGTGAGATTTTGAGTCTACCTTGAATCGGAAAAAGATTAGTTGGGGCATCATGTAATTTGAGGGAAAAAAAAGAGATAATTGTAGCATTTTTGGCAAAAGTGAAAACAATTTTTATGGGATTGCAATCAAGATGGATCATTTTAAATGTCTTTCCCCGTTAGATATATGACACATATGTAAAATTTGAATTTTGAAATTCAAAATTTTTTCATGTGTCATTCATCCAACCATAATAGTGTATACACTGACAGTGTATATAAGATTTACTCAAATTTCTTTAGGCAAATTTAATTTTTTTATTGCACCATTACAGTTAGATATTGAGTAGGCCAATTTGCCATCTAAGCTATTTGCATAATTGCATCTCGCCATCTAAACTTAGTTGTATTTCTAATTGGCATCTAAACCAACGACGAGTTTTTGTTTCAATGTTCTTTTTCTGTTTTGATACTAAAAGACAACTAACAGTAAGAGAAAATGCCATCTAGTTATATTTTAATAGAAAAAGTGGGGATGCAAAAAAAAAAAGTGACATTTTTGGTTTTGAAGTAGTGATGATGCGGAAGCTTAATCCAAAAAGAAAGTTACATGAGTGTTTTCCTGAAGAATGAACCAAAGATTCATAGGAACAAGAGAAACTCTCAATCTATTGGAAAAACCCAATAAAAAGTTGATAAAAGAATGCTGGTAAATAACTAGGATATGCCTATTTATAAGTTACATCGTTTATTAGTAGGAAAAAGAAACTATGGGGAAAAAAAAGTACAAAAAGCTTTGACCAAGATTCGTGGACGGATCCAAGGGATAGGTCTATGGATCCGAAAAACTTGTCTTTGGCTTGAATCCGCACGAGCAATTCGTGCCTGACTTGGGTCGAATTCGAGAAAGTAGCGGCGAAAAATTTCTTCCTTCGACTCTCCTCCACCGTTGCCCCAAGAACTCGCCCTTGAGTAACCTTAAAAATCTGGATACAGAGCTTTGTCTAATGAGTGATACAAGGACAAATCTGCAACATTAAAAACACAAGAAATGCCTAACGACTCTGGCAAGTCAACCACATAGGCATTGGAATTGATGCACTACAGAATCTTGTAGAGGCCATACTTGCGAGACTGCAATTTGCCAAGCGTATCAATTGCAAATCTCTCATGTCTCAAGAATACCATCACCATGTTAGCCATTTCGAATGCAGTAGCTCGACGATGCTTATCAATTGCTACTTTGAATTTGGCATTTGTCGACTCTAGCTTCTATATGATTGCTTCTTGGATGTCTTGGACATCTTTGGCTATGTTTCCAGCCATTACACTATAATTTGTTTTGGTATAACCCACAGGTATCCGCATCCGCATCCGTTTTATGATTTGCGACTAATTTTGTTTAAACTGGTTGGGCCCCTTGTGGGGGAAGCTCTCCCAATGTTGTCCTTTCCATTTCCATGGGTTTTGAATCCGAGACCTCATGGTTAAGGGATGCAAGCCCCTTTCGCTTGCACCAACATCCACTGTACTTTCCATTACACAATAATTTGATACATTGGCAATGTGATCAAATCAACAGCATGTCACAGTGGCTTCACATACAATACTAAAAATGGTAATCTCCCAATGGAGCTGTGGACTGCATTGTTGAATGCAAACTCAATTTTGTGCAAAGCATAATCCCAAAGTCTAGGTTTCTCCCATAAATGCAACGAACTAAATTCCCTAAAGATCTATTGACCACTTTAGCTTGGTTGTCCATTTGTGGATGTTCTATACTACTGAAGTTGAAGGACATGTCAAACATCTTCTAAAGAGTCAACCAAAAGTGGCTCGGGAACTCAATGTAGTGATCTGATGTGATTGACTTTGGTGCCCTATGCAAATCGAACCACTTCTCTGTAAAATAAGCGAGCAATATGGGAGGCATCAGAGGCCTTCTTGTATGGGATAAAGTGGACCATTTTTGAGAATTTGTCAACATCAACAAAAGCAGAATCAACTCTGCACTAGGTCCAGGGTAAGCCTAAGACAAAGTCTATTAACAAGTCTTCCCAAATTTCTTTCAGGACAGGCAAAAGGGTATACAAGCCTGTGTTCTAAACTTGACCCTTAGTCATCTAATATGTATAATATTTTTTTAACAAACTTCTAAACGTCCTTCTTCAACTGGGGCCAGTAATACCTCTCTTCCAAGTTAGAGGTAGTTTGATCAACACCCAAGTGTCCATTAAGGTCACCACCATGCAAATCCCTGATTAATAATTCATTCAAAGAAATTCGGGGAATACACAAGCAATTACCTTGAAAACGATAGCCATCAAAGATGTGAAAATTATCTTTGGAACTCCCTCCTTGGCATATTGTCAAAATATCTTAAAAATCATTATCATCTGCATATACCTCATTTAACGCCTCAAACCCAATCACCTCTTACTCAATGTCATCAATACAGTTGCGTGGCAACTCAATATGTCAGCTACCTTGTTCTACTAATTAGATTTGTGCTTTATGATGAAAGGTAATTGCTGCAGATATGAAATCTAATAAGTGTGCATTTTACTAACGGTCTTCTAACTATTCAAATACTTCAATGCTTGATGGTTATTGTACAAGATGAATTGATTTTGAATTAAATAATGCTCCTAGTACTTCAAAGCTCAGACTACTACATAAAATTTTTTGTCATAAGTAGACCATTTATGTTGTGCCCTACTGAGTTTCTCGCTAAGAATGCTATTGGCATTTCTTCCTGGGACAAGACTGCACCTAGTTCCAACCTAGAAGCATCACATTTGATCACAAATAATTTGTCAAAAATGGGTAGCACTAAGACTGGAGCAGTGGATAGCTTCTCTTTGATCAAGTTGAAACTTTTTTCTTTCTTTAACCTCCACTAGAACTTCCCCTTTTTCAAGCTATCTATCAAAGTAACCACAATAGTAATAAAGTTGCGTATAAACCTCCTATAAAGAATAGTTAGGCCATGAAAACTCCTAATGTTAGTGACAGATTTAGGAGTTGACAAATCATGGATGGCCTTCACTTTCTGTTCATTCACCCACATTCCATTGCCCAAAAAGATCGGACTTTTGACCATGAAGTAACATTTCTTCATGTTAATATAGAGTTTATTTTCCTATAACATAGTCAAAACCTAATGGAGGTGCTCTATGTGCTCGTTCTCATTAGCATTGTATTAATATGTCATCAAAATATACTACTACAATTTTTTTAATAAACGGCCTAAGTACCTCATTCATCAATCTTATGAAAGTAGTACAGTCATTTTAAAGATCAAACGACACAATTAACCATTCATAAAGACCTTCATTGGTCTTAAACACCATTTTCCACTCATCTCTGGGAGTGATACAAATCTAATGATAGCCACTCCTAAGGTCAATTCTAGAATAGACCGTGGTCCCGATAAGTAGTCTAGCATGCCCTCTAACCTCAGAATTGGAAATTTGCTGTGAACTATAATTTTATTGATAGCTCTACTGTCGACACATATCCTTCAATTGTCGTCCTTCTTCAATTAATGTTAGCAAAGCAGGATTTGCACAAGGACTCATGCTGACTTGAATCAACCCCTTTCATAATAAATCATCTATAATTTATTGTAGCACCTCATTCTTCTTTGGGCTTATCCTATAGTGCGGTAGATTGGACAAGCTAGTTTTGGGGGCAAAATTTATGGCATGTTGGATACTCCTCATAGGCGGTAGGTGAGGTAGGATGTCATCTGGAGTAATATCAGTAAAGTCATCCAACAACTTCTGCATTGATAAAGGAATTACCACATCAATTTGTTTATCCCAACAGTCAGCGCTCCCTTCACCATCAAGGCATGGATCTCCTTTGAATTTTTGGAATTTGCAAGAAACACTCCTTTCGAACTAGTAATGGTTAAGAAATTTTTACCAATTTTACTCCTATTGTCACCAACCTGACTACTGCTAAGTTACTCACTAGGCTTATAAGGAAGCAAAGTGATCTTTCTCCCATCTTTTACAAATTTATAAATATTATCCATACCACTAAAGGTAGCATCAACTTCAAAGTGCCAGGACGCTCTGATAATAATTGACAAAGCTCCATATCTACCACATCACAAATAATATCATCCCTATAGTATTTTATTATAGACAGAAGGACTTTACACTGCCTAGAAATACGCACAGGCTCTACATTTTTAATCCACACCAACTTATAAGGTTTAGGATACTACAGGTATTTTAAATAATTAACTGAAGCATTAAAGACAATATTTTTAGTACTGCCACTATTAATAACTAAGTCACAAAATTTACGAAGAAAATTTTTTTTGGTCGCAACGGTAGAATTCCAATAACCTAATCTAGCCTAATTTAGGGGGTGTAGACACCAAAATTTTAATTTATTTTAATTTAATTTAATTTAATTTAATTTAATCAAAGTTTGCAAAATGATAGTTAGTTATTTTTTTTGAATTAAGTTCATCTTCTTTTAAAATAATCAACAGAACAAACGTTCTTTGCAATAAATTTCCAAAAAAAGAAAATTCTCACAAAAATTTGTTTTAATCTTTTCAAATTCAATTTCTTCAAAATAAATGAAAATTTGCAAGAGGAGTTTAACATTTTGTTTACCTTAAATAGGTTTTTAAAAACAAAATAAAAAGAAAAATAGGTGGAAGGCATGCATGGTAGTTAAGTGTATTAGGTGAGTATTAGTCATGTGTCTTTGTTTTTTGCACAACACATGTAAGGGGTTAGGTGGCAAGACAGGTGTAGAGTTTGGGAAAAATCTAGAACAAGGAAGAAACAAGAGAGAGGGCTTCGGGCAAGAAAAAGCAAGAAAGAAAGGAAGAAAAGAAAGAACGAAAAAGAGAGAGCTTGGGGGCGGGGGCAAGAAAAAGACAAGAAAAGAGGAAACAAGAGAGACTGCGGGGAGAGTAAGGGAGAAAGAGAGAGACTGTGGAGAGCAAGAAAACAAGAGAGAGACTGGGAAAAGGGGGAAGAGAAAAAGAAAGGAAGAGGAGAAGGAGAGCTTCGGGCAGGGGAAAGAGAGAACGAAAGAGAGAAAGAAAGAAAGGGAGAGGGGAAGAAAACCTGGGGAGAGCAAGAAAGAGAGAGAGATGGCGTAGAGATAGAGGGAAACGAGAGGGATCAGAAAAGAAAAAAACAAGAAAGAAAGGAGGAGAAGGGAGCTTCGGGGGAAGAAAAAACAAGCAAGAAAGAAGAGGGAAAAAAGGAAAAGAGAAGAGGAAGAAAGGAAGGGGGAAATCTGTGGAAGATTAGAAAGGAAAACAACAAAACAAACGAAGGGAAAAGAAAGACAAAAGAGAGAATAGAAGGAAGAGAGCATTTTGCAGATTTTTTTTTTAGGGTTCAGGCTGGTTTTTCGTCACTTTGGGAGGAAATGTGCTTCACTGAATCGGATTCTTTTTGGCCGTTTGAAGAGCTCTGGGATATCTATGGAAGCAGAGGTTTAGGTTTCGTTCAGAAACATTTTCGAAATAACATCAGGAAGACATCCAAACGGGGCTAAAACACAGGAACTTGTCATTCCTTACAAAATTCTGGGGTTGCGGTTCAGACGGATTCCTCGCCATTTTTCACATTTTCTTGGGATTATTTCACGTTCAAATCATTTTCTGGGATAGAGGTAATCCAAATTTGTCCTTGGTTTCTAGTAAACTTTCATTAATCCCCATTTTTGCTTCAAGATTTGGTGGGTTTGTTTGTGGTTTATTGTTCCATAGTTTGGGTACCCATTTGTTGGATTGCTGTTGATGATTTCTTATGCATTCGACATTCTGCCTTGCTCTTAGATCCTTTATCATAATAGAGTCTACTAGGATTCTTAGAAGAAAATTTGTTCATGAAAATTTCTTGGCTTGTTGCAGCAATGTTGATAGATCCATTTTTGTTGTTGCTGAAGCTCTTAGTTTGCTTGAAGTTTGTGGTTTGCTTGTTGTTTGATTGGTATACCATGTACACGTTTACCGCAAGTTTCTTTCTTTCTGTCTTTGCTGCGTTTTCATATCCAGTTGCATCATTGGATCTGCTGGGAAGAAGCAATTGTATTTTGGGTGATGTTAACAACGTTGCTTTGAAGTTATAGCATTTGGGTTTGGTTGATGAATCAGTAGGCTTCGTTTGAGTTATTTCGCATGGGCATATTCCAGTTGAATAAGAAAAATTGCAGAAAGAAACCAGCGAAGAAGAAAGCTTCTTCGAGCCAGATGCATGAAAATTTCCAAAAATTGCATTTTGCCCCCTGTTCTTTCAAATAATTTTGATATGGCCCAGAAAATTGGAAAAATCAATCAATTTTTGTCCCTTAAAATGTTATTTTTCTTTGGTATGCTTTAATGTGATTTTTGGACAGATTATTTATGAGTTTTAGGATGAAATTTAAGGTTTAATAATTTTTATAGATTTATAATTTTGATTTGGGTTTTATCAAAAGATTTAAAGACTTGGGTAATATTTTTGTGGATATTTGATTATTTTTGTGGATTTTATGATTGGGTGTGGTAGGCTTTATTTTGAGTCCCTAATTTTATTTTAATTTGGACCACTAATATTTGTAATAATAATAATTTGACCCCTAAAACTTTTATAAGTGTTTCAATTAGGTCCTTGCTTGTTTTTAAATTCTTGAATATAGGTTGTTTACTTCCATTTAAATGCTTTAAGTGATTCAATCTCATGTTTATTTCCATCTCTTATGATTATTTGTTAATTAAAGTGGTGCCTTAACTATTTTCTTTGTGTTGGAGGGTAAATAAGAGAAATTTCATTTCATTAGGTCACCAATTCAAGAGAAGTACACTCTACTCCTTATTTTGATTTTACTTGATCCTATGTGTTTATTGCATGTAATTGCATGTTAATTTTCTTGTTTTATTTACTTTTAGTATTATTTATTTACTTGATTTTGGGTAATTATTTGAAAGGCGATTAAATGCCAAATTGTAATAGTTAGGTTATTATTTTATTTCATTTCATTCTCTACCCCTTTAGATTGTAGTTAGGGTCCTCGAATGTAATAGTTATGTCTCTATTCACTTTTATTTGTTTATGTGTTTGCATGCTTGTGTGCTTATGTGTCTATTCGCTTTCTTAGGGTCGTTGCATCTAGATATCATGCTTATGTGCTATGTGCTCTATGTGATTTATGTGTTTACTTGCTTTTATTATGTTTTATATGATTTATTTGATTATAATAAATGCATGACATCACCACACATGTCTAACGCTAGTTGTAGCCTTTTTTTTCGAATTGTCACTAGTCTAACGCTAGTGAGAACTTATAAACATGAGTTAGTCCAACGCTAGACCCTTAGGGACCGTCTACGCGCTAGATTATGTTTGTGTGACAAATCACTACATTTCATGTATATTTTCTACTTTTTAGGATCCTTACCATTTTGCATGATATTTCCCCTATATATATCCCCTATCCCTATGTGCGAAATATAACATTTAGACTTTCATTCCATTTAAGGAAATTAGGAGTAGATTAGTGCATTTGCTTGATTAAATTAGGGAAATCATCCTTCAAATATGGGATATGGACGAATATGGTCTCTTGGCCTTAACACGCTTGTATCTCCTCTATAAAAAGGAAAAAATCTGGTCACGAATCTAAGTTCCCCGTACCCGTTATGATGCATTCTTTTAGGTCATATATATTTATATAATATTCTTTTCTTTTCTTTTCTTTTCTTCGAGTCTCATATTTTGTATATTCGTGACTTCTTCAAGAAGTCATTCTTGGGTATCACAATTAATGTGATTTGTACCAATTAAGTTTTGAAGAGATATTTCGACCCTCCTAATATACATTAGGTCTAAGTTGTACATCCATGTAGTAACCTCCAAATGTGATAAGTTTTATAGATTAAATTAAGAAAATTTTCAACAAAATCACGCAACTAACCTTGGTTAGGTTGAAAGGATGCATTGGATTTTATCCTTACTTTCCCTTTTTTCAACCGTGACTCCCGAGCTCATTTATCTTGATTTTCGAAAATTTGGAGTTGTTTAAAAAGGGTTTTTCTCTAATTTTTTTAAAATTTATTTAGGTGACTTGGTACACCTTAACTCAATTCCAAGTGGTGACTCCTATTTTTTCTTAAAAAACCCTTTTTTAAAACTATTATTTTGGGCTAAAATTGTCGCACCTTTAAGTCCCATTTTAGGCCCATTTCTTTATTTATTCTCTAAAAATCAAAAATTCATTTTTACTCAAAAATAAATCAAAATTCATTTTATAAAAAATGGGGCACGACAACTTAGCGACTCCACTGGGGACTTTAGAGAGTCCGAACATTTGATTTAGTCAATCCTTTTCTCCTTTCTAACCTTCTTATATATCACATTTGGAGGTTTTTGGTTGCATTTTTTCCTTTTTAGGGTTTCTTGCATTTAACACGCGCAATCGTCTCGATATCCGTGTATATGATGAATAATGTGTTTTATTTCATTTACTTATGTTTATTGCGCTTGCATCTTGGAGGGGAGGGGGAATAGCCACCCTAGAACCTTCACCCACATGCGATGGTATTTAATCCCTCCCTTCAAAAGGAGCACTTTTAGGATTAGGATTAGTATTTAATACCTGCATACGTTTTATTTTATAACCCCTCATTTCTTTTTACTTTTAGTGGTTGTCACACCACTCCACCCTATTAGGATTAGGATTGATCCATTTGGACATGTGGCCGTGGCACGACGTGCGCGTAGCAATGTCCGAGGGATCACTCGAACCACCGACTCTTAGACTTTGGGATTGATGACCCTTCGCCTTTCGTCTGAAGGTTTGGGAACCTGAACCTTATCGAGTCTAGATGCATTAGTGAGTCCAACCTCATGCATCCATATTAGAATTTGCCTAGGATAGAGTCGACCTTATCCAACTACAAACACTAGACATAAGGGGAGGGATTCCACCCTCTTTCTTTATTTACTTTACATTTTTTGTATCATTTTCTTGCTCCAACGTGTTATATGTCATTTATTGAACTAACCTCTCTTTGTTTCCTCTTATCTTGTATTCACCAACTTTAGAAAATAAGAGTCCTGACATGGTACTCTTTTTAGAACCCACCTTGGTAGATAAATTTTCACACGTTTAAACTATGAGTTATTTCATATCGTACTTCATTTTAACCCTACCCTGGCATATAAAAGGGATTCTTTTAGGTCACGTTTAATCCCCGTTATTGCATATTTACTCGTTTTTATAAACTGGCATCATGCATCAACCTTAGAAGGGAATGCCGCTTAGGGAATCCCATATTAAGAATAAACCACCTCGTGTCTCGGATATGTAATCCAATGAGATTTGCACATTTATATTTCTTGTACCGTCCAAAGGGGTAGTGTACGAGGTAAGGTAGGATCCGATCTTTTCCATGATAATAGAGTGACTTTTGCACATTAGAATATGAGCATCTAACAATTATCTTTTGACCATTTTATCAGAATTGGTAAAAATCCCTTGCATAAAGGACATTAAATTGAAGAAATTCACAAATAATTCCTCATTATTGAGACGATAAATATATCGAGGCCAAATCTTGATTTTAAAAAACTCATGGACTAATGCATTGTAACAAAATTCGTACAATTTGAAAACCACAAATGGGTTGACAATTTAGTCAATTTTACTAGTTTATTCACTTTTAGGGGGCAATCTAATCAACTTTTAAATAACTCGTCAATTCCGTCCAATCCATTTTACCAATTTATTCATTTTTAGAACAATCTAGTCAATTTTTGAATAAATCATCCTACAATCTAGTTAATTTTTGAATAAATCATCACTCCATCCGATCTATTTGATCAATTTATTTCATTCAATTCATTTGACCAGTTTACTCATTTTTAGGAGAATCCGATCAATTTTGAATAAATCATCAATTTCATTCAATTCATTTGACCAGTTTACCCATTTTTAGGGCGATCCAGTCAATTTTTGAATAAATCATCAATTTCATCTGATCCATTTGACCCGTTTATTCTCTTTTAGGGTTTCGATCTAAGGTTCACTGAATAAACTAGTCGAGACATTGTAATCCTTCCAAGAGTAGGCTCTTTCACACATCACTTTATGTGTTAATCAAAGTAATCAATCCATTCGGACTCTATTCTCATTTTGTTAGGACAAATGTCTCTTGCCACTCCAATTGACCAAATTTTTCAAATTATTTTTCACTCGAATATCAATAAGTTGATCGGATTCATCAGGTATTGTATGGTGCTTAGTCTAGAGGATTGCATTTTCATTCTAGGCGAACCCTTGGAATAAAAGGGCTCCCCCATAGGACATGCATACTGATTTTAGAGTTTTGCTTATTAACTCTGGGTATTTTTCTTTTATTTTTCCCCTCCCCTGCATTTATAAAAGATGTTTCAATAAGGTAAAAATATTTTTCTATATCTGATAACAATTTTGGTTTGATAAATTTTGAAAAATAATAAGTATTACTTGATTCTTGGGCAGATCCTACAATATAAAAACATGAAGAATTCATCTGGAAGCGCTAGGCTAAAGCATCTAAGAGACTTCATAATTGTTTCATGTTTATTTGATTTGTTAATACATTTTATTCCAAAAGAAAGATGAGACAAAAAGTGTGTATATGTGAAAGTAGAGCTCTTTAGAGGTTTTTCTTTTCTCATTTGTATTATAGTTGAACAAGAAATTTTGTTTCAAACATTTTCAGCAATAAAGTTTTTCATTTAGACAATTATTGCTTTGTATATAATCATATATATTTCATTCTTTATTGGCTAATTGAGGGATTTCATGATGAATTTTAAGAAATAAGATTAAGTTAAGATTTCTCAACCTCTTGATATGAAAATTCACAAGTGTATGCTTAATTTTCTAAAATCTTTGTATACACTAGATTTGTGATCCAGATTATTCAATAAGAGCGTTTGAAATCAAAAGAGGTCATTCAAATTAGTTAGTTTGTCTCAAAAAACCAACTACGATACCTTCTCCCCTTTCATCTTTACTATTCATATTTTACCCGCTTCTATTAACCCCCCCAAAAATCAGTCATATTGATTGACAAACTACAAATTGGGGTAATCTTTGATTGAAAAATGCCTACTGTGTCTAACCAAGTTCAATCCATATTTAAGTGAAAGCAAAAATGTACATTACTCTTGTTTGTTTTGAGAAATTGGAATGATACTTTAGGCGTTCGTTTCTCTATCTATATAGATTTTGTCATTTGCTCTCCCATTTGAGCCTTTAAAGGAATAATTTCGTTTCAAATAAGAACTTTAATGATCATTACCCTACATTGGGAAAATTTTTTAATATCAAAAGGGAATGGATTCTCAATGAGCTATTCTTGACTTTGGTTGTCATGAGGCGTAAGAATGATGTTTTGGCCATTGTTTCTACAATCTAAACACTATTTGTCCCTTGCATCTTCATTTGAGCTAAAATGGGTGGTTCTTTTCAAAAGCACTTCTGATCACACCTCACATTGGGGAAGGAGATTGGAGAATTTTTTAAAAAGAAAAAAGCAAAAATGGTAAAAGTAAAAAGAAAAGAGGGAACTACAAGTTGGGGAAATTTGATTTTACCATTAATATTTGGACTCCAATTTTGAAAAAAAAGAAGAGATGGGGCATCTATAATATAAAAAGTTAGGGGATTCTCAATTCCATCATTTTTGGTATTTCGGTATTGAAAGAGAAGAAGAAGAAGAAAAATAAAAAGGAAAATATGAAAAAGAGCAAAGAAAATGAAAAGAGAAATGCAAAGACATCTAGTGATTGACGATAAAAGTCAAAATGGAGTCCAGAGTTTTGAGTACAAAACTGGGGCAATTTTTTGGGAAGGAATGCGATCTTAAATGCATTGTCCTTGAAAATCTTATTTCTTTAACTATCGTCTTCAAGCCATATTACAAACTCATAAAGTCCATCACTGACTTATCTTCCATGACAACTCGAAGTAAGGATTATGCCTCTAAGGGATTTACCAATCACTCGTGATCATAAGACCATAACATGTTTCCACATTTTAGCTATCGTTTCTACCCATATATTTCAAACTGATAGAGCTTATATGTTGATTGAGTTTTCTCAAGAAATAAGGGTGATAAACTATTTGCTTTTATCAAGATGTGATATTGAATGGGTTAGACATAATCTAGGCAGATCATGAAATAACATTTTAGCCATCTCAAAATCAGAAATAACACCCACTTGATTGATCCTGAAAGATGAGCTAACAAGAAGTGGTGACCCATTACCATCAACACCGATTATAAAGCGAGGGATGAATTTTTTTTACAATTTGGCCTTGTTTTGAAAGATTCACCATGAAGTCTTCTATATGAGTTTAAACACGACATTTAAATTTTTTCATTTGAAAAATGTAATTTCTATTCACATTGCATGTCAGTATGTGATCATTTTCTAAATTCTAGGAAACACATTTTTCTTGTTTTGTCCAAATAAATGGAGAGTCATTCGAATGAAATTTTTTAATTTAAATGGTCCCAAACTGGGGCAAAGTTTTTAATTTGTGAGATTTCGCTCAATAAGTCCAAATTTGGGCAGTAACTTTTATGATACATTTGTGAGATTTCCCCCAATAGGTTCAAATTGGGGCAAATTTTTTGTAACAAATTTGTGGGATTTCGCCCAAGAGTCAAGTATTAAACCTTCGAATCTATTGTTTAGAATTTGACATCACTACTTTTCAGAATAAAGCAAAATATTTTACGAAAAATTCAAGTGCATGTTAAACCCCCATCTATGCAGGTGTTATGACTGAAATCAATGAAAAAACGCAAGTCAGAATCTTGCGAACTTGAAGACCAATTTTATGGCAGACTCGAGTTTTATCCCACTGACCAATTTTCGGCAAGCTCAGGTTTTAGCCCACTGACCAATTTTCATGGCAGGCTTGGGTTTTATTCCACTGACCAAGTTTATGGCAGGCTCTGGTTTTATCCCACTAACCAACTTTTCGGCAGGCTCGGATTTTATCCTACTGACCAATTTTATGGCAGGCTCGGATTTTATCCCACTGATCAATTTCGGCAGTTCACGGCAGAATAACTACAGGTAAGTATTTGGTATCTACGTCTTTGTCTCGAGTTTCTACGAAATTCAGACAAAAAAGGGCAAGTTGTAGACACCAAAATTTTAATTTAATCAAAGTTTGCAAAATGATAGTTAGTTATTTTTTTTGAATTAGGTTCATCTTCTTTTAAAATAATCAACAAAACAAACGTTCTTTGCATTAAATTTCCAAAAAAAAGAAAATTCTCACAAAAATTTGTTTTAATCTTTTCAAATTCAATTTCTTCAAAATAAATGAAAATTTGCAAAAGGAGTTTAACATTTTGTTTACCCTAAATTGGTTTTGAAAAACAAAATAAAAAGAAAAATAGGTAGAAGGCATGCATGGTAACTAAGTGTATTAGGTGAGCATTAGCCATGTGTCTTTGTTTTTTGCACAACACATGCAGGGGGTTAGGTGGCAAGACAGGTGTAGAGTTTGGAAAAAATCTGGAACAAGGAAGAAACAAGAGAGAGGGCTTCGGGCAAGAAAAAGCAAGAAAGAAAGGAAGAAAAAGAAAGAACGAAAAAGAGAGAGCTTGGGGGCGGGGGCAAGAAAAAAGACAAGAAAGGAGGAAACAAGAGAGACTGCGGGGAGAGCAAGGGAGAAAGAGAGAGACTGTGGAGAGCAAGAAAACAAGAGAGAAACTGGGAAAAGGGGGAAGAGAAAAAGAAAGGAAGAGAAGGAGAGCTTCGGGCAGGGGAAAGAGAGAACGAAAGAGAGAAAGAGAGAAAGGGAGAGGGGAAGAAAACCTGGGGAGAGCAAGAAAGAGAGAGAGATGGCGTAGGGATAGAGGGAAATGAGAAGGATCAGAAAAGAAAAAAAACAAGAAAGAAAGGAGGAGAAGGGAGCTTCGGGGGAAGAAAAAACAAGCAAGAAAGAAGAGGGAAAAAAGGAAAAGAGAAGAGGAAGAAAGGAAGGGGGAAATCTGTGGGAGATTAGAAAGGAAAACAACAAAACAAACGAAGGGAAAAGAAAGACAAAAGAGAGAATAGAAGGAAGAGAGCATTTTGCAGATTTGTTTTTTAGGGTTCAGGCTGGTTTTTCGTCACTTTGGGAGGCAATTTGCTTCACTGAATCGGCTTCTTTTTGGACATTTTAAGAGATTTGGGATATCTACGGAAGCAGAGGTTTACGTTTCGTTCAGAAATATGTTCGAAATAACATCAGGAAGACATCCAAATCGAGGCTCAAAAACAGGAGCTTGTCATTCCTTACAAAATTCTGGGGTTGCGGTTCAGACGGATTCCTCACCATTTTTCACATTTTCTTGGGATTATTTCATGTTCAAATCATTTGCTAGGATAGAGGTAATCCAACTTTGTCCTTGGTTCCTAGTAAACTTTCATTAATTCTCATTTTTGCTTCAAGATTTGGTGGGTTTGTTTGTGGTTTATTGTTCCATAGTTTGGGTACCCATTTGTTGGATTGCTGTTGATGATTTCTTATGCATTCGACATTCTGCCTTGCTCTTAGATCCTTTATCATAATCGAGTCTACTAGGATTCTTAGAAGAAAATTTGTTCATGAAAATTTGCTGCAACAAGCTCGAGGTTCTTGGCTTGTTGCAGCAATGTTGATAGATCCATTTTTGTTGTTGCTGAAGCTCTTAGTTTGCTTGAAGTTTGTGGTTTGCTTGTTGTTTGATTGGTATACCATGTACACGTTTACCGCAAGTTTCTTTCTTTCTGTCTTTGCTGCGTTTTCATATCCAGTTGCATCATTGGATCTGCTGGGAAGAAGCAATTGTATTTTGGGTGATGTTAACAACGTTGCTTTGAAGTTATAGCATTTGGGTTTGGTTGATGAATCAGTAGGCTTCGTTTGAGTTATTTCGCATGGGCATATTCCAGTTGAATAAGAAAAATTGCAGAAAGAAACCAGCGAAGAAGAAAGCTTCTTCGAGCCAGATGCATGAAAATTTCCAAAAATTGCATTTTGCCCCCTGTTCTTTCAAATAATTTTGATATGGCCCAGAAAATTGGAAAAATCAATCAATTTTTGTCCCTTAAAATGTTATTTTTCTTTGGTATGCTTTAATGTGATTTTTGGACAGATTATTTATGAGTTTTAGGATGAAATTTAAGGTTTAATAATTTTTATAGATTTATAATTTTGATTTGGGTTTTATCAAAAGATTTAAAGACTTGGGTAATATTTTTGTGGATATTTAATTTATTTTTGTGGATTTTATGATTGGGTGTGGTAGGCTTTATTTTGAGTCCCTAATTTTATTTTAATTTGGACCACTAATATTTGTAATAATAATAATTTGACCCCTAAAACTTTTATAAGTGTTTCAATTAGGTCCTTGCTTGTTTTTAAATTCTTGAATATAGGTTGTTTACTTCCATTTAAATGCTTTAAGTGATTCAATCTCATGTTTATTTCCATCTCTTATGATTCTTTGTGTTGGAGGGTAAATAAGAGAAATTTCATTTCATTAGGTCACCAATTCAAGAGAGTTACACTCTACTCCTTATTTTAATTTTACTTGATCCTATGTGTTTATTGCATGTAATTGCATGTTAATTTTCTTGTTTTATTTACTTTTAGTATTATTCATTTACTTGATTTTGGGTAATTATTTGAAAGGCGATTAAATGCCAAATTGTAATAGTTAGGTTATTATTTTATTTCATTTCATTCTCTACCCCTTTAGATTGTAGTTAGGGCCCCCGAATGAAATAGTTATATCTCTATTCGCTTTTATTTGTTTATGTGTTTGCATGCTTGTGTGCTTATGTGTCTACTCGCTTTCTTAGGGTCGTTGCATCTAGATATCATGCTTATGTGCTATGTGCTCTATGTGATTTATGTGTTCACTTGCTTTTATTATGTTTTATATGATTTATTTGATTATAATAAATGCATGACGTCACCACACATATCTAACGCTAGTTGTGGTCCTTTTTTCCGAGTTCTCACTAGTCCAACGTTAGTGAGAACTTATAGACATGGGCTAGTCCAACGCTAGACTCTTAGGGACCGTCTATGCGCTAGATCTTGTTTGTGTGACAAATCATTACATTTCATGCATATTTTCTACTTTTTAGGATCCTTACCATTTTGCATGATATTTCCCCTATATATATCCCCTATCCCTATGTGCGAAATATGACATTTAAACTTTCATTTCATTTAAGGAAATTAGGAGTAGATTAGTGCATTTGCTTGATTAAATTAGGAAAATGACCCTTCAAATATGGGATATGGACGAGTATGGCCTCTTAACCTTAGCACGCTCGTATCTCCTCTATAAAAAGGAAAATCTGGTCACGAATGTTAGTTCCTCGCGCCCGTTATGATGCATTCCTTTAGGTCATATATATTTATTTAATATTATTTTCTTTTTTTTCTTTTTTCTTCGAATCTCATATTTTGCATATTCGTGACCTCTTCAAGGAGTCACTCTTGAGCATCACAATTAATGTGATTTGTACCAATTAAGTTTTGAAGAGATTTTTCGACTCTCCCAATATACATTAGGTCTAGGTTGTGCATCCATGTAGTAACCTCCAAATGTGATAAGTTTTATAGGTTAAATTAAGAAAATTTTCATCTAAATCAAGCAACTAACCTTGGTTAGATTGAAAGGGTGTCTTGGATTTTATCCTTGCCTTCCCTTTTTTTTCAATCGTGACTGCCGAGCCCATTTCTCTTGATTTTCGAAAACTTGGAGTCGTTTAAAAAGGGTTTTCTCTACTTTTTTTTAAAATTCATTTTAGGTGACTTGGTACACCTTAAATCAATACCAAGTGGCGACTCCTATTTTTTCTTAAAAAGCCCTTTTTTAAAACTATTATTTTGGGTTAAAATCGTTGCACCTTTAAGTCCCATTTTAGGTCCATTTCTTTATTTATTATCTAAAAATCAAAAATTCATTTTTACTCAAAATTAAATAAAAAATTCATTTTTATAAACCCGTAATTTCATTTTTTTCAAAAAATGGGATGCGACAGGGAGAATGGGAGGGGGACTCGATATGAGTAGAGATTCCATCGAAAAAAACCAATTAAAGCTGTCACCTAAAGTGGCAATTGGTGGGAGACAAGGGCCAGTGGCCAAGGCCCACCCCACCAGGGCAAGGCCCAGTGGGTACAAAATTTACGAAGAATGGTGTATCTAATTTCAAACAATTTTTTGAGTGTTATCCATGTGCCTAGGTGTTAGTGATAGCTTCCTTACCACGTAAGCTGGGTGCTCTGGCTTGTACTCCTCTCCATCGGGGCCACAAATGTATTCTTCTTCATCATTCTCTGCGTCCAACTGATCATCTATACCTTCAATGTATGCAGCTAAGTTTGCCTGTCTCTAGGGATTGGGATAGTTGTTTGAAATATGCCCCGGCTGCCTGCACCTCTAGCACTTGTCACCCACTAGTCTGCATATGGATTGTTCGATTGATTTGGATTGGAAGGAGTAAGAGGATTGACATTCAAGCGTTGGGGCTGCTCCCTACACTCTGCAATAGAATGCTTGTCCTCCTTGTATCTAGCCCCGTTGGATATTGGCCCTTTAATTATCCTAAAAAGGGGTATAGGCATTATCAAAATTTTGTCAGGAGGATTCATCTCGGGAATTTCTCTTAAGATTTAATCTAAACTCGGCCTTGATAGCCAAGTTTTGGGCTTCAGACAAAATAAATTTGTTATGACAACCAATCTCATCACTGATATTATCTTTCAAATCATCTAAATATCTAAAAACTAATTGGTTCTCCATCGCCATAACATTATTCCTAGATAATAATCGCAGAAATTCGGGGTTTTACTCAAGTATTAATCTAGTACCTTGTACACAATGTTGAACTGTGAGAAAAGGTGCTATTCATAGTCAGGTTGAAAGAAACGCACCATTAGCAACTGCTTCATCTTTGTCCATGATCGAACAGGTTGCTTTCCTTGTCGTCTCATCATTAGTTGAAGTTGCTCATAACAAGAGGAAGCATATCTCTTAAGCCTGCAGACCAATAGCTTCACCTACTTCTTCTCCGAGATGCTCATGTAGTTGAAGAAGCGCTCAACCTCTGCCAGCCAATCTAGGAAATCTTAGATCCCGAGATTTCTATTGAATGCTTGGATATCCACCTTTAGTTTAAATTGTTCAGCATAGTTCTGGTGACCTCTATGGTTAGGGGTTTTCTATGTTGGTATTGTCATCTAAAGACCTATCCTCATAGTTCAGATTTCTACGAAGGAAACCCAACTCATGTTGATTTTGGTGTCGATCTTAAGCAATCCTCTCGATTCAATCACCACCATTATCATGATTTTGATTGTTCTGCAATCCCATTCAATCCATTAGGGTGCCTTATATCCTTTCCATACACTTGTCATGTGCATCCATCCGATTGTCATGGAGTGAGCTGAGTAAAAGAAGGCCACTTGTTTAGATTGTATTGGGAGCCAAGTGTTTGATTCTTATTGGTGTAGTTAGGAGTTTGTTAGAAATTGATAGCTTTATAAGCAGGCATGTCTGCTTCATTGTAATCAATTTTGAGAATTATTCCATCCGGATTTGTTGTAGTAACTTGAGGAGCAATCCTCCTTTTTCCCTCTCAAACTTTCCTTCAGAAATCTTCCACCTTCTTATCTGAATCCGTCTCCTCTATTCTTGTACTTGTTATTACGATTCATTAACGAAAGTTGAAGTTCATTCAATCACTATCCTATTGATTCATTACTGAATAGTTTCATTCGAGTTTGATTCATTCTGCTTCCGGCAACTCTGGTTTCTCTGGTTTCTGTACCATAACAGTGGTATCAGAGCAGCTACGATCCGTCCGGGTTTGGCTGCTTGATTAGAAATCTTTCCTCCTAATTTTTTTCCTTCACTTCTGATTCACCTTCTTCCCTATCCATCTTCATCTCTTTTCTGACCAACCCAAAATATATATACATATATATATATATGGAGACCCTTGAAGAAATCTCTAAAATGCTGAATTACTTCCTGATGGAGCATAAGAAGCCTAAACAAACAACTAACGTAGTAGAGTACTATGAGGAATTTGAAGAGTGGAGAAACGAGATGTTGGCTTTGAAACCAGAACTCAGAGAGGAATGCTTTATTGATGGTTTTAACTTTGGGCTTGATTGGAATATCCAGATGAAGCTAAAGGGATTTAGGAATCCACCCAAGATCTTGTATGAAGCATATTTCCGAGCAAAAATCGAGGAAGCCGTGATGGAGAAGCATGATTATGCTCTTGATTTACCAAAAGGAGAGCAGCTTATGAAAGAAAATGAGGTTATAGAGGCTGAAAACAATGATATAATCACTAACTTGAAGGATGAAAGTGTAGTCAGCCACATGTTTGATGAATTGTGCCAAAGGACTCCAATGGATTTTTTAGAGGAGAACCAACATAAAACATCAGCAAGGGACTATCAAGAAGAAAAAGCTATAAACCAAGTGTTTGATAGATTGGCTCACAACGATTGTGTTATCTCTCAAGGGCTTAGCTATGAATTGCTTATAGGGGAGCTAGCTTGGCAACAAGGCTCTATAGACAAGGAAATATTTAACTCTACTTCACCGCTCCATTGTCCCAGAAATTGGTCTTCGGTCAGCCGCGAGGTAAAGCAAAAGTTCACTGAGGTGAAAATCAATTGGAATCAGTTATCCTGTAGTGGTTATCGGTTTGGAAACTGTTCTTCATATCTAAAATCTATGTTATCATCTAAACTTGTGAAAATGAAAGCATGATGGTGCTGTCAATATTGTTCCTTCGCAACAAAATAGACCACTTGATGACTTGATATTTGATCCTGGGGGCAGTACTAAAATAGCAATGAACAAAGACTGTAATGACTCTAAAATTGGTGCGGTTTCGATGCAAGGTATATTTTACATAGCAATAGTTGAACACCTTGTTTGCTTGATCAAAGGGTTGCCTAAATTAAGTAAGGACTGCAATCCTAATGTTGCTGTGGATGAGTACTGCTCTCTGTCTTCATTTTGGATAGTGAAAAACACTGCACTTGGGGTGAAAAAAGATGCAAATGCATTCATTTTCGTATTCAACCCCGGTGAGGTTATCTTGCTTGAAAACTTCAGCAATGGACAATTGAAATATGTACAGGAGTGCAGCTTCAAATTGCTTGAAAGAAGATGTCCACAGAAAGGAGAAGTAGAGAAGTGTACAACAGTTATCTATGGTGTCCGCATTTCCATTTGGCAACTTTCTACTCTTGCTATATGTGGTCACAAAAGTAAAATTGTGATTATGGAGGTTGGGGAAAGTGAACTTCTTAATGAGAAATCTTCCCAATCTTTGTTATGGTGTACTCAAATTGACTTTAGTAAGGATAATAGCACATTGGTTTACGGCATATTACCAGCAATAGTGTTTCAAGATAGGGATATCATACAGGTACATGCACCAGTGAAAGCTATATCAGTACTTGCTAATTTCTTGGAATTAAAAGAGGGAACAAATAGGTACTTTGGTCTGCAATTTCTGGCTGGCTTGGCCTGTAATGGCTACATAGGAATTCTCCAATCTGTTTCAAATCCAGGAGTAACAGCAGGACTTCTAACCTTGCTTGGTTGTGTTGATGCTAACCTGTAAGACCTTTTGAAGGCAGTAGAGAAATCCCTTGGTTTGCATTATCCGGATCAAGCTGCTCTTAAAAGATTATTTATGGTTGGTGGTGCTACTTCTAGAATTTCAGCTCTTGTTGCTCAGCTAAAACTAATTCCAGGACCTGACTTTGGGAGTGATGGGCAATTTAGAACTTTAAAGGTTGGAAACATTTTGGAGCCACAAGGCCTGGCTGACCACCAAACTTATCAAACTCAGAAGAATCAGCAAGCTTTGCCATTTTCTTATACTACTTGCTTGCTGCGAATTGCCAAATATCAATATGAAGACTTTGTTTGGAAGCCTGGAACTTTGTTCGACATCCTTGAGGACAAGGATTGTTTAAGGGGGAGGCTTTGTCATGGAGTGAGCTGAGTAAAAGAAGGCCACTTGTTTAGATTGTATTGGAAGCCACGTGTTTGATTCTTATTGGTGTAGTTAGGAGTTTGTCAGAAATTGATAGCTTTATAAGCAGGCATGTCTGCTTCATTGTAATCAGTTTTGAGAATTATTCCATCCGGATTTGTTGTAGTAACTTGAGGAGCAATCCTCCTTTTTCCCTCCCAAACTTTCCTTCAGAAATCTTCCACCTTCTTATCTGAATCCGTCTCCTCTGCTCTTGTACTTGTTATTACGATTCATTAATGAAAGTTGAAATTCATTCAATCACTATCCTATTGATTCATTACTGAATAGTTTCAGAGTTTGATTCATTCTGCTTCCGGCAACTCTGGTTTCTGTACCATAACACCGATACAAGCGTGCCTCAATAGCATTCAAGCAAATGGTATGTGTAGCAATCGTGGTATTCAAATCCTTGACTCCTTTGTTAGAGTTACGATTATGATTTCTGTTATTAGAAGCCACTCTAAGAGATACCTGCTTTAATACCAATTGATACGAAAGTGTAATCCAAAGAGAAAAGTTACACAAATGTTTTCTTGGAAAATGAATCAAAGATTCGTAGGTATGAGAAATTCTCAATCTATTGGAAAAACCCAGTAAAAAGTTGATAAAAGTCGATAAGAGAATGCTGAAAAATAACTAGGATATGCCTATTTATAGGCTACATCATTTGTTAGCAGGAAAAGGAAACTACGGGAAGAAAAAGGCACAAGCAATATGGTTCATGGATCCATGGGTTAGGTCCACGGATTCTGGTTCGCCAATCTGAAAAACTTGTCTCTGGTTTCAGGCTGCACAAGCAATCGTAGCTGACTTGGGCTGGATTCAATGGGCAGATTTGAGGTACTAGGGATGAAGAATTTCTTCCTTCGGCTCTCCTTCGTGCGATCCATCTTGGCCCAAAACTCATCAGACGATTCTACATCAAGTGAAAATATGAATCTCCAATGATTAGGTTCATTGTACTCTTTGTTTTGGGTTTATGGATGTACAGAATGTAATGTCGTCCTCGCTCAATTGATTTCTAGCCCGTTCTGTAGCTAAAACTTCATGTCGGTGGACCTGCTATCTTTTTCACCTAAATTGAAATAAATCACATTAATGTAACATTCATTATATATATATATATATGTATATATATATATATATATTTGTATACTACTTAAATTCCTTCTAACATATCTAGATTTTCATTGTAACACATTATTTATCATGCCATTTACAAGAATGAACAGTATGTATAGAATTGAAGGTAAGAAAGGAAAAAGAGCGTTCTGATCAAAACCCTATACTAGTTCCTCTTGACATCCTTCTAATGGGTCTAAATTTTCCATTGTAGCACCAACTACTTGTCATGCCATTTACAAGAATGAACAATGCGTATAGAACCAGACAATAGTTCCTCTTGGCATCCATTTTAACGCCAAACTCAACGGAGAAGGAAACACGTTAACAATTATTCACCTCGAAGTAGAGGTGATTGGAAGAAGGATGCATCTCAACTACGAAATGGGGGAGACGTGTCTCATCAAGAATATACTCTAGCATGCTGCCCTACGTTGAAGGACATGGAGGAACCAATTCTCAAACCCTTTAGATGATTCCAAATTCATTTAATTCTCAATAGAATAGAGCACTCCCCAAATGGAAAGTACAAAAAATTCCTTCGAGCAATTCTTTTATTAAGGTCCAAGTTATGCTCTTCCGATTGAAAACCAATTGAAATCCTGAATTTCCATCTCACCATGAATTAAGGTTTAACAGTAAATTAGTCTAATATTTAGGAGAGGGTTCTTAGAGGATTCCCCATTACCAAGTTTAGAGTTTAAATTTTGAGCCTAATACTTGGGGATAAGAAGGGTGTGAGGATAAAAAAAAAAGTTTAACAGTAACTTCATTTGTGAATAAAAGAATAAAAAAGGCAAAAAGTTACGTTGACGATTATTTTAATTAGGTTTCTGCGAACAATTCCCCTAGATGTATATATATTGCGAGACACAAGTCTTAAAACAATCCTATGACACCTAAAGGCCTGTGGCTTTTAAAAGATAACAACAAAAAACCCCGATATTCTAATATATTGAAGTTGCTAGCTTCCCCATTTTGTTTCACGTTTCTCACCCAGTCAAGTTTTTTTTTTTTTTTTTTTTTTAATGATCTCCACTTATTTAAATGTAAATACTACATTAAAATATTTCCTTTTTCAAGTCTTATAGATACATTTCTGGAGTATTTAGTTGACCAAGTACTTCTTTGGACAAAAATATTTGTACTAAACTCGCAACTCGCTTAGCGCATTGAATGACGCAATAGAACCTGCAATTGTAAAGGCACGTACAGACATAAACTCACACCTGCATATACATTGTTTTATTCGTAGAGTGTTTGATAAACTGCATAAAACAGCCCATGTGAGTTAATGCATCTAATCCTGATTTCTAAGTTCGTGCTTGGAATTGGGTTCACATGATGTTAACACAAGAAGAATTTTGTGATTAGTCAAGAATGTTCCAGTCCAGAAGCAGATCATTAGATGTGATGTCGAGAAGATAATCTATGGCTATTGGGGGAGTGCAATTTTACTAGAAAACGAATCAATTAGATTCAAGATTGTTGGCAAAACTGTTGGTGCTGTATGTGAATTTTGAAAAAAAAAAAACACTTATTTGGCTTCTTGGTTGTTCCATGATAATAATTAGTCTCATTTTTGCTGTGCATGTAGTACATTCCCCAATTTCTACCACAAGCTAGTTGCCAAAATAGGCTCTCATATATTCACAGCATCCTATTCTACTACTAACATATAATCTGACATTCATCCACTGACATTTTGACATTCTATCAACTTTTTATTGGTGACCTCATAGCCTTTCATTTATCTTTCTATAAAAACACTACACACATCAAAGATAAGAATCTTCTTTGTTCTATTAAACTTTTGTGTCTTTACTTTGGGCAGTAAGAAGCATCTAATTTTTTATTGCGTCATTTTTGAGCAGAAGATGGATGACTTCTTCTTTCTTGCTATCCGGAATGTTGGAATTTTTACTGGGATAATTTCAGAAACCTCCCTAGAGGTTTCCAGCAATTACAGAGAGCTCCCCTCAAGTTTCAAAAATTACACCTACCTCCCTCACTTTTAAGATTACGTAACAATATAGATCCAATAGCCTATATTTTTTCACCAATATCCTAAAATACCCTTCTTTTAGAGAACAAAACAAAACAAAACAGAACAAGATTTTAATCTTTAACTTCTTGTATGTGGCATACTCACTAAAGCAAACATAGTCCAGCGACTCCAACTCATCTCAAAATTTATTACTTGCTAATTCTTGTCTAATGCAACTCACTACTACCACTACCAATACTAAAGTACTAAAAAATGCCCCCATGTCCCTAAGAACATAATTCATCATTACTCTAGCACTGTTAGAAATAGAGACAAAATTCTACCTTCATAGTAAAATCACAATCGATAGGTAAATAAAAGAGAGAACCAATGAGTTTTTTAATTGCTAGACTTTTTTGCTTAATAAACATAATAGTCACTTCTTTATCTTCCAATTCTCAATTTTATTTTTTTCCCTATATCACTGCCACCTTTTTCATCTTCCCCTAGTTTGACAATAAAATCCATAGTTTGCACCTTGTTAATTTGGTAATTTCAATTGGCTAACATTTGTAAAGAGTAAAACTATTTTTTTTCAAAAAAGAAAGGGTCTAAAATTTTTATAGTAAAAAAGAGACAGGAAGACAAAAAAGTACAGATAAATTTTGGAGATGGTAAAAAATTGATAGTAGTGTGATTGCTAACAATGGAGAACAGCATTTGGTGAGAGGAAGAAGAGGTTGTAGGAGAAAAGAGAGAAAAGTATGAAAGAGGGAGAGAGGGAGGGAGGGAGAAATGAAAATTAGAAAATTGATGGAGATTATTCTTTGAGATTAGGAAATGGCAAGTAGAATAATAAGAAGTATTTTTCGGTTTTAAATGTTCTTTTATGAATTAACTATTAAGTGGAGGACATTTTAGTCATTTGATTGGATCAAGGGAGGTCTATGTAATTACTGAAACCTCAGGGGAGCTGAGTGAAATTGTCAGAAATCTCAAAGGATAGCAGTAAATAATGTCATCAGATGTGAAGTTTATTTATTTTTCCTTTTTCCTATGTAAATATTGATTTCTTTTATAAATGATGTAAGAATTCTCATCATTAATACAACAAAAGAACAAGTAGTCCTCATTGGTATTTAAGCAATAGGAATTCTTACTTGCACTCCTTTGACTTTCTAAAGAAGTGAATTAAACAAAAGTAACAGTGTTTGGATACAAAAATTTTTCAATATTATTTTGCTTGCATCGATCATAAACACGTTTTTTAATTATTTTTTTAAAAATATTTTTAATCACATATTTTATCTTTCATACATCAAACCATAAAAATTGCTATAGCAATTATTCTAAATAATATTTTAAACAATACTCTATTCATAGTATCTCATGGCATTCACCATCGCTCTTTTTTTCCTCATTCACTATCATTCTATTATTATTAAGTTATGATTAATTAAATTGTAACTGTAGTTTTATATTTATTTTTACTCCATAAACATGGGAGTGTCAATACTCAAGGGAGATGGGTTGGACAGTTCAGGAGAAAAGAATACAAGTGAGAGGTCTCGGGTTCAATCCGTCCCACTTACACTAAAGAAAAAAGGGAGCATAAATATTAATTTGATATGCGAAAATTTGATCACGTGGAGCCAATATTGATGGTACAATTTTCATATTTCTGCATCACGTGGAGCCAATATTTATGGTACAATTTTCATATTTCTGCACCCAGTTACTTAAAAGATTAATGAATAAGCTAAGTATTTGTTCCATAAATATGCTTTTGAATATTTCAATAATCTTCTTCCTACTGTTAGGTTCAAGGTTTCTAATAGTTAGAGGAGAACTTTTAGAGTTCTCTCCACTAATAGGTTCAAAGTTCAAATTTTAGGTCACATTTGGGGTAAGGGTGTGAACGAAAAAAGAAAAAGGGATAATTTCAGAAAGCTCCCCTGAGGTTTCTGACAATTTCACTGAGCTCCCCTGAGGTTTGAAAAATTACATATACCTCCCTTGATTCGATAGTTTTAGTAACAAAACCTTAAAATAATATTGACTTGGTCAAATTTTTTAAATGACTACCCAAAAATGCCCTTGTGTAATGAGTTTTAATTTACTTCCCTATAGAATTATAAGATTATCTAATGTAATTATAAGGAAAAGGTGCCGAAATTTTTTATGTCCATACCTACTATTTGATAAACAACTATAATAATAATTTTATTACTATGATAGGATACTTTTGATGGTATGTTATTATAGATTTAGATTTATAAGATAGAAAATAAAATGTTTAAATAATTGATTCAAAATTTATGAATTTTTTGAGTAGTGAGATTATCATAATTTAGTAGTGATTTTGGGCAATTTCTTTTTGATTTATTGTTAATTTTAATACCAAAAAATAGAAAATAAAGATTAGCAGGATTATGTATAAAGTTAACTCATTAAAAAAATCATTAGTTCAACATTTGGTTATAATAGAAACCGGAGATAATAGTGGTAATTTTAGAATTTTATTGGCAAAAAATTAAAACAAAAATGAATAAGAAGGAAAAATAATTTTAAAGTCATTCTACGTATAAGCATACCAAACAAGGGAGTTTCATTAAAATATTTAAGGGTAGTATTGTCATTTTAAATGACAAGAGATGTATGTGTAATTTTTCAAATTTCAGAGGAGTTCAGTGAAATTGTCAGAAACCTCAGGGGAGGTTTCTGAAATTATCCCAAGAAAAAAAATTAATTTTCTTTTCTCCTCTTTCCTTCAGGCGAAGCATTTCGCATAAATCTGTTACGTCTCATATGAATCGTCAATATATATAGTAACTCCAACACGCAGGATAAGACAAACAAAAGCAATAATTATTGTTGGCTAGATGTTTGCCGGACAAGGGGCAGGAACGGCTGCAACCGGACAAGGTGTAACCGTTCCTGGCGGTTTTGGTCATTTTCAACGGCGCGTAATTTTAATTGCACACGGCGTAAGTTTGTTTGCACAACGTGTAACTTTAGTACAAAATTTTGTGGGCTCCACACACGGTGTGAAAATCGATGTACAACTAATGATTTAGACCGTACATTTTTTTTGGGCCAAAATCTGACCGTGAACAATTCAGGAGCGGTCATTCTGACGACTGCTCCTGCCCCTCGTCCTTTTTTTGTGTGTGGTGAAACTGTCCCCCGTCCTTGCCTAACAGGGGTGTTTTTTTTTTGGAGTTTGTGTTTGATGACGTGAATTATTCGTTCCGGAGAACTCGCATAAGATTATTTTGAGTGCGGGTGGATTTTATTCCTAATCAAGGATTGGACAAAGTGGGATTTACCTTCTTGGAATCAAATGGGAAATCTGCAATCAATAGTTTCAGAATTTCTAGTTCTATACTTAGTTTTGCATTTATATAATTGGTAATATCTTTTGCAAAAGCAATTTCCTAAAGAAAAAGGTTTGCTTCGTGGGCCAGATAAGCTAAGATTGTTCCTGGTGTTAGATTTTGAGGAAGAAAAATTAAACCCAGAATGTGTCTAAATGCAAAAGGAAGCAAGTGAATTTCTACATTCAATTTGAAAATTTGACGCAAATTAAGTGTACTAACGATTATTGTTGAATAGCGTTTCAAAAATTAAAAATGAAAATAAAAACGTATTGTATATGCAAGTACAATTGACCCTAGACAATTGTTGAATCAGGAATATAGTTTCACCTTTCCTAACGTACCATTTTGCATCGTATAGGACAGATAAAAGTTATGAAGAAGCATATTAATCACATAAGACCAGACCAAACAAACGCAGAAGAATGATGGATTATTCATCTTATTCCCATCTATCTATCCCTGTGAACCAAACAGGCCCGCCTATTGCTACAAAAAGCCATATCCCAACGATTGAAGTATAGACACTCGCAACAATTAGTCTGATTCACATGATCAATGAAGGCTTCAATTCTAATTTCGGAAAATATTGTTGTTTTGATTTGTATGTCCAATATATGGAAGTTGATATTTCCAAAACTCAAAGTGGATTTTTAAAAAAAAAAATTTAGTATGAGAAGAATGAGATTTAAGAAACGGAGAGGGGAAGAAGAATTAGAACCAGGATTTCTACACAAAGTGGATTCTAGGATGATTTCTTTTTGCTTAAAACTTTACGGGTGAACTTCTATAGCTAGTATGAAAGTTCATATGGGTCTCAACTAGAGCAAAAATGGGTTTTTCTAATGTCCATTTCTAAAGTTAGTTTTGACAATTTCAACTTCCACTTTGAATAGACTAATAAAAATGAAAATTTTATAATTCTGTTTTATAGTTGAATTAGAACTTTGATATTAAGGTGAATAATGCCAACTTTTAGACTTAATATTTCAAGAAACATCTTCTAACATATATGCTAGATTTGTTTGGCCATTCTAATACATGAATTATGAATTTATGTCGTATAAAGTTGCAAAAACTCGCCAAACCGATTATGCACTCTCTCCACAAATATGTCATCACATCACATCCCTTTCCTTTCACAAAATTTTTTCTTCTGTCATGTGGATAAATATCCATTTGAGAAGAAACACTTCTCACATAATATAAAACAATTGCCTAAACTTAAACTCAATAGTGCCATTTAAATAATTTAAAACATTTTCAAGAACATACACAAAGATGGGCTTGTGATAACCTTTTGCTTTCACAGTGACTCATCCCCTTTTTACAGCATGCTTGTTTGGTACCATTAATCATACATAAAACAAAATTTTCTATTCTGTACCCTAACAAGCACATAAAATATGGATGGTGGCCACACTATAAGTTCTAAACATTATCATTGACCCCCTAAATTCAATAAGCATTAGCTAAGGAAAATTAATTTTTTACAGACAACTAATTACCCAAGCCACCTCCTATGCTCTGCCCGGAAAGCAGAGACTAGAATAAGGCAATATAAAAACCTTGTAATAAGTTAATTTCTCCGTATTCCATACAGGCATGTTTTTGTGATGGCATTATGTGTATCACATGAATTGTAAGTGCTCTACAAATCAGAAAACTATAGCCGGGTTCTGACCACATCTTCCCCCAGTCCCCTAGATTGTGTGAACTTAAGTATTCCATTTAGACACTTGTTGGTGTTGCAAATCATTCAAGTGCTTCACACCGTAAGGTGGGAAGCCACAGAATTTTTATTGGAATCTTAGCACAAAAGCACCAACTTCTTTCAGAAAAGTTTGTCTCCTAAGTGCTCAAATGCTTGTATAGATCCACTCAGCCTGATAAGTATTTTCCAAACTTCAACTATTGGAGAATTAACAAGTGCTCTTAAAAATATATACCACTTCCGTTTCCATATTAAGAAAAGAAAAGCAGCTTACGGTTACCCATATTGCACATGATGGATAAGATCTTATAGTTAGGTGATGATTCTTTAATTTGTCATCTGATTTGAAATATAGAATGGATCCTTGAGATATCAGATTCCAAAGCATATTTTTTGTAGATAGAATCCTAGTTGTATTTACAAAAGGAATAGAGAATCCTCCACTTGTAAGATCAATCAATACAGTTTAATTACAGAATGACAGATCTTTACTTCATTTTTATAGCAATTTCATCAATCAACACGGAAAAATAAATGATACTGCAAAGGCCAAAAAATCTCCTATCCACTTTGGCATTTCTGAAGATAATTTCATCATCATCTCTTCATTTACAAAATTTGTGATCAGTTTTTTGTTATTACTGAAAGCACTTATAAGACTAGTAATCTTTAAGAGCAATTTCTGACTTTTAGGCTTTAGTACCACTAAAATATTCACAAGAAAAAAAAAATTACATAGATTCAATGCATGGATTCATTTGCTTGTAGGTCATTTTTGAGTTGCATCAAAATTTGTCGACCATTTGCTCAATACACATCCAACTTTGCAAGGAATTAAGCAACCATGTAAATAAAAGTTTGTTTCATGAAACTAAAGCTTTAATTTGAAGTTGTACAACTCATATAGATATCTCAGCGTAAGTGGTTATCATTTTCCTTATTTTGTATAAAGCCTAATTGTTGTGATCTTATTGAAGCATTCTCCTTTAGGAACAAAGCGACAAATGTCACCTAACATGCAATTCTACATCACGAGCTTTGTATACTATATCAATTTAATCACGCAATTATTTTCTTTAATGGTTTTTGACAGGGGCCTTATTTGGTCTCTTTCTTGCTATCTTTTCTATCTTTTTTTTTCCATCATGTCCTTCATATTTAATTGCGGATCGTAACAAATGAGAATATCACAGATCTTTTCGTCCATTTCTTGTACCTTTAGAGTTAAGGGGAAGTGACTAACCAGTTAGTTTCTTCTCCAGCATAATAATTTCCTCCAGAAAAGAAATCAATAATTGGAGAGTAAAAAATTTTCTAGATTGAGATGGACAAAATGAGAATCATGAATCTACAATCAAGTGCAAATATAGGGGACAGTACCACCTAGTCATAAGGCTATCCATTTTCGTCTCTAGTGTACTTTATGATCTGATAATAGCTTTAGAGCAAAAAGTACCTTTAACAGGTTTTTTTTGAGTACAAGAGAGAAATCCCTCAAGACCAAGCAATTATTTAAGATATTAACCAATAAATTGGCTACCGTGATTAATTTTCAGACGTCATTCGCAGCAGCGTTTTGTGATCCAAGTGCTCAGGACAATCAATCAATCCCCTTAATGGCTTGCTAAGTAATTATGAACTCAAAAAAAAGGATAGCAGCCTATTAGCCTTTATTAATTAAATCTCCAAATTAATCAATGTGCTTAATTCGTAGGCCATTTTCAAGAGAGGTGTCCACTCGTAATCCCACTCTCCTAAATAATACAATATACCCTACTTGCATCACATTGCACTAATCTAAAACAGTATTTGTTGGTCAATGAAACAATCTCCACTTCGTAAAGTTACCGAAACAAAACGGACATCTTTTTCATTGAAAGATTTGTGCATAACTGATTCGCTACCCGGTCAGGTTGTATGACTCATATCGTGATTCTTGTTGGCCTCATTAAATGGTGAAAAATCAAGAGTTATAATCTCATTATTTTAAGAATTAATCTATTTTGCATTGATAATATATACACTAGTAATTATGTTACATGATAAATAATTTCAAATTTCACACGTATATTGTACATCTAGACCTAATAATATATATATTTATTAGTATAAAAAGATTAATACTTGCCTAAATTTTGTCATCATTTATTCATCATATATAGAGTTTTTCCATTATCAATGCTCATCCCCTTTAGAGCAAAATTTGAGAAATTAAAAGGCTTATAAGCTTTATTCGATGTGTGAACACTAAGTCAAATATCACCTTACACATTTTTTTTTTTAAACTAAAAAAGTAGAGTAGAATCTAGTTGCTTCTCTCTCCCTCCCACCAAAACCCCTGCCCCTAGCTTTTTTTTGTTCTGTCAATGGATAAGGGAATCTAAGTGGAATAAGAGTAAGCACATCCATGCACACGAATACTTCATCAAAGTTTTAACCCCTCTAGTCATCCCTAGCTCTTTTGGGTATAAAGGACATTAACATTGTCTATGCTCGTACACCATTTCGTGTTCAATAGAGAAAAATTCGAAAGACAGAGATAGAGAGAGAGAGATGGGAGACCAATCTGGGCTGTGTAGGGCATTGAGCGTATTTTTTGACAAGGCAAAATGTTACTTGGCCATGGTCTCCCTCCAATTTGGTTATGCTGGCATGTACATTATTTGCATGGTTGCCTTCAAGCGTGGTATGAGCCACTGGGTTCTGGTAGTCTACCGTCACGCAGTTGCCACCCTAGTCATGGCTCCATTTGCATATTTTGTTGAAAGGTTAGTTTGTTCACTTTCTTCCATGAGTAATCCTGGTGTTAAAAATCAATCTCATCTTTTAGCCACTTCTTCATGGCCAATCATTACATTTTATTTTTATTAGATAGTATGTAAATATAACTTGTTGACAATCAATTATTTTAAGTTTTTTCACCCACCTAAAAATTTTTAAAATTTTTTAGCTTTTATTATATGTACTTGATTTTCATTTGATCGTTGGTTATGTTTATTATCTTTATTTTATCACACTTTGTGCACCTCAGACGATCATGTTGAAAAAATCGTGGCCTAATAGTCCATTGATGTTATGTGCCACATTTATCACGAACATTGTATATGATTAGGTAAATCATCAGTTAAATGGTGTTTATGCAGAAAGTTTAAGCTAGAAAGTTTTCTGATTGGTATTGTTTCTGCCTTATTTCATGCAGGAAAATAAGGCCAAAACTTACTCTCAGAGTATTCCTCAAGATTCTGGCGCTTGGCCTCTTGGAGTAACGCGCTCAAACACTCTATTTCTCTGTGTATATACACGCATGGGCACACACTAAACACACACACATCACATATTGTACGGATGTGCATGTTTTTCTATTCTATGCCGTCAAGATACTGAATAGAATACCAATAAAGAAAATGATTCCAGCATCAAAATTAAAAAATTATAGTGTTAATTATCACATACCCTCTAAATTTATATGCTGTTTGACACTGATTTCACACTTTTCCAAGAAAATTGTGAGGGATTTTACTTTTCATAATAGAAAGACCTACAAATATATGCACGTACAGGTCGGAAAAAAAAATTGCTTGCTTAGAAAATTGACACCCATCGGTAACTTGATGTCACTTCACTTTGTGTTGGAATATTCTTGAAATTAAGAGAGGCCGTTTTTTTTTTTTTTTTTTGAAATTAAGAGAGGCCTTGTTGAAAATTGAATATTTCTTAGCGTAGGAAAAGAGAAATACCAAAGGCTAGCCACAGATAGTGATTTTATGATTTAAACCATCTTAGTATCTTTTGTCTTGCTTTTTATCATGAAAAAGGAACTCAAAGAAAAACCCATCCAGACCTCAAAAAGTGAAGTCCCATCCAGACCTTAGGACTAATAATGTGGCCCTGTGGTGTTAGTAAACACCACCCACCACCACCCCGGGAGCCCAAAGAAAAACCCCTTCTTTATTTTTTTCGCAAAAAGGCTCTTTCATTTTTAATTTATACAATGGGATACTTATTTCAAATCGCGCAACTTTCTCATTTGATATTCAGTTCAATACTTTTACCAATTTAATTCATAGATATAAAGTTAATAATAATTTATAGATGTGACATATTAAACTCTACTTAGGTGTTTCATGTGGTGTTATACATGTATGTGTAGTTTATAAGCATAATTAAGTTTATCTTACTTCTTAAAATAACATGTCATCTACCAGAAAAATGAATTTATGAAAACAAAGAAACATTTTATTCTTTTGACAAATTGGAAAAAAATGTCCACAGCTTTGGTACAATGTAGCGGAAAAGTACACATAGAAACCTTTTTTTTTTCTCTTTTCCTTTCTCTTATTCTGGGAGATATTGTTGCACGGGCCTTCTCCTGGTACTTGGATTTGATTATTTCTGTCACTGAACTTTAAGTTTCAGATGTTGATCATCGCTTACTTTGACGATTGAGTGCCCCGGAAGTAATAGTTAATTTTTCAAACTTGCCTTACTGCGGATCCTAGTCATTGGGCCATTAAGTTTAATAGGTACATGTACCTAGCTCTTTTCTTAGGGGAAAAAAAACGAAAGCACTAAAATTTAATAAAAAGTCAAAACCAAGAAGATTAAATTCGAAATGTTTGAATTAACTGGTTATGTTACTGAATTAAATGTCAAAATAAAAACATACTTATTCATAGACTAAATTCCATGTTTCATGATTTGTTTCTTCAGGCCAGTGCTTGATCAAAATTTATACTACGTTGGCATGAAGTCAACATCTGCAACATTTGCATCTGCTTTTGTCAATGTTCTCCCGGCAGTTACTTTTATAATGGCCATCGCTTTCAGGTAATATGTCGTTTGCGTAAACCTTTTCATAATATTGATAATGATGATAAAAATATTAGACAAAAACAACAAAGAATTCTGATACTTTTTTGGGTACAAAGCAAATGGATACATCCAAGCTACCTTTTGCTATTTATCTTGGTCACTTTTGTTTTGGATGAAAAAGTGTACATTATAGACAAACCATGTATGAACATAATCTGTGCAATTTAAGGAAGTAAAGTCCCATCCTGTGCTTGGCAGTTGAGGGTAGGAAGGGTGTGAGAGGGACGAGAGGGAAAAAAAAAAAGAAGAAGTAAAGTGCATATAATTGATTTTACATTTTTTTTCATGATTTTCTGCACAGCTCATGTATACTCTAATTCTATGGACCAGGTTGGAAATAGTCAACCTTAAAAGATACATAGTCTTGCAAAGGTGATTGGAACAGCAATAACAGTTGGTGGAGCAATGGTTATGACTTTGTATAAAGGCCCAATAATCAATATTCTATTTTCACATGGAGGAGGTCATCACAGTTCCACTAATGCTTCATCTGATCAGCAGCATTGGGTCACTGGCATAATAACACTAATATCCTGTATAATTGGTTGGTCTGGCTTTTTCATATTGCAGGTGAATTCATTTCCATTTTCAGCTTTCTACCTTCTTTCAATTAACTTCAAATTTTGCATTGAATAACTCCAGGTTGCATCATGTACACTAAATAATGCACAAAATCTATAAAAGTTGTAACCATAATGCTACAATAATACTTAAAGATTCCAAACTTACGCGCATGCAATACAAGATTCCCATTTCCACATTAGAGCTTATTTTTTAGGTCATCATATACGTGTAATTTTCTAACTTTTTTTTTCTTTTTTTTTGATAACTACTACTTGTTTATTAGAATATTAACTAATTCTGGCTCCATTTGAATTAGCTGTTTTGGGGGTGTTTTTGAAAAATTTTATTGTAGCAGTATATATGAAAAATTTTTACTATAATTTTTTTAAGTATTTGATATATTGTATAGATGAGATGTTTTTTGACTTATTGTGTATTACTGTAGCATTGCATTTGAAAAATTTGTTTTTGAAAAAAATGGCCAATCCAAACGGACTATCTAATTTTTAATACTTTTTGATGTGGAAAGGTGGTTTCACATTAGAGGCAATTCATTCAAACCATTAGGATGTTGTATTTTTCGAAATCCAGTTACTCGATTTAGAAACCCTAACTTCAATTCTATTTACTCGAATTTAACACAATTATAATGAACCCATTTCAAATTTGTTTTATTTATTATTTGTTACTAATTTCTGTTTGCATCCATGTTATTTTCAGTCAATGACTCTCAAGGAATATCCAGCGGAGCTCTCCCTAACAGCCTTAATTTGTTTGATGGGCATGATTGAAAGTGGAATTGTTGCTTTAATATTTGAACGCAATATGAGCGCTTGGGTAATAGGTTTTGACTCTAGATTTCTTGCTGCAGTTTACTCCGTAAGTGGTCTCTAAATTTACATATTTGTTTCCTTTCCAACTTGAAATTGAATTATTTTTTATCATTAATTGATAACTTTTTTTACATGATTTTTAACGTCCAGATATATATTGCAAAACTTAGTTTGGTTTCGTCGACTATTTTCCTTAGATTACGTTCCAAATTTCCCGCATGCGAATTGGTTACTAAGAAGAGCTTTTGCAATTGCTTTTGTTCTTGTCATATAAGTGGAAATTTCTACCATGTAGGAATATTTGCTTAGACACAGTACAATGCTATTCTCATAATCTCTTGTTAGTTGCTTGTCCTAGTAAGATATAAGAGTTAAAAGAAAATTTGTAATACAAAATTTTCTAGCAATGGGCGAGCATTTTTGCCTAGTTTTAGCTTTAATTGCATCTGACAGTAACAAATTGATTTGACTTTAGATCCTTGTTGCTATCTGAAATTAGTAAAAATGTTAACCACCATTGGATTAACAAATTAATAAACTGTTCAACCAAATTTCATTATTTGGTTCCGGCAGATAATGACTAATAACTGCACCCACAATGATCCCTCTTCTAACCATCTTGTAAATTTTGTGTTAGGGTGTGGTATGCTCTGGAATTGCTTATTATATGCAAAGTGTTGTAAACAAAATTCGAGGTCCAGTGTTTGTGACTGCGTTCAGTCCTTTAAGCATGGTGATTACTGCTGTCCTAGGAGGTATTGTGTTGGCTGAGCAAACCCATCTTGGAAGGTATATATAAGCTTAAACACTTTTTCACTTGCGGCACCCAAGTTGCAGTTCCAATTCACTGCAAGAGTTTCCAACTGAGATATTAGTTGTGTTTGGAAAGCAAATTTGTTTTTTAGAAAGATTTTTTCCTATTATTTAATAAACACACAATTCAATTATTTGTTTGTCTTCTTAATTACTATTTTTTTGTGTCATAGTTACAAAAGGTGTTACACTGATGACACGTAAAAAGACTCTAAAAAGTATATTTGGAGAATTTCTAGAAGATATTCCCTAAGTACCTTTTTGTTGCCCATGCACTCTTATTTAATATCTACTGCAAAAAAATTTCAAAAAAAAAAATTTCAAGATCTTCGAAAAAAAATTTCAAATTTTGTTTGCTTGTATCATACACGCAATTTCCATCCACCTTTTTATCTCACATACATCACATCATAAAAAGTGTTGCAGTAATTATCTCAAATAAATATTTCAAATAACCTCCTATCCAAACTATTTTTCTAGAAAACATGAGCCAAATAGAGCTTGAATGTTTCGCTTGTCTTCAATCTTTCAGTTTAATTGGAGCTATAGTCATTGTCATCGGCCTCTATTCCGTGATATGGGGAAAAAGCAAAGATCTAACTGCTGCAAATGCAGAATTTGAGAAAGGCAAAGCCAGTCAGTTAGAAACATTTGAGAAGAATATATCAGATTTTGGGGATGATATTGATGTTGAATCCAATGGGGTATCAAAATCTGCAGCGAAAAAATTTCCACCCGAGCCATGATTGAAATAGTGTATTAGATATATCATTTTGCCGGTTTTATAAATGCTGCAACTTATCCTATGTCCTAAGGTTGGATTGGTCAAAACGTAGTTACATTTTGATTTTGTTTGGGTAGTTTTTATAGCTTGTCAATGAACTTCCTTTACATCTATTAATTAACAAGAGCTTTGCGTTTTGTGTTGTACTCAATCTTAATCCTGTGCAATATGGTGCCCTTTTTTGTCTTTTTCTCTTTCTTTTTTCCTGCTTATCCATTTTGGAAGGGGAATGCAGAACAAAAGTTCCAACATCCTGCATCATGGAGCAGATATCCAACCACAAAGTAATCTGCAATATTTCTGGCAAACGGATAAAAAAATTAAAAAAAGATGCAGTGTGAAATATATAAATAAAGTTAGATTTTAAATATCAAGAAAAAGGACCATGTCACTTTTTTCCTTCAGATCATTCATTGCTTCTTTTCAACTTATTATCTGCATAATAAAAAACAAATTATATTTTTGTCAACATGATGCAAACTCATTCTTTATTTTTAAAATTAACCTGTTCTTAATATGCAAATTATATACGGGAGAAATAGAGTTTCGGTCCCTAATATTTGGCTTGTGTACCAAACTGGTCTGTCGTATTTCCACCAATACAAATTTGGTCCCCAAAGTGTTTGGTCTAAGGTAAATTTAGGATAATTGACAAATAATGGACAAAATCAAATTGTTGTTAGGCAAACAATTTTGAGTTTGTAGTTTTGGTCCTTAATAGTTGGTATTTGAATTATTGTAGTCCCTTAAGCTTTAATTAGTATATTAAGGGTTCATAAAAAGAGATTTGAATTCAAATTAGATTAAGTTTTGATGCCTACTAGATTCCTGCAAATCCAAAACGTTGAAAAGCTAATTAATCCTTTTGTTTCTTCCTTTTTATTTATTATTCCATTTACCATGCTACTAATTTCTCACATATTTCTTCTCTCTTGCGAATTCGGCCTCTAATTTGGCATAGTATGTGTACTAATTGTTTTGCACAATGAATTATTAATTAATAATGAGTTCTATCAATTTTTCATTTACATTAATAATTAAATTATCTCTTAAATATCCTTTCAAACAAAGGCAATCTATATGTTATATGTAAACTAAGCTGATCATTTGATATATAATTCTTTTTGTTTTTTCCCAATATGTTATCAATTAGAAATATATTAAGACTCATCTCTCAAGAAAAATATTAAGTCAAGAACTAAATTGCCTTCAAAAGTTATACTTTTCAAACAAAATGTTCTTGTTCAATGTCAAATTATTGAATACATTCAAGGTTGTTGTACCAGGATGAGTTTCATAACGAGATAAGGTTTTCAAAATAATGGACAAGACTTAACTGAAATATATAACTCATTGAGTATACTCAAGATTAGTATTTTTAGAGGTAAATTTTAGAAATCACATATGATGTGTTTTCAGGCGCAAAGTGACTAAGATTGAGGTCTTAAGATTTAAAGGTTCTGAGTTCAATTCCATCATTTCCTGTTCCTATGTCTTAAATCTTACCCTTCCCTTACTAAAAAAAACATTTAAAAAAAGTGCCACTCAATAATCTAGGAATTACAAGAGTTGTAATTAGTAGTAAGTACTTACCTACTGAATTATTTTGCTTTTTGAGTTTATTGAAGATCAAAATAACTAATTGGATCCTACCTTCTAGGAAATTAAAACCTTAATTTTAAATATCAAAACCTATTTGAGAGGATTATAAATTTTGAAAAAAAGCGAAATTTACTTTTGATGCCATTTTTTTGATTTTGTATTACATATGTAGCAATTCGTATTTTATCTTTACTTCTTATTTGTATGATTGAGTAATTTATTGAATCTACACTCTATTGTTGATTCATGCAAACTAAACAGTCCCAATCTATTGTATTGGCAATGTAACATGAGAATCGTTCTCAAATACGAAAAAAATTGCCTATGCCCTTTGATGATGTACCATCTCAAAGCCCTGCTGCTGATGGAGAATCATAAGTTACAGTTTGATGTGCTTAACAAGCATCATGTGAATGATGATACTAATATCGGTTGTCATGCCTAGGTCTTATGACTCTTGAACTTCAAAAGCAACATAAGCTCATGAATGCTCGTGAAACAATAGTGCATTTATAAGAGTTATTTGATGCAAGATCAAGACTAAGAGGTATAGACCTCAACGGAAACTTAGGGTGCAAAATGCTGGAAGGTTCACCTGTGGTATCATTTGATAAATGATTGACTATATTGAAAAAACTGGACCAATTATGATTTGTAATGGATTATGAGTACAATGTTAACATAGTCGTGCAGTCTCTTCCTATCCATTTTTCATGGTAAACTTCAAACGTGAACAAATTGGAAGAAATTTTTACCCGAATTGTTAAACATGTTTAAGGATGACAAGACCAACCTTAAGAAGGAAAAAGGCCAAGCAATCATGGTTGTACAAATGTTAATATAGTCCGTGCAGTCTCTTCCTATTCCATTTTTCATGGTAAACTTCAAACGTGAACAAATTGGAAGAAATTTTACCCGAATTGGTTGAAACATATTTAAGGAAGACAAGATCAGCCTTAAAGAAGGAAAAAGGCCAAGCAATCATGGTTGCTTCTTCCACTTTCAAGTCTAAGATAAGAAAGTTAATTCTAAGACTGAAAAGAAGGGGGGTAAAACAAAGGGGATTATTTCAGAAACCTCCCTTGAGGTTTCTGACAATTTCAACTTAGCTCCCCCAATTTTAGAAAATTACACTAACCTCCCTCAGTTCAATAAAATGACTACAATACCCTCTACTTAACAGATAATTTACCACATATATGGGATACAAAAAACCAAACCAAAAGTAAAAGAAAATATAAAAATCTGCAACAACTTGTCATCATCCCCAACCCTACTTTAATTAACAGCAGGTTTATTTTCTCTTTCCCTCCCTTTTTTCTACCTCTTATGATTCTCTTTTTCCTATCCATAACCCCCACAGTCCTCTTCCACCCGTCAACCTACACCACCATGCAAAACCTACCCGAAGTGTTTATTTCTTGGTCTATTTCTCTCTTTCTGTGGTACTTAACTATTAGCCTCCTTGTTTATTTTCTTCTCTTATTATAAATTTGCATATATTAAAGAATCAAAATTTCCAAAATTAACAAATTGATGGGAGCAAATGAAAATTTCAATGGTCAAAATTCGATGGAGATGATGAAGATGGTTGTGATAGAGGGGAAAAAAAATGAAAATAATGGGGCTACGGTTGGAAGAGAAAAAGGGATGGACTCTGGGTTATGCTATTATGTCTATTATGCCACTAGAATTAATGATCTTTATTTAGTTTTCATTTTTGTTTGATTTACAAGTATTGGTGATGGTTTGTCGTAAAGATTAGTTTCTCTGTTCCTGAAGCCATTGGAGTATGGGGTTGCCCTTGGCATAGACATCAATAGTGGTTGGCCAGGTCTTCTGTTCAAGGAAGGTGATATGCGATAGGTATTGGATTCATTTGAGGTGTGAGATTAGTCAATAGACAAAATATAGTGTTAATTTGGGGTGGGAAGCTTTTGAGGTATTTTAGTTGGTGGTGGTGGTTATGGTCTATTTGTAAAGTGATTCGGGAGAGTTTGGGATTTTGATGATGCTGAAATTGATAGAATTTGGGGATTAAGTTGGAGTGCAATTTTGGTAAAATTTGGGATTTTAGTGATACCAAAATTGATAGAATTTGGGAATTAAATTGGAGTTCGCTTGAACGATTGATGAGGTTTTGGCTTTACAATTATTGTGGAAGCATAGCAAATTTGATAAAATGTTTGTTTCTTTTTTTTTTGGTAAATTGATCACTAAACCTTTTTTCCACTTTCTTTTGATGTCATGATATTGCATAAGGGTATTTTAGGATACTTAAGTATAATTCTAGCCTAATGGATCTATAATGTTACTTAAATAGTAAAAGCAAGGGAGGTTAGTGTAATTTTTTAAAATTGGGGGGAGCTAAATGAAATTGTCAGAAACCTCAAGGGGGGTTTCTGAAATTATCCCAAAAAAAAGACTTGAATCATTTGCTAATGTGGACCAAGGCAAAGTGCGCCTATTTTTGCTGTGGATGAATTTCAGGACTTACATTGACACCTTGAAGGAGATTAAATTTAGTGAAGCTTCTATTACAAGTGTGCATATTATTGAATAGAGGCGGCAATTCCTATCCAAATCCATTTAACCATCCATATCAACTGCAATTTAATGAACATGGATCTACCAAAAAATTTAAATGGATATTAATGGTTGTCCAAGTAAATCCATTTATTTTTTTTTCCAAGAACTTTTTACGCTTTTATTCCAAAAAAGCAGAACAAATTACATGAGGAAGACAGGCGGAAAAAAAACAGAGGCTAATGCGTATGGGTACTACTCCTGTACACGCAGAACCCGAATATTTGAGAATTCCCTACTATCCAGTAGAACTGTTGCCTTACGTTCCCCCGGGAGGCTAGCAAAGGACGTAGCGACCCCACTCCCTTCCCAAATTGGATCCTGCTAGCGCATCGGCTCGGCGCAGTTCGCCTCCCTAAAGATGTGACAAACAGAAGCAGACAAGGACTCAACCAACTGTCAGATCTGTCGGACAAAGTTGCAGAGAGGCCCACTTAGAAGAATTCCTTGAGTTAACCAGAGCAACCAGCGGGAGCGAGTCCGCTTCCACCATTAGTCTCCCCTTGAACGCCATGGAGCACAATCGAAGGCCATGGAGCAGCGCCAGACTTTCCGCTGTTAGGACATCCGTCTCCCCGAACTCCTTATAGAAAGCAAAGACGACCTTGCCTTCGTGGTCCCGGAGCAAGCCACCCCCTGCTCCCCGTCCCTGAAAACACTCGCGTCCGTGTTCAACTTCGTACACTGAAACGGAGGCCGCTTCCATGAAACGGCCAAGCTTCCAAGTTTCATCAGGTGCGGGATGACCAAGACCCGCCATGGGTCCTCCGGATCCCCTCTGAAGTGCTTCCGGCTGAAGAATATTTGCCCCGCCCTAATCGTACCATAAAAATTTCTACCATGCGGATGACCCACGAGCGTTAAAAATCTCCCCTTCGAACCGTGCTCTATTCCGGCCCTTCCATAAAAAACCATAATATAGCGCACGGAAGCGTCACCCTAATATGACCCCGCCCCACAAAGATGACGAGAGGAACCACGCCAGGCACATAGCCGAAACCGAGCGAGGGCTGGGTCCCACAATCCCAAATCGCTTAATGAAATGGTCCCAAACCTGAGCCGCAATCGGACCATCCAGGAAAAGATGTACCAATGATTCCTGATGCGGCCGAGCAGTACAAGCAACAAGAAGCAAAACTGATGCCCCGATTTTGTAAAATTGAATCCACAGGGACCATCCTCCGTAGAACCTTCCACACAAAGAAGGAAATCTTCAGGGAACCGTCTCACTCAAAATCCGGCTATCCCACTAATGACAAGTTACGCCTCTGTCTAACCGCAGCCCAAGCCATTTTTAGCGAGAAGTTGCCGGACGACGAATCCTCCCAAACCATGTCATCTTCTTGGCCGGGGAACAGTTGCACCAGTTGGATTTGCTGCACCAAATAAGGAGGCAACCAACTCTCCAACCGCCCTCGATTCCATCCATCATCACCGTAAAATTCCGCCAGCAGCATATGCGGGTATTCAGTACTTGACACCATTTCCGCCAAGGGCCGATCTGCTAGCCACCGATCAAACCAAAAATCGACGAACCCCCTACCTAAGCACCATTTGATTTTGCTCTCAGCAACGTCCCGAACCTTCTCCAGTCGACGCCAAGACAATGGAGGTCTAGCTACCTTCACCACCATTGGGTGCACCCCATTGATGTATTTCGAGTGCATGAATTCGGCCCATATGGAGTCCCTCTTCCATAACCTCCACCATAGTTTACAGGCGAAGGCCCTGCTCATATCGGCGAACAACCGGAACCCCAGCCCTCCTTCCTCCACTGGATAGCAACACCTCTCCCAGGACCTCCATCGAATACCTTTCACCCCGCCAGGTTTGTCCCACAGAAAAGCACTACAGATTCTCCCCAAGATCTGAACCACACCCTTGGGAGGACTCATTACCTGCAATAAGTACATCGGCATGGAGGATAGCACATGGCGTAGTAGGATCACTTACCCCCGAGGAAAGCAGACGCGAGCTCCAGTGAAACAGCCGGTCCGGCATCTTTGCCACGAGGCCATCAAATAGACCACACGTCGCTCGTCCCTCGAGATTGGGAACTCCCAGGTAGGTAAACGAGAGCTCTTGTCGTCGAAAATGGAGCTTCGTCGTCACCAAACGCGCATGCTCCTCTGAGGCCTTGTTTGAGAGCGCGAATGAGCTCTTGCTAGCATTTATCCGCTGGCCCGAATACGCCTGATACCTCTCAAAGAGTCCTGAGAGCGCATCTAGGCATTCCTCAGAGCATCTCGTAAAAACCCAAGATGTCATCTGCAAATGCCAGATAAGGCACCCGGCTACCACCTGAAATGTAAGACCGACCCTCGTCGCTCTGGAACAGGCAATGGAACCCGCGACCCAAAAATTCTGCCACCAAAATGAACAACGCCGGCGAAAAGGGGTCCCCTTGACGAACCCCCCTGGAAGATTTGAAATAGCCGGCCGGAGATCCATTAACCAGAACTGAGAACCAATTATTTGCTAATGAACGAAAATTCAAATCCACGTTCCCCTCATCGAAACCAAACTGGCGGAGCATGAAGATGAGAAAACCCCATTCAACTCTGTCATAAGCCTTCTCCATATCCAACTTCAATATAAGATTCGGATTCTTTAGCCTCCGATCCAGCTCCCAAACCAACTCTTGTGCCATCAGAATATTATCTGCTATTCCCCTGCCTGGTACAAACCCTGTCTGCCAGTCGGAGACCAGCCGGGGAAGCAGCCGATTAATGCGAGTCGCCAAGATTTTGGAAATCAACTTCGAACTCACATACACAGGCTAATCGGCCCTGAACTCCTGCCACCGCGAGCACCCGCTACTTTGGGGATAAGAGTTATCGACGTGCTTGTAAATCCCCTGGGCTGTTGCCCGCCCCTCAAAGAACTCGCAAATCGCCTTTAGCAGATCTTCACAAATTATCGACCAGCAGCCTTGATAGAAGCCTGCACTAAAGCCATCTGGTCAAGGCGCACTTTCCTGTGACATTGAGAAGACAGCCTCCTTTCCCTCCTCCATAGTTGGTAACTGGTGTAACTCCGAATTGTCAAGCAGGGTCAATCTTGGGACAGGGAAATCCAAAAGTGGTTGTGCCCTCCCTTCTTGCTCCGAGGAGAACAAGGTTTTAAAAAAATCCACCGCTGAGGCTCTTATGCCCTCTATGTCCTCGATCCAGTGACCCGCTGCAATCCTTAATCCGGGAGATGAAATTCGAACTCCACCTTTGTCTCACCACCGAGTGAAAAAACTTGGTGTTAGCATAGCATCTCCCGATTGAATCCATTTAATCGCTGATTTCTGTCTCCAGTAGTCACACTCCACAGCCAGGGCGTGAGCATGAGTCGCTCTAGCCTCCCCAGGCTAGCTCTGGGATATCTCGTCCTGAGCAATGTCGTATGCCAGCTCGCGTTGGCGGAGAAGAACCTCAGCGTCTCTGACTTTCTGGAAAATATTACCAAAGGAATCCTGGTTCCACTGGCGAAGCCTATCTTTTGTATTACGCAGCTTGTAGAAGAAGGCTCTCGTACCCGTGGCATTCACAGGAGTCTGCCATACCTCCTTGACGACTGCCAAGAAATCAGGGTGAGTCCTCCATAGATTTCAAAAATTGGAAGGAAGAGGCAGAAACGTTAACCTCACCACACCGAATCACAAGCGAGGCATGATCTGACCGGCCGCGCATCAGATGCATGACTTTAGAACATCCAAATAACTCGGTCCAAGCCCCATTGCTAAGGGCTCTATCCAAACGCTGCCATACCACTCCATTAGTCCAAGTAAACTGCGACCCCTCAAAGCCCACGTCAGAGAGACCACAATTAAAGATTGCCTCATTAAACTCCTCCATATTCCTCGGATTGCCATTTAGTTGAATGGTTTTAAGTGGACAATCCACATACTTCACTTAAATCCATTTATTACAAAATTTTAATGACGGACAAATTCCAAAGAAAGAAGAAGAGAAAAAAGAAGAGGCAAAGAGAAGTATGATAATTAAAGTCTCATGTCCACGTTCATCCACTGTCATCCTATAATCATGGTTAGCAATACCGGCCGATTCTGATACGACTCAGCCGAGTCGTAACCAAAACGGAGGGGATTGGCATGATACCCGATTCCCGAATCATGTCCTATTCACGGCAACTCGCTCTAATTCGGCCAATATTGATCAATTTGAATCAGTGATGTATGATTTCGGCCTATATATCCGAATCAACTCGGAGTCGGCTCGGATATTTTTTCAAATTGTGTCTTTTTATATTTTTCTAATTTTAATAATTTTTTCAGATTTTTTGAAAATTTTTATGTGCTATAATGTGATCCGATATTTAACCGATATGCTACAATGGATGTGAAACAACTGCGACCATGACCCGCGATGGCAAACCATGCCTATAATACGATTGGGACAAAGAAGAGCAACTATCCTGTATGCTTCTGCCTTTGAGGTGTTTATATATGTACTACTCACGAAAAATTTTCTGCTAAATGGATTATTGAATGTTCTTCAAGGTAGTAAATAAGTTTTAAAGTTTTTTGTTTTTTGGGATAGTTTTTCGAACGGCATCAGCAATCAGAAATGGGAAATCAAAATAAATATGGGGGCATGGGGAACTCAGGACTCAGGACTTAGGAGTGCAACAGTGAAAAAGTGAAAGTAGTAAAGCAGCCAGCCACCTAGCCAGCCCAGAGCCGTAGCAGTCACTGATAGGAATAATTTAAAGCTCATCTCTGGCTAAGATTGGTGGTTGGTGGAAGATGTTCAAGTTGGTCTCCAATTGAAACTCTTGGGTAGTGGCTAATTGTTGGCACAAAACAAACGCACAGTAGAACCAATTTTAGCACATATAAAAAATATGTGGGAAGAGGAAAAAATAAACACACAACATATAATTAATAATTTATTTAACTCAAAATTCAACAATAACAATATCAAGTCATAATTTTTTACTTACGATAATTCACAACTTTCAACTTAGAGGTTTTTAATTCAACTCTTCAAGTAATAATCTATTACAGTAGTAGTATTTGTAGATTCCTAAACTTCCTACAATTGTAAATCAAAACTTACTTGGAACTGATTTGAAATTTCCTAATCTAATGTGGAAACTAAATAAACAGGAAATCAAAACAAGAAACTAAAAGAATTAGGAAACTAAATACTAAAATAGTTTGGTTTAATTTCCTTTATTCCCTCCCTTAAACCAAGCTCTTGTTGTTATCATCGCCAATGCCATCTCGAGCTTGAATCTCCATGAATAACTCAATGTAGTAAATACAACATTCAATCCCAACTTATGATTGGTTTTCAACTACATCTTCATACATGGTAGTTGACAAAAATTTGTACTTCTCAAACAATTTCTTTGATTGATCACTCTTGGTCAAAAAATTCAAATATATCCACCCTTTCTTCATCCAATGCTCCATAACTCAATTCATCTATGCTACTAATAAAATCTCCCAAAATTACAAAATCATGCTATCCACCACAAAAAATTCAACATCATCATGAACTTGTGTTGATTGATTCGTATTGACAATTGCATCAATTTTAGCAGTATCATAATTTTCAATTAATTTATCCACTCTATAATTCATCTCAACCAATTCCAATGTTTGAATTTTTTCTTCAAAAAAATTCATATAATTTTCAATTAATTTATCCACTCTATAATTCATCTCAACCAATTCCAATGTTTGAATTTTTTCTTCAAAAAATTCATCAGCCATGACAAAATCAAAATATTCTACATCATCACGATCTTTAGTTACATCTTAATTTCACTACTAATTTCACTTTCTTTCTCATCTGCTTGCAAATTTTCCTTTTGAACAAATTCCTCATCTTCATAGGCACCCCTACAACTTTTGCAATTTCTTCTTTCTATATCTCATCAAAACATTCTGTTTCTTCTTCCTCATCACAAGTTTCTTCTCCACCGTGATCACATTAAGAATTTATCAAAAATTTCCAAGCCTCCTTTGCCTTCTTTACATGGATGAATTTTTTGGTTACATGCAACTGGATTTGAGTGTTGAGATAGTAGAATGGCTTGCAATCTAACTGTCTATTCCTCTCTAATTCTTTAATTGCATCACTTGATGATTTCGTGCCTCGTATAGGTTCCATGAACTCTTTCTAGACAATATCCCAAATTCCAATAACTTGAAAAAACCTTTTCATCATCCAACTCCAAATTTCAAAATTGTTTTTACCATCAAAGATAAAAAACTTCATAACGTAGTAAATAACACAGATCCATACTTTAATTTCACAAACAAGCCCCAAACCCCAAGATCAAAATCTAGAGTTATGATACCACTTGTTGGCAAAAAAAAAAAAAAAGCACAACATAAGCAATTTTATCACATATAAAAATATGTGGGAAGAGGAGGAGAATAAACATACAACAAATACTCAATAAGTTATTTAACTCAAAACTCAACAATAACAAGTAATAGCCTTTTACTTATAACAACTCACAACTCTCAATTTAGATTGGAGGAGAATGTTCAAATTGATCAATCAAAACATTTTAGTGAGTCTTTGTGATAGTTTTAAGATGGGGATTTCACTCAAAGATGTTGAGGCGAGATACCAGCATGAACTCCATTTGTTTTTGTGATGGGTAAGGCTGGGATCGACGAGAAGCACAAGTCAAAATCATGCAAATTCGAAGGTCAATCACGAATTAAAAAAAGCAATAATTCTACATTTCAAAGTGGAGGACTGGCTTATCTATTTAGAAGGAGTACTCACTTCAGTAATCAGTTTTGAAAGTAAAAAGGAGAAAAAAGAAAAAAGAAAAAAGAGAGAAAAAGAAAAAAAAGTTTTCCCTTCAATTCTACAAATCCTATTGTTGAACTTTTGGAACATTTCATTATGGCATTGCGTTTCTAACCCGGGCAATATCTTATTCTCTTATATTTGGAATGGAAGTGGTAATACCTTGAACATTATGATGAAAGCCCAATTAGAAGACACCAAATGGGTCAAGAAACACAATGAGTTGCTGTCTCTAATTGATGAAAAGAGATTGGAATGCTATTTGTTATGGGCAATGTTACCAACAATGAATGACTCATTTTTACAATAAAAAGGTCAAATCTTAGCCATTTGAAGTAGAAGATAAGGTCTTAAAGTGAATTCATTCAATTTAGGAGGAGGCTAAGAAGAAAATTTGCTCCAAACTAGCAAGGACCAGTCATTATTGTTAATAGGATATTGCTCGAGGAAGCACTTATTCTCATGCAGATAGATTGACAAGCTTTTCTTCAACCAATCAATTCAGACATGTGCCAAAAGTTTTTCATCTGCATATGAAATTTTCTTTCAAAAACTACTGCAAAAGATAGGCTAAAGGCAGGCCTTCTTCCTTTTCCATTTAGAGCATTTTATCCCTAGTTTTCTCTTTCATGCTTTTAGAATAATCTATTCTTTTCGTTTGATATCCCTAAAGATCGCAGACCCCACACTGGGGCAAATTTTATTCTTTGTTTTTTATTTTCTCTTGAAAAAAAAGAAAGAAAGAAGAAAAAAAGCTAGAAAAGAAAAGAAAGGACAAGAAAAAGAAGAAAACAAAAAGAAAACCCGGTAAAAATTAAGTTGGGGCAATTTTTAGTTCTTATCTGTCCTACACTAGGGCAAACTTTTGGAAGAATGCAATTTTAGAATTATTTCAAACCCAGTAGATGATCTACCTTCAAATCCTAACCTTTCTTTACACCTCACTAGACCCCATTAGAAAAGTCATAATGTTATCGACCTCTGTCATTTGCAGTATTTTTTCTTGGGAAAATTTTCTTAATCAACTGGTAGATGATGTAAATATATATTTTCCCAAACTTGCAAGGGAAAGTTGTCTCATTGATGCCATCAATTCTGAAATGAATGTTTGATTTGATGGAGGCTATGGTTAAAATCATTGGTCTTTTCTTGGAATTATTGTCCTTCTTTGAAGGTGAAAACTCAAAAGGGCGCATTTTCTTCAAAGAAAAAACAAAAAACAAAAAATAAGAAAAAACAAAAGAAAAGAGAAAGAAAAGAAAATGGGTGGAGATGACCATAGTCAAAATTTGAAAGGGCGCTAAGGTAGAGTTTCAAAATACAAAAAAGACATGACTCCAACACAAGATGCTGAAACTTGAAAAGTTAGTGACTATGTTCATTTGGCTTTCTCTCTACACTGTTATTCTTTTGCCGATATTGAATTTCAGATGGATGACATCAAATGGGGTTAAATGTGACATTTTTTTTCGTCGAAGACCATCCATTCAAATCTGATCAATAGAAACAGATGACTTCTAAGACACAAAAACGTATAACTGACTAGTGCTGAAAAATTAAGAAGATTCAAGGCAGGTTGCCGCATAGTTCTAAGGGGCAGTTTTTTTTTTGACATTGAATGCTCGTGTTTGCATGGTTCTCAAGACCAAAAGGATCACACAGTGGTGGTAATATTTTCATCATAGTTGTTTCCTCTTTCTTTTGTATGTGGAATTATGTGATCACTATTTATGCCTTCTTGAAAGGATGAAAAATGAAGCACTTGTTTAACATGATTTACACTGGGACGAATCTTAAAAGAAGTGATCTCCAATTTTGATAGTGCATTCAAAATTTGTTTTGGGAGAAAGATTTGAAAATTAAGAGAATAGAGACACACACACACACACATACACATATATATTTCAAGTCTCTTGTGAAAAGCATTGCACTTGTATATTTCAAATTTCAAAATTTGTCACCTTTTGGTTATTCTAAAAAAAAAGAAGAAGAAGAAGAAGGTCTATTTCTTTCACTTTTCTTCAACCTAAAATTGAAAAATCCAAGGATTGCAAAAATCCACCAAGTGTATTGATGCATGCACTTTATGTTAGTTATATTTGAGCAATTTGCATGTTATTTTTCATATCTGGTTGTCTAGATTTTGGCATATTTATTTATCCCAATAGCATGGTATCGCAGTTTAGATTTTCAGTCCAACAGTCTGAACATTGCATTTCACACTTCAAGCCTAACAACCTAGAATTTGCATTTTTATTTTTTCCGCTAGTTGTCTGGGATCGAATCTAATCCCACCAACAATGAGTGCATTTTCATTTCTCCCACTAGTTGTCGAGATCGAGTGTAATCCCACCAGTAATCTAGACTTGGGGTGCATCTTCATTTTTCCTGCTAATTATTTGGGTTTGGATCTAATCCCACCAACAATTTAGGTTTATGATGCATTTTCATTTCTCTTACTAGTCGTTTGGGTTTAGATTCAATCCTATTGACTAGTCTAGATTCAGGAATCACTTTTAATTTAGTGTTGATAAGTCTCAGCGTTCATCGCGCACCTTTCTATCTCCTTTCTTGACATTGAATTTTAATTTATTGTAGGCGAGTCTCAACGTCCACTATACATCCTTCTATCTCCCTTCTTGACAATCACATTTTTTATTTACTGTTGGCAATATCAGCGTTCACCACGCACCCTTCTATCTTCTTTCTTGACAAATTAATTTTAATTTACCATTGGCAAGTCTCGACATCCACCATGCACCCTTCTATCTCCATTCTTGACAATTATGCTTTTAATTTACTATTTGGGAGTCTCAACGTCTGCCATACACCCATCTATCTCCTTCTTAGCAACTACATTTTAATTTACTATTGGCGAATCTTAGCATCCCCCGCGCACCTTTCTCCCCCTTTTATTGGTGAGTCTTAGCATCCATCGCGCACCCTCCTATTTTCCTTCTTGACAATCACACTTTTTAATTTAATGTTGTTGAATCTCAGCATCCATTGCGAGCACTTCTATCTCCCTACTTGGCTATTACATTTAATTTACTGTTAGGGAGTTTCAGCGTCTGCCATGCACCCTTCTATCTTCCTTCTTGATAATGATAATTTTAATTTATTGTTGACGAGTCTCAAGGTCCGCCACATGCCCTTCTATCCCTCTTCTTAGTAATTATATTTAATTTATTATTGGTGAGTTTCAGCGTCCGCCGCGCTCCCTTCTATCTCCCTTCTTGAAGGTAATCATGTCCCTCCGCGCACCCTTTTTTCCTATAATGAAAACTCACTTTTCTTGATTAGTTTGTTTAGTAATTAAATTACATTACGCATTATATGTTTCTTGTTCAGAAATTCTGATGGCTTAGACTTCTTTCTGTCTATGAAGATTCTTGATGGGTCACACACATGTTTTAATATAGTTCATTTGCATTTAAACTACATTTGACCTAATTCTCAAGGATGAGATATGTAAACAACTCTATACGAGTTTGGTCAAGTCTTTTGCACTCTTGTTGCATAATTTTGTCAAGTGAGCTTGAACTGGATTGTTTATTCATTCCAACTCAGGTGTAGCCAGAAGAGACATGTGACTAATTTGGTGTCTACGTTTTTGTCTTGAGTTTCTTCGAAACTCCAAACAAAGAAGAGTAAGTTATAGACACCAAAGTTTTATTATTTTTAATATTTATTGAAATTTTTTATCTATTTATGGGTCATTTGTCTTCATGCATTCTAAGTTGTATTTTCTTATTTTTGTAGGTTTATCTGAAAAAAAAGGAAAAAATAGGAAAAGAGAAAGAGAAAAAAAGAAGAAAAGAAGAAAAGAAGAAAAATAAAAAAAATGAAATGAATAGAAAATGATTGGGAGTTTTTTTAAAAAAAAAAGGAAAAAGAGAGAGAGTCTTCCTAACATCTATATTTTCTTTCTCTATAAGTTTTTACCAGCCCTCTGGTTGATACGATTCTTGATATGCCAAAACAAATCAAGAACGTGAACTACATGCCCTAGACCTAAATTTGGATCAAAGTTTGGGAATTGATATCTTTAATCTATCTTGCTGCTCAAAAAAGATCAAAACGGGTAGAACGATGCCACAATCAAGGTGATTACTTGATTGATACTCTAAGATGTTCAAGGATGGTTTTGACAAACCAAAAGAACTCTTTTTCACAAGAAAGAAATTTTGAAAATTTCTCAACGAAATTCTTATTCCATGTCTTGTCTTTTTCTACAAATGTATAACTAAAATTTATTTATAGCCTTTACAAGACTCGAAAACCTAACATGACTAGAACTCACCTAACTAAATATTAACCCTGACTCGCTCTAATATTGGTCAACATGACCTTAGTCGTATAACACATCAAGCTAACAACTCGAATTAACCTCAACTAACACTAATTAACTTAACCAACCATTGTTGGAATTAATGACACAAAAGACACTAACAACTAAATAACAATTACAACTTAAATAAACACTCGAAAACCAGGGAAGGGACGGATTTGTTGAGCTTCAATGGATCTGCCACTCATATGTCTTGAACTATCATTAGAATTTGACAAGGCAATTTGCCCACAAATTGACGGATTGGAGAAAATGCAAAAATTCGGGCAACACCTTTATGTGAGAATACCGCGTTGCATGGCGCTTATGCAACTGCAAAAAACTCATGAGTAAAGTGTTCAACCAAGGGATGTACCAATGTACACGAAACTGGTTACAACGCCATTTTGCTCTTTGTTTCTCATGGACTTTGTCTATAAGTGCTTGAATCAGCTCTTCGTCATGGATTGTCACATTTGGATCTATAAAAGAAATCACACAATTAGTATTTGTAGGTATGAAATTGCTCAAAAACTCACCATTTTGCATTTACTATAATAGGATCTTCATAGCAATGCTCAAAGAGACTAGAAAAACTCCTAATCTGGTTATGAAAAGTAGTAAAATCCATCATAGTTGATGTTTAATTGGCACATATTGCATGGATGAAACTAGATAAGAATGGACAGCCTTAGAATCTACAAATGAAACAACAAAGTATATGCATAAAGAACTAGAAATTGGACAAAGAACGTATGGAACATCAATATCAAATTCATAAGTAACTATGGAACAAAGCTCAAGTGTAGTTACTCCCTTTGAAATGTCATTAAACTTATCAACAAGCAAACTAACTCGAGATGAAAGATTGAACATATGTTGATAGCAACAAGAAACAACACACAAGACTCCAACTCCATGAAAGCTCTTTAACTCTTCAATGGATGTAGGAATGAAGCAATTCAAGATCAAGGTGATGGTACTTTGCTTAACTTGTACAAAATAAGAAACACTAAACAAAACAAAATTAAGATCATTAGTAAAATCATAAACTCTCCTCACATTCTTAGATTTTGCAATAGGCGTTTGCTTTTCAACTTGTTCTTCCACCTTGGCTGAACCATTTATAGAAATTTTCTCATTCAACTCTTTTGAATGTTCACTCGCTTTGTCTTTGACACTTCCCTCAATGTTTGCCTCAAGTGAACTCTCAAGTTTCACCTCTACATTCTCACTACCACACTTAACTCGCTTTTTGTCAAGTTTTTGTTGTAGGAGGTGTTGATATGTCTCCCATAGTTGACTCAATCCTCCATCTATGGATGATGTATCTACATGGTTAGTTGTTGAATGAACCTCCTTCCTTCTCCTTGGATATGTCGACTTTGAAGAGGTAGATTGGACCTTGAGATTAAATTATCGAACCCCTCCTCTTGACATCCTTGTTCACCATGCGGTCAAGGTGTCTATGAAGAGGCTCGAAAGCTTCATGCAAAATTTGCTTAAATGCACCCTGCATATCCTCCATAGTAGGATCACATTCAACTTGTGGGGAACTTCTTACACCTTTATTTGACATGTTAAGGTAACTTGCAAACGAGTAAGCAAAGAAACAAGTGTATATTTCCTCACACACTCCCTTAGTGTTTACTCTCAACACTCATGTTTTCACTCAACACTCTAATGAGTTCACAATCAAGTTCTAATAGATGTTACTTGTGCTTGCCTTGAATAACGTAGAGCTATGCTCGAGATGAATCTCTACTTATCAAGTAATAATCACAAGATTGCAACATGGTCAGATTTTAACAAACAAAAACAAGAGTGGAACATGGACAAAGTTGATAGAAATTTGTGGATTTACTTGAACAAAGATGAACTCTAATGGAACTTAAAGAACCCTAATGTGTTATGGTCAAAACCAAACAGATTTTGGTGTTAATGTTGCGGATTTTGGACCAAAAATTTAACACACTTGACACTAGAAATATTGCTGGAAATCTACTCTACAAAACTTGATTTGACTTGGACAAGAATGACACAAGATTTGGAAGGTAATGACTTAGACAAGAAAAACTTGAATTAGGAAACTATTGACTCTTGTAATCCAAAACTAATTTGGACTTGTGTTGGACTACTTAAACTCAAATATAAACTGGAAAAATAACTCAAAACACAACTATACAAGGCTGGACAATTCAGTTTACTCGGCTGGAACAAGGAACAAATTGGCATAAATTTTGGAACCTAGAAAGAGATGCTCTACCCAATTGTATGCTTGGCTAGAAATTTGGGAATCCTAACCTGAATCGCCTTTGGATTCAATCCTAAGAAACAAGATGTTGTTTTAGGATTTTTTTTGAGTTTGTTTTTTTGGATTTGTAGTTGGAAAAAAATCAACCAAATCAAGCAAAGATTCTATGTCTTTTTTTGGATTTGTAGTTGGGAAAAAGTCAACCAAATCAAGCAAAGATTCTATGTCTAGCTTTTGGAAACAAAAATTCCAACTCACTTTCGGTTTCCAATTCCAAATGACTTCTTGTTTCTAAACTCAATGTATGACTCGATTGAGACTTTTTTCTTTTTTTTTCTCAATTCAACTCACCAACTGAAGAAACAAGAACAGCCGCACTTCCAGTTCAAGATAATGAATTTAGGGTTTTCAAAAGTCAAGATTTGGAAACTATTGAATCAAGATTTTCAAGAAACCCAATTGTGCAATCCAAGAACATCAATAGTTTCAAGAAAAGTTTCAAGAAAGTTCAAGAAATTCAAGATTCTTTTTCTAGAAATTCAAGAACTTCAAGCACTTCCAAGAAACAAGAGAACCAGCCACGGATTACACTTAAAACACAAGGAAATCAGCCACGGATTTTCCAAGAAAAGCCATGAACAGAAATTTTTCTTTTTTGACTGAGACACAAAACAACAAACAAGAGAAGATTAACAACTAACAAAAAATTGAATCAGATGAACAGTGATTTCGGGGATGAACAGTAGTCGCTACAGTACAATGAAAAATAATCTCTACAGTAACGATGAACAGTATGCTACAGTATGATGAACAGTACTTTTTTTAACGAGAATCAAAGATAGAAAATGAAATGCGAATCAAGAAACACAAAACAGGAATTAACAAGGATTAACACACGAAGAAACAAGAAACCCTAGAAACTTAACAAAACAAGGATATAACTTTGATACCTTTCAATTAGCTCTGATACCAACTGATACGTTCTCGATATGCCAAGACAAATCAAGAACGTAAACCACAAGCCCTGGATCTAGATTAGGATCAACGTTTGGGATAGATGTCTTTAATCTATCTTGGACCGCTCAAAAAAGATCAAAACGGGTAGATCTACGCCACAATCAAGGTGATTACTTGATTGATAAGTTGACGAAACACTTTAGATCTACTCTAAGAGTGCGTTTGATAAAATTGAAATCTGAATCTATTAAGTTATTGAATTTTTAAATATTAAATCTAATACATTTGAGTGCATATCACATTCAATGATAAGTAAATAGCTTATCACTTAATTTTGGGACCAAGTTTTGCCTAGGAAAATTCAATGCCACTTAATTAATTCAGATGTTCAATTTTTGGTTATCAAACAGTCTGAATATGTTAAGATCTAAATCCAATAAATTTAAGTACTGAATTGGGTTATCAAACAGGGCCTAAGATGTTCAAGGACGGCTTTCACAAGTCAAAAGTACTCTTTCTTACAAGAAAGAAATTCTGTAAATTTCTGAACGAAATTCTTATTCCATGTCTTGTCTTTTTTTACAAACGTATAACTAAGACTTATTTATAACCTTTACAAGACTCAAAAACCTAACATGACTAGAACTTATCTAACTAAACATTAACCCTAACTCGGCTAGAATAAACTATGATAAGGAGGAGGTCAATAGGGCTAACCAAGTGGAGCAAGTGAAGGTGCTATTGGGGCCTATGACACGAGCTCGCGCGAAGAGGTTGAATGAGGCGTTACAAACCTTGATTCGTGCGGCCTGAGAGTCCAGTGGAGAGCCAAAGGCCATCGAGGGCCTCAACGAGGCTAGACATGTTGTCTTAATTGCGGGCCTCTGTGAAGATTATGATTCGAATAAGCAAGCTAACTAGTAGCTCATGTTGAGCCTAGTGTCGGCCATGTGGGCCTTAGGTCCAATAGCATTTTAGTTAGTCCCTCCGCTGAGCTGTCGGGTTGGCCGAATTTACTTCATGTTTCCCAAAGTTTTATTAGGTTTTAGTCACGACTACAAATAGCCTCAAGTCATTGTTTACATTTAGTTTTTGGATGATTAATAAAATTAATTTTGAGAGTTCTCTTAAAAGCTTCATTGAAGCACCTTGAATATCTTAGAATCAGTTCTTTTGGTATTCAATCGACTTATCAATCTAGGACCGCACTAGATTGTGGCGTCTTCTACCAATACCGGGGTTCGTTGACCACGTGATCAACGGGTTTAGGTGATTCCGCTGCGTTCGTTTGTCCTCAACGTGAGTCCCTGCCTTCTAGATCCTAGCCTTTTTGTACGGGTTTGCATCACAAGATTGGTGCCGTTCGTATCAGCTGGCATCAGAACTAGTTGAAGATAGCACGTATATCTCTTGTTTTCTTGTTCCTTGTGTCGTTTGTTTTCTCTTTCTTTTGGTGCCGTTTTTCTTTTCTTGTGTTGTGTCAAATTCTGTTCGTTGTTGTCGTCAATCTGTCCACGTAAGTCCGAATCTGTTTTGTCGTGTTTTTGGGTCAAAAATTCTGTCCAAAGCGTCTACGATCTGTCCAAGTCAGTCCGCCTTTGTTTACTCTTGTCTTGCGTTGAAAAATTCTGTTTTTGTGGTCATTATTGCGTCATTAATCCGCATTGTGTCCCGTGGTATCATAATTTGTCCCTTGTGTTTCTCTTTGATTGGTCTTGTTGTCGGATCTCTTCATTGTGCGTGTTGTGTGTTTGCGTCATGTGCGGTTGCCGCACTTTGTGTTGAAGCCGTGGGCCTTTAGGGTTCTAGGGTTTCTTGAGTCAAAAAAAAAACAAGAAAAGAAGCAGCTGCTGTACCTTCCTTTTGGTTGTTCGAATTAGGGTTTCTTATTTCTTGTGAGAGGGTGAGTGAGGGCTGTCCGAAAATTGCCCTTGTTATCTTGTTCGACTTAGTGACCTGTTTTGTTGGGGAGTTGTTACCACAATCTTTGACAATTTTGAAATATTTGGAAACAATCCAAGTGTGTTTGGGATAATTTGGCAAGTGCGTGTAATCTGACTTGGTTTCCTTTTTGGCCATACACAAAATTAATTGCAGCCGTACCTTGTGTTCGTTGTTCAAAAAAAAAAAGCAAAAAAAAAACAAAACAGCGGAGCAACATTGATTCGGCCAAGTCATAATTTCAAAAATTTTATTGCCACTAGTCGAAGCTTACATAGTGTGTCCGAAACTACAAAGCAAAAACAGAAACAAAATCAAAAGTTTTTGGTCCACCACTTCTTCTTGAGTTTTGGGAATTCGTTTCATCCTCTTGAGAGTACATCTTCTTGGTACTCTCTTGCTGTGGTGAAGGGTTTCCTTGGTTTTGGAGTGAATTTCTTGGGGACATCTTGGGTAACCCGTTGGGGGGGAGCCTGAGGTGGGTTATTGTGTCACCTTGTTTGATTGTCCATCTCTTAGTTCTTGTTCTTGAACCAACACCGAATCTGCCTTGTGTGTTTTGCGCCTAAGAAAGCCGAAACTGAACTTGTCTTGTGCATTAAGTTCACGTGCATTGGCCTTTAATAAGTGTCAAGTCCAGCCGTGATCCTTACTTGTGTTTCCTAAATTGCGATTGGATTCCAAAGTTCTTGATTAGATTCCTATCTTTGATTGGTTTCCTAATCTTGTTTGGTTGCCAAAGTTGTTGATTTCCAATCGAGACACATCCCTACATTTTAGGAATCACTCTTCCTACTTTTTAGGGGGTTACCTTCCTACACTTTAGCGATATTTTTCCTACTTTTTAGCCTACATTCTAGCCGCCACCTTGCCCTACTTTTTAGGGATTTCCTTCCTACATTTTAGCCATTACCTTCTCCTACATTTTAGGAGTTTCCTTATCCTTTTCTTTCCTTTTCCTTGTCGGCCACCTTCCCTACATTTTAGGTAGCTAGCTGCCGCCCATTCCCTCCTTTAGAAGGCCATTCGAAACCTACTAACAAGCAAAAGGACAGCTTGCGTCTAAAATAAAAAAAAAGAAGAGTATTTTTCTTTTTTTTGGTCGAGTCTTTGTCTTCATTTGCTGTCCGGTGTCTCAGTCTTCCTTTTCTTTTCATTTGAGTCTGTCCATTTTATTGTCCCTCGAGTCAATCATTCCTATTCAATTGAGGATTGCCATATTCTCGTGATCCAAAATTGGAAGTTGATTGTTTGCCGGGAGGAGTTCTAATTTCTTCAAAGTAAGCTATCAAATGGTTTTGAGAGCATTGGTGAGATTATTAGAGTGCTCTTTGAGTAATATACACTAGAGTTGAGTGTAAAACACGCGAGAAGTGAGTGAGGCAAATATATACTTGTGTTCCACTAACCTTCTTGCAGGATACCTACATCATGTCGGAGGGAAGCGACACATCCAAATTTGACCCCAAATTGAACAACCAGCATTGATGGGGAGTTTAACGCATGCTTAGGGAGTCCATGGAGTCCCTACACCAAAGGATGGACCGCTTAGAGCTTTCTCAAGCTCGGTCCAACACTGCCCATCGAGATGCTCCACCTCGCGAGGAGTTGCTTCTAATAGCGAGGAAGATGACTTTATCCGTCGGCCAAAGCAGGACTACCGGAGAACAGATGACGGATTAAAGGGGGTCAAGATCAAGATTCCCTCATTCCAAGGCAAGTCTAGTCCAGAGGCTTACCTAGAATGGGAACAGCGAATCGAGATGGTATTCGAGTGCCAGGACTACACCGATGAACAAAAGTCAAATTGGCAACCCTCGAATTCACCGATTACGCTATTGTCTGGTGGGAGCAGGAGCGCACTAGCAGGCGCCGCAATAGAGAACGGCCAATTAGTACATGGGAGGAGTTACGAACCACTATGAGAAAACGGTTCGTACCCAGCCATTACTACCGTGATCTATACCAGAGGCTCCAGACATTAGTTCAAGGAAGCCGAGTGTGGAGGACTACTACAAGGAGATGGAGATCACCATGCTCCGAGCAGACATTGTGGAGGATAGAGAGGCTACCATGGCGAGATTTCTTAACGGCTTGAGACCTGAGATCGCCGAGTTGGTGGAGCTGCAAAACTACGTGGACATGCCTGAGTTAATTGATAAGGCATCCAAGATCGAGAGGAGACTTAAGAGGAGGGGTAACCCTCGCAACCCTAGTTTCTCGGCCACGCCTCTTTGGAGGGGCAATCCGACCTTCGAGCGGGAACGGCCTAGTGCAGGGGTGTCTAAGTTCACTCCTAAAACCGAGCCACCAAAGCAGGCACCGAAGGCGACCACCAAGCCTCCATTCGACTCCTCCAAGCCACGAAGCCGTGACAAGTGCTTCAAATGCCAAGGATTTGGGCACATTGCTTCTCAGTGTCCCAATAGGCGTACCATGATTGTCCTACCGAGTGGAGATGTCGTATCGGACGAGGACGAGTTCGCCGAGATGCCTCCATTGATTGATGAAGGTGAAGATTCCGAGGTGGAGGTTGAGGCCACTAATGAGCAAGTGGGCGTTGCTCTAGTAGCCCGTCGGGCTCTTGCGACCCAAGTCAAAAGAGTGGATGAGGCCCAACGTGACAACATTTTCTACACACGATGTCACGTCAAGGGAAGGGTATGTAGCCTCATCATCGACGCGGGTAGTTGTACCAACGTGGCAAGTACTCTCATGGTGGATCATCTTTCTTTGCCCACGTTGAGGCACCCTAGCCCATACCGCTTGCAATGGCTCAATGAGAGTGGCGATATCAAAGTCACCAAGCAAGTGGTGGTGCCTTTCCGGATTGGAAAGTATGAGGACGAGGTCCTTTGCGACGTCGTTCCCATGCAAGCTTCTCACATTTTGTTGGGACGGCCTTGGCAATATGACAAGAAGACTACTCATGATGGCTTTCACCAACAAGTACTCCTTCTTGCACCACAACAAGAAGATGACACTTGTTCCTCTCACACCTCAGCAGGTGCATGAAGACCAACTGAGATTGCAACAGGAGCATGAACGAGAGTTGGCTAAGAAGTCAACCGACCCTAAAGCAATCATTAAGGCACCGGCCGAGAGGACATCTACCCCTGGAACATCTGGTCGAATGGAGAAACGGCCTAGCTTGCTTGCCAAGAACAGGGAAGTTCGCAAATTACTTTTATCCAAGCAAGTTGTTTATGTCTTATATTGCAAAGAAGTGATTTTACTCTCTCAAGAAGCACTTAGTGCCTTACCTCCTGAAATCTCTTCTTTGTTGCAGGAATTTGAGGACGTTTTTCCAGATGAGATCCCAAGTGGCCTTCCACCACTCAGGGGGATCGAGCACCAGATCGACTTCGTCCCTGGAGCATCCTTGCCAAACAGACCGGCCTACAAGATGGGCCCTGAGGAGACTAAGGAGATCCAACGGCAAGTAGATGAGCTCTTGGAAAAGGGTTGGGCTCGAGAGAGCATGAGCCCATGTGCAGTTCCAGTCATCCTCGTCCCAAAGAAAGAGGGTACTTGGAGGATGTGTGTAGACTGCCGCGCCGTCAACGCTATCACAGTTAAGTATCGTCACCCTATACCTCGTTTAGATGATATGCTTGACGAATTGTATGGTGCAGTCATTTTCACCAAGATTGATCTTAAGAGTGGCTACCATCAAATTCGAATGAAGGAAGGGGACGAGTGGAAGACGGCCTTCAAGACTAAGTATGGTCTGTATGAGTGGTTAGTTATGCCTTTTGGTTTGACTAACGCTCCTAGTACATTTATGCGCCTTATGAATCATGTGCTTCGCCCGTTCTTAGGTAAATTTGTTGTTGTTTATTTTGACGACATTCTGATATACAGCAAGAGTCCTGAGGAACATGTAGCACATGTACGAGCTGTTCTTGATGTTTTGCGCAGGGAGAGGTTATTCGCTAACCTTAGCAAATGTACCTTCTGCACTAATGAGCTTGTTTTCCTTGGTTATAAGGTTAGTGCACAGGGCATTAGAGTGGACGAGAGCAAAGTCCAGGCCATCAATGAGTGGCCCGTGCCCAAGACCATGAGTGAAGTTCGGAGTTTCCACGGCCTTGCGAGTTTCTATCGCCGGTTCGTGAGGGATTTCAGTACTATTGCTGCCCCTCTGACCGCCATTATCAAGAAGGATGTGAAGTTCGAGTGGGGGGAAGCTCAGGAGAAGGCGTTCCAACTCCTTAAACACAAGCTCACACACGCACCCTTATTATCCTTACCTAGCTTTGATAAAACTTTTGAGGTTGAGTGTGATGCTTCTGGTGTAGGAATTGGAGCCGTGTTGATCCAAGAGGGAAGGCCAATCGCGTACTTTAGCGAGAAATTGAATGGTGCTGCCTTGAACTACTCCACCTACGATAAGGAGCTCTATGCTTTGATTCGTGCACTGGAGACATGGCAACATTACTTGCGGCCTAAGGAATTCGTCATCCACACTGACCACGAGGCGTTAAAGCATCTCAAGTCTCAACACAAGTTGAGTAAGAGACATGTACGGTGGGTCAACTTTGTGGAGTCATTTCCCTATGTGATCAAGTACAAAGCTGGCAAGACCAATGTCGTTGCCGATGCACTATCCAGGAGGTATGCCTTGATTGCTCTACTTGATGCTAAACTCCTTGGATTTGATCTCATCAAAGAACTCTATGATACCGACTCTGATTTCTCTATCTATAAGTCTTGTGCTAAGTCGGGTCAGGGTAAGTTCTTCATACATGATGGATTTTGTATTGTAATGATAAATTGTGCATTCCGTCATGTTCTATTCGTGAGTTACTAACTCGTGAAGCTCACGGAGGTGGGTTGATGGGACACTTCGGTGTCACCAAGACGTTGAATGCTTTACAGGAACATTTCTATTGGCCACGCATGAGGCGGGACGTGGAGCGAGTGGTGTCACGCTGCTATTACCTGTCACCGTGCCAAGTCCAAACTCTCAACCTTTCGGTTTGTATACACCTCTACCAATTCTTTCGGAACCATGGGTTGACATTCAATTGATTTTGTGCTTGGTCTGGCTAGGAGTAAAAAGGGTCATGATAGCATTTTTGGTCATTGTTGATAGGAATTTTCTAAAATACCTCATTTCATTCCGTGTCACAAGACGGACGATGCCACTCACATAGCTGATCTATTCTTAGGAAAGTTGTCCGTTTGCATGGTGTGCCTAGGACTATTGTGTCTGATAGGGATGTCCAAGTTCTGTCTTATTCTGGAAGACTCTGTGGGGAAAGTTGGAAACTAAGTTGTTATTTTCTACATCCAGTCACCCACAAATCGATAGTCAGACTGAGTCGTTAACCGCACCTTATCTACTTTACTCAGGGCCATCATTAAAAGAATCTCAAATCTTGGGAGGAGTGTTTTACCACATGTCGAGTTTGCTTATAACCGTACAATTCATAGTGCTACACAGTTTTCTCCTTTTGAAATTATTTACGGTTTCAACCCACTGACTCCCTTGGATTTGATGCCTTTACCTTTGTCTGAGCGTACTAACCTTGATGGCAAGAAGAAAGGGCGACTTTGTCCAGACTTTGCACCAGCAAGTGAGGGCCAACATTGAAGCTCGCACCCAGCAGTACCTCAAGCATGCAAACAAGGGTAGACGTCGCGTGGTGTTTGAACCAGGCGACTGGGTCTGGTTGCACTTGCGCAAGGAGCATTTTCCCGTCCATCGTCGCAACAAATTACTACCCCGTGGAGATGGGCCATTCCAAGTTGTTGCCTGCATCAATGACAACGCTTACAAGCTCGACCTTCCTGGTGAGTACAATGTATCGGCTACCTTTAATGTTGCTGATCTGAGTCCCTATCTTACAGATGACGAGATCGATTTGAGGACAATCTTTTGCAAGAGGAGGGGAATGATGAGGAGGAGGTCGATAGGGCTATCCAAATGGAGCAAGTGAAGGTGTCATTGGGACCTATGACACGAGCTCGTGCGAAGAGGTTGAATGAGGCGTTATAAACATTGATTCGTGCGGCCCCAGAGTCTAGTGGAGAGCCAAAGGTCATCGAGGGCCTCAACGAGGCTAGACATGTTGTCATAATTGCGGGGCCTCTATGAAGATTATGATTCGAATAAGCAAGCTAACTAGTAGCTCATGTTGAGCCTAGTATCGGCCATGTGGGCCTTAGGTCCAATAGCATTTTAGTTAGTTAATTAGTTAGTCCCTCCGCTGAGCTATCGGGCTGGCCGAATTTACTTCATGTTTCCCAAAGCTTTATTAGGTCTTAGTTACGGGCTACAAATAGCCTCAAGTCATTGTTTACATTCAGTTTTTTGGATGATTAATAAAATTACTTTGAGAGTTCTCTCAAAAGCTTCATTGAAGCACCTTGAATATCTTAGAATTAGTTCTTTAGTATTCAATCGACTTATCAATCTAGGACCGCGCTAGATTGTGGCGTCTTCTACCAATATCGGGGTTCGTTGATCACGTGATCAATGGGTTTAGGTGATTCCGCTGCGTTCATTTGTCCTCAACGTGAAGTCCCTGCCTTCTAGATTCAAGCCTTTCTGTACGGGTTGCATCACAAGGTTAGTGCCGTTCGTATCAAACTATTTAACCTAACTCGGCTCTAATATGGTCAACATGACCTTAGCTATGTAGCACATCAAGCTAACAACTCAAATTAACCCCAACTAACACTAATTAACTTAACCAACTATTGCTGGAATTAATGACACAAACGACACGAACAACTAAATAACAATTACAATTTAAATAAACACTTGTTGAGTTTCAATGGATCTGCCACTCATATATCTTGAATCATCATTAGAATTTGATACCATTGATCCCATGTTGATATCACTAATCATTTTTCTTTCCCACCAAACACACTATTGATCCAACCATCACTCCAATTTTTTTTTAGCTTTCACTCTGTCATCTTTCTCACTCTCCCGACAAACATACACACACACACACAACTCTCTCTCTCTCTCTGAAATTTTCAGAAATGCACTGGCACACAACCACTCCATCAGTTCCCTCACCCCTCTTTCCAATTTTCTCCTTCTTCTATCAATATCTCACAAAACAAACACTAACTCCCTCAACTCTCAACAACTCTCTCCCTCGGCTCTCTACATCTTCTTTACAAAACAAAACACTCTACACACTGTTATCCACAGACTCTCTCATTATTCACTCTCACAAATACACTTGCACATCACTCCAATCTCAACAATTCTCTTGATTTCCCCCAACACCCTCTCAGAAGTCACACACAAAGAAAGAAAAAGAAGGTGAAGAAAACAGAGGAAATCATTGAGGGTCTAAACCACCATCACCTACCATCGATCAGATTGCCTTTTTTACTACAAAACAAGGTGATATTCTTTTTCCCATTGCTATGTCTGAAGACTAAAGTTGTAGATTATTTCTACTTTTCATTTTTTTTTCTTTTTCTTTCTTTCTTGCTTGTGGTTGTAAGTGGAAGATTTCACATGAGTTTTTTCTAATTGTTATGATGATTTGTTGGTGAAGGTATGGGGGTCTAAATCTACCCAAGTTTCATGGATTATGTATGCCAAAATCCTACATTCCAAGTGTTTGAAAAAATGTCTAGATGGAAAACCGAAGTAGAGAGGTAAATTTTGTGTATTTACTTTGTTAAAATAGATGATTACAACTAATTCATGGCCCAAAAATATTTGTTAATTAATTTTTTGATTTTTTTCATAAGTCCAAAAGGCAACGAAATGAATTTTTTTATTTGAGGTTGTCTTGTTTTTAATCTATCACATTATTGTTGTTTTTTGTTCATTTAAGGTTGTTTTTGTATTGTAGAAATCACAAGGGTCATTTTGGTATTGGTTTTGTGAATTTTGGTGTTAATTTGAATGGTTTTTGACAAACGAAGATCTTGCTATAAATTAGCAATTTGGGCTATTATTGTTTGTTTTTTTGTGAAAAATAAGCCTAAAAAACGTGATCTATGTGAAAAACAAAGTTCGGGATGGTATTTTAGTGAAATTTTAGTGGCAAAAAAAAATGGGCGGCGACAAGTGACTTGTGGCTCGGAGAAGCTTAAAGCCAGCTAGAGAGAAAAAAGAATAGAAAGGGGAAGAAGAAGAAGAAAAAAAAAGAAAGACAAAATGGATGGGCTTTTTATTTTTATTTTTCTGGGCTAGTGTTTTATTTTATCCTTGGCTTGTGACTGGGTTTATGAGTTAAGCCCAATGTATTTATTGTTTAAGTTTGTATAGATTAAGTTGGGCTTGCTTGTTCTTTTAATGAGATAAATTGCAATTTTTTTGGCAAAAGGTATGTGTGGCCCAAACACTAATGGCCCAAAATGTTCATTGTATATTCCTATAATCAGAAAACCATATTGCAATTTTGGCTCCTAACCTTTTGTTTAATTATATTGTGGCCTAAAAATATTTTATTTCTTTCGTCTAAGCCCTTAATTTAATTTTATTTTAGCCCTTAAATTTTATCTTTATTTAATTTTAACCCCTAATCTTTTCAAAAAAAAGTACATATTGACCCAAAAAGTCCCTAATAGTCTTTTGATGGCTCAATTATAATTGTTTTCTTTCTTTAATTGTTAATTATGTTTCTTTTGCATACATTTAAGTTGTAATTTTGAGTGTTTTAAGTTCATTTGCAACTTTGACATGATAATATGAATCTAGTACATTTTTGTGCTCTTTTAAAGTATTTTCAATTAAATTGGCACCTTGATCCTTTTGTCGATTTTTGAGTATGAATAGGGCAACATTCCCTCATTTAATCACTACTTCGAAAGGGATGTACTCCTATTATCCTTTACATTCTGATTATGTGATATAATGTGTTCTTATATGTTTATATGCTTTTATGTGTTTTCTTTTATTTATTTACTTAAGTTCATATTTATTTTTATGTTTATTTAATTTAAATTTGTCATTATTAGGGGGGTATTTAATATCCAAGGTGTAATAGATAGGTAATAGTTTTCCTTTTTACAAAAATTGTAATTAGATTGACAAATGTAATATATAAGGTAGATAGGTTTATTTTATTTTATTTTCTATTTTAGATTGTAGTTAGGTCCCTAACTGTAGATGGGGTAGATAGGTTCATTTTCTTATACTTCTCTTTTAGATTATAATTAGATTCCCCATTGTAATAGATAGGTTTTTGTATATTTGTGTCATACGTGCTTTGTGTTTTACTCATTTTGCAACTAAATATTATACCTATGTGCTATATGCTCTATGTGATCCTATGTACTTATTTGCTTTACTTTTTTTTATATGGTTTATTATTATAAATAATCAGTGATGTCATCACACTAGTCCAATACTAGTTATAGCATTTTCCTGCTTCCTTACTAGTTCAATGCCAACGAGGATTTATAGAAATGAACCAATTCAATGCTAGACCTGTAAATCCATTTTTGCATTAAATTCATCTTTTGTTTGTCATTCATTGCATTTTCATGCATTTTTTCTATTTTAATTTATTTTCTTCATTTGCATAATATTTTGACTTATATTATTCTCTTATCTACATATGTGTAAATCATATCATTTAGATTTGCATTTCATTTAGAAAATTAGAAAATAAGGTAGTTTATTTGCTTGTTTAGATTAGAAAAGTCACCTTTCGAATATGAAAAATGGGCGAGTATGGATTTTCTACTTTTAGTATGCTATTACTCCTCTATAAGAAGGAAAATTGCATCACGAGTTTTCGTCCCCCATACAGGAAAATTGCATTCCCCTCTCTTTAGTCATGTATACTTATGTGTGTGTGTGTGTGTATATATAATATTATTTCTTTTTGAATCTCATTTATACATATTCACAACCCTTCAAGGGATTATTTTTTGGACTCGCAATTAATACGATTGGTACCAATTAGATCTTGAAGGAACATTTTATCCCTCTGGATATCCCTTTTAGATTTAGGTTTTGCATTTATATAGGAAACATTCAAGTGTGATAGGTTTAATGGTTAGACTAGGAAAATTTTAGCTAAACCTCGCAACTAACTTTGGTTAGATTGAAAGGATGCTTTAGATTCGAGTTGATCAAAATTTTGCTTTCACTTTCTACAATCGTGACTCCCTAAATCTTTTTCTCTCATTTTCAAAGACTTGAAGTCCTTAAAAAGATTTTTATTCATTTTCTTTTTTTTTTTGTTAAAAATATTTTTGGGTGATTTGGTACATCTATAATAAATTTGACAAGTGTCAATGCCTGTGCAATAATAATAATGATAATCCTAGTTGTTAACAAAAGCAGTTTCGAGTCAGTTCTAGTACTGGGGTAGGGATTCTGGATGTGCAATGGGTTACTAAATTCACCCTGGTTCCAAAGAGTTTGCTAAATCTAATATACCCGAATTTATTCTCGAGAAATTTTTAATTTGTATGTAGGGCAAGTAGGGTCGTATCCTCAGGAATTGGGGAAAGTTCGCTCCTTTTCAAGTCAAGAAGAAATGGGGGTTTCGAGAATTAAACGCTAACGAATTACTAACCAAATTAATCAACTGTGAAAATAATTAAGAGAGAGAAATAATGGGAAAAACTCTAGCCAAAATTACACTTCAGAGATGGTTCATGCAACTGATCATTGATTCAAATATAATTCCAATATTCATTAACAAATAGGTTTTAACTGCTGATACGATCTGACAATTAGTTCCTCCGTACTGTTTCAATAGTCAATGTACGATTTTTGACTATTTCCCTAATTTAGAAATAACCCTAGGTACAACCATAGGATTTAATTCCTTAATTGCATTAAAAATTAGAAAAACCCTGTTCTAATTAATAAACACGCTACGAGAATTTATTTAAATTAATTGTACGTTCCCCTGACACAAACCCAATTATGTCAGTTGCTACCGGGATTAGAGTAGTCAAACAATTACGGATTCAACTACTCTAATTGGCAAATAGATTACGTGAATAATTAAATATTGCGTACCTATTCAATCGCACACAATAATCATAGCCTATAATAGTAGAAAACTTACAAATACCAACGAATAGAAGAAATAAATAAAATCAAGTAGATCTCATAGTAATAGCTAAACCAAATCTTCAGTTGTCCCTTGACTAGAAATATGAAATTAGTTCTCCATTATGGGAGAACAAGCCATGCCAAAAATAATTTGTCGAAACTTACAATTGTTTTTCTTCTCAATTGGTCCAAAAAAGAAAACAAGAACAACTATGCTTTTTTCCTCAGCAAGCACTATCTGCCGAATTCTCCCTTGCTAACTTCCTAATTGATTGGTCTCCTCATACCAATCAAATTCCTAAAGAGTTTCCTGTTACAATTCAATTTCCTAAAAGCTCTCCCAATTGCTCGAGACTGACGTGGAATGCAAAGGAATAGGAAACTTCAGCAGCTGTCAAGTTTTGGAATTTGACTTGGATTGGAAACTGTCCGACGTTAGGAAACTGTCAATTTTTTGGCTTTGGACCCTAAACTTAGGCGTGCCCATGTGCAAACCGTTAGAAATCCTCCATTTAAGCGCTTTTCGCTCCAATTTCTGAAATCAATACAAAAATACCAATTGTGGGTAAAACCAGTCAAATAGGGTGATATCTGGTATAAATAAAAAAGAAAATATAAACAAATATACCAACAAAATGTACCCTATCAACTCCTCCACACCTAAATCATGCTTGTCCTCAAGCATAATCAAGCTCAGAAGTACAATCAAGATACCAAACAATTCATAGCAAGTCACACCAATAAAGGCATCCCACATTCCCCAACAACTTCATCAAACTCAGAATATATCAAACTGACAATCCTCACAGTTAATATGCACTCATTCACTCCAAAGTGTATAGGGCACAAGACTACTCTCAACTTGCACAATGGAATGACATTACCATAAGCTTGCTAATATATCATATTTCCACCACTAAAAGTTAATTTAAATGCAAAAATCAAAGGGACTTTTATGAGGTGTAATGGGGCTCGGGTGAAGGGTAGGATATAAAGGTAAATTAGGGTGTATAACTGTCAAAAGAATGTCCAAAAATTTATGACGTGAAGTTATTCCCAACTCAAACTCCCAATGCATGACAACACTCTCTACCCATTTAGTAAGTGCAATCATCTTCAACAATTGTCATTACTACTTCACAACATTTAAGAATAAGAGCACTGAACAGCATGCCTCTTCTTTTCCAGATATATATATATATATATTCTTTTTTTTCAGATTTTTCTTTTCATTGATTCCTCTATTTTTCGCAATTCTTAGCATGCGCAACACTTTGGAGCAACTCCATTCACTTCAACACCTTGAGGTAATATAAGAATTTTCACGCCCTGAAATTCAGACATCCTTTTAACACAAGACTCAAGAGAAAGTTAAAAAAAAAACAAGTCTTGGGGTAGTGATTGCAGCTATTCATCAAAGAAAAAGGTTAAAGGCTCAAAAAGGGCTCACTAATGGTAAACAAATAAAGGTAAGTTTTTGAGAAAGTCAAACATGGTTTAATCCTAGGTGCCCTCATCATTTTAATGCATCTAATTCAACAAAATTGTAATCTCGACATGCATAACAAAACAAGTTCTAGAATGACAAAATCATGCCCGAGAACCACTCAATAACCGAAAATAGAGCAAATATAGAGTATAATGCTCACAATCAGGTCCAACAATCTCACAAGTGGTCAGGAATTAATGTCAAATCCAGCATATTCATCAATTAATTCAATCATCAAGGAAAATAGAAAACCCAATGGCATGAATTTTACTATTCATACTCACATCTCCATTGCATTCATCATTGTTTAAAACAAAGAACTAATAAGGAAAAGAAAATGCAAAACAACACCTAAAAGCATAGCTAACCCTCCCCTACACCTAAACCTTACATTGTCCCCAATGTAAGCAGTAAAGAACAAGGTAATAAAGTAAAGGGGGCAACGATACTTCCCTGAACACGGAGGAAAGGGTACCAATGGACTAAGACTCAGGAGGAAAGGGTGGACGGAAACCCACGTGGTGAAAATAGTAAGCCAAGTTCTGGGCCATGCAGGACACCTGGCGCTCGATTCGCTCCAATCGAGAATCCATCTGATGTAACTGGAAGCGGAGATCTGATGAATGCCTCTCCTCTGAAGGTGATGGTTGTGGTGCAGTAGTGAAGGGCCAAGGGCATCAGTAGAAGTACCGCCAGTATGAGAGGCGGTAGCTTTGGAAGCTGTCCGCTTTGGTGGAAGCTGGATCGGCCCTGGAGGAGCGAACTGGAAAACACCGTTGACCTGCTGAACTAAACCCATTTTCTCCAAACAAACCAAATCAAGGGGTTCCACATTACAAGCCAAATGCAGATTATGATTATTCAAATCCAAAACCCCAAGATTAACGGGCAAACGAGTGATATAGGAATCCAAAATTAATGGCTTATTTTTCTTATTAATTAATGGCTTATAGGAATCCAAAACCAAACGAGTGATATAGGAATCCAAAATTAATGGCTTATTAATGGCTTATTTTTCTTGCTCAAGACAGTCTGGAAGTACGAAGTAAACCAACAACCTAAGTTAACTTTAACTTCAGCAAGCATACATCAAATAAAAAAGAACTCGAGTTTTGTCAAAGTACCTGAACTGTTCTTCGTACTCGAGAAGCTATAAGCCATGAAACAGTGAAGATAACGAAAAACGGGGTTCTTTAGGTATGAGACCTTAGACTGGCTAGGATCATAAGAGTGGGTGTTAACTAACAGATCCTTCCAGTAGCCAGTGTTATGGGAGAAAAAAAGTTCAGTGTATTCACAGGCACTCGCCATATATTCAAAAAATTGAGAATAAGGGACATTAACAAAACCAAAAAACAAATTGAATTCAGTAATGGATTGCCTAAATTCCTTACCCATCAATCGAAAACGAACTATATCAGGAGTCGTAATAGAAAATTCATCAGGTATATTGAACTCAAAAGTGGCATAAAATTCCCATGTTAACTCGGTAAAAGCCGACAGGACAATTGAAACATAATTGGTCCAACCGATGATAGCTATCTTCCTAGTGACCTCATCTCTAATATTTAAAATGTCTAGTGTGGGGCCATGGATGAATTTACAAGGAATAATTTTTCTTGTACATATACCTGCATATCGTTCCTTATCGGCTGCTTTAGTGAAGGTCAAATGTCCGCCAAAGTGGGTCGGGGAAGAGAGGTGAATCTCCTTGTTCCTCTCAAGGCGGGACCGGGGATCACTCGAAACATTTGCTTGGGAAGGTCCACTCAAAGGAATAGTGGGATGGGGTGAAGAAGTGTTGGCTATGAATTTCTTTTGATTGTTTCTTCGCCATTGGGGACAAGAAACTTAGAACGAGCAAGAAGTTAAGGTCGGACCCCTAAACCTACGAATGGACACTAGGGACGGGTGGAGTACTAAGTGTGCAAGTCATAACCTAAATTAGAGTAAACAAATTTGACAACTGCCAAGTTCAACAGCAAAATGCCCCAACCACAGTTAACTCGCATATGATATGAAACGTACAACACAAGAGGTAGAAAATACAGATTCAAAGCATCCCAAATAGGCACACCTTTATCTTTCATCAGCTACGACATAATGTATCTGTCCTCAGCTAAGGCAAAAATGAAAAGTTTAAAGAAGTGATAGGGGACCTGAATCTAGAGTAAACGGCGAAAGGCTGGCTGTGAGTTGAAAGTGAGAGCGCCGACGACGGACAGCGACGGCTGCGGACGGAACGGCAAGTGGGGGGGAACTACGGCAACGGTAAGCGACGAGCGAGTGGCGAGTGGCTGCTGCGCGACGACGGGCGACGCTGCTCAAACAGGCGCGGCAGCAGCAACTGTGACGAGATGCGACGGTTGGAACAGCAGCGACATCGACTATGGCGAGCGGAAGAGAGCCGCTGCAGCAGCGGCACAGCTACGAACGATAGCAACGGTGGACGATCGGAGACGAGCAAGGCGACGATCAGCGGCCAGCCAACGAACGAAGAGCAAGCAACGATCGGCTTCAGCACACGGCGCGAGGGACGATGGCGGATGGTGGCAGCGCACGGGCAGGCGACGGCAGAGGTGTGGCGTGACGTTTGGCTGTGAGTTTGCTGCTGCGATTGGCAGCTGTGACAGCAATGGGCAGGCGACGGGCGGAATGTGGTGACTTTCAACTGTGGTGATGGTGGCGGTAATTAGGGATTGAGGGATTTGGGTTGGTGCCGATGGAGAAAAGAAAGAAGAAAAGGGGAGGAAAAAAAGAAAGAAAAAGAAAAGAGAAGAAAGAAGAAAAAAGGGGAGACGCAGCGGCAACAATGGGAAAAGGAGAAAAGGGGAAGAAGGAAGAAAGAAAAAGAATAGGTCACCGTTGGATTTTATATATATATATATATAGAAAGTATGAAGGGCAATTTTGTCCTTTTACCCCCTTCTCTCTTTTATTTATTTATTTATTTTTTTTAAACCACTGCGTTAGACGTGAGCACGCCTAACTGCTTTCGAGTCTTCTGACCAACACTCGGAAATTAAATTCCTTAAGCGTGACCACATGACGTGGCACGCCTAACTAATGCCGAGTCGTCTGCCGAAGCGACGAAAATTCATGCCTTAAACCTGACCACTTGGCGTGGGCACGTCTAACTATCGAAGAGTTTTCTGTCCGCAGACAAAAATTACCTTCCTTAGGCGTGCCTAAGTGGCGTGGGCACGCCTAACTGGTAGCTACCAAATAAAAAAATCGTAGATTCTTGGGTTGCCTCCCAAGTAGCGCCTTTCTTAAACTTTTTTGGCTAAACTGAGTCGAAAACTTTTCAATCTGTATAGATGGGATCCTCAAGGTACATGAATTCGACTTCTTCTACTGTAAAGCCATCATAGTAGGGCTTAAGGTGATGACCATTCACTACGAATTTCTTCTCCGTTTTCAAACTTTGAATTTCAACTGCACCATAGTGAAAGACATTAGTAATAACAAATGGATCTATCCAACGAGAGCGTAGTTTACTTGGGAAGAGTTTAAGTTTGGAATGATAAAGAAGGACTTTTTACCCAATTTCAAAAGTTTTCCGTGAAATTTGTTGATCAAGAAAAACCTTGTTTCTCTCTTTGTAGATCATGGCATTTTCATACGCTTCATTCCTTAACTCTTCCAACTCTTGCAATTGAAACTTCCTCTATACTCCTGCTTCAACCAAGTCCATATTACATTGTTTAACTGCCCAAAATACCTTATGCTCCAATTCAACAGGAAGATGGCACGGCTTCCCAAATACCAACCTATAGGGAGACATCCCAATAGGCATTTTGTATGCAGTACTATACGCCCAAAGTGCATCCTCCAGTCTTGAACTCCAATATTTTCTATTAGGGCGAACCATTTTCTCCAAGATGGATTTAATCTCTTTATTTGAAATTTCAACTAGCCCATTCGTTTGAGGGTGATACGACATAGAAATTTTGTGAATAACACCATACTTGCGAAATAGAGCCACAATCACCCTATTACAAAAATACTTTCCTCTATCACTGACCATGGCTCTCGGTATCCCAAAGCGAACAAAAATGTAAGATTTGACAAAACCTGCAACTACCTTTGAATCGTTAGTTCGGGTGGCTTTTGCTTCCACCCAATTCGAGACATAGTCGGCAGCCAATAAAATATACAAAAAATCATAGGAGGATGGGCAATGGGCTCATAAAATCAATACCTCATACTTCAAAATTTTCACCAAAACAATATGGGGTTTTGGGGCATTTGATCTTTGAATAGGAAACTTATTAGTGATCAGATAGTTTACCATATCTGCATACTAAGGAAGAGATGATTGAAGAGAGAGTAAATGCTCATCAGAAAAAGTCTCCTTTAAAGGAAAGTCATCCTTTGTAATGGGTAATCTATTCAGATGATTAGCAACTAGATTTTTTGTCCCTCTTTCATCTCGAATTTCCAGATCGAATTCTTGTAGCAGTAATATCCACCGGATCAACCTTGGCTTTGCTTCTTTTTTGGTCATCAAATACTGCAACGCTGCATGATCAGAATATTCAATCACTTTAGCTCTAAACAAGTAAGACGTAAATTTTTCTAAGGCAAAAATAACAGTTAAAAACTCTTTTTTGTGGTGGAGTAGTTCAATTGCACTCCATTCAATGCCCTTGAAGCGTAATAGATTGCATGAGGGGTTTTCCAACTTTTTGCCCCAAGACTGCCCTACTGCAGTGTCACTTGCATCACACATGATCTCGAACGAGAGATTCCAGTTCGGGGGTTGGATAATTGGTTGTGAGATCAATAGCTCATTCAACGTATCGAACGCCTTCTTGCAATCATTACTGAATTCAAATGGCACATCTTTTTGCAGTAGTTGGAACAATGGAGCCCCAATCTTCGAAAAGTCTTTAATAAACCTGCGATAGAAACCTACATGTCCAAAAAAAGAACGCACTTCCCGCACACTTGCGGGGTAAGATAAGGAAACTACTAGATCTATCTTGGCTTTGTCTACTTCAATGCCTTTAGATGATACCACATGACCCAAAACTATCCCATGTTCGACCATAAAATGACATTTTTTCCAATTAAGCACTAGGTTAGTTTCAATACATCTTCTTAAAATAAAAGTCAAATTATCAAGGCACTCATCAAAACTGTCACCATAGACACTGAAATCATCCATAAATACTGCTATGATTTTCTCCACATACTCAGAGAAGATACTTACCATACACTTCTGGAAAGTTGCCGGTGGATTACACAGTCCGAAGAGCATTCTTCTATAGGTAAAGGTACCAAATAGGCATGTGAATGTTATTTTTTCCTGGTCCTCCAGTGCTATGGCCAATCTGAAAATAACCTGAAAAATCATCTAAAAATCAATAGTAAACCAGACAGGCCAATCTTTTCAATCATCTGATCAATAAAGGGAAAGAGAGTAGTAGTCTTTTTTAGTCACTACATTGAGCTTGCTGTAGTCTATGGCACTGACGCCATCCGGTAGGCTTGCGAACTGGAGCAAGTTCACCTTCATAGTTGGTTTCTATCGTTATTCCAGCTTTCTTTGGGACCATTTGCACTGGACTTACTTTTTATTTTTTTTTTCAAAAGGTGATATAGTACGTAGTCAAAATGAAGTGGTTAAAGCGACAAGATAAAGACAATTTTAAACCATAAATCCAAGGATAAGGAAACATGCAGAAGACAAAAGCTAAACAGCAGATTTAACATCTTATAGCATTTTGGTCACAATTGGAGATACGTTTATCGGATTGGGGTGAACCTTATACCGTTGTGAAGCAAAGACCAAGGGTTAAAACTTTCATGAAGACAACTTACCCCAGTTCACAGTGGATCTAGGTCGAATTTGGGAATTACAGAACAAAACGTTCATCGTCAGTCTGGTTGTCAGTACTGAATTCAACCGGCAATAACTCAAACTACAAAATTCTGTTTGAGGCGTTTTCATATGCGTTAGAAAGCTGAAACATATGGCTAAAAGTTTTGTGTTTTGGCAAAAGGCTGATTGGATATGGATCAGGGTAAAAAAACGAAGCCAAACTTGTGAATTCACAAAAACTGTCCACGAAATGAGGCTTGTGGCAGTCAGGAGTATTTCGGTCATTTCACATCTTACCATGCTCCGATCAAGTTGAAATTTTACAGGAAGCTATATAACATCATTTCCTACAACTTTCATTCTTTAAGCTAAGCCTAATTGGGCCTCTAACCTATAAGAATGATGCTGGTCAGAACAGGGCTATTTCAATACCTCAAGTTGGAATGTGATGAAATCAAAGTAGAACATGCTCATTCATGTCTTACACCACTATCCCAACTCCCTATTCAAGATTATAGATATCATATGCTATCTAAACAATAAGAAATATAACTGAATAATACAAACCCTAACTCAAACAAACCACCATAAGCATCAAAACCATAGAAATAACTATCATTAGCCACAAGTATGAGTTGTTGTACAAACTTAAGCAAGAGTAGAGCAAAGATAAAGGAAGGCAGCCATAATACCTCAAAACCCCCAAAATAAGTTGTGATACAAGAACTTTCTTCCTCTCAAAAGTTCCACCAAGCTCACCTCCAAACTTTTCCAAAGATTAATCTGAGTGGATTCAAGTTCACGTGAATTTTCTCAAGAATCAAGCAAGCTATGTAGTTGGAAAAATGGGGAATTTTTCTCTCTTCTCCCCTCTCCAAACTCACGGCCAAGATGAAGAAAAATTGCAGGAATTTTGGTCCAAAACAATGTTAAGAAGATAGCAAATTTGTTAGTCAAACTTGGTTGGCCAACACTTATCAAGCCACCATTGGTCCTCTTGTTTTTTTTTTCTTTCTTCCTTTTCTTTTGGTAAAAAATGGTGGCTGTTTTATAGGATATTTTAGGGGTGATTAGCTGAAATAAAAGTAAGGTGATTAAGGTAATAAAGTAGTGTTCAAGTGATATCTTCAATCGGTAGCAAACGGTACACGTCAGTTCAACTCGATTTTTCTTAAATCGCGCGTACTAGAGTTTTAACCTATGATTCACTAACTTATTATTATTACTTCAAATCACACACTTTCTCTTATCTAAAACTCACTCCTAATCACCAAATTGAGTACACACTCCTCACCAATTAATTACACTACCAAAATACGCGGAAACCCTACTTTACCCGAACGATGAAAGTAAAGGGGGAAACTCTTAATTCTATGATTTATTGCAACTATGGAGAAGGTAAATGAGTAGTAAAGTGATTGTAAAGTATTTATTCAAAATAAAAGAGAATTTTAAGAAAATAAGAAGAATTTGCGAGTCCTCACAGACGGGGCAAAATATTAGTAGTCAACTCATTCTTTTATTTGGGTCTCATAAGGATGTGATATCAGTAAAAGCCTACTACTAATTTGAGCACTAGGCTAGTCCAACCGGACAAAATGAGCTCCTAACTTTCTTCGTGTTAGTTCAAGGCCTTTATCATTTTATAGAAGCTCTCGATTGCTAAAGTCCTTAATTCTCTTTTCAATGCTATAATTTCTCTTTCCCTTTGATATTCTCCCAAAAGATTTATTATCGCATTTTGTTAAGTCTTATTACTCCTACTCAAACTATATCCCAACAAACAAGGCAAAATCAAATTGATACTTATTCATTAAAAAAGTATTATAATCCAAATAATAAATTTTTATTATATGGAATTGTAATGGTAGGTCAATAATTTCGATGATATATATATTTGTGAAATATTGACAAATAAATATTTATAAGTTTATCTAGTTGGCTTTCCATTTTTTAATTAAATATGTAAATGTAAAGCTTAGAGTGTTTGCATTCTTTGGCAAACAATTATTCAGCTTCTGCAAAGGCATGAAAATATAATTTATAGGAAGATTGACAATCGTTGATCCCTTAAACTTTTTTTAATCTACTTTGAGCTCTTGAATTATAAACTACTGCATTCAAATATAACCAATTGGTATTCACCAATTCAAATATTCAAGTCGTAACCTTAAATTGGAAAGATGTAGGGGTTTAATGTACAAATGTATTTGTCTACAAAAAAGAATAAGCTTGGTACATTTTATTCTTCCATATGTACAGGATTATTTCATTCCATGAAGTAATCGTGTATGTAAAAACATTTTTTTTTGTTTTTTAACCTAACCATGTGTGTATGTAAAAATAAAAATAAAAACAACAACAACAACAACAACAATAATAATAAGAAAAAAAAACTGATTATGGTCCTTTGCACAATAAACTCTTCTCAGTCTTCTAAAGTCACAAATAAATACTTTCAAATCAATTTTGGTCTTCTTGCTCAACCTTCCTCCTTACCCTCCACCCTATCCCATCCCAAAAAAATACTAATTTCTTGATTTCTCGACACATTGTAAGAGCTCTTAATCTTCCAACAACTAAATCAAGGCTACTCGAAAGATTAAAAAAAATGAAAGGAAGCACATACAAGCTCTTGATATTTCTTTTTTTTTTTCCATTGGGTGGAGGCCAAAAGATATTACTTTACCATACAATAAACCCATAAAGTCCACACTTAACAAAGTTTTCACTGGGTTCGATGGTCAGAGAAAAATGTTATACTAGGTTATAGGGCTAAGCCAATGTTTGCCAACACATTAGCATTTCCTTCATGCCAAAAGTAAGAGCTCTTGATTTTTCAACAATTTGTGACAACTCTTGATTTTTGGGCTAGTAATCAACCTATTCTTAGTCATTCGCAAAACAGGCTCTTTTTTAGTTCTCTCAAGTCACGAGTAAATACTTCCAACCTAGTTCTTGTCTTCCACTAGCCCAAAAAAGAAAAAAAGAATTAGCAACCTAATTTCTTAATTTTCTGAAACATTGGAAGCGTTGTGTACATTTTCCACTACTAAATTGGGCTACTCAAGAGCTACTCCAAAAGAAAAAGGAAAGGAAACCAAAATACAAGTAAACAAGTACTTGATTCCTTGATGACAAGTAAGAGCTCTTAGCTATCAATCGTATTACCCTAAAAAAGGAAGAAACACAGTCGAAAAAATTTCTTGACTTTTTGATGACTCACTACAGATCTTGATTTTTTTACTACCATATTGGATTACTAAAATAATCATGAAAAATACAATTAATCAAACTTAATGATTTTTGCACCACTAGCAAGGGTTTGATTTTCTAGCTACTAAATTGATCTACTCTAAAAAGATTAAAAATGCAAAATTAACAAACAAGAGAACCGAAGAAAAAGAAGCAAACTTTTTGATTTTTCAACAACTAGCGAGACTTCTTGATTTTCCAACTATTGAATTATGCTGCTATAAAAGAACAAAAGTAAAAAATGAAAAAGATAAAGAAAGCAAACTTCTTAACTTTTTTAGCAACTCACCAAAGATTTTGATATTACGACTATTAAATCAAACTGCTATATAAACCATTGGCAGCATAAGCAACCAATATATTACTAATACTATTTCCACCTTTCTTAATATGAGTGAAAAAGCAATAAAGAAACAAGAAACAAAGAATTGGAACAAATTACCCCAACTTTACTTCTCTAGGCTGATAACATAGATCAAAGAAAATTGATTGACTCGTCCAATAACATTTTTAACCAATAGTCATCTTTAATTCACGTGATACAAATGTAGTCACTTAAATATTGGTCAGGTATAAGACTTCAAAGAATAATCAATTTCAAATATTATGGAGAATAACATATATTGAAATAAAGCATTTATTAAGCACACAACTTGTAGCTCTTCACCATTAGAAAATAACTTTAACAGTGCATCTGTTTGGTTATCAAGCTTTGCAAAAAAAAAAAAATTCAAACTTCTGCTTGCATTATAGACATAATTTTCAATCACCTTTTTATCTCACATACAATGCATTACAACAAGTGCTATAGTATTACTTTTGATAATTTTTTAAAAACAATCTCCTATCTGAATCAACCCAGTAGTATAAAACTAGCCATAGAGCACAACATTTTCAAGTAAGCGTGATGGTTTTGGATTTTTTTTTTTGAGAAACTAAATTATTTTAACAAAATAAATGCAATTGGAAAAAAATTAAAGAATGTAATATTCAATATTTAAATTGTCTTTTTTTTGTGAATTTAGTTTGCTCTCATGAACACAAATTAAACACAAACAAAATGGTTTTCTTTGCTCTAAGAATACCTTTAATTTATGTTAGTATTGATATTTATTGTCTTTCTATTAGATTTGGGTGACTTCAACTATTTTAATGTCATTTGAATTGAATTTTTCAGCTTTCTTATTAATTTTTGTTATTCTTTATGTCATTATATGATATACTTTTTAAGAGTATTAATGAGTCATTTTTTCTTTTGCTGTTAATGATGGATTGTAAATAATCCAATATTTCATTTTTTTAGTATTTCCAATGTGGTTGTATGCAGCATGGATGTATTAATGAGGTTTAACTTGACTTTTTAATAAAGGGGCACGTTCGAATAGCATTAAACAAGTATGTTTGACGAGTTTGAAGTCAAAATTTTGTTTTTGAGGTATTTAAGATATAGAAGTTGGTAATAAAATCATGTGGACGGTACCATTGTATGGTACGATGGCTAGTGTAACAATAACTCATAATTGAGGATTTGATATAGGGAAAAGTGTATTACTTTAGCCGTAATAATTATTATAGTATGTTTAGCTTAACACTTAGTGAATATAGTTGAGAACTGGGCTTCTCAATTTGGTTGACACACTATGTAATGTATGTATTAGAGTATTATTTGGGCCCACAGAGGGTGTATTACTTTCCATATATATAATATATGTATCATAATAGACGAAGAACAAAAGATTTAGAAAGCTTTATCTTGCACTGCAGAGAAAATGGATAACAGTGAAAACTCAAGCCAAGGTCACAAATCAAGAGGCAACAGAGGATCAAACTTAGGTAATGAAACAACTTACATTTCTTGCCTTTATAAAACCATTCCTTCCTTTTTTTTAACATGCTGCTGTATATATGCAAACAATATTTATTCTTAGCCAGATATCATTCATTTTCATGGCAATTAATTTTTGTGGATCTTTTGGATTTCGTTGTTTATCTACATTCTGGTAAATTTTCTTTCCATCTTAAGTTGATACCTACTCCTTTTATGTGCTTATGTGTTGATATATGTATATAAAAATTGATATGTTCCTTTTTTGACTTTGTGTGCCGCACTTAAAATGTTTAGGGATGAATTTTAGAACATGAAGTTGTCCAAAAATAGATAAGAGAACTGATTTCTCCAAACCTTATTTATTTAATGAAGCTTTGACTGCAGATAAATGTGGCTAGAATAGTTATTTTTCTTTGATTTGCTATTATCATTATCTTTTCAATCCTTTCTTTGATTGATTTTTCTAATCCCTATTTATTTAGGGAAATCTTTTTGTCTACTTTATACTTTTTAGATATAGGTCAATGAGGAGGTAGAATTTTTGGAAAAGATTTTAAATATTCTTTTTTAGATTTAAGTAATCATAATGGTATTCTTGATGAAACCTTGAATTCATGTAGGAAAAAGTTTAAGAAAAACCTTTTTTAGGTATTAAAAATAATTTTTAGGCATTTGAGAAAAATATAATTATTCTTTTCAGGCATTCAAGAAAAAATATACTTATTCCTTTTTTAGGCATTTAAAAAATATATAATTATTATTTGAAATGTATTTTTAAATAAAAAATTATTGAGCTTTTAAAAAATGTAATTTTTTATTTACTCTTCAAAATTTTGATTTTTAAATTGTGGATGTATTAAAAGAAAATATGAATGTTTACTTGTATACACATTAAATATAAATCTTATCTTTCCAAATTAGTTGCACCGGTAATATACCTTTTTAGCCAATCACCAACTGCTTATCTCAAGTATAAATCATCTATACCTCCATGAATAGTAGAGTATAATTGATTTTTGCTGCGTGTAAAGAGGAACTAATTCGATTTTCATTGAAAAATAAAAAAGAACGATCATTTTTGTTATTGTTTCAATTAAGAATTCAACTTTGTTGTGTATTATCTTAAGGAAACATATCTCAACTTATTCTATATGATAAATATTTTAGTTATTAATATTAATTAATTGAATAAGGGTGCAGCACTATTAGAGTAGATGGTTTGGCCTTGAATCTAAATACATATAGAAGCAAATCTTTCTCCAGTGTTTGCCTTATTCAGGTCTTTGACTCCATGAAATCCATAATCTCATAGAGTTGAAAGAAACTATAACATTTTATGGTGCTAAATTGATAGGTGTTAACTTGCTTTTTAACTTCTAAATATCATTTTTGAGACTCCAAAAATTAGAGATTTTGGTTTCAAATCTCCTACCTCCTCCCAAATTCTCAAGTCTCATCCTTGCTTCACCAGAAAAAAAAATTCTAAACATCATTATAGCACATACACTCTAAAAAAGAAGCCCGTTTTCAAGTTTCTAGAAGGGGACAATTGTAAACCTATGTTTTCAGAACCGGACCGGGTATCGACTCGATCAAGCTCAGGGGTCAATGGGTTCAACCGGGTTCGATAGGGGTTGAACCGGATGACGTCATAAATAAAAATTATTTAAAAATTAAAATATTATATGTAAAATACCTAATAACATGTTAATATTAATAAAGGTATATTCATATATATTTGATGTTTCAAATATATTTAACAAGAAAATACAAAGAAATTAGAACAATCAAGTAGCAATTTATATTATTTAATAAGTATTAACAAGTTTAGAATTAAAATTATGGACTTAATTAAAAAATAACACCAAACTTTAAGAAAACATTGATAAAGTATGAAATATTTGAGGTATATTAATAATTTTTAACAATCTATGGGTCAAAATATAATATTGAAAAAGTTTGAGTTTTTTTTTAAAAAAAAGCTGTTTGAACCGGAAATCCGGTTTTTTCCCGGTCAAACCCGGTTCTTGACCGGATTTGACCGGATTTTTACTTTCCCGGTTTTTTAGTATAACTCGGACCGGACACATGGCCGGTTCCCGGTTCGACCGGTTGAACCGGCCGGTCCGGTCCGAGTTTTAAAACACAGTTGTAAACTTCACTTACGCACTTGTGGGACCAGTACCATGTTCTGCATTCTGTAAAAAATTGTCATCTTCTAGTAGTCACGTTGAACGCACTCTTGGGTTTGCCTTTGTACTTTCACTTCTGAAAGATTCCGTGTTCAGTTTCAAACTCTAAATCCAATGCATCCGTTACAACTCATAGCTACTCATTGCCTCTTGGTTTTATCGTAATGTACAATTGGCTTGAAAAATGAAGGAGATAATTTTTTTTGAAGTTTTGTTTGGTAATCTCTCACAAGAATAATGCATGATGCATGCTACTAATTCTAGTACATTTTTCAATGTAAAAGGAGTTTGGGCACTGAGATTTTTAATGCATTCACATGATACATATTAGCTTTATGCTTGTTGGATTATTTAAAACATATAGTTATCCTATTCCATGCCAATATTTGATATATACTACATTTGTATCAATGATTATATCAATACATAAAACTAAAAAATTTAAAATAAAAGAAAAAAATTAATAAGATTGAATTAATTTAAAACTTCTAGTTGTATAGAGAGTAAACAAATAGATAGAGGGCAGATAGTTAAAAGGTGTTCTTCATTACACATGTATAATTTCAGCTTTGGTGATTCGAGAACTTGGAGATGCTGCAAATAATGTTGCTAGAAACCCCAGTAGCCCTAATGTCAGCATCAACAACAATGCTCGGATGCCAATGCCATACCCAAGGCGGGATCCTGAGCATTTGTTTCCAATGACCAACATATTTCGTATCATGAGGCGTAACTTGCCACCCAATGCCAAGGTATCCGAAGAGGCTAAATCAACCATTCAAGAATGTGTTTCAGATTACATTAACTTTATCACTGCAGAAGCAAATGAGCGCTGTCGCCGTGAGCACCGCCAGACGATCACTGCTGAGGATCTTCTATATGCTCATGCAAATCTTGGATTTGATAATTACGTTGGTCCTATCACTCTTTACTTAGAGCGATATCGCCAAAATGAAGCTGCTCAAAATACCGTGCATGGCGATCCTTCTGTAAGGCGCACAACTATTTTTTCGAATGTGCACACACAAGGCCATCCTTCCATGCTTGCTCCTGCACCATCTCCTTTACCTCCAATTAATTCAATTTTTCCAGTTGGTGCTTATGAGCAAGCATTCTTTAATCCAACACCGATGAGCAACGAATTCTACTTTCAGAATGCTTCTGGTGCTAGTCATGGCGATGGCTTTGACGTTGCTGGGCCTTCGGCAAATGCTGAGTTTCCAGGGGCATTTTTTCCCCACAATTTTCATCCAGGGCCTGCTCTGCCACATGGGTCTGATCCTTATGGTTTGGGCCCTGATGGGCAGTAAGACTATGATTTTTGCTATGTGTGTAGTGTATTTTATATAGTCAAGACACTACTATAAGTGCCATGATGTTCTTGTTATTTATTGTGTTGTTATTATTGTTGTTGCTCCTGGACATGAGACATTATGATGTTTGAATATTAAAACTAAGTTTATGCCCTCTTACTTGGTAAGTTATTATTGTTGTTACTCTAAGACGTGAGACATTATGATATTTGAGTATTGAAAATTGGCATATATTATTTATTGAATTTTTTAAATATAGTAATTGGCATACTTATATTAAATGTATATTATCTCATTTCAACATATAATTTTGGTTTATAAGTTAAATTGTATTTCGCATAATTATTGCCCTTATAAAAAAGAAAGTTATAGTACTTGATTTGGGTTAAACAAACAACAAGCGGTATCACTAATTATTTCCAGTATGAAGACAATACACTAATATCATTTTAAAGTACAAAATACATATTTGAATATATTCTTCTATTTTACAATGAGGTATTCTGTTCTTTTTGAGTCAATTGAGTATTTAATTACAATAATTTTAGTGGTTGTAAATTTGTCTGGTGTATAAAACTGATGGGAAAAAAGTAAAGATTCACTGAAATCTCAAGTCGCAAACTGAAGTTTATCATTATTCTAGTAACAAAAAATTGATCAAATTTTTAATATTTTATCAAAACTGTTAGATTCAAGAAGTAAGCAAAGTGAAACTCATACTTATTTGTAAAAAACGTGTAATAATCAAATTAATAAATTTTTCATTACATGAAATCATTATGATAGATCAAATCAATAATATCAATGAACATATTATGCAATATTGACAAATAAATAGTATGAGCTTTTCTAGTTGTCTATACATTTATTAATTAAATATGTAAATGTGATATCTAAAATGTATGCTACTATTTGTTCCATGATGTTTTCAACTCTTTTTAAAAATCAAATAAATTTTTATTTTTTAACCTAGCCATGTATGTATGTAAACAATAATAAAAAAAATTATAATCATATAATTTTCCATAGTGCAGAAAGTATTCCAGAGGTCGAACTCACAGGGATGAGTTAATTTTCTCTACTCTAATTATTATAGGGAATAGTGAAATTTAAATTCCAATAATCCCTAACTAAGAAAGGAATTAAATTGTCAAATCGAATAAAATAGAATTGAGAAAACAATTGGGAAGAGATTAGGGTTTCAAATTTTGATCTAGAGTTTGAATTAATTATCCAATTATTTTTTTAACATGCCAAGAATATATCATGCAAAGTTACTTTGAATTATCTCTTGATATATCTAATTTGTGCCCAATTAAATCTCATGTATATCTCGAGAACACAAGTGTTAATTGATTCCTTTAAGATCTTAGGTGATATTAATTGTGTTATACAAACTCTAAACTACTCTCATGTCTAAGTAAAGTATATTTATCTATCTAATACTAGGTTATATATCTCTTCATAGTTTAATACAAACCCTAAAAGTATGTCCATGGTGGCCAAACATTAACACGTAATAAAAACAAGATAGATAAATCAAGACAAAAGTAAAGAATTTAATTAGAGTAAATAACCAATACTCTTTCAGAAAACTCTAAACCTAGAAGCAAATTAGTTCAACATAGATATGGATAAAACCATTGATAAATTCAACAATTCAAGCAACGAATACAATATTGGAGAATAGAGTAAGAAAAACTTCTCAATCTTTGATGCTTTAGACTCCATGGTGATTGCTCCTTCATTCTTATTTGCATGTCCCTTGATCTCAATCTCTCAATAGCAAGTTATAAGGATAAACTAACACTAGCCTACTATTTTCTACCCCTAAAAATGCCCTAGATAGCCCCTATTTATAGTTTCCTAAAATTCTAATCCAAATATAGTAGGAATAGCTTTCTTAGAGCAGAAGAAAATTGAGTTCGCATGAAAATTCAACAAAGTCTGGCCTCAAGACTAGCCTAATGTGTAGCCTTGGACATTGGGCGAAGCTAAAATTCCAACTAAACTTGAAGATATTTGGCTCAATATTCAAACTGATGTCTGGCACCAAATATAGTTGATTTGCTCGTAGATCCTTTAGGATCGGTACGCGGATCCTTTATATCCAGGCATCCCACATTGCTTATTGTTTCTTCTTGCTGTGTCACTCCTTCGCTCGATCGGCCCTATCAAGATTGGTTCACTCTCTCTCAAATTGAGTTCTTCACCTATTTAAACAACACAAGATCAAAATTAGGTAGTTTCTATTCAAATTATAGCTCAAATATCACCATTCATTGACAACCAGCACATACGAACCAACTATAATTTACATCTTATCAGTTTACTCGCCAAAAAAGAAGAAAAAAACCATTATAATCCTTAGCACAACAAACTCTTCTTGATCTTCGAGGCTCATAAGTATACTTCCAAATCAATTCTAGAATTTCTAGCCTAGCTCGCCTCCCAGCTTCCAAAAAAATTTCTTTATTTAGCGATACATCATAAGAGCTCTTAATCTTCCAACTACTAATTCAAGACTATTCAAAAGATACCCAAAACAAAAAAAAAAAGGAAAAGAAAACACAAGCAAACAAAGTTCTGGACTTTTCAGCAATGTGTAAGGTTCTTGATTTTTGGGCTCCTAATTGAGCATTTGGACTCCTCTCCATCCTTTTCAAAACAATCTCTTCTTAGTCCTTTTGTGAGGACCCGAAAAAAAAATTCTAAATTTTTCTTTTTTACTGGCGTAGTTAAATATTTATTCACTCATTTTCTCCGAATAATTTATTTCAACCATTTTAAATTCATTTTTATGGAACCATGTCTTATTTATACTTTTAAAACGTCTCGTTAACAAATTTAAATTTTTCGAAGGTTCGTTTATTAAGGAATAACAAATACACATTTTCGAGATGATAATCGATCTGAGAGTGCAATGATTTTGGAGAATTAAGGATGATAAATAGGGGACTAAGAAGAGTTAATTGAGAGATTAGATGTCATTAAGTTAAATAAAACTTTTATTGTGCGCACATCGATAGTTTCTCGAAAGTCGTACCGCGGGACAAATTGGAGATTTCAGGAATTAATACTAGGCTCGTGTGATAACTCATGTTTTTATTTCTAAAATAGTTATTTTTATAATTATTTACCTTAGTAGTAGTTAAATATATTATCGTTATATGAATTCCTTTTAAAGTTCGCCTTATCGCGCGCAAATCGGAAGTTCGCGTATATCGACGTGGAACGGATAAATGGAGATTTAAAAAACTTATACTGGACTACTAAGAGTGAATAATTATAATATTAAAGGAATTACATTAGAGGTTTAGTGCACAAATGAAACAAACCCGAGAGAAAACGGACACGAAACTTGCCCGTGCGCACACTATTCATAGTTGACTTTTGCTCAAATTTAACCACAAACACTCAAGCTTCTCCAAGAAGCTTCATTTATCAGCCACTCTCTCTCTCTTCACTCACCATAGCCAGCCAACCTCCAATCAAGGAAGAAGAAGAAAACTCTTCACCATTTCACTCCAAATCCTACTCCAAATCACCTTAAACTTTGCATCCAACCTCAAAATTTCTTGGAGATCCACTTAAGCTACAAGAAAGGCATCATCTCATGATTTTCTTGGAGCTTTAGAGGTGCAAAAATTTCTGGTTTCTCTCAAGGATTAGGAGGTAATCATCCAATCTTTTAATCTCGGCTTTAGTGGGTTTAATCTTGGCTATGAAGCTTGTTGCTTCATTATTGATGTTGTTATTTGAATTGGAATGGTTGAAGTGGGCTCTATGAAATCCCACCTTGGTTGTATGGGCTGATATGATGATAATATATGTGTTAATGTGTTTGTGGTGAGTGTTAGTGTGTAGATGAGTGTTAAGATTTGAAAAGGAAGAGAGGAATCGAAGGAAAAATTTCACAGGAATGCTAGGCAAATCTGTCCTGTTTTTGCCATACCTGTATTTCGAATTTTGGGGGCTCAAATGATAGTGAAACTGATATATATATATATATATATATGTTATATAGTGTGTGTAGAAATTTTCTACCAAAAATCATTTGAATTGGTTGAGAAAAATTTGAGTTTTAGCAAGAACAATTCTGGAAAATCGCATAGCAGTGGTCCACTGGCAGTGTTTTTTGAATGAACATAACTCTCTGCTCAGATATCAAAATCAAGTGCCGCTTGTGGCATTTGAAACTAGACATCTGTATTTTTCTAACAGTATAAAATGCACCTTCTAATTCAAACTGAGTCATCTGTAGTGACTGATCAAATTCGGCTGCCCTGTTCTGTTAACCTATCCGAGAGAAAGGTAGAAGCTGCATTTTGTGGCTCTATTTTCTCTCACCTAGGAATTGATTTTGAAAATGATTTCTTCCAATGAAATGTATAATTTTGAATCTAGTTTCTAACGCCACCAACCATGCTCAATTTCAAGTTGTATTGAGTGAGATATGGTCTAATTCCTGAATTGTACCAAAGCTAGAAAACCCTAATTTTGCTAGCCGAATGGCCTAGCTTGACTTGGGACATGTTGTTTTGAAACTTTTGGTGTCAATCACCTACCAAATGTATATTAATGTTTCTTGGGTCTTGGTTTCACAAATGAGTCAGATTGGAGTTGATTTCATTGGGTAAAATGTTTGAAAAGGGAAAAGGAAGCAAGAAGACAGATTTGTCTTGAAAATTCCTTAAACTTTGGTAGTTTTGTTAACTACCTTCCCGTGTGAATTTTCAAATGAAATTTGATATAAGAGTAGTCCTCATATGTAAGTTGAATTGTACCAATTTTGATGTCATTCTAAGACCATTTCAATATACAAATGATGTGCCAAAGTTGTTCTTCAAATCTGGAAAAATGACCAAACAATTCTTATTTTTGACCAACTTTGAGCTGCTATATCTTGACGCTCAAAACTTCAATTCTTGTTCCGTTTATTGTGTTTGAAACCTTGATTAGACTTCTTATTGTGTTACGAATTTCGGAGACTAGTTCACATTCTGTGAATTTTTCCGAATTTCCAAAGTTTACCGAAAACTAAGACTGAAACTGTCTTGTAAGTATAAGTCAGCCACTTTAAGCTGAAATTTGAATGTCTTCCATTTAGAATCTTGGAAAAGTGTCTTCTAAGAACTTTTAGTACTTTAAAACTAGTTTCCAACGGTATAAATGTTTCCAATTATGGACCTATTGAGTGCAAGATACGATTTTTCAAAAATTATCCCTTAAAGCTAAATTTTCAAACTTGTTGGGAAATGAGTTTTTGGAGACTCTTCCCTATCATTTGATATTGATTGACCGTTTTAGACTTGATTTCATGAAGGAAATCAGTTTTTCCTTATGTTATTAAACACCACTTTTGAATCTGAAATTTTGAGCAAGTAAAGCTCTATTTCATGACATTTTCTTAGATTGTACAAGTGTACAATCTCCCTTGTTAATAAGAGATTTATAAGTAATAGTATATTATAGTCAATTGTTATTTGCTCAGGCGTTAAGGGGACTTTCAAGAGGAACTAAAAGCGGACATCTAAACACTTGTTTGAGCACTTACTCCCTTACTTTAATTGGTGAGTGTCAAGTGCATGACTTGTTGATATTATGTGAATTGTTCTATGGATTGAATGACTTATAACTGTTGAGTCGAGTGTGTACTTTATCGCACTCGTTCTCATTTAAATGAATCGTAATTGAATTGATTGAAATGAATCGAATTGATTGAATTGAATTGAATTGACTAAATTGAATTGAATTGAATTGTATGCTATGGCCTGCATATGTCGACTGGAGTGAATCTCCTCGACAAAAATTGAAATGATGGGGACGCCCAAACTCATCGGTCAACCTTGCGACTCGAGCCGGCATGGGTTTGGTCGTGAAACTTGGTGAGCCATGAGAAAAAAATGATAGACTTAATCTATTAGAGAGATCTCGCCTGACATACTCGAGCAGTATCGCCTTATACAAAGAAGAGCGGGCCCGGTACAGGGGTATATAATGGTGAACGGGGAAGAGCAAGTGAAGTTTCTATGGACTTAATACCGACCCGGTTGACGAAGTGTCATCGCAGGAAGGTAATTGATCGAGCATTGGCAAAGCAAGTGGAACCTACCTCCTGAGAGCTTCCATATCCTTGAATTGTTTCTGTTTACTTTTCTCACTCGAATTGTTAATTACTTGAATACTACTGTTTTATTTGCTAAATGTGATTGCTACTTGGATTACGTGCTTGCATATGTGTTTCTTGGCCTCACGAGCAATCGCTCACCCCATAGATTTGTTTTCCTTAACAGGAACCGATATGGAGTGACACTCGAAGAAGCCATTTGGATGAACTTTTGATTAGAGATTTGAATGTATTTGACTAGACAATTTGGAAGTTGTGTATTTTGAGAAAGTGAATGTATTTTGAATCTTGTGGTATAAGATTGAACACTTTGTATAGAAGTGACTTCTTTTCTTTACTCCGGATATTATTATTGGTGATTCTACCTTAAGCTTGAACTGGAACTGGAATTGTACCGAGTCCTGGCGAGAGTTGGGCAGACGTCCCGCCGATACCCTTGGGTTCACTCTTGGGAGAAGTGGGGGGCGTCACACCTTTCAAATCACTACTTATTTAAAGGTCACAGTGTCGCAGTAGATTAGAATCAATGCATGTTGCATACCTTGCATAATGTAATTAGTTTAAGATGTAAAGTTTCATATCTTTCTTTATATATTCTATGCTTCTAATCAATATACTGGTAGGAGTTCAAGCCAAACTCCCACTGTTACAAGCCAATTCTTTTTAAAACAAAATAAGTAGTCTTTCTAAGCAATATGTGTACACATGCATGAAGGCATACGTACATCAATTGTATGGATTAACACATATAAAGGTTAAAGAAATATTAAACATTTTTGTCCCTTGTACACGTGATATTTCCTCCATCATCGATGCATTACACAACTGATCTAAAAACTGAACTCCTTTTGGTATAATTCTCGATACGCTACGACGAATCAAGAATGTGAATCACAAGCCCTGAACCTAAATTAAGGATCAACATTTGGGGATGGAATTTGTAATCAATCAAGGATAGCTCTAGATTGATTAGAATAGGTGGAATGACGCCACAATCACGGTAAATACTTGATTGATAAGTCGACGAAGTACCTTAGGCCAACTCTAAGATGTTCAAAATGGCTTTCACAAGCCAAAAGAATCCTTTCTCTCAAGAAAGAAATTCTGAAAAATTCCTTACAAAATTTTATTAATTCATGTCTTCTTTAATCAAACGAAACAATGCATGACTTAGGCTATTTATAGCCTTTACAAGGACGGCAAGACCTAGCTCAACTAGGAAACCCTAACTAAGCTTTATCCCTAAGTCAGCTATACCAAGTAACTAAACATATAGCTAGGAAACTAACTACTAAATCGGCTCAACCATTACTAACTCAAATCGGTTCCTCTAAGGTCCACATGGCCTAGGCCGTGTAGGCTACCAACTAAGTCTAGTTAGTAACAACAATTGACATAAATGGTTGGAAATAACATAAACACATGATAGTAAGGACTCAATAACTAAGTAAACACACTAATCTTCAGGAAAGGGACGGCTAGAATGTTAGACTTCAATTAATCTTCCATCTTCATGACTTGACCATGAACCATGGATCCTATGTTCGCATCATTCCCCTCCTCTTGAAAGCAATTTGCTCACAAATCGACGGATTGGAGAAAATACAGCACTTTGTGCAATACCTTCATTCGAGCATACCACGATGCATGGCGCTTATGCAACTGCAAGAAGATCACGAGTAAAGTCTTGAACCAATGAATGTACCAATGCACACGAAACTGGTTAAAATGCCATTTTGCTCTTAGTTTCTCACAAACAATCTCTACAAGCGCACAAATCAACCCTTTGTCATGGATGGTTGCCTTTGGACCTACAAAAGAAATCCCACAATTAGTACTTGTAGGTATAAAACTACTAGAAATCTCACCATCTGCATTCACTAGAAAAAGATCGTCATAGCAATGCTCAAGGGGACTAGAAAAACTCCTAATCTGGTTATGCAAGGTAGTAAAATCCATCACTAGTTGATGTGTATGTGGCACATCTTTACAACGTTGCACATCTTGCATGGATGAAACTAAATAAGAATGGACAGATCTAGAATCTAGAAATGAAACGAACAAAGTGAGTGCTCATAGAACCAAAAAATAGACAATGAAAGAATGGAACATCAATATCGAATTTATAAGGAAATATGGAACAAAGCTCAAGTGTAGTTACTCTCTTTGAAATGGCATTTGGCTGATCAACAAATAAACTATCCCTAGCTTGAAGTTTGAACAAATGTTGATAGCAAAACGAAGCAACACTCAAGACTCCAACTCCATGAAAGCTCTTTAACTCTCCAATGGATGTAAGAATGGAACGATATAAGACCAAACTGATTGCACTTTGTTTAACCTGCATAAAATAAGAAACACTAAATAAGTTAAGGTAATAAGTACAATAAGAATCTCTCCTCACATCCTTTGATTTTGCAATGAGTTATTGCTTTCTCTCTTTTTTTTTCACTAGAGCCAAATGGCTTATGGAATTTTCCTCACTCGTCTCTTTTGAATATTCAATCTCTCTTTCTTTGACACATCCCTGAATTTTTACATCAAGTACATTCTCAAGTTTCACCTCTACACTCTCACTACCATGCTTAAATCGCTCTTTGTCAAGTATTTGTTGTAGGAGGTATTGATATGATGCGGTTGAGCACGAGACCCATGGTTCTCAGGTAGACCCTGTGAAGGTGCCCCAAGACCCCAGTGACACGAGCACGAGCCAAAAGATTTAAGAAGTCGCTTCAAGCCTTTGGTTCATGCCGTCCAAGTCCAAGAGAAACCGCCCATTGAATATGCTGATTTTGAAGAGATAGATTGGACCTTGGGATTAAATTGTGTAGAACCTCTCCTCTTGACATCCTTGTTCACCATTGTTAGGCTTGAAAACAACCTAAGATGGGGGTGAATTAGATTGATTAAAAAACTAATCAGATTATGGGCATTTTTTGCTCAATACGAAATTTACCCTCTTTTCTAAATGATCACACAATGAATCAATTAATAAAGGAACAATATCACTTAAGAGAAGTAGAAAAGATATGCAATTTAAGAATCACAAGATAATGGATAAATAAAAAGAGAAGAATAGCAAACTAATTGAATACCAAACTCCTCTTAAGCTCGAAGTTCAATTCACAAAACAACTTCTTCAAATTGATGAAATACAATCAATCTTATGTACAAAGGAAGGCTCACTTGCTCCTTACTCCAAGTTTCACTCGGTCAAATTAGGAAAGTTTTACAATCTCTCAGGATAACTCTCACCAATCTACATTATTGAAGTATTCTCTCACAAATGAAAAGTTTACATAGAATCTTACACCACAAAGAGTACAAATGTTCCTTGGAGAATATTTTCTCACTAAAATTACTCTTGATCTTTTGTATTCTCAGTGTGCAAAAGTTCATTTGAAGTTTCTGACTATGCACTATTTATATGAAATCAAAAAGTGTTTCATTAATGTTTCCAACGGATAAAAGGTAGCTGAAACGTCAACTAGCCATTGGGAGTATCGGATATTCGGTACTTCCGATGCTTACGTCCGAAGGTGGGCAGAGAGTTTTAAAAAAAATTTTCAATTCTTTCAGACGTCCGCTACCTCCGATACTTGCGTCCGAAAGCAGACATTTGAAGGATTATCTCAATTTTTTGAACGTTCAGTGATGGAGTTCTTCGTGCGTCCGAAAGCAGACAGAGAGTTTGAAAAATTATTTCAACTCTTTCGGACATCCAGTGAAGATGTTTTGCGTCCGATATGATCTGCACTGTTTTTTGGATGTCCAATATTGTCTTTGTGAGCGTCCGACAGCTTTCATCTTCCTTTATCTTCTTTCAATTACTCTTGTTCTTTGAATCAAGTTGTTTCAGAGCTGAAAGGATTTTTTATTGATAGAATATTAGTATTATCCAATTATTTTATAAACATCAAAAGACAGGGACCAAGATCAACATTTCCCCCTTTTTGATATGACAAAACAAATGGATGGAAAGAAGAAAAATGAGCAGAAGCTTCCCATTACTCATAACATCCAAAACCATTAAGTACCAATTGATAGCATCTCCCCCTTATTCATATCAGAAGAACTCTCTCTTACACTAACATCCATTCTCCCTCTTTTTTGTCATCATAAATTAGAGAATAATTGCCAACAGAATCCATCTGCCAAAATCCATTAATAATAGAAATAACAGAAAAATCATTCATAGCACCAAAAATCCAGCAACCAACATTAGCCAAAAATAGAAAAATAGTACCAAGATCAATCAATGTCAATCAAAATGTTTTAGTCATTCAACTATCAGTCATATCAATCAACATTCATACCAAAAACACCCGAGAGATCCATTAGTACAAAGCATTAGAAACATCAAAAAAGAAATTACAAAAGACCATGAAAATGCATCCTAATATGAAATGCAAAATGCCCCTAAAGTGTCTAAATTGTGATCTTAGATGATCCGAGTCTTCTTCTTGCAAGACGAAACTGAGAGGGATCCAAATTCATCTTCAGTCTTTTCACCATCTGCTTCATTGTCATCAGTAGCTGGAGCCTTGCTTTGTCTAAAGTTAGGGGATCATGAGAAAGTAGGCTGAGAGCTCGAGGGCATTGACTTCAGCAGTAGGAGGAGTGCACTTAGTGTGTGGCTCTTTTGATGTATATGTCTTCCTCTGTGGGACATGAAGCATAAGCAAATTTCTCTTATCCAAGAATGTAGCTTGTTGTTCAGGTAACATGGTCATCATTAGACTATTTTCAAGGAGAAAGACATGTTGATTGAATTCTCAAGTAGATAAATGACTTCTTGATTAGATGAAACTGGGTTGAGTGGAGATTTGCGAGGAAGAATAGAAAATGGTGAAATGACACGAGATTATTTGAAAGGTCTAAAAATAACAGAGGTTTCTGATGACTTTTAGTTCTAGGACTCCAAGACGGCTTCCTTAAAACCCAATAGCCATCAAAAAATGTGATACTTTTTCTCTCAAAATATGCTTTGGTTAAAACAGAAATGAAGTTTTCTTTTGGAGATACTCCAGTGAAAGAAATTTTGAAATGAGCAAAATTGGAGTTAAAAACTTTTCATAAGAGAGTTTCTTTCGACTGTCAGTGCTGAGTTTGAGCAGAAATTTACACATGAAAAAATCAAAATCAATTCCGATTTTTCAACAAGCAATAAACAGATAAAGTTCATTTTGTTGCATCAATCCTAATGACCATCAGTAGAAACCAACAGATTTGAAATGATTGTAAAAAATAATTAGATTTTGAGAACTAAGCATCCTCCAATTTGGTCTCAATAGGTGTGTTTAAAGTGGGTTTGAAAGTAGACCATCATTTTTTCAACGTGAAAATGGTGATAAACAGTTGAAAATTCTTTATATGAGAAAAAATTTGCAATCTTACTACGACAACTTTTTTCCAATTTTTGTTTTCAAAACAAGATTAATAACATCAGAAGTAAGTCAGAATGTCTACCCCATAACACGTGAGATAAATTCAGTATGAGAACTACATTCCTAAAATTGGGCAAAAAACTGATATAGCATTTCAGGGTAGTTTGTTGGGTAGAGACAGAATATGAGACCATTTTGGAATTCGAAAAACTTAAGAACAAAGGTCAAAATCAAGTTTACGGAATGTCAGAGGGAATGATAATCTTGAGTGATGAAATCTTTTTGGGAAATCCACTCAAATTTGTCTCTGGCACCATCATCGATGAATCTAGGTAATGTGGTGGGGTTGTGGCTCGATTTGATCAGTTTATTTTCTTTTATCACTGCGTTTCTAAGACAAACGAGTCGATTTTCTTGTTGATGGCACCACAGTTTCTTCATCTCTGAGTGTGATTGTGCGTCCGGTACCAGAAGATCCACCTCTTAATTGTACCATAGTGAAATGTGGAGTTGATTTTCTTTCAGAATTGATGAAAATATGGATGAAAATGACTAACCTTGCTATCTAGACTAAAATGAATGCTCGAATCTGTCAAAAAGAAGGTGAGTCTTTTAGAAACTAGGTTTTCTGATGAAATTTGGGATCGGGTGAATGTTTGCCAGTTAGAAAAGGGCTTACTTCTAAACGGGTTACTTCGAATGAAATGAAGGCAAAAACTTCTTTATAACACACCCCTTTTGAGTGTCAAGGCGGTCGAACGAAGAAGAATCGTCCGACACAATCGTCCGTTGCAAAACTTTTTTGGAAATATTTAAAACACTGTCGGACGTCCATTAATCTACTATTGAATGTCCGATAAAGTTTGACCAGAAAAATTTTTAGATAATCTTATCCAAAATGCTCAATTTTATCCTAAAAAACGTAAACTAATCCAAAGGCAAAGCTTTTGTAAGAATATCTGTAATTTGGTCTTTCGAACAAACATAATTTACTCAAATATCACTCTTTTGGACAAGATCACAAATGAAATGATGCTTTATGTCCATGTGTTTTGTCCTAAAATGTTGAATGGGATTCTTGGTTAAATTTATGGCACTAGTATTATCACAATACATAGGCACACAGTCATACACTAGTCCAAAGTTATTCAAGATATTTTTCATCCATAACAATTGAGCACAACATACACCGACGGCTACATATTCAGCTTCTACCGTAGATAAAGAGATAGCATTTTGTTTCTTGTTAAACCATGATACCAAACAATTACCAAGAAAATGACATGTACCACTAGTGCTTTTTCTATCTATCCTATACCCACCAAAATCAACATCCGAAAAATCACATAAGCCAAATTCATGACATTTTGGATACCAAATACTATAATTCAAGATTCCCTTTAAATATCTAAAAATTCTTTTAACAACAATTAAGTGAGATTCTTTAGGGCAAGATTGGAAATGAACACACAAACAAACAGGAAACATAATATTGGGTCTACTGTGGTTAAAAAAAGTAAACTACCAATCATACCTCTATATTTTTTCTCATCAATTTTCATACCTTCTTCATCTTTGTCAAATTTGGTAGATGTACACATCGGCGTTCCAACTTGTTTTGAATCCTCTATTCTGAATCTTTTGAAAAGTTCCTTTATATACTTAGTTTGATTGATGAATGTACCCTCTTAAATTTGAACCACTTGGAGCCCAAGGAAGAAATTTAACTCTCCCATCATACTCATCTCAAACTCATTTTGTATAATAGTGAAAAAATTCCGACATATACACTCATTAGTAACACCAAAAATAATATCATCCACATATATTTGTACAATTAGAAAATCATTGAAACTTTGTTTAGTGAAAAAAGTGGTATCCACAATACACCTTTTAAAATCATTCTCGACCAAAAAACCACTTAAACATTCATACCAAACTTTTGGAACTTGTTTTAATCCATACAAAGTTTTTGAAAGTTTAAACACATGATTTGAATATGTCTCATTTTCAAAACTGGGAGGTTGGTCAATATAAACCACTTAATCAATAAATCCATTTAACAAAGTAGTTTTAACATCCATTTGAAATAATTTAAAATCTTTGAAATATGCAAATGCGAAAAACATTCTAATTAATTTTGAAACCCTTCAACTAGTGTGTGTGAAAACCCTAGAAAATTTTGCGTAAATTTTACGTATATTATTTTTTTTATTTTATTTTTTTAATTTTATTTTACTTTATTATGAGAAACAACAACTGGTCGATTAACTGTCTAAATTTAAATTGTACAACAAAATCAAGAATTTATAAATACTTTGGAGTGGTGTAAAATTATATATAACAAACATTAGGGGTTCATGCAAGAGATTATAAAAATTTTAGGTTATGGAGAGCAATTAATTACAAATAAAAGACCAAAACAACTCTTCAATTCAGCAATTTCACCATGCAACCATTAGCCATCAGATTATTAACACATATGTACTAAATGTGTAGAGGTGTGCCAAGAGAGTTCCGTTTTTTGTGATGTGGCAAAACATTATTGGACAATTTGTGGTCGTCCTTGTACGTGAGAATTGCCCGTGTTTGTGCAAAAAAAAAATTCCGAATAGGAATGTTATTATTGTATTTTTCAAATGAATGCTACATGCCTTCATTTTCCTTGCATCCGATTGGACCCCTTCAGCATTTCTGTTTGGGCTGTATTGGGACTTGATTGTCATGATGGTAATAATTGTTCAGTTGACTATATGGGCAATTGTATTACAATTTTGCCCTCCAATCATATCTTTCTCACCGATGACAACAAATTCATTTTGGTTTTACCGTTGTCTTCATCTTTTTTGTGCTCAGATCAAGAGGTAAATTTCTATTTACCTTTGGGTTGTATTTGTAAAAAACACAGAGTTCCATTACTGTTGACGGCTATTGAAACTTGAAAGAAGCTGCCGGATCTGACTGTAGCACTTTCTTTGTTCTGTCCAACAACCCACCGCTGCAGCTAAAGCTATGCATTCTTGCCCGGATTTTCTGCTCACACTAATGGTTAGTGATGTGTTTAGTTTTTGCATCCTTTTTTTGTATTATTGTTTATAGCACGACATCCTATCTTCCCTCTTACATGATTGTGTTTGCCAGTTGCTTTGGTTAGTTCTTATTTTCTCTTTTACTGCTCTGTTCCTTCGAAGCCTCTTCTTCATTTTGCTCTTGTTGACACAGATTGGTCAGGTGAGCTTTTTCTTTTAGTGAACTATTTCGTCTATAATCCTGTTTATTCCAATATGTTTTTTGGTCCATCATTCATCAACTAATTCAGGTTTATTTACTCTGTTTATGGGTGTTTTCTATTTTGCCGTTGCATTAAGGTAAGGCTATTTTAAATTTTCTATCTTCTTTGATTTTTTGTTCTACCTTTCATTTGTTCATTATTTATTCCTATTTGTGTTTTGCCTTTTTCTCCTATTTTTCCTTTACATTTTGCATGCAGCTTTCTTCATCTGTGGTTGCTGTAACGAGCTTTCTTTCTTCGTCATCTTGTCTTATATATCTGCAGCTTGTATTGGTTCAGGTTAGCTGATCATTCTCTCTCTCTTTTTTTTTAGCTTTTTGTTCTACCAGTTTTTTGTTTCTTCGTCATCTTCTATTATATATTCTGCAACCAATTTTTTTTTATTGTAGGTTAGATATTCGTTCTTTTTCCCCATCTTTTTTACTTTTTATTCTGGCAGTTTTTGTTTCTTCTTAAACTTCTGGAAAAGGATATGAGTTTGTCCGAGAATTGTTTCACAAGTCTTTTGTATTTTGATGTTATTTATGTATTAGTTTTCACATACTCCTTTATTTTCCTTGTATTCAATATATATATGAATCTCTGGATCTGTTTCTGTTGTATATCTATTTCTTTCCTGCTTCTATTATTTATGTATTAGTTCTCACATACTCGTTTATTTTCCTGTTGTATTCAATATATATATGAATCTCTGGATCTGTTTCTGTTGTATATCTATTTCTTTCCTGCTTCTATTAGTTGAGTTTTATTGTTCGTTGTTATGCTGGTTTAGATTATTCTAATCAACGAATGATGTCTGCTTTATTTTTTTCTTTGCATACTATTTTCTGTCTTCTGTCTCCTTTTTCCTTTGCCTGTGCTTTTGTAAATTATTTTCTATTCCTTGTTCTTTGGTTAATTTAGATGGATAGAAATGCCATACGCCGAAAACGATACGCAGAAATGCCGCAAAGTGAGAAAGCTGCGCTTTTACGCCGTCGAAGTGAAGCTAGGGCTGCAAAAAAAAGAAAAGAATCATCGCGTTCTTTTGTTCGTAGTGTTCCACTTGGTTATGTAGAAACAGGTGTATTTTTTCCTGATCCTTGTTCACGTGGAGACAGTAACATTCAGGATAGTCAAAATGACAATGTTACGCTTAATGAAATGGTACGACATAGCTCGCTTGGTTTTGCTAATGATCAGGGCGTTCTTATTAGAGAGGATTGGACTACATGGCCAGCAGTGGATCTGCTGTTACTAATGTTTCTAGTCCTGCTCCTTCTTCTGTTGTTCCCATTGAATCAAATCCATTTCTGATTATTCCTGAAGGTATATCCAGCTTGATTTTCCCCTCACATCAGCCATGTCTTTCTCACTCTATTGTTATACCAGTATCTTGGCCTATTTTTAGTTAGCCATTCCATCCTGATACAAATCCAGCCTTTAATTTATGTACATTACAGAAACTCCACTCATTGGTGAGCTAGAGAGTGGAAGAAATAGGAAAAAAACTGGTGCTGTCATGCAAAGAGAAGAACAATGTGGATCTTCTCATGATTATCCTGCAGTAGAGTCTTCTAGGAAAAGGTACATGAATACCATATCCACAAAACCATCTCATGTTTCAAAAAACACTGCTGCGAAGAATAAGTAAGTCTTCAATCTTCAGAGGAATAAATCAGATAATGTTTTCCAAGTTATGAAAAAGCCAAATTCTGATATTCAAATATGTATCAGCTCTGAATCTTTAAGTCGTTCGTCGAGAAATCTATTCCTTCCTCTATTACATTGGATCCTCAGCTAAGAAATATTATTGAGAAGCAAAAAGAAGCATGCTTTCCAATTTCTAATCTTTGGTCTACTGTTCAATCTTTTAGGCAGCAACGCAGGAACACCTTGTCAAAAACATTGACTCGGGCTCCTCGAAACAGTACAGTCCTGTCTAATGAGATTAACCAAAGGTTTAATATTCAAAGTGAGAATTTAGATAATGCTTTTTACGATATGAATGAGCCAAATTCTGAAATCAATAATGTTATCAACTATAAATATTTGGATCATTTTTCAACAGACCTTGCATCTTCTTCTACTCAAGTTGATTCTGAGCCTAGATGTCTCTCTGAAGGTATAATATTGGTTCTTTAAATTGTCACCTTTGCCAATATCTTTTGTTACTTGTCTGGTTTCTTCTCATCATGGAAGAAAAAAAACCAAATGTTCTATTCACCATACCTGTAACATATCTATGGTAAGATAATCTGCAATGGACATCTAATTAAGATTTACTATTGCAGTTATCCAGCCTTGCGACCAAAATTCAGCTCCGCAACATCAAGCAAAGGCTGATATTGCCAAGAGAAGAAAAAGACATGCAAACCCTTCTAATCTTCCTTCTGCTATTACTTCTCCTAGACCAACACGTAGCCATCCTGTCCGTAGCAGACCCCGCAGAACAGGTTGCATTTCGTTTATTAGTGACCCTAATACTGTTTAGGTTATTTTTTACTATTCTGCCCCTCTCGCAGAACTGGACTTTGTTATTCTATCAGCTATATTGATCCATCTGCAGGGGCAAATGGTACAGGTGCTAAGACATATCTTTCAAGAATTGATCATATTCCTAATGCACCTTTGCTCCTTCCTGATGTTCCTGACTGTCAATATTGTGGGGCTAAGAGGTTCTATTTAAAACCTCCTACTTTTTGTTGTTCCAAAGGGGAAATCTCTATTGTCGCTCCTCGCATGCCTTATGCTCTCAAGCGTCTTTTCACAGAAAACGATGAAGAGAGTGAGCATTTTAGAAAATTAGCTCGCACCTATAATAATAACTTGGCTTTCACAGCTTTTGCTGCGAAGTATGATTCAGAATTGACAAAGAATACAAAGGGTATTTATACTTTTCGTGTTCAGGGCCAAGTTTATCATTTTCTCAATGGCTTATCAGAGTCAGCTAATAGGTCTTCTGGAATTCAGCTATATATTTTTGATACTGATGAGCAGCTGAAAAGAAGACTATCTAGCTGTGACAAGTTACGTGAGAGCACTTTGAGGTTGTTGATGGATATCCTTTCTGAGAATTCTTATGCTAGATTTTTCAAGGATCTCAGAGATGTGCCAAATATTAATAACTTCAACATTGCTCTTAACTGCTATCCTGCTCTAGACCAACGTGTATATAATCTGCCTTCTACTTCCCAAGTCGCTGCAATATGGACTGAGAGTGATGATGAATCTCTTGATAAACAGGCACATATTTTGGTCTATACTCATTCAAATACAAGTTATAGAATCCAGCATTACTACGGTTGTTATGATCCTTTACAATACCCTTTATTATTTCCTCGGGGTGAATCCGGATGGCATCATGGAATTACAAATTGAACTTTACATCCAATAACAATTTCCTTTTAACGAACATTTACCTTGTTATCCATCATATACACCTGTCTTTTATTTTACCAAAAAATTTTTACATTGAAATATGAAGGCATGCATTTCAAAACCAAAAAATTTGAACAATATATTTTACCATTATCCACCATTTCATATACAATTTATAAAATCATCACTTTCTACTTTATGCATCAAACTTTAAATATAAACAAAATCAACATCAACAACTAACAAACCACTTCTACTACTTTTCCATTTATAACTTTTAATGCTTGGACCATTCTAACATTTTTTGCTTTTAATTTTCATTGTTTGATTTCAACCTATTTCATTTCCACACCCAACTCTCATCTTAATCATTTCATACTTATCTTAATGTAAACTTAACAACCTATATAGTTTACATGCTTCTTCTTACCCTAACATCACGCCAACTCTAAATAACCAATACAAGTTAGGGCATAATTGCATTGATCCACCGCGCGTAGCGCGGTATCAGCCTCCTAGTTAACAAACTAAGTGGAGAAGCTTTGAAACTTCCGTCACCGACTGAAGTGAGAGCGACCAGCTAGCTATTAGATTATTAGAAGCAAGAGTTGAGTGGAGAGCTTCGGTATTGTCACCACCGACTGAAGAGGAGTAGGAGTGATCAGTTATTTAGGTAGTATCAACCGAGAGGAAAAGAAGGAAAGACAACAGGGAGTGAAGCTTTCTTTCTACTTCATACTTGGAACTGTGAGAAAGAGTGAGAGTGGAGAGCATTTCTGATTCCTTCCAACCACAACCAAGTGAGTAAGAGAGTTGAGTGAGTGATCAGAGGAAAAGCTAACTTACAACTTCGCATATCAGCTACCATAGGAAGGAGAAACCGAAGCTAGGAGCAGGAGCAATCTGCCATTATTAAAAACTAACAGAAGAGGTAAGAAACTGTAACCATCTAGTACTTATTTATCTGATATAACTGAATTATGGGCTGCATGTTGGTTATTAGCTATGAATGATAAGATTTGGTTGAAAGGAAACGTTGATAAGGGAGAAAAAAAAAAAAAGAGGAGCGGGACCTAAGATGAGGAACCGAGAGAGTGCATGTTGAATTTGTAGCCTGTTATTAGTGCAGAAATAGAAACTAACGTGAGAAATGCATCAATGGAGGTTATCACAGGATATTCTAAGGGGGTTAGTTGAAGAAACTAGGGGAAAGAATTGGAAAATTTGGATGGAACCGATGGATAACACTGCTGCAACTTTTCCAGCTTCATCCGAATGGAGGGAAATGGGAAATTTCAGCTGTCATTTGTGTTTAATGCCTCTAAAATTCTGTATTAAACTGTAAAATGTAGTATAGTATCATGTTTTTTTCATGCATGTTAGATTTACCCATAATTTGAAGGGCTTGTTTGAGGGAAATGGGCATGCGGCTGGCTGTTGGGAGAAAACTGAGAAATATGGCTGAGTAAGGGAGTTCAGCAGCTGTTCAGCGTTGTTTCTTCCTTGGCTGTAAACTTTAGATCCTTGTTGTAGGTACTCTGTAGCTTAGTAACAAACCTTTGCATGTTGAATTTAACAAAAGAGACTGAAAGAAATCTGAACTTTAAAAGCTAAGTGGCTGAAATTGCATGTCCGAGTGAGTGAAGCAGGATTCGCTTCTGTCCAGCCGTTTTTGGCCTTAAAAACACGAGAACTGGTTGTTGATGTCTTCATAAGAAATATAGATCTAGTCTTAGCTTCGAAATGCTATAAAATTTATCTCAATCGATAAGTATAGCTCCAGTTATGATCAAAACATCAGAGAATGGCAATACAGAATATTGATCCACGGAGTGAAGCAGAATGTGCTTCTGTCTAGCCATTTTTGACCTTGAAAATGTGAGAAACTGGATGTCGATGTCTTCATAATAAATGTAGTTCTATATATTAGTTTCGAAACGCTATAAAATTTGCCTTAATCGATAACGTATCTCCAGTTATGGTCAGAACACTAGAGGATGGCAAAACTGACTTCTCATTTCGTTTTTTTTTCTGCTCAAATGCACTTTGCTTTGATATTGGCCGTGAGAAACCAACTTTGAACCAACAATTCTTCTAATTTCCAACTTTGTAAGCTTTCATAAATAATAGCTACGGTTATCCTAAGATTTAATGGCCATATACAGCTCCACAAGTAGAGTTAAACTAAAGCAAATGAGGGAACACTCATGATAATTATGTACCTAAATTGGCTTCTAATTATCTAATATTGTCTTCACAAATATTTTAAAGACTATAAAATTTGAGGGGCTGGTGTAGTGAAATAAAATTTAACTTACAAATAAGCTAGAGTTTAATTAATTAAAAAGGGGACCAATGAATACTACTAAACCGTAATTTTGGAATCTTGAGTGGAAAATGATTTAATCCTAAAATAAATATCCTATAAATTATTAACTTCGGAAAACAGGTATAATTCTTGATTAAAACAATAAAGTCAATGAGTTTCAAAATAAAATGATAAATGAATATTGAATATATTATATTTGTACCTTAAGGTCAAACTAGAATCTGTTTTAGCCTAGACGGAAGAAATGAAACGTTTGCTTGTCTTAATCTTTGCACATTAGATTGGAAATGAGTTAATCTTAGCTCAAGTGTTTTATATGTTATTAAAATTGGTTATATGTACATTAACCTTGTTTTAAAGCTGCCAAACTTAATAATCTTGAAGACAAACGTAAGGAAGGTTGCTAGATTTTGGTGATTCTTTTATAAACTTAGGAACTTGGATTTTAGTTACTTAAACCTTAAATTATGTAAGATGAGTGGTTGTGTATAAAATGAATATTCACTTTAGAATTATTAACTTGTACCAGGAAGTAGCCGTGAACCAGAAACCAACTCGAGACTCAAGAGTAGTCATTTGAATCTTTGGTGAGTGTTTTCCGAATTTATGTGTTAAATTGCTTATGTGTACCTAAGTGCAATTATATGGCAAATGTGCTTATTGACAAGTGTTTATTTTACGTATTTTTAAGTGCATTTTATTAGTTAATTTTGGTTTGATTATTTACTTTTATAACTAAAATAACTAAGGTTTTGGTAAAAATCTACATTTTATGTTAAAGCGGCTAACATTGCATTTCTAGTGCTTTTAATGGTAAAAATTTCATATTTTACAGGTTTAATGATTCAATTATCAAATGAAGACCATTGAGAAGATATTTGGATGATTGATGATGGATTAAAGTGGTGAAAATAAAATATGAAGTGTTAAAGAAGAAATGCAATTTGAGGATAAAAGAATCAAGAAAAGTCAGCTTTTGACAACTCTGACATGTTTTCGTATTTTGACCATATCTGGAGCTACACACATCAGATTGAGGTGATTTTTGTACCATTTTGAAGCTACAAGATATATCTACATTTGGTATGAAGAAATCAAAGCCCAATTCAGCCATTTTCCTGGTCAAAAAGACGAAACACAGAAGGTTTTCTGGATGGTCGGAAGCTGAAGCCCAGAATTGACTAGTCTATGGTATTTTGACCATATCTCTGTCCACCGATCTCCAAATTAGGTGATTCTTGAAGCATTGGAAAGCTAACTCAAAGGGCTACAACTTTTGTGTTTTGCACAAAAGCTAGTTCGGCCTTCATCACAGCGAAAATCATAGTTGAAGTGAGGCCAAGTGAAAACGCGAGAAGACAAAACGCGAGTTAAAGTCGCGTTTTGTGTAGGCGCGTTTTGTAGCCGAAAAGCTGCAATTTGCTCAGCCAATTCTCTTGTGTTCAGACTACTTTCCAGCTATAAGTTGCAAGGGAATTCGGTGCACATGCTTCAGAATACAAAAGGGCAACAAAGGTGGCTTATTTTCAAGTCAAAAATGTTGGTTATTGACTATCTAACAAATTTCAGATTTGGGAATCATAGCAGAAAATTGACCAAGAAAAAGGAGTTTTTAACCAATTTATATGCAGAGACATTTGGAGGTCAGGAGACATACGGGAGAAGCTTGGAGTCTGCAGAAATGTAGCTTTCCATTTTCTTAGTGTAGGATAGTTTAGTTAGTAGTTCATCCATCTTGTATATTGGCTAGATTAGGATGAAGATGGAGATGAAGAAGGAGAAGTTGAAGCTCAAGTGACATGGGTTATCTCTTCTCCCAACTCTTTATCTTTTGTATTGGATTCTTAAGTATGGTTAATATGCAAGTTCTGGATTTTGTGTTTATTATGTGTCTTTAAAGTTTATGCCTTGGGTTTGGTTGAACTTCTATAATTGTTAGTGTTTATTATTTGGTTATTTGATGCCATTATTTGAGCAAGTTATTTAGCACTTTAAGCTCTTCAAATCATGATTAATCTGGTACCATTAATTGTGATTATCTAAGGTGTTATTTCTGCAATGAAAAATTGAGATTTAACACTAGTTCAAGAAGTGCTAAACATAGGGAGTACACTCACGAAAGTAGAGGTGCACCTATGTGGTTTTGGTGATTAATTTCATGTAATTTCATTGAAAAATGAACTTGTAGCTAATTCCATAACCATGAGAATAGGTATGGATTAGTTATGAATATAATTGATTCACTACGAAAGTAGGTTTCATATGCATGAGGAAATTACACCATAATTAGCTTAGATGGTAGTATTCAATGATCCAAAAATAGCATTTGCATGAGTAGTTAGGAATACCATAACCTAAGGAGCTTACATTTGTTATTTTGCATAAGTTCAGTAGATTTCATTTCTTATAATTCATTGATAGTCTAAATAATAGAGAAGCTTTAGTAATACCGGTAATTGTTCACTCTTCCTCGTGGGATCGACCGATATATACCCTAAACTACTAGTTGACCTGTATACTTGCAGTGAAACGGGTGTAATCGGATTTATTTTAACTTGTACGTATAGAAAAATCCCGTCAAGTTTTTGGCGCCGTTGCCGGGGAAGATTTGGCAATATCGGTGTGAAGAGCAACTTTATTAATTTAGACAATTTTTCTTATTCTTGTTGTTTTTGCTGTATCTTATGTGTTTTGTGTCATTTTTAGTATTTTGTTGAGTCAATTTTTATTTTTCTGTTTTAGTGTGTGTCTTGGAATCTATCCTTCTTAACTAATCTTGCTTTTGAGATTGTTTAGAAGTAATTTTAGGTAATGAGAAGGGTAGGTGAATTTGGAGGACAATGCTTGAGAAATGAAAGATTGGCAATGGATGGTTACCAAGTGCAAAACTCCTTCAACAGAGGTAACCAAGAAATTACTAAAGGTATGTCTTTTGAAGATGGTTTAAGGTGCTTAAAGGCTAAATTTGATGTTATGATGCTACAAGTTCAAATGGACACAATTATGCATGAAATTGAACAAGGAGGAATGTTAATGATTTTAATTCTTATCATGTGATTTGTGACTTGTGTGGAGGTTATCATGCTACTAATACATGTAGACAAGCACAAAATGTGGATTACTATAATGAATTAAATCATTACAATCTTTGTTTTGATCAATATGGTGTTAATGGAGCAATTCTTGTGCTTCTGGTTGGGATAATCAATGTACTTATAGTGATTCTTCATATTTTTCCGATTACCAACCTGAATGTGTCCAAAATGAATCAAAACCATCTTGGGAGTTGGCAATAGAAAAGTTAGCTAATGATTCTAAGCAATCTTGGGAGTTAGCTATAGAAAAATTAGCTAATGTGACTTTTGACCGTTTTGATAGGATTGAGGAAAGAATAGATGAATTAACTTCTCACTTTGATAGAATACATGAGCAATTGAATGTATTGTGTGAAGTTATTTCTTCTAATAATGCAAAATGACCTAGCATGAATGGTGGGAATGTTATATGTGAAAATGGATTGCATTTTGATGAAAATGATGAATCTCAATTGTGTTTCAATGAGCAAAATTCATTTCACATGATAATATCTTTGGAACTAACATTGAACCTCAAGAGGTGAGTTTTAATGACTCATGTTTCACCCCTCTTGAGGAGTGCATTGAAGGTATAGGTTCTAAGGGTATTGCTGCCCAAGATACTCTCATGGCATTCCCTTTGGTAAGTGTTCAAGCGGTGCATTTTCAAGGTAATATTTATGAAACACTTGAATAGGTAAGTCACTTCCATTTCTCATATCATTAGAACTGTGACTTTTGCTATAAAGTCACCTTTTAATGATCCACCACGACCTAAAATGGTGGATTATTCTTTAACCAAACCTCCTTGAAAAATGAGGTTCGATAGTCGAGCCAACGACTATAAACAAAAGCGCTTGTTGGGAGGCAACCCAATGTTTTGGTTATTTATGTTATTTTGGTGTATTTTATGTTTAAATTATGTTTGAGTTATTTTTTTATTTTTCATTTGCAGGTATTGGACATGGAAGCAAAAGTGACCAAATGAGGTGAAAAAGTCGAAATTTGATCAAGGAACTCAACCCCTCGATTTGAGTAATTGTTGTTTTTGATTCGTTAGAAGGGGTTAAAATGCATGTTTAGATCATTTTACATGTGCGTGCATTGATAAAATTTGCAAACGAATGATCTATGATGCATTTTGAGGATTGGGGTACCAATGGTAATTTTTCAAAATTGGCTTTCTGCAAAAATTCGCAGAAGAAAACGCACTTGGCTGAAACGCGCCTTAGAGTCGCGTTTCGGTAGGCGCGTTTCCAATTCTGCGCCCACACTGAAGAAAACGCGCTTTGAAACGCGAAGAAAGTCGCGTTTTCAGCATCTCGCGTTTTGCCCCTGATCAGAAACCAAAAACGCGCCTTAAAACGCGACTAAAGTCGCGTTTTCAATGCTGTAAAATTTGTGAAGAAACGCGACTTTACAAAACGTGAGCTTGAAGGCGCGTTTTGAGTCACGTTTTCTGAGCACTTTTTTTTAAAGAAAAATGCAGGTTCCTTGATTCTCTTTTTCTTCTTTTCCTCATATATTTTCTTGTACCTTGAGTTGCTTATTGTGTATTTTATATAGGTACATCACCAAAACAAAGGCTTGAAGTTATAGATCACCATTTTGTTTATGAAACCTTTGTTATCACTTTTGTTTCTCACTTTCCATCTTTAGGTTAATATTACTAATGGTTATCAAATGGAATTCATGAAGCATGGGAGATAGATGGACAACGGATCTTGAAGCTTCATGTTCAATCACAACAATAGGGGAGTATCACTTTCTTTATCTTGATTTTCCTTTTTACACATTGAGGACAATGTGCATGTTAAGTGTGGGGGGGAGAATTGAGATTACATACATTGTATGTGATTGAATTATTAGTTGCAAATATTGGACTTGTGTTAAAATTCAAAATTTTTTCTTGTCCAAGATTGCAAAGTTGCTCCAAAAAAAAAAAGTTTCAAATTTTTTCAATTTATCCAAAGGGGTAACAAGTTCCTACCATTAGTAGTTCAAATTCCTTCTACATTTGAAATAAATATATATGATTTGGAAACTTCTTTTCTCATTTAATTTGGAAATGACTTATTTCTGCTTTGAAAAAAAAAAGTACAAAAAAAAGTATAAAAAAAAGAGAAAAGAAAAAGTCAAGAAGTGAATAAAACTTGTTCTACTCCAATGGTTCTTGTACTTAGTAACCGGGAGTTTTCATCTAAAAATGTCGACTTTCGCGTAAAACGGTACTTGAATTAAGAGTATGTAAGGCAACTTGAGTCTATGAAGTGTTGAGTAACCGGTGATCTTCATCTAAAAATGTCGATTCTCGCGTCAAAAGGTACTCTCACATCTTAAGTAATATTTAGATATGTTATATGAATAAATATCTTTTTAAGCAAAAATAAAAAGATAATCATAAGTTTAGGAAGCATTTTATTGACCATATGAGTTACTTGCTTGTAAAATTGGGTAAGGATGAAAAATTGATTTGAATTTGTTATAATGGTGGTATAATTGGCTCTCCTTTACTTGATATTATGAGTACTTGAGTTTAATTGAATGATTACATAATGGTTGTTTACCTTATTTTGAGAAAATGAAGTTGATTGTGCACATTTGTTTATTTTCAAAATATTGGATCATTGTTGGTTGGTATTTCTTATTGCTTGAGGACAAGCAATGGTTCAAGTGTGGGGGTATTTGACAAGTTTTTTTTTACGTATTTTTAAGTGCATTTTATTAGTTAATTTTGGTTTGATTATTTACTTTTATAACTAAAATAACTAAGATTTTGGTAAAAATCTACATTTTATGTTAAAGCGGCTAACATTGCATTTCTAGTGCTTTTAATGGTAAAAATTTCATATTTTACAGGTTTAATGATTCAATTATCAAATGAAGACCATTGAGAAGATATTTGGATGATTGATGATGGATTAAAGTGGTGAAATTAAACTATGAAGTGTTAAAGAAGAAATGCAATTTGAGGATAAAAGAATCAAGAAAAGTCAGCTTTTGACAACTCTGACATGTTTTCGTATTTTGACCATATCTGGAGCTACACACATCGGATTGAGGTGATTTTTGTACCATTTTGAAGCTACAAGATATATCTACATTTGGTATGAGAAATCAAAGCCCAATTCAGCCATTTTCCTGGTCAAAAAGACGAAACAGAAGCTTTTCTGGATGGTCGGAAGCTGAAGCCCAGAATTGACCAGTCTATGGTATTTTGACCATATCTCTGTCCACCGATCTCCAAATTAGGTGATTCTTGAAGAATTGGAAAGCTAACTCAAAGGGCTACAACTTTTGTGTTTTGCATAAAAGCTAGTTCGGCTTTTATCACAGAGAAAATCATAGTTGAAGTGAGGCCAAGTTGAAAACGCGAGAAGACAAAACGCGAGTTAAAGTCGCGTTTTGTGTAGGCGCGTTTTGTAGCCGAAAAGCTGCAATTTGCTCAGCCAATTCTCTTGTGTTCAGACTACTTTCCAGCTATAAGTTGCAAGGGAATTCGGTGCACATGCTTCAGAATACCAAAGGGCAACAAAGGTGGCTTATTTTCAAGTCAAAAATGTTGGTTATTGACTATCCTAACAAATTTCAGATTTGGGAATCAAAGGATGGAAAAATTGACCAAGAAAAAAGAGTTTTTAACCAATTTATATGCAGAGACACCAGGAGGTCAGGGAGACATACGGGAGAAGCTTGGAGTCTGCAGAAATGTAGCCTTTCCATTGTTCTTAGTGTAGGATAGTTTAGTTAATAGTTCATCCACTCTTGTATATTGGCTAGATTAGGATGAAGATGGAGATGAAGAAGGAGGAGTTGAAGCTCAAGTGACATGGGTTATCTCTTCTCCAACTCTTTATCTGTTGTATTTGATTCCAAGTATAGTTAATATACAAGTTCTGGATTTTGTGTTTAATATGTATCTTTAAAGTTTATGCCTTGGGTTTGGTTGAATTTCCTATAATTGTTAGTGTTTATTATTTGGTTATTTGATGCCATTATTTGAGCAAGTTATTTAGCACTTTAAGCTCTTCAAATCATGATTAATCTGGTACCATTAATTGTGATTATCTAAAGTGTTATTTCTGCAATGAAAATTGAGATTTAACACTAGTTCAAGAAGTGCTAAACATAGGGAGTAACACTCACGGAAAGTAGAGGTGCACCTATGTGATTTGGTGATTAATTTCATGTAATTTCATTGAAAAAATGAACTTGTAGCTTAATTCCATAACCATGAGAATAGGTATGATTAGTTATGAATATAATTGATTCACTACGAAAGAGGTTTCATATGCATGAGGAAATTACACCATAAATTAGCTTAGATGGTAGTATTCAATGATCCAAAAATAGCATTTGCATGAATAGTTAGGAATACCATAACCTAAGGAGCTTACATTTGTTATTTTGCATAAGTTTCAGTAGATTTCATTCTTATAATTCATTGATAGTCTAAATAATAGAGAAACTTTAGTAATACCGTAATTGTTTACTCTTTCTCGTGGGATCGACTCGATATATACCCTAAACTACTAGTTGACCTGTATACTTGCAGTGAAACGGGTATATTTCGGATTTATGTTAACTTGTACGTATAGAAAAATCCCGTCACTTATTATGAAATATATATTGCTAAGTGATTCATTGTAAAGTGTATCTCAATTGTCTCTCGCCTTCTAAGTCGATGGTGTATTTTATCGCACTCGTCTTAATTGAGTTTAAATGTTAATAATTGATCAAGTGATATTGTAAGTGTGCATGACTGTAAGCCGTGTGTGTACTTTATCACACTGGCTGAATTGGGCCCCAAACCCTCTGTTCAACGGACTATTCGAGCCAGCAAAGGGTTTGGTCGGATAGGACGGTAGCTTTGGGTAAGTGTTATGGTTACTCGAGTATTACCACGGCGTAGCAGATTACTGATATTGACATGGCCATCCAAGTGAGGGAAGTGTTTATTGTTCTGGAGGTTATAAGGAGGAGTTCGGCGGAGTGTGTAGTGTATTGAAGTGGCTCTAATGCGAGCACCGTATCCTTTTAAAGTGATTGTTCAGTGAAGTGTTTTTCTCAATTGTTAGTGAAAGTGATTGTACAGTAAAATGTGCACTACTTGTTTAATTGTACTGATTTAAGTGCTTATTGATTGTTACTTGCATGGAAACCTCACGGGCGTAAGTTCACCCTTTTAGCTTTGTTTTCCTTAACAGGAGTTGGAGATTGAAAAGTGATTGGATGGAATTGGAAAGTTGTTTTGGGAAAATCCATCACTATGTGTATATATTGGAGTCACGTGTTCCTTTGTATTTTAAAATGGTTGAATCTTCTGTTTTGAGTTGATGTAATATTAAGAATGGATGTTTAGAACGTGTATTTTGTTTCTTTTAGTGGACAAATCTAGGTTTCAAGCTGATTGTAGTGTATTTAAGAGTAAATGTTCAGTTGTTTAATGATAATGTTATCTTTGAAGTTAATGTAAGTGAGTGAGTCCTGGCGAGAGTCAGGTAGGCGATCCGCTAACTTTTAGGGTAGGTCCTAGGAGAAGGTGGGGTCGTCACAGTGTCCAAACCTTATTTCTTTCAAATTGATTTAGTTCCTCTTGCATGGTTAAATCTATTTTTCATCTTTCAAAACATCAACAACATTAACATTTTTAGACTCAAAATGCGAGACTAAAACAAATTATCTATTAATTGTTTAGATGAGGAGTGAGTTCTTACTTTTCGGATGGATCACCAATAATAAGTTCTTTGGAATGGTTTTGAACAAACTTTAAACTCTTGGAAGATTTTTAGGTGTACCAACAACCTTGTAATTTTCTTCTAATACTTGATTTTTTTTTAAATTATCTTCGTTTAATTTGCTTATAATGGAGTATTTTCTTGATCATAACCGTGAGATTCTTGAATTTTTTTTGAACACCTACATCATTATCTTCACAATAACTTTTGGAAATATCATTATTAGATTTATCAAATATGACATGTATGACTTCTTCTATGACAAGAGTTCTTCTATTATAGATCCAATATTCTCTTTTGTTTTCACAATAATCCAAGAAAATACCTTCATCAGATTTTTTATCAAAATTTTCAAAATATTCCTTGATATTTAAAATAAAATATTTGTAATAAAAAACTTTGAAATATCTAACAATTGGTTTTTATCAAAAATTAACTCATAAGAGGTTTTGTTTAAAATTGCTTTTAAGAGAACTCTATTCATTGCATAGCAAACCGTATTTATGGTCTCGGGGTAAAAATATTTTTACAAGTTGCATTCACTTAATATGATTTTTGCGGCTTTTTGAAAAGTTCTATTTTTTCTTTCAATAACACCATTTTGTTGAGGAGTTCTTGCAATTGAAAACTCATGTATAATTCCATTTTGATCACAAAATTTCGAAAAGTCATAAAATTTAAATTTCGAACCATTGTCACTTCTAATTTTAACAATATTCAAACCAATCATACTTTGAACTTTTGCAAATAGAAAAATAAAATTTTTGAAAGTATCATTTTTATGAGTAAGAAAAATCACTCAAGTGTATCTAGAATAATCATCAACAATAACTAGACAATATGTCTTATCACCCAATCTATCAATTTATATAGGACCGAACAAATCAAATGTAAAAACTCCAATGATCTTGAAGTAGAAACACATTTTTTGGGTTTAAAAGAGATTTTAATTTGTTTTCTAAATTGACAAGTATCACAAATTTTATCTTTTTCAAACTTAATTTTTGTCAAATCTCTAACAAAATTCTTTTTTAAAATTTCTTTTAACAAATCCATATTGAAATGACAAAACCTTTTATGTCACAACCAAGGATTTTCATTTAAAACTTTAAGGCATTAAAGGTTAGAGAAATTAATATTTTCAAGAATCACAACATAAATGTCATTGAATCATTTTCTTTTAAAATGATGTTACACTTTGAATCAAATAGTAAACACTCATATTTCTTGAATAAAACAAACAAATTTATATCATATAATTGACTAACACTTAACAAGTTATAATTCAAATTATCAACCAAAAGAATATTATGAACAAAATCTTACCATTCTTACCAACATCTCCTACTTCAATCGTTTTAGCCTTCATATCATCTCCAAATGATACTTTGCTACTTGATTTTGATTTGAATTTGATGAATTGTGATGGATCATCGGTCATATGTCTTGAGCATCCACTATCTATGAACCACTTTGATTTCTTAATGATGTTCATCAAATTCACCTACACAAGAGTTCAAGAAATAATATTTGGTACCCTTTAATTTTTGGGTTCTTGAGAGTTAGTATCATGTCTAACTATCCACATGTATTTTATGTCTCTTCTCATATTTTTCCTCACATATCAATTACTTTTCATATGACCTTTTTGACAACAAAAACTACACATAACCAACTAGTTACTTGCATAAACAGGTTTAATAAATCTTACTTGTTTTCTCTTATAAATAGTAAATTCATTTGCACTAGAATTTAACTTCTTCTCACGAGTGTCAAGATGAGACTTTGATCCATTCTCTTGAAAATACTTTTATTTTTTTTTTGTTGGAGCAACACATTTAGATTGTCTATTTTTCTTTTCAAATCACCTTGTTCTTTTTTGAACATTTCACAAAGTCTTGTTTTTCTATCAAACCCATTATGTAGATCAATCTCAGCCTTTTTTCAAGAAGTCATTTTCAGTTTTTAGCTTTTTGTTTTGTTTAAAAAGATTTGCATTGTCCTGAAGAAAAAGCTAATTTTTTGTTTTAATTCTTTATTTTTAGTATAAGATTCTTTCAAACTATCATGCAGTTTTTCAATGAAGGATTCAAGATCATCATCAGTTTCATCATCACTAACAAGTTGAGGGTTGCAAGTTGTTACCTCATCATCACCAATGGCCATGAAAGTCATTTGAGCAGATTCTTCTTCCTTTTCAATATCAGCATCGGAGTTGCATTCATTCCATGTGATTTGAAAGTTGTTGAATCTTGATTTTCTTTTAGCTTTTTCTTTTTTCTTCTTTTTCATTGGGCACTCACTCATGTAGTGTTCAGGTTGACCACATTCAGAGTATTTGTCACCTTACTTTTTATTGGCTTGCTTTCCTTTGTTTCTTGTAATGTTGAATTGATTGGAATTCGAATTGCTAGACCCTCCTTTTCTAAATCTCCTTTTATTGAGAATTCTCTTCAAACGTTTTGTGATGAGAGTTAGATCATTGTCATCCAAATCTTCATCATCCAGTGAAACCGAGTCATCTTCATCTGGAGATACTTTTAGAGTAATGTTTCTTTTTGCCTTACATCTTCTTCTTCCTGTACTTTGGTTTTAAGTTTCAACTCATAAGATGTTAGAGAGTTTATAAGAGATTCAATAGACATTGAATTCAAGTCTTTTGCCTCTTTAATAGCAGTTACCTTACTCTCCCAATTTTTAGACAAAGTATTCAAGATTTTTTGTTTTTCTCTCCTAAGGAATATTTCTTTTCTAGAACCTCTAGATCCTTAATAAAATCATTGAATTTACAATATATTTATCTTCATAAGTTCCCATCTTAAATGACTCATATTTAGTAACCAAAATAGACTTCTTTTGTTCTCTAACATTTTCATTCCTTTCATGAATTTCTCTCAATTTGTCCAAAATTTCTTTAGCGGACTTACAGTCTTTGACCCTAATAGATTCATTTGAATCTAAAATACTATATAACACATTCATAATTTTTACATTTAAAGTGAGATGATCTCTATCGTCTGCAATCAATTCATTTCTTGTTTTTGGTCTAGATCTATGAGTATTTTCATCTACTATAGAGGCATTATATGGACCTTCATTAACAATAAACCACAATTCAATATCAATCGATTGCAAAAAAATAATCATTTTTTTTTTCAATTCACATAATTTGACCCATTAAATATTGGAGGTCTAATTACAGATTATCCTTCAAAAAATATGGCATTGTTGGTTGTCATCTTTACTCCTAAGCCGTCTAAGTTTAATTTCTAGGAGACCAAATTCTGATACCAATTGTTAGATCTAAAAACAGTCTAAGGGGGGGTGAATTAAATTGATTAAAAAACTAATTAGATTATGGGCACTTTTTACTCAATACGAAATTTACCCTCTTTTCTAAGTGATCACACAATAAATCAATCAATAAAAGAGCAATATCACTTATGAGAAGTAGAAGAGATATGCAATTTAAGGATCACAAGATAATGGATAAATAACAAAAAAAAAAAGAATAGCAAACCAATTGAATATCAAGCTCCTCTTAAGTTCGAAATTCAATTTACAAAACAAGTTTTTTAAAATTTATGAAATACAACCAATCTTGTGTATAAAGGAAAGTTCACTTCCTCCTTGCTCCAAACTTCACTCGGTCAAGTTAGAAAAACTTTACAATCTCTGGATAACCCTCACAGATCTACACTATTGAAGTATTTTCTCACAAATGAAAAGCTTACACAGAACCTTACACCACAAAGAGTACAAATGTTCCTTGGAGAGTATTTTTTCATTAAAACTACTATTGATCCTTTGTATTCTCAGTGTGCAAAAGTTCTTTTTAAATTTCTGACCATACACTATATATATGAGACCAAAAAGTGCTTCATTAATGCTTCCAACGAATAGAAGGTAGTTGAATAATCAACTAACCGTTGGGAGTATCGGACGTCCGGTACTTCCGATGCTTGCGTCTGAAGACGGGCAGAGAGTTTAAAAAAATCTTTTTCAATTCTTTCGCACGTCCAGTACCTCCGATGCTTGTGTCCGAAAGCAGACAGAAAGTTTGAAAGATTATCTTAATTCTTTCGGACGTCCGGTGATGGAGTTCTTTGTACGTCTGAAAGCAGATAGAGAGTTTGAAAAATTATTTCAATTCTTTCGGACATCCAGTGAAGATGTTCTGCGTCCGATATGATCTGCACTGTTTATCGGACGATCGGTACTGTCTTTGTGAGCGTCTGACAGCTTTCATCTTTCTTTATCTTCTTTTAATTGCTCTTATTCTTTGAATTAATTTGCTTCGAAGCTAAAAGAATTTCTTATTGAAAGAATATTAGTATTATCCAATTGTTTTGTAAACATCAAAAGATGGGGACCAAGATCAACAACCATTCGGTCAAGGTGTCTACGAAGAGGCTTGAAACCTTCATGCAACATTTGTTGAATTCTATTCATTATATCCTGCATAGAAAAATCACATTCAACGTATGGGGAACTTCTTACACCTCTGTTTGACATGTTAAGGTAACCTACAAAAAAGAGTAAGCAAAGAAACAAGTATGTTTTCGTCACACACTCTCTTAGTGTTTACCCTCAATGCTCATGTTTGCACTCAATCACTCCAATAAGCTCACACTTAAACTCTAATGGATGTTACTTGCTTGGCTTGAACAAATTAGAGCTATCCTTAAGATAAAACTCTACTTATCAAGTAATAATCACAAATTTGTGGCACAGTCAGATTTTAACAAGTAAAACAAGGATTAAACACGGAAAAAGATGCTGAAAATTTTGCAGATTTTACTTGAACAAGATGAACTCTAACGGGACTCAACAAAACCCTATGACAATATAGTCTAAATCTGAACAATTTTGGTGTTAATTGTTGCGTATTTTGGACTAGAAATTGGACACACTTGACACTTGAAATATTGCTGGAAAATTACTTTACAAAACTAGATTTGACTTGGACAAGATTGATGCAAAAATCTAGAAAGTAACGGACTTGAACAAGACAACTAGAATTAGGAAACTATGACTCTTCCTAAGCCAAAACTGACTTGGACTTGTTTTGGACCACCAAACTCGATTAAAAACTGGAAAATGACTCAAAAACATATTATATATGGCTGGACAAAGCAGATTTAAAGCTAGAATAAAGACACAAAAATTGCCTAAAATTTTTGGAGCCTAAAAAGCTCTACCTGATTGTATACTTGGCTGAAAATTTGGAAGCTAGTCTGATTGCTCTTTGGATTCAGTCCTAAGAAGCAAGGTGTTGTTTTAGGATGCCTCCTAAATAGAGGTTTGAATGTTGCAGGTGGAAACAAGTAACCAATCCCAACAAGGAATCTATGTCCAGCTTTTGGAAACAAGAGTTCAAGTTGATTTCGATTGCCAATTCCAATTTGGCTTCTTTGTTCTAAAGCTAGAATAAAGACACAAAAATTGCCTAAAATTTTTGGAGCCTAAAAAGCTCTACCTGATTGTATACTTGGCTGAAAATTTGGAAGCTAGTCTGATTGCTCTTTGGATTCAGTCCTAAGAAGCAAGGTGTTGTTTTAGGATGCCTCCCAAATAGAGGTTTGAATGTTGCAGGTGGAAACAAGTAACCAATCCCAACAAGGAATCTATGTCCAGCTTTTTGGAAACAAGAGTTCATGTTGATTTCGATTGCCAATTCCAATTTGGCTTCTTGTTTCTAAACTGAATACTAATGACCCAATTGTGTTCCTCTTCCTCTTTTTTTTTCAGATTCTTTTTCTTTCTTTTCTTTTCAATTCAGATCAAATAATCAAGAAACAAAATGAGCCGCTATTCACAAACTCAAGAATATGGACTAGGGTTGCCAAGAACTTTAACATTTGGAAACTTTGCTCAAGATTTCAAGAAACCCTATTATGCAACCCAAGAACTTCAAGATTTCCCAGGAATTGATCATGAAACTTCGAGAAATTCAAGACTTTTATCTAGAAATTTCAAGAACTTCGAACGCTTTCAAGGATTATGAAGAAACCAATTACGAATCCCAATCAAAACTTGCGATCAGGCACGGATTCTCTAAGACAAGAGGCATGACCAGAATTTTTTTTTGTTGTTTTTTTTACTCTAAACACAAACAATAAAAAAAGAAGATTGACAACTAACAGAAAATTGAATCGGATGAACAGTGATTTTAGATGAACAGTATCATGAACAGTAATGATGAACAATACCGATGAACAGAATCCAATTTTTTTTTAACAAGAATCAAAACTAGAATATGAAACATGAATCAAGAAACACAAAACAGGAATTAACATGGATTAACACACGAAGAAACAAGAAACCCTAGAAACTTAAAAAAAAACAAGGATATAACGTTGATACATTTCAATTAGCTCTTTATACCAACTGATAAAAGGTGCCGTGTACAAGCAAGTAAAGGTGTCGTTTCGCATAGGACACTACAAGGACGAGATAACTTGTGATGTCGTCCCAATGCAAGCAAGTCACGTCTTGCTTGGCCGCCCATGGCAGTTCAATAAAAGGGTAACATTAGATGGTTATTCTAACAAGTATTCTTTCTAGCATAATCATAAAAAGATTACACCTATTCCACTAATACCTAGATAGGTATATGAGGACCAAGTACAATTATAGCTCGAGAATGTAAGTGAACTTGCTAGAAAGGGCTGAATTAAGGGTGATAAGAACTCTAATCAATGAATGGTCGAGAAGGGACAGTTCAAAGGGGACGAAATAGAGGCTACCATGAGTGGTAAAAAGAGCAAAAACATGCATTGATTGTCAAGACTCGAGATGTTAAACACGTTTTACAATCCGATCAGTCTTTGTTTATCTTATTTTGTAGAGAAACTTTAATTATTTCCCCTGAACTTACTGACATGTTACCCCTAGTGTCTCATCGCTGTTACAAGAATTTGAAGATATTTTTCCTGAAGAGATTCCAGATAGCCTTCCTCCCATTCGAGATATCGAGCATCAAATCGACTTGATTCCTAGAGCACCACTTCCTAACAAGCTGGCTTATCGGATGCAACCTGAAGAGACCAAGGAGCTACAACGTCAAATAGATGATCTTTTGAAAAAAGGATGGATAAGGGAGAGTCTTAGTTCGTGTGCGTTACTGGTTATACTAGTACCAAAGAAAGGAGGAGAATGGAGGATGTGCACCAATTGTCGAGCAGTTAGCGCGATTATGGCAAAATATCTTCACCCTATTCTTAGATTAGATGATGTGCTAGATAAATTGTATGGTGCCATTATTTTTACAAAAATCGATCTTAAAAGTGGTTATCACCAGATTAGGATGAAGCAAGCGGATGAATGGAAAATCGCTTTTAAGACAAAACATGGTCTATATGAATGGTTAGTGATGCCATTTGGTCTCACTAATGCATTAAGTACTTTCATGTGTCTAATGAACCATGTACTACGCCTTTTTCTAGAAAAGTTTGTAGTGGTGTATTTTGACAATATGTTGGTTTATAGTAGGAGTATAGATGAGCATCTTGATCATTTAAGAGTAGGTTTTGAAATACTTCGAAAGGAAAGACTTTTTGCTAACCTGAACAAGTGTGTTTTTTGCATTAACCGTCTTGTGTTCCTAGGGTATATGATCAGTGAACAGGAAATACATGTCGATAAGGCAAAGGTTAAGGCAATCCGAGATTGGCCAATCTCGAAATCGATTGGAGAGGTTCGTAGCTTCCACGGATTGATGAGTTTTTTAGGCGGTTTGTGAAAGATTTCAGCACCATTGTTGCTCCTCTGACCGCTGTAGACACCAAAATTTTAGTTTTATTCAATTTTAGCTTTATTATTATTATTTATTCTTGTCTTTATTTTATTTTATTTTAGTTGATTAAATTGGTAGTAGCAAATTAGGTTCATCATTTTTTTAAACATTTTTATTTTTTTTTATTATTACTATTATTATTATCAAATTTCTAAAAGAAGAAGAAGAAGAAGAAAATTCCGAATAAAAATCCATTTTTATCTTTTTCAAACTCAGTTTTTCTAAATAAAATGAGATTTTGTAAGGTAATTAGAAATTAGCATTTTATTTATCATAAATTAGTTTTGAAAAGAAAAATACAAAATACAAAATAATATGTGGCACGCATGTAATAGGGCTAAGTGGAGAACATGTAAACTAGCTAGGTTGGGGGGGAGACAATGGACAAGTGTTTCTTTGTTTCTTTGATACCACAACATCTAGATGATAGGTGGTTAGGGACACTTGGAAGCCTAGGAAAAATTGAAAAAAAAAAGGAAAAAGAAAACCACGGGCAAAGGCAAGGGGAAATCAGCAAGGGTCTAGAAGAAAAAGGAAAAGGGTTTCTGTGGGGTTGGTAGAGAGAGGGACCGAGAGTGAGAGATAGAGAGAAAGGAAACCAAGAAAGGGGAGGAGATAGAGGGAACGGCGACTAGGGAACCAGAAAAGAGAGGAACAAAGCAAGAAAACCAGAGAGAGGGTGGCTGAGTAAGCAAGAGAGAGTAGGGAAGAATCTGGAAAGCAAGGAGATTGAGGGAGAAAGGGAGGAACCAGAAAAAAGAAAAGGGCTACGGGTAAGGGCAAGAAAAGCTGAGAGAGCTGAAAACTAAGAAAACTAAGAAAAAACTAAGAACAAGAAAAGGGAAAAAGGTTCGGCAGAAAAAAGGAAAAAAGAGGAAAAAGGGAAACAAAGGGTTTAGAAGCTGGAAAAGAGAGTAGGGGAGAGTAAAAGAGAGCCAAGGAACGAAGGAGGAGCTGGAGCTGCCATCGCTTGCTGAAACTAGCTACCATCGCCATTGTTAGAACTTCGAGAAACAATGTAAAGCTTCGTCCTTTCCTTTCCCTTCTTATATTTGATGAATATGTGGAACTAGGAAAGCTATGTGAATTGTTTGCTTCTCTTCTTTTTTTGATTAAGATTTTACTATCTTTATGAGGGTTTTGTGTTGATCATGATTTCATTTCAGCCACTGTATGAAGGGCTCGATTGGGTTAATGTAATTTTCATAGAGATTAGAGTCCCTTATGCATGATTTTTTCCTTCCTTTCCTGAGTTTTGTCGTTGTTAATGTTTAATGTTAGAGGACTGTGGTTAAGTTTGGTGCTGTTGTGGTGCTGTGATAGGCCGGTTGCTGATTCCTTTGTTCATTTAACAAATATCTGAAACTGTGAATTCGATTCAAAGGCCATGATAGATAGTGTTTTTTCTCATAAATGTGACCTGTGTAGTTGATGAACTAAAGGTTGTGTTTCGGTTCTTGTTTGTGTGATCTGGGGCGGAGAATGCCTAGGGATGTAAAGTATAGGATTCAAGTTTGGTAATAGGATTTGGATTTGTGCAAAGTTGTTGTCTTGGGCTTCAAAGTTTGATGCTTGCTTGAGTCATGGTTGGGCTACGTTCGACATGAAAATCTGCTGCAACAAGCTCGAAGTTTTCGACTTGTTGCAGCAATGTTGATAGACCTGTTGTTGTTATTGTCTTGTTGTAGTGGCTATCAACCTTCGCATGTTCGGTTGATTGTCAAAGGAATGGTTCTGTTTTATTAAGGGTCATGAACGGAATCATCTAATACTTCCCACAAGATTGCAGATTGCGGTCTTGGTGAATTCCATGTTGCATTATCAAAGCAAGTTGCTCCTTTGTAATCTCCTAAGTCCTCTCCTCATATGCGTGTCTTGCATTTCGTGGGCTTGTTCGCTGTTTGGGTAGGGATATCATGCACAACTTTGCCACCACAAACCCAAAATTTAGTCGAAAGTTGGGGGGAGCTTCCTGGCTTGTTGCAGCAGTAGACATTGTCCTACAATGTTGAAGCGTTAGCTGCTCCAAGTTCAGGTTACTTTGCTGCATTTCATGTTCAAGAGCCTTGTTGAATCTTCCCTCTCCCCCTTGTCCCAAGTTCTTGCACTTTGTTGTTGAATAAGTTAGGATTTGCTTGAGTCACTTTGCATGAACATGCTTCGGCTGAATGAGAACAAGTTGCAGAAATAATGGTGGCTGGAGATTTGCAGAAAGTTTCTTCGTAGGCTGCATGGGATTTTCCCAAAATTGCACTTTAACCCCTCAAGTTTCCCTTTATTCTATATGGCCCAGAAAATTGGAAAATTTAATCAATTTTGTCCCTTCAAAACGTCATTTTTCTGTGGTATGTCTTAATGTGATATTTGGACAGATTATTTATGATTTTAGGATGAATTTTGAGGCCTAATAATTTTTGATAGATTTCTAGTTTTGATTTGGATTTTAGTGAAATTTTGGGTAACTCTGTTGTTTAATTATAGCAAATAGATTTTCTTTTATTTTGTGAATATTTGTATTTAATTTTGATAGGGTTCACCTTAATCCCTTAATTTTATTTTAATTTTAATTTAAACCCTAATATTTGTAAAAAATAGTGATTTCACCCCTAAAATTTCTTTAATTCTTTCAATTGGGTCCTTGTTTGTCTTAATTTGTTGAATATGGGTTGTTTACTTTTATTTGAATGTTTTGATTGATTCAATTTCATGTTTATTTCCATCTCTTATGATTATTTGTTAATTAAAGTGATGCCTTGACCTTTTTCTTTGTTTTGGAGGGTAAATAAGAAAAATTTCATTTCATCAGATCACCAATTCAAGGGAGGTACCCTCTACTCCTTTATTTTGATTTACTTGATCCTATGTGCTCCTATGTGACTTTATGTGTGAAATTGTATGTTTTTTTTCAATGTTTTTTATTTCATCTATTTATTTATTCATTTCATTTGTTTTAATTTTGTATATTCATTTTAATTTAATTTTTAGTTATTTGAGAGGCATTTAATTGTCAAGATGTAATAGTTAGGTTATTATTTTATTTTAATTCATTTTTTCCCCTTAGATTGTAGTTAGGGTCCCTAAATGTAATAGTTAGGTCTTTCTTTACTTTATTTGCTTTGTGTGTTTTGCATGCTTATGTGTTTATGTGTTACTCGCTTTCTTAGGGTCTTACATCCAGATATCATGCTTATGTGCTATGTGATTTATGTGTTTTGTTTTATATGATTGATTTGATTATAATAAATACATGATATCACCACAATAGTTCAACGCTAGTTGTGGCCCCTTTTTTCCAATTTCTCACTGGTCCAATGCTAGTGAGAACTTATAGACATGGATTAGTCCAATGCTAAACCCTTAGGGACTGCCCACGCGCTAGATCATGTTTGTATGACAATCACTACATTTTCATGCATATTTTCTACTTTTTAGGGTTTTATCATTTTACATGACATTTCGTCCTTATATGTATATCCCTTATCCTATATTCCCCTATGTGTATACTCCTTATCCCTGTATTTGAAACATGACATATAAACTTGCATTCATTTAAGAATTAAAACTAGGTTAGATCATTTACTTGATTAAATAGAGAAATTACCCCTCGAATATGGGATATGGATGAGTATGATTCTCTAACTTTAGTACGCTCGTATTCCCTCTATTAAAGGGAAAATTAAAGTCACGAATTTTAGCCCCCCGCACCCGTTATGATACATTCCTTTAGGCCATGTATATTTGTATATTATTATTTTCTCTTCTTTTCTTCGAGTCTCATATTTTGCATATTCGTGATCTCTTCAAAGAGTCACACTCTTGGGCATCATAATTAACGTGATTTGCACCAACTAAGTTTTGAAGAGATATTCCGACTCCCCGATATCCTCCTAGGTTTAGGTTTTGCATCTATATAGTGACATCCAAGTGTGATAACTTTTTAGGTTAAAAATAAGAAAATTTTTGACTAAATCACGCAATTAACATTGGCTAGGTTGAAAGGGTATTTTGGATTTTATCCTTGCCTTCCCTTTCTTCAACCGTGACTCCCAACCCCTTTTCTCTGATTTTCAAAAACTTGGAGTTGTTTAAAAAGGATTTTTTTCTACTTTTTATTTAAAATTCATTTTAGGTAACTTGGTACACCTTAACTCAATACCAAGCGGCGACTCCTATTTTTGTTAAAAACCTTTTTTAAACTATTATTTTGAGTCAAAACCGTCGCACTTTTAAAGTCCCATTTAGACCCATTTCTTTATTTATTCTTTAACAAATCAAAAATTCATTTTCACTTAAAATTGATCAAAATTCCTTTTCTAAACCTGTGATAATAAACTCGAATTTTTTCATTAAAAATGGAGCGCGACAACCGCGATACTCAAAAAGAATGAGAAGTTTAACTGGAGAAATGAACAAGAGTCAGCTTTCCAATTAATCAAACACAGACTCACACATGCATCGGTATTAGTTTTACCAAATTTTGATTTAACCTTTGAAATTGAATGTGATGCATCAGGTGTGGGAATTGGAGCGATTTTGATTCAAGGAGACCGACCAGTGGTTTACTTCAGCGAGAAACTCAACAGAGTCGCACTTAACTAGTCAACATATAATAAGAAGTTATATGCGTTAGTTCATGTGCTTGAGAGACATGGCAACACTATCTGAGGGTCAAGGAGTTCATTATCAATACAGACCACGAGTCGCTCAAACACATTAAGTCGCAGCATAAGTTGAGTAAAAGACATGCGCATTGGGTCACTTTCATAGAGACATTTTCTTACGTCATTAAATATAAGGCTGGTAAGTTAAACATCGCAGCCGATGCTTTATTGCGTAGATTTTCCTTCCTTACAACATTTGGGTTTCCTATGATTAAAGAGCTATATGTTAACGATCCTGATTTTGGTGAAATCTACGCTTTATGTAGTAAATCAGCTCAAGGTAAATATTTTGTCCATGATGATTTTCTATTTTATGTTGATAAAATTTGTATATCACATGGTTCAATACGTGACTTAGTTGTTAAGGAGTCGTATGAGGGCAAACTAATGGGGCACTTTGGTGTTTCCAAAACTTTGTCCATGTTGCAGGAGCATTTCTTTTGGCCACACATGAAAGGTGACGTCGAACACTTCATGAGAAGGTGTGGCACTTGTTATAAGGCAAAATCTAAGATAAATTCTCATGATTTATATACTCCTCTACTGATGCTTAGTAATCCTTGGATAGATATATCTATAAATTTTGTGTTAGGATTGCCTAGGTCGAAACGAGGGAATGATTCAATATTTGTCGTTGTTGATCGATTCTCCAAAATGGCTCATTTCACACCATATCTTAAGACAGATGATGCTTTGCATATTGCAGATTTGTTCTTCAGGGACATTGTTAGATTGCATGATATGCCTAGAATCATTGTTTCATATAGGGATGTGAAGTTTTTAAGTTATTTCTGAAAATCCCTGTGTAGTAAACTAGGTACTAAGTTGCTCTTTTTTACCACTAATCACACTCAAACGAATGGTCAGACAGAGGTAGTAACTAGAACTTTGTCTACTTTATTGCGTGCAATAATTAAAAAGAACTTGAGAAGATGGAAAGAATGTTTACCACACATTGAGTTTACTTACAATAGGTTGGTACACTCAACTACACAATTTTTCCCTTTTGAGGTCGTATACGATTTTAACCCGTTGACTCCTCTAGATCTATTGCCTTTACCTATGTCTGAAAAGGTTAACTTGAATGAAAAGAAAAAGGCCAACTTTGTTCGTTCTTTGCATGAAAAGGTACGTAATAATATTGAACGACGTACAGCACAATATGTTCAACAAGCTAACAAAGGATGTTGGAAAGTTGTTTTTGAGCCAAGAGAGTGGGTGTGGTTGCACCTAAGGAAGGAACAATTTCCTTCTTTACTGGAAAACAAACTTTCTCCACGTGTTGATGGTCCGTTTCAAGTCCTAGAGCTCATCAACGATAAAGCTTACCGATTGGACCTGCTAGGTGAGTATAATGTTTCCGCTATATTCAATGTTGCTGACCTGAGTCCATTTCTTGCAGGCAATGAGTTCGATTTGAGGACAGATCCTTCTCAAGAGTAGGGGAATAATGCGGGTCAAGGTCAAGGTGTAGTGTCCACAAGTGTTGATCCAGTGCAGATGCCTACAGGTCCAATGACAAGAGTTAGGTCTAAATGATTCAAAGAATCTCTTCAAGCCTTGGTGTGCACAATAGAAGATCAAGAGCAAGACTATACAGCCATTAAAAGGCTCGGCCATGAAGTTTTACAAAGGACCGTGATGTTGATTCAAGTTCAAGATAGCCCATTGGCCTGAAATGAGACATATGTCTAGGGTTCGATCCAAAGTTTCTTTAGTCATTAGTTTAGTATGTTTTGTTGGAGATTTGGGCCTCAAGTAGTCATGTTTAGGAGTATATTAGTCCAAAATAATGTCGATTAAACCATGTTAGTTATGGATCGATCTAGATTAAGGAGTTAATTAGTGTTGGTCCCACCCATGGTAGCTTTTATATTCTTTGTTCCACCGTTGTAGAAGACAAATTTTGAAATTTGGAGAAATCAATATCATTTCTTGAGTGAACGATTCCTTTGCTCTAAGAAGCGGACTCGACCATTTTAGAGAGGATTCATTAATGTGATCACCAACTTGTCAGCCTAGAATCGCACTAGGTTGTGGCATTGTCTACCCTGCTAAATTCGTTCTTGAGTTGTCCTTGAACGAGTTTGGTTTCCGCTGTTTGTTTCCAACCTTGATACCAAGAATTCTAGGTTCGAGACTTGTGTGTTACGAGTTGCATGTGGAATAGAACGCAAGTCATATCACCTTTGGCCTATGATTGTTTGATCCTCTAATTCCTTTCATTAGTTATTCATTGAAATCAACACAATTATTAAGTAAATGGATGGTTAATTTAAATTGAGGAACATGCGTGGCTGGTTTTCAAAATTGTCTCTGCAACTACATGGAAAATTTTGCATTTAACTATGTTGAGTTTGTCTTTGCATCCCACATAGGGAGTTTTATAAATAAATCTCTCCTTGTGGTTGTTATAAATATAGTGGGTTTAAATGAGTTTAAGTATACTAAGGGCACCAACCTAAGAGAGTTTTAAGGGACTCATGCCTTGGTTTGAGAGGAGTTTTGGCTAGGTATCAAACAAAATGAGCAAGTTATGGGCCTTTGGGCCATTAAACAATTTGTGCTATTCAGACTCTTTTGTGTTTACAATTTTATATGTCTTTTGGGCTTTGGAATTATTTTCTAGGTTTTGTACTTTCTCTTTTGTACTTTCTTTCTGTTATAATAAATCTGCTACTCTTTTGTCCGTGGACGTATGTCAATTTGACTGAACCACGTAAAATTCTATATTTCTCTGTTTAATTTATTTGATTTGTTATAGTCTTTATTGAGTTGTCAAGAACCATATTATTCTCATTGATCAATTTCTTGGAACCAGACCTAACAAGCTGAATTTTGGCTAAAAATATTAAAATGGCTAAGGAAATAAGTTTACAAACTTCATATGTTATTGTGAAAAGGTTGAAGGATTAAATATATAATTTTCCCATCTAAAGACACTGGTAGTTGGTACGGATGTTTTGGCCATACTTGTCTCCCATCTGGCCATCTCCCTTCTTTTTTGCAGCCTCTCTCACTTTCTACAGAGAGTGCCTTTTTCAATTTCCAATAAAGATTTCACTAAAAAAATTCAGGGAAAACTCATTCCCAACTTCATTTTAGAATGGCCAAAATAGTTGGATGTCAAGTTTATCCTTGTATACATCTTTTTTTGCATCACCAAATTTTAAGTTATTTATGAGTTTAATTAATGGTTTGACTATAGTTATTTAACAATAGATAATTTTATATATGTTTGACTATAGTTATTTATATGCGGGTCAAGGTCAAGGTGTAGTGTCCACAAGTGTTGATCCAGTGAAGATGCCTACAGGTCCAATGACAAGAGTTAGGTCTAAATGATTCAAAGAATCTCTTCAAGCCTTGGTGTGCACAATAGAAGATCAAGAGCAAGACTATACAGCCATTAAAAGGCTCGGCCATGAAGTTTTACAAAGGACCGTGATGTTGATTCAAGTTCAAGATAGCCCATTGGCCTGAAATGAGACATATGTCTAGGGTTCGATCCAAAGTTTCTTTAGTCATTAGTTTAGTATGTTTTGTTGGAGATTTGGGCCTCAAGTAGTCATGTTTAGGAGTATATTAGTCCAAAATAATGTCGATTAAACCATGTTAGTTATGGATCGATCTAGATTAAGGAGTTAATTAGTGTTGGTCCCACCCATGGTAGCTTTTATATTCTTTGTTCCACCGTTGTAGAAGACAAATTTTGAAATTTGGAGAAATCAATATCATTTCTTGAGTGAACGATTCCTTTGCTCTAAGAAGCGGACTCGACCATTTTAGAGAGGATTCATTAATGTGATCACCAACTTGTCAGCCTAGAATCGCACTAGGTTGTGGCATTGTCTACCCTGCTAAATTCGTTCTTGAGTTGTCCTTGAACGAGTTTGGTTTCCGCTGTTTGTTTCCAACCTTGATACCAAGAATTCTAGGTTCGAGACTTGTGTGTTACGAGTTGCATGTGGAATAGAACGCAAGTCATATCACCTTTGGCCTATGATTGTTTGATCCTCTAATTCCTTTCATTAGTTATTCATTGAAATCAACACAATTATTAAGTAAATGGATGGTTAATTTAAATTGAGGAACATGCGTGGCTGGTTTTCAAAATTGTCTCTGCAACTACATGGAAAATTTTGCATTTAACTATGTTGAGTTTGTCTTTGCATCCCACATAGGGAGTTTTATAAATAAATCTCTCCTTGTGGTTGTTATAAATATAGTGGGTTTAAATGAGTTTAAGTATACTAAGGGCACCAACCCAAGAGAGTTTTAAGGGACTCATGCCTTGGTTTGAGAGGAGTTTTGGCTAGGTATCAAACAAAATGAGCAAGTTATGGGCCTTTGGGCCATTAAACAATTTGTGCTATTCAGACTCTTTTGTGTTTACAATTTTATATGTCTTTTGGGCTTTGGAATTATTTTCTAAGTTTTGTACTTTCTCTTTTGTACTTTCTTTCTGTTATAATAAATCTGCTACTCTTTTGTCCGTGGACGTAGGTCAATTTGACTGAACCACGTAAAATTCTATATTTCTCTGTTTAATTTATTTGATTTGTTATAGTCTTTATTGAGTTGTCAAGAACCATATTATTCTCATTGATCAATTTCTTGGAACCAGACCTAACAAGCTGAATTTTGGCTAAAAATATTAAAATGGCTAAGGAAATAAGTTTACAAAACTTCATATGTTATTGTGAAAAGGTTGAAGGATTAAATATATAATTTTCCCATCTAAAGACACTGGTAGTTGGTACGGATGTTTTGGCCATACTTGTCTCCCATCTGGCCATCTCCCTTCTTTTTTGCAGCCTCTCTCACTTTCTACAGAGAGTGCCTTTTTCAATTTCCAATAAAGATTTCACTAAAAAAAATTCAGGGAAAACTCATTCCCAACTTCATTTTAGAATGGCCAAAATAGTTGGATGTCAAGTTTATCCTTGTATACAACTTTTTTTTGCATCACCAAATTTTAAGTTATTTATGAGTTTAATTAATGGTTTGACTATAGTTATTTAACAATAGATAATTTTATATATGTTTGATATAATTTTCCCCTTTTTTATATATGTTTGATAGCAAACAAATGTTTAAAATACTTTCCTTTTTTACTTTTGAACAATCGTGCAATAATTTTTTTAAATTAAATTTTCTATTAGAAATGAAAATTGAATATAATAGAATTTTTTTTTTGACTTCATGTAATTTTTGTTTTGCATTGCTAATTAGATTGCTAACAAATACAAAACTTTAAAATAAAATTCCATATTGTTGAATTAATCAAGTATTACAATTGAAGTTATTAGATATAAACCTTCAATTTTTCTTAAAGAAAAATCTTTCAAATTTTCACATAAATACACACATAACATTATTATGTCAAATTTATAAAGATTATATTCCTTGCTGACATCTAAATTTTATTATGTCCAACATTGAAAAGGGACTAAACATTTGATTTTGACTTGTGTACCAAACACAAATGACAAATTTTTTTTTTTTCTTATCACTTTGGATGAAAAGTTATACTAAACGAAAAGATATTTCCATTTCTGGCTATAGTCATGACGAAAGAAGGGATAAACGAAAAGGTCATATAAAGGTGTTTCTAAATATTTCTTCATGACAGTTAGATTTTGGTAATAAAAAAATAATATTACTCATATTAAAGTTGGTACAAATTTCATAATTTACACTAATATGAGATATGTATAGTGAAAGATTAATAACTTGAAAAACACTTATAGAAAGATAGAAATATCTATTTAACTATTCTCATCACTTGAGTGGTCATGATATTATTGATTTATAAATGTGAGTTGAATGATTGGTGAAATGAATGACAAAGTAAAGGTATTTAATTTATCTAAATCTTTACTAGTATTAAGAGTTATGACCTATACTTTGTCACTGTGTTTGGGAGCCTAATTAGCTACACATATAAAGAATTTCATTGATGGTATTGAAAAGAACTCAAGCAGGACATGAATGATAAGAATTTATTACTTATAACTTAGTTCCTAAGATCAATGAATTAAACTTCAGCGATGTATGACAAATAAGAAAGTTTTTTAAAATAATATATTATCTAGAAAACTTGAAATCATACTCCATAAGAAAGCCACTTAAGTTAATCCTATAGGAATTCGGATTCCTTAGATGCTTCTAAATATACGCTTGTAAGATATGACTTCTAACTAGAGGAGCTTGTTTTTGAGAAAATAAAAAAAATGACAGAGAAACCGCAAACTTGACCTCAAAGAGAGAACGTGTAAGGTTTTCTACTCTCCTTTCTTAATGACCAAACTTCCGGACAATATCTAAGATTTTGCTTCCTTATCTTCCTAAATCAGCTCTTGAGGTTTAATCTTGGAGAAAGGTTTAATCTTTGGATCACCTTATTGAACGAAATAGAGGATTCTGAGCTTCGCGACCTCATTTTAGGGCAAGTACCAATTGAAGATGAAGTTTTGTTGCTTGTTATGGTGGATTACTCCATTAACTCTACTCCATTTCTTGGTAGATTGTAGATCTAGAAGCTAGGGTTTAAGGATGGCAATTGGAAATCGGTGTGAAAAGGGGGAAATTTGGAGACGGAAAGCGATGAAGGTAAGAGAGAGTAAAATGGTGGGTTTTGTTTCGTTGGTTTTGACCGATATTTTACTTTTTGTTAATGGTCACATAACACACACGTGGCCTTCTCTGTCCAAATTGAGCAATTTACCGTTTTTGGACTAAATATGGCCAGAAATTTTTAATTCATATACTAAATGTATTCTGTCGAAAAGTATAGAGATGAAATGTATTTCTAACTCAAAGTTTATGAACGAAAAATAGATTTTTCCCCTTTTGTGCCAAAGGCCCGAAGTTTGATGGGCAAAACACAACTAGTAGTCAACTCACCTTTTTTTTTTATAATGAAGTAGTCAACTCATCCTTTTAAGTCTTATTAGAATGTGGCACGAGTAAAAGCCGACTACTAGTTTGAGTCCTAGGCTAGTCCTAAGGAACAAAAGACTAAAAGAACTCCCAACTTTCTTGGTGTTGGCTCAAGGCTATTATAATTTTATTGGTTCTCTCAATTCCAATGTCCTCCATTTTGTTTCAATACTTTCTTTTTTCCTTTGATATTCCATCCAAGGACTTATTACAATCTTTTGTTAAAGCTTATTACTCCTCATACTATATCACAAAAATTAAGTAAGAAATTTCGTAAATGATATAGAATTACAATTCATCTCCAAGACAATAATTACTCCAAATGAAATTTGATTTTGAAAGTTAAAAACTAAATAGAATTAAACTTTTACACTTGAAGAGTGGTTTAGTTTACTAATTAAATTTATTTTGTTCTACCTCTTAAAATGCTTCATTTAAAATCGAACAAAATAGTTGTTATAACGTACTCTTTTAATGTTTGTACCATATGTCATAATGATAATCATAAAATATGACATTTAATTAAAAATTATATTTTACTGACTCACTAGTTGAACATTCATGATTTGTCCATTGGTTGAACTAATAACTCATTAATTTACTGCTTTAACCTTGCTCTTGTCGTCAAACCCGCGTCTTGATACCTATGTGCCTAAGAAAATAGGTCATCCATTCCACTTTGATAGTTTTCATTCTTTTTTTTCACAGAGCTAAGAAAAATTAGTTAATTTTGTTGGAAAAGTAAATCTAGCCTAATGTTTTCCTAAAATACATTTACATTAATATTAGGAGTATGGCTAATCGTTATATTTTTACATTAATTACAACAAACAATACTAATAGAAGTTACAATATTTAAGGCATGAATTAAAATAATTATATATAAGGTAGGTTATACTCATAACAAAATACATTAAATAAGGATATTTTATAGAAGTTAAAAGTTAACTATATTCTTTAATTGGAAAATGTACTGTAATTTGGGATGCATTAAAAAGAAAATAAAACTAACAAAGTGGAACAGAAGTACTTTGTTTCTAATAAATTTTATTTATCATTCTTCTTATTGGTCACTTCTAGATTTAACACAAATGTGTCATAAACTCCTATAACACATTGCAAAAAACTAGCCACATAAGTTGTAGGTCGTGATTATTCCTTGTGCACATCTCAATGGCAGGCCAAAAGGGAAAGTTAGGATTATCAGGCGCAGATGTGCAGTTATCCGGTATCACACCAGCCAAAGCATATTTGGTTTTTCTTCATCTCATGGCATCCAAATGTAAGATGGAGGTATAATAAGTTGCTGGTTTTGGATGAAACTAAGCTTTGTACTCATCATGTTTTTCATCTGGTCATTAGTTGGAATTGGAATCAAAACTCCAGTGGATATTGTGCAAATATTATCTCAAACTCCTTGGAAGATTGACAGGTTTCATTCTCCAAATTAAATGGCTAAGTGAATGTACAAGAACTTTTCATTTCCACGTGTACTGAGGGATATAAATTCCAAAGCAAACTCATATGATTACATGGTAGTTCTACTTGTTGACTATTTGTCTTACCTAACCTTATTTAAAGGTAACATCAGATTAGTACCCAATACATGTTACATATGCAAGGTTTTGATATCTTTTCCTTGTGTTATTCTATTCTTCTAATCAACAAACTAGTAGGAGTTCGAGCCCAAACCTTCTATCATCACAAGCTGGTGTTTTTTTCTCTTTTAAATGCATAATCTGTCTGACGAGTACACGTGCACAAGCATGTTGGGCACATGTACATCAATTATAGGAATTAACACATTTAAAGGTTAAAAAAAGATTACACTTTTTTTTACCTTGTACATTATGATGTTTCTTTCAGCACGAATGTGTTACAAAATTGATCCCAAACACTAAACTCCTTGGACCTTATGATTAGTTGTGCCTCTAATCCTTTTGATTAGTTAATTTTAAATTGAAGAACATGGTTGGTTTTCAAAATTGCCCTCTGCTACTCCTCGAAAAAAAATTTGCATATCCGCTGAATTTTACCAAAAAATATTAGTTTCTCTTTTAAAATGCATAATCTGTCTGACGAGTACACGTGCCACAAGCATGTGGGCACATGTACATCAATTATTAGGAATTAACACATTTAAAGGTTAAAAAAAAGATTACACTTTTTTTACCTTGTACATATGAGTTTCTTTTCAGCAACGAATGTGTTACAAAATTGATCCAAACACTAAACTCCTTGGACTTATGATTAGTTGTGCCCTCTAAATCCTTTTGATTAGTTTAATTTAAATTGAAGAACATGGTTGGTTTTCAAAATTGCCCTCTGCTACTCCTCGAAAAAAATTTGCATATCGCTGAATTTACCAAAAAATATTAGAATGGCTAAGAAAAAAAAGTTTACAATCTACATTCTGTTATTAGGAAAAAAGTTCAAGTTCTAAATGGTGCAATTTTCCCGTCCAAAGACGCTACTGTTAGTTGTACGCACGTTTTGGCTATATCTCCCCTACCAACCGGCCGTGCCCTCTCTTCTATTTCCTCTCTTCTTTTCTGCAGCCTCTCTCACTTTCTACAGAGAGTGGCTTTCTCAATCTCATTTCGTTAATCGCATTATAACCCAAAAACTCATGGCGATGTGGGTTTTTGGCTACGGTTCTTTAATTTGGAAAACTGGCTTCCACTATGATGATCGCCTTGTGGGCTTCATCAAAGGCTATCGTCGAGTCTTCTACCAAGGCAACCGTTTTTCCACACACTTTTCCTTTTTTGTTTTTTTAAAGGGTGCATTTTGATCAATTTTATGATGGGTTTTGATTTTCTTGCAGGGAGTACTGATCACAGGGGCACTCCAGAATTCCCAGGTAGAACTGTCACATTGGAGCCTGCTGAGGGAGGTTTGTGTGAGTACTTCTTCTTTCAAGATTCTCTTTTTCTTGTTGCCTAATAATGTTAAAGTGTTAATTTGTATTAATTACCTCTTGTCTTGTGGAGAATTCTCTGATTCTATGGTAAAATTATCATTTGGGAATTGTTTTTGGCATGTTTGGTTGATTTTTCTTCTTATGTAAAAGAAAATAATGATATCCCTATTTTTTATTTTTATAAGAACTCGATGTGACTAGAGTGATTGTGAATTCAATGAAGAATAGAGTATTTCTTGTGAATTTGCATGGCCAAAAAAGTTAAGGGTAGTGCCACTCCTTTCAGGTTTCATATGAAGTTGCATTACAGTATTTTGGATCTGGAGAAAAGTTGATTTGTGGTTTTTTTGTCAATATTACAGAGACAGAGTAAGAAGTAGTAGAATAGAGTGGTTAACTGATAAAAAGTGAGTATTTCTATTACTGTTAATTGATAAAAATTGATTATAGAAGTAGAATTGTGGTAAATGTAATATGAGAACAGGGGATCCAGTATCATTTATAATGTTAATGATGTTGACCATGCGTTAGTGGGTGTTGCATACAAGATAATCCGGAAGGAAGATCAAGAAGAAGCACTGACGGTATGTTTTTTTTATACTTTATCGTATGCTTGTTACATTAGTAAGTATCAGTTTTTGGCATTTACTGTTCTTTACACTGTCTTGTTGGAGGAAAAGGGTCCATGTTGTATTCATCTCAAATTTTGGTTACTTTAATCAGTAATATGCCTCAGACTTGATGTTTAGGGTGTATTGATTTGTATTCCTACCTGTAAGTTTGGGTTGACAGCTCGACAGGTAGGCCTTTGAGTTAAATGTGAGAAAGCTACCTGACATCAATCTAATTTGTTTATGGAGATCTTCATTAAACCTTCAACTTTCAGAGGAAAGTAAACCTTTGCAGAGTTCCTGGTTGTTGTGTTGAGTTAGCAGTCAAAACTTAAGCCTAACTTGATTAATAGCAGAGAAGAATCAACATCCTATCTGTTTCAGGATTGGGGGGGCTTTTGTTATTGCTAAAATTGGTTGTTTGATTTTTCTGGAGTGCCTTAGATCCAATTTTAGCGGTTCACATTTTGTTTTCGACTTATCCAAATTGTTGAATATAGTCTTGGGCTGTATTGATCAAGTACCTTTACAAATTTTAATTCCTCAGGATAGAGCTAAAACTTCTTAATTTGTGCCTGGACTACGAAGGCTGCTTCTATTTCCAACTAATTTAATTATCTTAAGCATTTGCATAGTCAGAAATATGTCATTTGAAGAGCTTGCTCCATGCTGTCTGGTGGCTTTTCTTTTTTAAGGACATACTTCTTGTTCTTCAAGCCCACCATACTTCTTGATCTAAAAATTACTTTGTCATCATCTAAAACAGTGAATGGAGGGCAGATGAACTTTATCTGCTTCTCAATCTAAATATTTTTTTCCTCTTTGTGTCTTTGTTCCTCATGGAACTCTCTTCTGCTCACTCAACCCCAACCTAACTCAACCTGACATAGTTCAGGTTGTTAAAAACTTCTTTTTTTTTGCAAGTGGCAAAATGATCTCAGCACATCTTTTTGGGCAGACTTATCCTCTGTACATTTGTATCTATCAAGCATCTTTAGAATCTCCGAGCTTATCTGTGGGTGTTTTTTCTCTGTAATTCCTCCTTCATGCATAATATATTGAAGTTTAGAACTAGTTTGGAAATCAAAACTTGACAATGAGTTAACCAGATACTGTATTTTATTTTTCAATGGCATTTGAAATTCTATAAAGAGTGAGGAGTGTACTGATGATTAGCTGAACCTAGGAAGAGATCTATGGAAGTTTACTTGTTCAGGAGTGTATAAACAAAGCACCCAATTTCCTCTATTGCTTGTTATCCTTTTTGCCAAATGTCTATTTGCTATTGCTGCAGCTATCTCTTGAACCATGGTTATGGAGAACGTAAATGTGCATCAGCATTTATGGGACTGACTTCCATAGTTGTCTCATCTTCACAAAGTCAACACCAAATAACTGTTGCTAAACCTTTTCCTTTTAGCTTGATAACCAAAAACTGACATTTGTTTAGGTGATTTGTCTTAAATGTGCGTTGTGCATTCTTTTCTTTTACTTAAGCAACTTAGTATGTGATGGGAATCTAGCTCTATCCTCTTATTTTAGCTGTAACCTCTAAAGAAGACTGGGACAAATTTTTCTCAGTTGGAATCAATAATGCTGCAGTAATAAATTGACAATGAGAAAGATTGTTGGGCTTGACAATTCCTCCGTTTTGGAGTTGAAGTGCTTTTGGTAATTGACAACCACTTTGCTTTGATCATGTTTGATTAGGTCTGTTCAAAATGAAGAGCCAACTAAAGTTAGCTATTTATTTTTTTATATTTCATTCATAATAGTTTTGCTGGCTTATGCTTAACTTTAAAGAACCAATTTTTTATCATCTATTACTTGACCAGACGTACATCAGTAATTTCTGGCTTCCCTTAACTTTTATATCGCACTGAATGTGTTTGATCACCTGACTTTCAGTATCTTGAAGTGAGGGAAAAGCAATATGACCAAAAAGCGCATGTTGATATATTTACTGTAAGTCTAGTTTCTTAATGATGATAGTACTGATTTTTTGTTACTTTAAGCATTTGCTACTTTAGTAACTGATTATGCCTCTGAATAAGTGATGGGGTTCATCTTTTTCTCTCTCCAAATTTGTAATAGGATCGGGCTGCCACTGTCCCAGCAGTGTCTGGTGTATTGATGTAAGTTGCAGAAACCCTCTCAGAATTTCATGATTGCTACATTTTTTTAGTTAAAGATGATAGGGACAAAACTGACACTATCACTACTTATGCTTAGATATATTGCATCAGCTGACAAGAAGCTCAACAGGAATTACCTTGGGCCTGCATCCCTTCAGGAAATTGCAAAGTACATCTGTTCCTCATTTTTACTGCATTTTGGGTTGTCTGCTTAAGCATTAAGCTCTGCTAGTTGCTTTGTTACTGCTAGTATGTTATATTTAGACATTGACCGGTAATTCAAACATTTACGGGTATGAAGGACTTCTATATGCTGCCAAACTTAATTAGACTGAGACACATTAAAAAATCTAAGTTTAGAAGCTCTTCTATTTGGGGGGAATTTGGTTAAAGCCCAGTGATTTATGGCCATTGATCCTCATCCTAGAAATGGGCTTGATTCTCACCCTTCTCATTCCTCATTCTTGCTTTGTCCTTATAAATCATTTTAGTTAGAAAATGATCCTGTTCTTCATGGAGTGTTGCAGCTATTATTTTCCAGCCTTCCAGACCCTAAAATTTATCATCGATAAGGGATTCTAGGAGGGTTGAGTGAATACACTGTTCTTGGAAATTTCGATGGATTGTTTAAAGGCCAATATCTAGAAGGCATTTGGCATGTTTCTTATACCCAGACTCTGTTTTATATGTTAAATATTCATGTTTATTGCTTCTAGAATAGCCTCTATAATTTTTATCTGCTCTTGGATATTGCATGAGAGTGGCACTTGGTTTTGAGTTCTGGAATCAACGCCTCCTAATAAATTGTTGCTTTTGTACAGTCAAATTGTTCGTGCTGAAGGCCCCTCTGGACCTAACAGAGACTACCTTTTCCAGCTTGAAAAGGCACTTACTCTTTTAGGTAACATGCTTTTACTTCAAACTACCACGGAACTTATTCTCCTTTTTAGTCTTCATCTTTACTCACCTGTAGAAAAGCACATGCTCTCCATGGATTGGGACTGCCTGGGAATTGTGTTTTGGTTATCATGGAATGAGAGGGATTGGATGGATTTTCAGGGCTTAAAGAAACATTCATGTATAATAGCACACTGTATTTTGTTTTACATGTTGTCTTTGGATAGACAGACAATTTGCATCGACTCTTGGATGCTTTTTGGTCGAACTACAAATGTCAATAGAAACATGATGATTTGTTAAAATGTCGATAGAAACATGATGTATTTTGTTTTACATGTTGTCTTTGGATAGACAGACAATTTGCATTGACTCTTGGATGCTCTTTGGTCGAACTTCAAATGTCAATAGAAACATTTTGTATATGATGATACTGTTTTAGGGGTTAAGTTGATTTTACTTGTTAAAAATAAAATAAAATAAAATCTGCCTCCTTGCTGCTTATTCCTTTCTGACCATTTCTAGTTTTGTTTCCTATTTTTGTGTTTTGCCTATGTCAAGAAGACTAGTTGATCCTGTAAACTCTATTTAATACAAATTGTTCTTATTGTTTGCCATATGATAGGATGTGAAGATAGACATGTCATTGATCTCGCAAATGAAGTGAGAAGCATTCTTTCAGGGCGGAATTGACCTCTTCGTGATATTGTGGCCACCAAAGATGAATAACTTGGCTTTCAACTACAAATGATTTACAATAAAAAGTGTTTGGAACTATTCTTTAATGGCAACGGTTAAGCTTATTGCAACTTAACCATGAACATGTCAGTTATATTGTGTATTCAAACAGAGAGTTCGTTGTCATCTTCAATACATTATTCTGAACGTAATACCTGTTAGCAAAAATCCATCTATCACAATCGACAATGAGCTGATGGTTAAGTGTACTTAAAAGTTCTTAGGGAATTTGTTCAACTTTGCATTTGATAGACCTTAGCAGATATGAGTTGTATATGGAAGCTATAATTATCGAATACAAAAATCTCAAACTTAGGAGTAGCTTTGCAGAACTTCTCTCATGGGTTCTTGGTCTTTTACGATTATGAAGTCTTTACATTACCCTTCATCATATTCATAAGCAGATACATAACTATTGCAGATGTGATCTATTCACAAATTGACCTAGATTGGAAGCCAATGGAATCAAAATGGAGGCTGCCTGAACATTTCCAACACCAGAAAATCTTTCTTCATCTTCATATATGTCAGCAGCCCAATCAAATAAAAAATCTTGTTTAAACAAATAATCAAAATCAAAATGGCAGAGAATGGTGAACAAAAGGCGTTTGATGAAGAACGTCGCAAGAAACGAATGAAATGTTTTGCATATGCTGCAGCCTTCGCTGTTATTTCAAACCGATGTTATGCTGGTCTTTGCCCTCGTTGTGATGAAGGTCCTAAATTTCGAGTGAGGTCTGCAACATTTGAGAATTTCCAGGTTGCAACATTGGTCACAAATGCTTCCTCCAATACAACAATGGACGCAGAACTTTCCGTCAAAGAATGAAAACTTTGGTCGCTGCAAGTACCAGGATAGCACGATCGAATTCTTCTATCAGGATTATAAGGTAGGAGAAGCCGTGGTTCGTAGGGGAAATTCTAATTTCAGATCAATCAAAAAATTCACTGTTCTGGTAGATTTGTGATCTGCCAATGTACCAGGGAATGTACTCGGAAATGAATTGAGTAGACACGCTTGGATTGTGAGAACCCGAAAATTATTTTATATTTTATCTTATTTCTCTGACTTACATTTTCTTTACTTTACTTTATTTTCTTAATTTCTTAGATATTTTTATAAGTGAATCAAAATTTTATTATTTGTCTTCTATAAGTTAGTGCATTTATGAAAGTGGGACCTACTAGTTAGGTGTATGTGAAAAAATTGGAAGATTAGGAGGAGTTCAGTGTAAAGGGGTATTATTTTATAAGGTGTTAAGAGATAATTAAGAATTGGTTAGATATTTAGTGCTTAGAAGATAATTGGATAAGAATTAGCTCATGGTTTGCCATTTGTCACCAAACCATGGAAATTTGACCTTGACCAAGACCAAATTTCCTTCTTATCTAACCAAGTTATCATTTCATCACAAAATTTTCTTTTTTCTTTCTTATTTGGCCGAAATTGTGGAGGAGAAAGAGGGGTATTTAGATCATCAAATAACCATTAATCCTTCCCTTGCCAAGTGTCAACTATCCATGGAACTTTGACAAAGAATGAAGACAACTTTCTTACACCATTAAACTTCCACTTTACTCTTATTTTTCCCCATTTTCTTCCTTGGGCTGGCCGAACCTTTAGAGAGAAAGGGAGAGGAGAGAACCAATTTCTAGTCTTGAATCCTTGCCTTTTTAGTGAACAAACAAGATAGAAACCAAAATCACTCCATAAAACCTTGAATCCAACTTGGAGCGAAGCTCTTGGTGAAGTCTTGGGAGAAAGAAAGCTTTGCAACCCTCTTGATTGGCTTGTTATCCTAGGGGTTGAAGGTATCAAGCTAAGCAGCCTTCTTTTCACTCTTGCTTTTTGTTGGATATATGACTTGATTATGATGGATTCTAGGGAAAATTTCATGATATATGTGGTGATTGGAAAATTCCAGCTTTGAGAGAAAAATTTCAGCCTTGAAATGTTGATTTTAGCTATGTTATGTCCTTGTTGTCTTGCCATGGAGTTTCTCTAGCTTTTGTGTGCACTTGTGACTTCATTATATGAACTTTTGGTTTTAGTATATAAATTTCAGTTTAGGGTTACATTTTTTCCAGCTTTGATATGGTTATGATTGAGCTAGATAATGGTCTATTTTGGGTAGCTTTTGTGGCCTTAAACAAGTGTACTTTATAGCCTATAACTTGTGGTTGTGATTGAGATTGGATTGCTACAAATATAAGTGTTGAATTTGGAAAGGAAAGTTAAGAAATCAAAGGGGAAATGCTGTCCGATTGGAAAACATCTTGGTTTCCTTTGATTGTGGAGTGAATTTGTGGCAAATTTGCCTAAGATACTAGGTAAACCTTTAAACTTTACTTATGTGTTGAATTTGAGATGAAATGGAGGGTTTTCATTGGTACTTTTCTCTAATTTGCTGGCTACAATTGTTGCTTGTTGGCCGAGTGGATAGTGATGTATTTTACCTTGTTTTTCTTCAACCTTTTTATAATAAGTTTTGGCCAAAACCTGTTCCAAACATTGGTTGGGACTTTTGTGTGTTAAACTTGAATAAAAGCTGTGAATTTTGGAAGGTGAAAGCCTCATGATTTTGCTTGTTCCATTGCTGAAATTTCTGGTAGGCAGGGCAGCCTTGTACCCTACTATCTTTTAGCCTTAAAACCCTTAGTTTGGTAATCTTTTGGACACAATCTTGCTCATTTCACTTGCTAAAACCTTGAACAACTATGGTGTGTTGAATTGGAGTGAATATCATAACCAAAAGAGGTGCACTACCTTGTTTTTCTTCATTGTTTTGCTGCTGGAAATTTCTGCAGGAAACTCTGTGCAGCTTTGGAAAATTGGTTATAACTTCATGTAAAAAAGTTGGAATTGAGTTCCATTTATTGCGTTTGAAACTAGATTCAGAGTACTTTATACCATGAAAATTTCAAAATTTTTCTCAACTCCTATGAATATCTGTGATTTTCCAAAGTTGACTGAATTTCCACACCTGTTCTGTTTTTCTACCGGATGAAGTAGCAACTTAAGACTGAAATTTGACTGAATTATGGACAGAATCTTACCAATGTGTCTTCTGGGAAATTATAACCCTTTGAGTCTTTTTTCTAACGGTATAAAGTTTATAAATTTTGGACTTACGAAGTTTGAGATATGATTTTTCAAATAACATCGTGCAAAACTGGAGAAAATTCTGTTTTTCAAAAACTGTTCTTGCTTTCATTTCTAACTTTAAGTGGGAGTGATAGAACCATTTTGAACTTGGTTTTATGATTGGAGTTGAGATAATTTGGTTGGTTTGAAAGTATTTTCCTTTGAATATGGTAGTTGGAGTAGTGGATCTCATGGCACTTTACATACTTGATTTTAGGACTTGAAGGTGAGGCCGAAAGTGCTCCTGAGACAAACACTTGAGCTTGTTGTCGTGGCGAGTGTTCCAACTGCATGTTCCATGCTCATTGTTGTTAGAAATTTGCCAGACTTGATTTGACATTTCATAGGTGAGTGTGTATTTTATCGCACTTGATTTAACTTGACTAAACACTTGATATTGCATTCATGTGTGTACAAGTAACTTAATTTGCATGTAACCTGTATCTTGATTTGAGATATTTGAAATATTTGAAAATGTGACATTCTGGGTATTACTTGTGACTTGGCCATGACTAGACGAGTATGTCCTTATTCGCACTCGATCTCCATGAATTTGAAATAATTGATCCTGCGTACGGACTTGCATGTTTATGTGCATAGTTATAGACCGACTGTATTCCTTTTGCAGCGGTTGAAATGTAGACCGGCTGCATTCCTCTTGCAACGGTTGAACTACGCCCTTGGACCCTTATCCGAGATATCGGGTAAGTGAAAACTTGGGTTATTTATATGTATGCGTGAATGTAGGTCGGTAACGGCTGAACTGATCTCTCGTTGGATCTCTTGCTCGAGACCAACCTCAGAGCTATCAGGTAAGTCGGGCAACCTTGGATAAAGGACAAAGTTCCGAACCTGTTTACTCATGACTTGAACTCTGATATTTCTGAATACGGAGCGTTAAGTGATAACTAACGTCTTCAATCATTACCTGCGTGAGCGTTGGATAACAGCCAACGACTCCACTTCTGAATACTTGAATCCTTGGGGTTTTAAACCATATCTTGAATATTTAAATATCTGGGGCTATAAGCCCAACCCAGGGCTAGTTGGTCGAATCAAGTCAGCAAGGGTTTAATCGAGGTGATCGACGAACCTTGGGTATTTCTTTGATGTTCGGGCCCGGTAAGGGAATGATCGGTGGACGAAAATTGACGTTTAGTGGTAATTTACAGACATTATAATTTCCTGGTTGACGGAGAGTCAACAGGCCTCGGACAAGCTACTGTGGAATTTGCTCTTGAGAGCGGACTATATCTTTTGACATGAACGTATTCTTTATCGTATACTTTTGCATGATCTATATGATTACCTGTTTTACTATACACTATGCCACGATCAATATGAGCATGACTAGTTTCCTGATATCCTGTGAATGATATCATGCTTGCTAGTTTACTTGCCTGTTTTCTTGGAACCTCACTGGGTTTCTAACTCATTTCATGAATTTGTTTTCCTTACAGGGATGAAAACGTGAGAGTGGAAATTGAAAAAGGTTTAGATTTCATCTAAGTTTGTTAGTTGCTCACGTAAGCACTCCATAGATGTCTAACTGGCTTACTTGGTTTGATTTTTTTTGCAAGTTTGACTCCTGGACTATATTTATAGATTGTATGGGTATTGGAAGTCCATAAGTGTGCACATTGAAGGTTGTAATTGATATCGCTTTTATTATTGAAGTTATTATTTGTAAATTTCATGATGCGTGATTAAATCCTGACGAGAGTTGGGCAGACGGTCCGCCAAACCTTTGGGTATGTCTGATGGGGAGGTGGGGCTGTCACATGAATCCCTTTGACTAGCCGAGCAACATTGAAAGGAAGAGTGACACTAATGCTGCTGTTCAAGAAGAATAAACCCACCAACGTGAATTGCTCCATGAACCTTAATATCTCCTCTAGGCAGCTTCAGGATTTGACATGCAGATGATTCATCGAGTACCTTCCTAGTTAGTTTATCTTGATAGAATTGTTGTATGGTTATATGTATTACAGAAAATTCTTTTAACTTTTTATTGTTTTTGATGAGCGTAATATCTTTTGAGTAAATTTCATGTACACTAACAATGTATACACTATCACGATTAAATACACGATATATATGCAAAATTTGAATTTTAAATTCAAATTCGGATATGTATTTTGCATCCAATAGTAAAAGTATATAAACTGTCAGTGTATAAAAGATTAATTCATATTTTTTTAGAAATACTTTTGTGAGAAATTAGTGTATTTTATTCCAATTCGTGGTTTTATTTTTTTACTGTTTTACTATTCTATGGTTTAATTGTTCAAGTACATTGACACTTTGTTCTTTGTAAAATGCCGTCTACTGTTGAATCCGGTTTCTAATTCTAATTGAAGATTATTCCTATCAATTTTCATTTAGGTATGGCTAAAGGTTACTTCCATTCAAGAAGCAAAAGTATTGTCCAGGACATCGAATTTTCCCGGATGCACTTTCAACTTTTGAAATATAATTTGGGATAATTTCAGTAGTCTCTCCTAAGGTTTCTAACAATTTCACAAAGCTTCCTTTAATATTTCAAAATTACACATACCTCCTCTATTGCTGCAAAAGTACTCTACTATCCCTATATAAGATACTTAATGTCTTTTTTTTTTTTGAAAAATTTCAGAAAATTTAAGAAAAACTAAAATTGACTTATTCTCTCTCTCTCTCTCTCTCTCTCTCTCTCTCTCTCTCTCTCTCATTTGCTCCTTTCTACCTTATTCTTTCTTTCATTTCCTTTTTTTGCTAAATTCCTACCACCCATTCCTCTCTGCCTAATATTCTTCCTCTAATTCACGACCAAATTCTATCTATTATCTCTTGCCCATATTTATCCCTCTCCTTCCCTTCTTCTTCTTCTTTTTCTTCTTCTTCTTTTTTTATCTCTATTCTCATCTCTTTTTTCCAAATATGATTAGGTTCATCCTTTTTATCCTTTTAATTCTAAGTGTAATGGGTTTGATTTTTCTGTGTCTATTTATTTTATCCAATGTCGGTTGATTATGGGTGATAAAACTTAGTGATGTCAAAAGTCAAGAATTTGAGGGAGGGATGGGCTTTAGAAATAGGTGGTTGAAAAAAAAGGAGACTGCAAAAAGAGAAAGACGAAAGATCTATGCTATTCATTATTGATGAAGTGTTAGTTTTGGGTAAAATTTTGAGATTGAATTTTATCCGGTTTAGCACTAAGTGACGGATTTAATTGACTTGTGTAGTAAATGTAGGGTTTGGGGCTACTAAACATAAATTAGGTTATAGTATTTTAAGTGCTAGAATTATTGGAATTTATTTTGATTTAAATTGGGGTGTTTGCTTGGATTTTGTGGTGGAGTTGCTTGGAAGAAGGCAATCATCACAGTTGAATTTTTTTCCAAACTTTTATTTTTTGTAGAAAGAGTTTGTTGGCTTTGGTGTTGGAAGAAAGGCAATCAACAAAGCTCTTTTATTTTTCCCTTTTATCTTTTTCACAAAAGGGTAGTTTAGGATATTTGAAGAGATTGGTAGTCTATTGGGCCTATTTTGAAGCATAAATAATGAAAATAAGGGAGGTGAGTGTAATTTTTAAAACCTAAGGGGAGCTTCTTGAAATTGTTAGAGACCTCAAGGGCGGTTTCTGAAATTATGCCATATAATTTAGATATGTACTAGAGTTACCAATTCGAATAATTAGAACATTAAAACTTGAAGGTAATCAAGAAAAGAACAAACGGTATACATAGGGAGCATGATAGAAAAATAGCATCCTATCCCTACATTTCATCAATAAGAAATACCAATAGCTAATTAACATGAAGAATTTTGATTAGAACTACATTTTCTTTTTTGATAATAAATGAATTTCATTAACGAAATTGCTGGAAATTTTCCAACATAATTTGATTTATATTATAGAAATCTACAATAATAGTAGGATAAATATGCAATAGAAATGATAGATACGAATTTAACAGATATAAAGATTTGAAAAATTATGAATAGATATAAAAAATATAAGAAATTCTAATAACATAAATTGCTGCAACTTTCCTTTATATATGTTGCAATCATGAGATCTGCTAATCAACTGTTTCAAACTCCAATAATGATACTCATTTGGAAAGAAAAGCTTAGTAGTCTTGGCGGTGAATATGACAGCAATGCATACGTACTTGAGATGATTCGGGTTTTGGATATGGAAGCAAAGATCTTACTTGATGACTTTAGAGGTCATTGAAGTTGTTTGCATGACTTCTTGTAAATGTTCATCACTTTATTTAACTCTTTAACAGAAGACTTGAGGACTAGGGCAGTAGATTTCTTTCAAAGACTTGCTGTGTTAAGTCCATTCATGGGCTTTATTTTAGGCAATTTATATTTAAATTTTGCCCCATGGCATTCAAATGAAGTGCAAAAGGATAAATAAATAAATAAAATAGAGTCGAAACTATTCCGCTCATGTCACTTTTCTACATTTAGTGTTGACAAACATGTTTCAAGAGAGCATTTGCAGACAATGGAATTTTAATTAATAAGAAAGTAACATTTGTCTAGAAATTAACAATGACATTTTTTTATCCAATGGCAATATCACACATACTTGGAAGATTAATTATTTAATAGTTCATTATCTTTCTCCACATGTCAAAATGAGGTGTTCTCACCAAATAAATACGCTTAACTGTACTCTTCAAATTAAATTGTGTCATGTCACATATTTTTTTAATTTGGCCAATTAGGAATGTATACCTTAATATTCATCTCATTATTAGAGGGATAATTTGTAAGTTAATACACTTTTTATATAGTTCCCTGTCTTATCTGACTATATTGAAGTTGTTCATCCAATTAAGTTGCACCGCATCATATGTTTTTCACAACTTGATCAATTAAGGATATACACATTAATATTTATCTCTTTATTAATAAATATACAATAAAGGCATAATATTTAATGCGGTGTAGTTCTTATATGTTTGTATGTCTTCAAGATGAAATTTCTTTTCTTTGAAGATGGAGATGTACATGTAATACACGTCTTCCAAATCCACACATTCCACAATTATAATTAGGGGTCTCCCATAATGGGTTCATGCACATATATTCAAACCCATATTTTTTTTAAACCCTAAGGCTATGAAAGCTTCGAGATTTGAAATCCTTTCTTCATTCTTTTTCATATCAAGACTTAATATATTCAAGTGTTTCAAGTATTCATCATATCAAGACTTGAATTCTTCATACAATTCTTCTTTCAAGTCTTCTATATCAAGGTTTGAAAAAGTCAACTATCGACTTTAGAACAATTTGTGAAGGCCCTGCATCATATTCGAAAAATAGAAGCGAAGGATACTCTCTACCACATTGATAAATATCATAGATTTTAAGTCATTGTTTTTAATTTATGTAGTCAAATTTTTTTTTTTGTATTTTTCTTGTCTCGTACTTTTCTATAGACTTGAAATTTGTTGCTACACCTATGACCAACAGTTGTATGATCAATCATATTTGTGCTGAAAAGAATTTTTTATAAATTCTCCTTTTTGGAACTTTGAGGAACTTGCACACATAAGTAATCGTGACATACCTTATTTTTATATATTTTGGGCTTAGTAGTCCTTATATTTGTTCGCAAGGGGAGCCACGTTGACGTGAGGGTGGGCAATTGACCCTCTGAGATTTGATGAAACTATTGTGGGATTTAAACTTTTTAAAGTTTTATAAATCTGATTAATATTTCTATCCATTAGTAATATAAAATCTTTTCCTCTGGTTAAATTTCCCTATTTGATTTTAGAAATTTCCCTTCTCTATATTGATCATCCTTTTAAGCCCAATAAAGTTCTCTCCTCTATCTATATTGACCCAAAAGAAATTGTTTTCTAATGATTATCTTTAACACAGCATATAGAACCTATTCAGAATTAAACATTAGTGTCATGTTAGCAGGGAAAAAAAAGGCATTGACCTTCATAATACAAGTTCAAAGTATATTCCTCACAAAAAAAAGTACAAAGTATATTTCTCCTTTGAATAAAATGAAGGGTAGTATAGATAAGATTTGACTCCATTCTATCACATCACATGTAACAGTAGCCCCTCTAGTTGTTTAGTTGTTAATAGTGGCAGATTTAGTGCGAGGACACTGCCTCGTAAAAAATTGTGTTATTATCCATATAATTTGTTATTGTTTTAATTTTGACCCATTAAATTTTTTGAGAGGTTATTAAACATATAACTAGCTTTGTTATTTGATAGGAATGGCTATTAAATAATCCAAAAGTCTTTTAATTAGTTATTTAGTTCCTTTGAAACCCGTTACAATTTATTATTCACTAACTAAATAACTTGTGTGCCGTGTTTTCAAGAAAATAAAAAAATATATTTCAACGTACATGGCAGTATGATAATTTACTGGACTATTTCTGCTTCTCAAACAAAATTATGTGGAGGTGGCCCGTGATAGTAATTATTCAAATAAAGCAAGAAGACTTTGTTTCATTTAAATACAAAATTTTTATCTTCCACTCCTATCCTAGCAAAACCATACCCTTTTTCTTTCTGTATTACAGAAACGATTAGCTCATCTTTTGAGCTTATTCTCAATTCCTTGGCTTTTCTCAAGTATATGATAATCAAAATTAGGTAAAATGCTATCATTATGCTTGCATTTTCTGGTTTTGTCCATAGAGCATAAGATTACCATTTCTATTTTTATGAAATTTTGTAGAAAGTTGATGTAATAAAGACTAAATGGATACTGAAGTAGTTTGTTGAGCAATGATTGTTTTTATTATTTAAGTTCAGAAAAATGTTTTTTGTGATGAAGTTAAAAATGAGAAGGTTATAAAATATTATTACAAAGTTAAAAGCTATACACGCGAAATTGCAAAAAGGTACTATATATATATATATATTTTTTTGAAGGAGAGTGGTTGTTTAATCATTTTATTAGCAAATACAAGTATACCATTTGTTTGAAATTCATGAAACACAAGTACTATTTCTACGCATTACTACCCTTGCCTTTGCCCCCACTGTAAAACATTCTTGATTTCGCCACTACTGATTGTTTGCATTTATTTGTCCTGGATATAGTATTGAATATCATGACCAAAAAGAGCCAAAAAATAATAATGATGATGATATCAAGTTGGAACAAGCAAATTCTGCAGTTGAAGGCAAGTCCAACAGAAATTTTGTTCTACTCCTATCCTCGTTTGAATTGCTATTTTTAAAAATTTTTGTAGAAGGTTGTATTATAACAATTTGATGTATATAAAGTAAAAAAATTAATTGGAAAATGTGAACGTAAATAATCACAATCCAACAAGGTAGGGTCCGTTTGGTCTCTGTTTGGTCTCCCTTTTTTTTAACTACTTCTGAAAGTATTAGGATGGTCTTTACATTTATTTGCTAAGGATATTGATCAAGCCAATTAACTTACTTGCATAACAGAATTGCAGATTGAAATACGGAATAACAAGAAGCCAATTAACTTATTAGAATCCGAAATTGTAGTTGATAGATTTGATTCGTAAATATAATCGTAGCAATAATAGATGTAAAACTGAGTCAAAAGGTCTAGTTAGTAGGGGTGTTAATTGGCCTTTTTGATCTAGGCTTTATCAAGCCCAAGCTTGGCTTACAAATTATATGGGTTTTTTGAGTTTCAGACTTTTAGGCTTCGAGCTCATATTAAAAGGTTCAAATTCATTTCACACAATTATATGAGTTTCGGATTCAAATTGAATTTGGTCCAAACTCATAATTAAATATATAATTATATGTATAGGGTTAAATGCAGAAAACTCCTACGAATTATTGCACTAGTCGCATTTTGTATCCCAAACTATTTTAATAGGCACTTTACACCCTTAGTCAATTAGAAAATAGTAAGAAAATTAACTCCATCCAAATAATTGGTGAGATGACCAATTTATCCTCCATTAAAAGCTTGTAAGTGACAAAAATACTTTTTTGGTAGAAAAAATTGTCACCTTAAATGGATTAATTTTCACTTCATAATAAAATTCTAATTGAAAACATATAACTTAATATTTCCATAAAAAATGTGACAATAATCACTTAATATTTCCATATTTTGCCCCTATTTTGATCCCAACAGTCTTAATTCTCATTCAAATCAAAGCAGTATTTTTTATGTGTTAACAATTAGACTTTTAGATATAAAGTGAAATTAGTCTATTTAAAGCAGTAATCTTTCCCACCAAAATAGTATTTTGTTACTTATGTTTTTAATATAGAATAAATTGGTCATTTCATCAATTACTTGGATGAAATTAATTTTTGAATTATTTTTTTAGTTGACCAAGGGTGTAAAGCGCCTATTAAAATACTTTAGCGGTGTAAAGTGCAACTAGTGTAATAGTTCATTGGGGTTTTATACATTTAACCCTTATATAAATATATATTTCATAATTATGAATTTATATAAATTTATATAAATTATTGACATGTTATGTCATAATATGTATAATTATAATTTATAGATATTATTATATATATATTTTTACATATATAACTATACTCGTATATGGACTGGACTTTAATCGAATTTGAGGCTAGTATAATTTAAATTCGGTTCACATTTAGTTTAGACCTAATATTTAGATCCAAACTTTGCATAGTCCATTTAAAACTTAGGCTTAGTGAGCTTTTTTCAGATTGGATGAACCGAGTTCAGCTAACCTAGCCCATTGATAGTTAGCTCATCTTTTTAACCAACTCCTCTGGATTGCTTTAAATAGCTTTAGTAGAAATGAAGATCAGCCGACAAAAAATGTTGTACCTGATACACATGGTCCCGAAAATTTATGTTGTGGTTCTCACATTTATTTTTAAACTTTAAAGAGTGAGAAGAAATATTACACTAAACAATTGAGCCCCAAATTATCAAAAAATAAAACAATTGAGCTCCAATGGTCCATATATGCTCCAAAATTTTTTTTTTCCTTTGTCTTTTTAACGTAGAACATTTAGATTAAAATCTGAATAAAGATAATATGTCAAGTATCCACGCCTACTAATGTAGAAAATCTTTACATCAACGGTGTAAGAAAAATTGATCCTTCAAATTTATAAATGTTCTTTTGAAAAAAAAATTATAATTGAACACTATAAGAAAGATTAGACCAAAGCACATATGCATATAAGTATCAGATTTACATTGCTGAAAAGTCTATCGGCTGGTTCCAGAATCCAAATAGTCCACAGTTTAGATTAGTGCTGTTCCTTCTCCATATTTGACCACATTTTCGAAGTATGAAAAATGTACTGTTACTACTATATGATTTAAATCTCTCTTCAAAACACGATGCCCATATATAATAGTATTCAAATTCAAAATTCACATATTTGTTTGAACAGGAGTTTATTTGGATGATTTATTTAAAATAATTATTGTAACAGTTTTTGTGATATAATATATGTGAAATAAAAAAATAATTAAAAAGATAAAAAAATAATTAAAATTTATGAAACAAATTATTTTATTTCAAATCTTCTCAATTCAAACACGTAATATATGCCGCTACAAGTTCATGATCTGTAATAACATGTGTATACATTTGCCTAAAATAAGAAAAAGAAATAATTGTGCATTTCTTCGTCCGATCCACACCAGTATCTGGCACACTTATGTGCAGGAATAGTTGATGTAACAACATTTAAATAACTTGTATTTCATCGTCAACTACTCATACAATTTTGTAATACACATACAATTAATATGTATCAAATCCACGCGAACGTCACCTCAATATCACGTCTGTGTTTAAAGTTGTACAAGTAATAAAAATTGAATTACAATTTATCCAAACAGTGTTACACTGTTCAAGAATGTTTTTACCGAGAAAAGGCTCCTGCTTGTCTTAGGTGTATGCAATGATATCCCAAATAAGTACTATTTAAACCAAATCATGATTTACGTGTAGATAACTTACATGTTTTGAACAAAGATCGAGTCAAATCTTGTTCACTGGAGTTGTACATTCTTTCTTATTACTCGGAATTTAACTTGGAACAAAAGGGATAAGAACCTTAAAATCGAAGGGAACAAGGATAATATTCAATATTCAGCTTTCTTGAAGAAAACCCTGAAAGGTACATCACTCAAAGCAAGACGTCTCCTCCCATTCTGCACAAATATCCCAACATCTCTGCAGATGACCTTACAGAAGTTACAAACAGTAGGACAATAAACGAGCTTGTAATCCTGATCATATTTTTCAATCTTGAACCAGTTGCTTATGGTTTCACGGCCAGGATTTCCTTCAATTCCGCCACTGACTATCACATATTGTGATATATCTGCGTCAAATTCAAGCTTCCAGACAGTTGACTGAACACAAATTGTAGCAGCAAAGAACTTGATGTTCAGATCAGTTGAAACTGGGACCACGCCTTTAGTGGTGTTTACTGGTGTAAACGTTAACGGGAGGCCCCTTTTAACTTCAAACTGCTCCTGGATGACATCAAGAGGGCAAGTGTCGTTGTCGGCGCTGCCAAGAGTTAGGCCGCCACCGCGGCCGCGAATAACCGGCAATATGTAGTAATGGGCTCCGACGATGACCTTTTTTCCGTCGATGTCACGAACGGCATTACTGGCTGGTCGAGCAGCTGAAGAGGGGGATGAGGTGAAGAGAAGAAATGAGAGGAAGAAAGGTAGTAGCGTTTCCTTCATTTCTTTGCTGTATGTCTAGTGTGTTTGAAGTTGGAAGATTTATGAGAAATATTGGAGTTGATAGGGATCTGGGGGTTAATATGTTTTTCCGCTGATAAACGTTATTGACTTTGGAGGTGTCCCTACTAGTCTATGACACAAGGTTGATGACTTTTGATACGTAAGAAAATCTCGTTTAAATTTTTTTATTAAATAAATATGCAGTAATGATTTAATGTATAAGGAATAAAAAAATAATTAAAAAATATAATAATAATAAAAAATTTTTAAAAAAATTTGCAATCTAAACAAGACAAATCGATGAACACTGAAGGAAAGAAGACAAGTTAAATTGGGCTTTGTCTAATCATATTATGTTGTTGTATTTTTGCATGATTTAATTAAATTTATATAATTTTGTTCTTAGTGTAGATTATCTTAACCGTGATCATGAAACAACAACTTATGTAAGCATACACTAAATTACTAGTAAAAAAGAGATAACCGAACAAAATTGGATCTACCCAAACCTGACTTTGAAGTTTGAATTGAGTATAGTCAATCAACACTTATTTATGATAGTAGTCAACAACTCTATTAATTGCTTTTCTTTTATCTGACTGGCATATCTATTTATTATCTTATCCTGGTGTACATCTATAGAGGAATTACTCACTTGAATTAGATTTAAAAGTATGAGGATTCTCTACAATCCTACCTTGTGATTGATTCTAGAGTCAGAGTAAGGTTGGTGATGGGAATTGTGGAAATTGAATTGTTCTAAATTTTGATTGTTAAGTTTGAATGAGAGAAATTATTTTCAAAGTGGGCATAAAAAAAAAAAATAAGTTGTTACATCTTTCTAAGATGCCAAAGTAGTGGTATCATCACAAAATACTGAATAAAGCAGAAAACTAGATAGAACCTGTCCTTTCATGTCAATTTGATTTTGCCCAATTTATCAGGCATTTAAACTGCAAGTTTTACCAAACTGCAAAGTGCAAATCTCTCCTTTTTGTAAACATTTTAGAAATATGTAATATCACGAGACCTTGAATGTAAATCTTGTACTAACCTTCAACTGTGGGTAATGAACATTTTTTTTTAGTTCTTCAATAACCTAAAAATTTTAGCGTGCTTAACAAAGGTGAGAGATGAATTTGATCCAAATAGACTAAGGCCCAAAGGAAAGGATCACTTAGTCTGCCTACAATGTTGAATAACTCGAAGTGGGTAGAGCCAACTGTACCACCCCAGATCCATAGAATGGGGACAACAGGCGCCGTTCCTTCTCACAGATATTCTCGTTGTTTGTTAAAAGGGATAATTTCAGAAACATCCCCTGAGGTTTCGTGAAATATCACTAAGCTCCCCCCACGTTTTCAAAATCTCTCTTACTACCCCTCAAGTGATTGTGGTGTCACATGTCACTATCAAAATGGATGAATTGTCAACAATAACCTCATTTCTTCTAGCAATTATTTAGCATATGAAAAGCAAAAAAAAAAAAAAGAAAGAAAGCATGCAATAGCCTAAAGCCCGGGAAACAATTGGGCCACTTACAAAAAATGAAATGTTTTGATTTCTAGTTCAATTTTTTCCTTTAACATTGGACTTTATAATTTGACTTGAATTTGGGGCCAATACATAATAGTTTTGACTTTTCATGTGCACTTAGCATAAACCATTATTGATATTGTGCAAGTGTCTTGATAATTTTTTAATATAACCAAATATATATATATTTTTTAAAAATTACCTATGGCCACCTTTGCTTTTAGTTTCATACTTACCTTAGTTCACTAGTTATTTCTTAATCTATTATAGGGTAAAGAAATCAGCACCATTTCTTTTGACATCCAACACTGGTAGCAAGTTTAGAAACGAGAATAGGATCCTTATTATTACCCTTTCGATATCTTTTTTAATATGTTTTGTTTTATTTTTATTTTTCTTTCAATTTTCTTCCTTACACTGATATAATCAGAACATGTGACTACGATAATGTTCTTTGGAATATCAAATTTTTTTTATGCATACGTCCAATAATAATACCCTTATAACAAGGGTGAGTTGAAAGGAAACTAACTTTGTGTATATTGAAAAAATTTGGGGTAGTTTTGAATGGTCGTTCTTAGGTGTTTTTGTAAAAAAAGTTAAATATATATTTTTCTATTTACATTGCTGACTACAAAATTTTAAAGTTCGAAAAAGGTGTACAAATAACATAGCACAAACAAATAAATAAGAGTAAAATGTCATACTTTTTGATAGCTAATCATTTTCTTCTACTAATTTCCTCTCAATCTGCCCATTTTCTAAAGCTATTTCTACCTTTTAATATTGCTACTAGGAAGCCAAAACTAACCGTTGCCTTCCTAACAGTCATTCACCTTTCTCACTTGCAGTTCAATTTTCATGCATTTCACACTTTGACCCCCTCACTTTTTACATAGATTTTTTTTGGTCAGCTTAGGGGTATTAAGGGAACTAAAACACTTTCTCTCCTCCAAAATGCATTTTCTATTAATACTTTTGGTTAGAGGGGCTGACATTGTTAACAAAATGTCAATTCAAAGGGTGGTAAGAGAGATTTTGAAAACGTGAGGGGAGCTTAGTGATATTTCACGAAACCTCAAGGGAGGTTTCTGAAATTATCCCTTGTTAAAACTATACGCGTTCAGTGCTTGAAAAACTACCATATCATTGTGGTCACAGATTTTTTGAACACTTGACAATTTTGTCGTGAGTAGCTACAAAACGATACCATGTGTCAATTACAACTCAATTACATGTAATTTTATTTATTGAAGGAGCGGTTTATTGCATGTAATTTAGATATGTCAATTACAACTCAATTACATTGATTCGTCCAGATCTGCCCACTAATAATTCGTTCAAATCCACTCATTAATTTTGAACGAATTTAAATGAGTATTCAATTAAACACATTTAATTGGTAAATAGTGGATTGATTTTGGTTCACCCATTTGTACCCATTGAAAAATAATTATACATTTAAACTTAACTTTTAGTGAGTGTTAAGCAAATAAATTTGAATTTCGTACCAAACTAATAACATAAAATACCATTATTTTTTATCAAGCAACATCCGAAAAATAAAAAGAAATAAGTAGAATATTAAGTGACTCATAAATGAGTAATTGGATATACCCATATCCATTCATTAAATGCGTATAAATGAGTTGATCCAATTATATCCATTACTCAATTATAATCCTCCTAAAACTGCTCGAGTCACCCATTTTGACATTTCTAATGTAACATATTATTTTTACAAACTAAAAAAATATGCATGTGGTTAACCAAGACGAGAGAGCATTTGTAAGACTTAAATTACATCCATACGTTCAAGGCTTAATTACAGTACTTGTAATTATGGTGGCTCAAACTGTTGATCAGATGAATTGAGGGGAAGTTCAAAATGAGTAATTTCTCCAATACGGATTTGAACCCAGAAAGCCCAAAAGGAAGGGATCACCAGATGAAGGCTTCTATATTACCAAATGATATTCACTAGACAAATATAAATCATACATGCTGCCTTATTATGTCATTTCTTCACATGAAAAGGGGGAACAAAAAAAGTCAAGGATAAAATTACAATAACAAGTTAAACAACACATCTTCGTTTTCAAGCTTTCTTGAACATAATCCTGAGTGGTAGATCACTCAAAGCAAGACGTCTAGTTCCACCTTGAACAAAAATGCCAACATCCCTGCATATCACCTTGCAGAATTTGCAAACCGTGGGACAAAAAACAAGTTTATAGTCTTTATCATCAAAATTTTCAATCTTAAACCAATTGTCTACAGTATCACGACCAGGGTTTCCCTCAACTCCACCATCATATATGAAGTACTGCCCTAATATTTCATCATACTCAAGCTTCCACACAGTTGACTCAACACAAATCGTTGAAGCTGAAAACTTGATGTTTAAATCAGTGGAAACACGAACAACGCCCTTTTAGGGTTGACTGGTGTAAAAATCAACGGGAGGCCGGGTTTGACTTCCAATTGCTCCTGAAACACGCTGAGAGGGCAAGTATCCCCCGTCGGGCTGGCAAGAGTAAGGCCCGCCGCCTCGGCCACGGATGACTGGTAAAATGTAGTAGTCCACGCCTGCCCTGAGCTTCTTTCCGTCGATGTCGAGCACCGGATCAGGTGCTTCAGCTGCTGACGAGAGGACAATATTGAAAAAAGAAATAAAAGATAGAAAAGGGTTTTCTTCATTGTGGACTGTAGTATAGTTTTGAAGTTTGGAGTTTTGGCTTCTGAGAATAGATGAATGATTTGGATCTTGAGATATAATCACTCGCTATATGTAGATAAATCTGAGAAGATAACACGGATAAGGGCGATTGACTCGGGAGCTGTATGTACTCCACATCGGTATGGAAAACGCCATGTGGGTGGTAAAAAATAAAGATAGAAAGAAAAACAATTATCTTAGAAGAGTTTTGAATGACAAAATGTTCAACTAGCACTTGGTCAACTGTCTGTAATCCATCCTTTAAACAGATTAGTTCGGTACTTTTCAGTCCTTTAATTACTCAGTTCCATTTGAAAAAATCTAGTACTTTAATGCTTTATGGAGATAATCTAGGTATTCATGTTTTAAGTAATTTTTGGGTCTCATAGAGAACGCTTTACAAATTTTCAAATAATTGTTTGGAATTTGCAAGTTTATTTTAAAAGATTTTGTTTTTATTAGTTGTTTGACTGGTGAAAATATCGGTATAGAGTGAAAAGAACAAAGTAATAACTAAAAATGGCAAATTTGGGGTAAAGAAATCCTCCCTTGTCTCCCAGCGTGTTCTAAAATCTTTCCCGCTTTCGCCCCATCCCCCGCTTCCGTTATCCCCGGCCCCTTGCCCCGTCCTCAATGCCCCGACAGCGCCTCCACGATTGGCTAATTCCAAATGACTATGGATGGATATGGAGGAATATATTACAAAAAAGATCTATTGTTAGACTGTAGAATAAGAAGCATCTTGGAAACAAAAGGGATAATTTGTTTGGCTTGATAATTGGCACCCAAAGGAGCCCTATTGAAGAAGTACTCAGATGCTGTGGTGTGGCAGAAGAATTGTACGCAATATTAATTTGCTTCTGTACCTAACTCTATTACTTTGCAAGGGGAATTTGACGACCAATGATCAATTGAGGCAATACAGTCTAGCCACAAATGCGGAATGTGTCTTGTGCCATCAAGCAAATTAAGGAAGCTGCTAATATTTATCCTTTGCCTGTTCTATGTCCTCCAATATTTTCCCAAAGATCCAGAGCTTATGTATTATTCTTCGAGCTTACTCTTATGAACTTGGGATCATAATTAGAGATTTTCCTCGTTCGGGCATTTATTCAAATAGCTAACAGGCGTAGAAGAAACTAGTGTATTTCTTTTCTACTAGTACATAAATTATGCCCAATTTTTTCACCAATCCAATCCCATAACTAATTTCAATTCCAATTTTGCAAGGTCAACAAGGCTCAAGCATAGAACATCAAAAAATATAATGACTCTTATGCATAGGGAACAGAGTAAAAATAAAATACTACAGGACTGCCCGAGCTCTACCTCCGGCGATGAAGCTTGCTCCGACTGTTGGTGCTTTGATTTTCATGAAAAGAAAATAAAAGCTCTTAGTATTATTCTTCGAGCTTACTCTTATGAACTTGGGAACAAGAGCTGAAATGGTATCTTATTCATGGGATGCAACAATAATTTTTAGGGCAGCTTAGGAGGTTGGCTTTATCTGCCGATCGAACTACTCTAGGTTGACTGGTGGACAACTAGGAGGACAACTTGCTGTTTATTAATAAACCTAGTGGACAACTTGGATGAATACAGAATCCATTTGTTTTTACCAAAGACTAATAGTTGGGAATTCTTAATTTGGTGCTTTTCAGCAAGAATAGGTAACAAGTGTTGTATATGTACCCACCAAAAAAAAAAAAAAGAAAAATGTTACATATGATTTTGGCCATTTAATGTCTATATATTTAATTAAAATTAATTGATACAGCGATAACTATAAAAATAAAAAGGTAGATTATAAATGTATGCTTTCATACTATTAAAGCTTTTTATTAAACAGATTATCGTATATGTACATAAGTTATGCCTAATTTATTATTTACCCGTACATAGTAAGCATCTATTGCCCACTTATCTCCAGACGATTTCTGAATTTAATTTCACTTTGGATAAAAGCTAATATTTGAGATACCCGCTAACTATGTGGACCATGTCAGGCAAACCCATTATTAACACATAAAACAATGTTTAGTTGAATTAAGGTGAATTTTTAACCAAATAGAGTTCATTTAGTCTTTTGCAAGCATACAATGCATACCTATTATACCAAATCAAAACTCTCATCTTAACAACTTGAATTACTTAATCCAATTCAAGTTGCAATTAGGGAATTCGCTTGGATGTTTCTGAATTAGAGCCATGTATCTTTAGCCTCTATATTTTAACAGCAAGTGTGTCATGCATCTTAAACAAATTTGACCTTTTCAACATTTTCATGGTTATATATACCATTCCTTTCCCATGATAAGCAGTGCATAAACCCACATAACCAGTTGCTTCCTTATTAGTAAGCTTTTCTTTTCCCTTCTTCAACAACCCCTCCAATATTCCTAGTTAAACTTTTAATCCGTCTCATACTATTTTCCAGCATGGAGTGTAGGCAGTTCGAGGTCACTCTAATTAGTGCCAATAATCTCCCAGATGTTCGAGAGCTAGGCAAAATGAAAGTTTATGCGCAGGTTTCAGTAAAAGGACATTCAAATTCGGTCTGGGTTACCCCTGTGGATGGGGAAAGAGAGACAGATCCTTATTGGAATTGCAAGATTAAGTACACTCTCCCTGAGATAGCTGTGCAGAAGGATGGTGTTATTCTTGTTATCAAATTGTACTGTGAAAGATCTTTGCTGCCTGATAAATACGTAGGGGAAGTGAACTTGTCATTGAAGAAACTTTTCGACTGTGGATTTTCACAAGAAAACCTGGAATTTGATGTGGATAGGAATGATGCTGATGGTATATTTGGCAAACTGAAACTTTCATATGATTTCGCAAAAACGAAGATTACAGTTTCTAAGAGTGAATCTAGTCTTCGGGGGCAAGTACTAGAAGCAGTTGGCCGTGGAGTTTTACATGCAGTTATCCATGGAGCTATACATATCATTTTGCATTGAGTATTACTATCAGAAATTTACCAGAGTTATTTTCAGGTTGAGCTGTTTTTTGCCAGAAAGTGGTTCTGGGAGTATTTGAAATATTTGTATTTGAAATATCATTACAAGTCTGGTGATTGAAGAATAAATTAATGACGTTTGAATTGCATATCACAACTTTGTCTCATTTATATTATATTATATTATATATATATTTTTTAAGTGTAAGCGGAAGAACTCGAACCAGAAACCTCTCATTTGCACTTCCTCCCCCGTACCACCCAACCCAACGCTCCCCCCATTTATATTATATTAGCAAAGCATAATTTGACATAGAAAATAATGAACACATATCTTGTATCAAGTTGTCAACCACAACTAATCACAAAATACATGATCCAGTGCCTAATTTCACAGGAAAGTACTACAAACATTTATGAAATGGAATTGCTAATCTAATTCACCCAAAAAAATATATAGTAATAGAGAGAAGATAAAGATTGGTGATGTAAAGAAGATTATACTCTTCAAATCATTAATTAATCAATACTGTTGGAACAAAAGTCCAAACCTAATTTATTTATTACATAGCGCTGCTAGTAGATTTATTTTGTTTGCATGAGCTCATAGCCCATTTTGCCTGTATCTTTAGGCAGTTTACTACCCTGTTTCCTGCAACATTTAATCTCCACAATCAAAGTAACTAATCACAACCAAATATTTATTTAACTATCACAAAACTCCATTTATGCAGCACATAAGGGTAACTCGATTACCTCTTTTCAAAACTAGCTTTTTAGTTTCTTTTGCAATAATTATGCATTCACTAAAATAGATTTTTTAATATTAAACAAGAACTCATAAGTTATTCTAAAATTTCTAATTTTTAAGAATCAGTTCTAATCAAAATCATTTGACAACAAGCCCTTTATGTTAAATATAATGTCCACGATTTAAGGATCACATCCACAATTTTAACTTAAAACAACCAACTACCATATTGTTCAAAACTTCAGTTAGTAGTTTCATTCAGGTTATGTTCAATTAACTTATTTTCTAATAAACGCCCACATGTTTTTCTTACAAATGATTGAAATTCAACATCCTCCCATAGTAGATTATAACGTGCGTTAGTCTTATTGGATGATTTACTACAACAAAAAAGGGCATTAGGGACGACAACTTTAGCAAGAAGTAGAAGGCTTGACGCTATTTAGCGGCTTACAGCAAGGAAAAGGACAAAACCTCACCAAAGATTGGAGCCATCCTATATCCAGCCTTAAATTCTCTCCAAAAGGAGTGCGGGAAAGCTTCCCTCCAAATACTGATTCTAGTGGGCCAAAGTTCTATGTTATTGGTGAGAAATCATGGGATTGCGGCTTATGTATCCCCTTTTGTGAGGATGTGCTCTTGCAAGCATGTTTGAGCAATGGAGAGGACATGGCCTTTACCTTGCCAAAACCAAATATTATCACCAAAACGATGTTGGTAGGTCTTAATAGGATTTAAAGAAAAGAAAAAACCAGGAAAATAAGTAAAAGCCTCAACTTCCTAAATTACTCCTAGAACAGAAGCACAAAATCCTGTCATAATTAGAGATTTTCCTCGTTCGGGGCATTTATTCAAATAGCTAACAGGCGTAGAAGAAACTAGTGTATTTCTTTTCAACTTGTACATAAATTATGCCCAATTTTTTCACCAATCCAATCCCATAAGTAATTTCAATGCCAATTTTGCAAGGTCAACAAGGCTTAAGCATAGAACATAAAAAATATAATGACTCTTATGCATAGGGAACAGAGTAAAAATAAACACTACAGGACTGCCCGAGCTCTACCTCCGGCAATGAAGCTTGCTCCGACTATTGGTGCTTTGATTTTCATGAAAAGAAACTAAAAGCTTTTAGTCCATGTCTACCGTCTATGGGTTGACGAGCCCGTAAAAGCTATGTTTTGAAACTCATATCGGGTAATGACTCGGAAGAGGTTAGAAGAGTCAAGGGTCAATGAGTCGGATCGGTTAGCTCAGAGTTGAATCAGATGATTTCATAATTAAAATATAAATATATATTAATTATACATAAATAAATAAATAGAATAAACATGTACTTATAGTCATTTCAATTTTTCTGACATATGTACTATATATTAAGATGTCAAATTTGTAGTAACTAATTTGTAGTAATCAACTTGTATGTTTCGCTAACTTAATGTTTGTATATCTGAAATGCATATTAACGAGTCTCTAATTCTATATGATGATGAATCTAGAATGAAAATTAATAATCATTGTAAACATACAAAAATTGAGGCTGCAAAAGGAACTTTAGGTGTGTAGTTATTATTGTGCAAGACATTAAGGGATCAAAGTACAATATGAGAAAAGCTTTAAGCTCAAAAAGGGGATTCCTTATCAAGCCTTCTTCTCCGCCGTGAAACTTTCCAGTTTCTTATGTCCCCGTCACAAAATTTCCAGCTCCAGTTCGCTGTTTGTGTTCTGGTCTTTCTTTTTTGAAAAAGAAAAGAAAGAAATTGTCTTCCAATCCAGGTGTCCATCGTTGCTTTCCTATCAAACAGAAGTGAAGGAAACTTCTTATTCATTGCTTTCCCTTCTATTTTTTTGCTTCATTGATGTTTCCTTATTTCGGATGGTGGTTTCACGGGGTAATCGTTGCCCATCCACCGTTAAGATTAAACTTCTCCCTTTGATGGTCATATATTTCTTTATGCGTCGCGATTCACGGGATGATAATGAGCTCGTGAAAGGAAAGGTGAAATCCTATTGGTCCACGATATTCAAGTGTAGGATAGGAAAGTGGAGGTCTGGTGGTGGTAGATTGCGATCAGTGTAGGTTTCATTGCAAAAATGGATGATGTTTTAGATCTTTAGATCCGCAAATCTTTTTCCTTCTCCAAGTTTTCATTTAAGTGTCGATGAAGTAACTTCCACATCATTGATTTGTCTGCAAATTGGGGAAGAGAAAAAAATTTTTTTTTTTTTTGGTTTGGATAAAAAATGCAAAAGCTTGGGAAGTCAAGATCCAGGTTTCCAGATCTGGTTTTCCCCATTCAACCCCAAATAAACCCAGTATTTGACCGGCTTTGACCGGGTTCTTGCCAACCGATTTTTTATAGCAACTCGGACCGGACGCCTATCCGATTCTCGGTTCAATCGATCGAATCGGCCGGTTTGATCCGAGTTTAAAAAGCATTGTGTAAAAGTGGTATGCACCGAGTGTATCTGGTGAACAGAGAGCTTAGAATTGCAGAGTGGTGTTTCCTTATTCGCCTCCACAACAACGCTCCCAAGTTCCTATTATTCTTCTATGACACCTTAAATATTGCAAGTCAATCCCTAATAAATATTAACAGTTCTACTCTAACACCCTAAAAATCAAAATCAATCCCCACTCCTTAATATTAACAGAGTGGTGATTGGTCCTTGCATGTTTGTGCAATAAGTAACTATGTTGAATATTTGTGAATGAGTGTTTGAGTGTTAAATACTTTCCAATGATTGTTAAATGGATTTTAAATGGGCGAGTGTGTACTTTATCGAACTCAACCTAAGTGAATGTGAATTTTCAATGATCAAATGATTGAATGTTACTTATGCATGACTATAAGCCATGTGTACTTTATCACATTGGCTGAATTGGGCCCTTGCCCTTCATCGCTAGTCTATTCGAGACAGAAGCGGACTCGGTCAAGTAGGTTGATAATCCTGAGACACTGTTTTGGTATACTCGAGTATGACTACGAAATCAGGTAGAGTACTGGCCTGTGAATAAAATGCAATGAATGAAATGATCACTATTGGAGTTTTTATTTTCAAATGTTTCCAAATGTCGAAGGTATAAGGAAGAGACTGAATGACTGAATGAATGAACGGCTCTAAGTGAGCACGTATCCTTCTACTGAATGTGCTATTGTTACTTGAATGCTCTAAATATTTTTCTTGATTGGTTGTTATTAAAGGTAATATGTCTGTGATTTAACTACTTGAATGCTTGTTTGGGAACCTTATTGGGCTTTTAGCTTATTCCTTTAGTTTGTTTTCCTTACAAGAGTGGTGGTCTGGAGTAAATAAGCGTGAATTAGTGTGTATAACCCTCTTGTACTTGTACTTTTGGTAGATAGAACGTATTTTGGATATTTGATGTTGTATCTTACATTTTACTTTTGGTTTGTAATTAATCTTGAATTATTGGTTGAATTGTAGAACTCTAGTGCTTATATGGAGGTTTGAACGGTTATTTTGAGAATTGATTGTAGTGAATGTAGTGAGTCATGGTGAGAGTTGAGGAGGCGATTTGCCAAATCCTTGGATACGTCCTAAGGGGAGATGGGTCGTTATAGGTGGTATCAGAGCCACATCGCGTGGTCTCTGCACGAGGTGAGATTGGGTCAAGTGGTGTTATGGTCCCGATTACGTGAATAAGTGTAAAGGACTAAGTGCTCTGTTTGAGTGTAAACTGTGAATCATGAAAGTTATAGGCGTAAAACATTTATCATGATACTTGAAGAAAATTAGATATGTATGTCAGATAAGAATCTCAAATGTGGCTAATTTCCTCTTGGGACAGGCCAACTCAAGTGGTGAATTATCCTATTTTCGGATTCTTGTACCCGAATACCAAAGAGTTGATACCTTTATGATAAGAATCGATATCACAAGTGAATTTGAGATAAGTATGGATGGCAAAGGTCAAGGATATTTTTTTTTGAATATTTCACGTCTTTTCTAAAAATTTAGCATCTTTGCTATTATTGAAAGTTTCCAAATCTTCTTCCCCAATGTGGGGGTGCAATCGTAAGTACTTTTGAAACGAACCACCAATTTAAGCTCAAATGAGAATGCAAAGGATAAACAGTGTTTGGATAGCAGAAAAGATGGCCAAAACATCAGTCTTACTTCACATGACAGCCAAAGTAAAGGATAACTCCTTGGGAGAATCCATTCCCTTTTGACATTTGAAAAATTTTTCAATGTAGGGTTATGATCTCCAAGACTCTTATTTGAAACAAAATTGTACTTTTGACGACTCAAAAAGGAGATCAAATGATAAAAACTGTATGGATAGATAGAGAAACGAAAGCCTAAAACATCATCCCAAATTCTCAAAACAATAAGAGTAATGAACATTTTATTTTCAACTTGATGTGAATTGATTTTGATTAGACACAATGAACCTTTCCAAAGTAAAAATTCCCTACTCTGAAGTTTGTTAATCAAGGTGATTAATTTTTGAGACTTGATAGAGTTGGACCAAATGTGAATGGCAAAATTGAAATAGAAAAGTCATCATACTTAGTCTCTTGAGACAAACTAACAAGTTCAAGTGATCTTGAGACAAACTAACAAGTTTCAAGTGATCCCTTTTGATTTCAAGTTTTGTGCAATCTCATTGAATTGTCTGAGCCATAAATCTCGTGCATGCGAAGACTTTAGAAAGCTAAACATATGAATTTCATGCAAGAGATGACAAAATTGGAAATCCCAAACTTAGTCTTGTTTCTTGAGATCCATCATAAAGTCTCTGTATAAGTTAAAAAAAATCTAATACAAATAAATATATACAAAATTGTAAACAAGAATAGTCTAAATGAAAACTTTATTATTACAAATGTTTAAAACAAGATTCTTGCTCGACTATACAAATGAGAAAAGAAAAAGTTTAAGGAATTCCCTTTCACATATACACACGCTCTTCCTCTTTTTTCTTTTAAGACAAAATGTGTCAGAAACCAGAAACAAAGATTTTTTTTGTTTTTATTTTTGACAAACTATATCATGCAATCTTAGATGTTCTAAACGGCACTTCCAAATGGATTATCCATGTTTTGCATTGCAACATCTACCCAAGAATCAAGTAAGACTTCTAATTTGCAAAATTTATCAAACCAAAATTATTGTCAGATATAGGAAAAATATTTTGCCATTTTGAAATAGCATTCATGAATGCAGGAGAAGGGGAAAAAAAGAAAAAGAAAAAGACCCAGCGTTAATAAGCAAAATTGCAAATTCGATATGCATATCCTATGGGGGAGCCCTTTTATGCTAAGGGTTAGCCTAATATAAAAAATGCAGTTCTCTAGGACAGGTACCATACAATACTTGATAGATCCAATCAATTTACTGGCGCTTGACTAAAAGCAATTTAAAAAATTTGGCTAATTGAAACGACAAGGAACTTTAAGCTAACAGAATGAGGACAAAGTCCGAATAGATTGATTGCTTTTGGTTGGCACAAGAAGAGATGCCAAAAGTCAATTTAATATAAAAGAGCTTACTCTTGAAAAGATTGCAATGCCTCGACTAGTTTCTTTAATGAAGCATGGATCGAAACCCTAAAAGAGAATAAATTAATCAAATGAATTGAACGGACTTGATGGTTCATTCAAAAATCGAATGGATTGCCAACTCATTTGTAGTCCTAAATTCCATAGTTCTCATTCCAATGCATTAATCTACGAGCTTTCGAAAATCAAGACTTGGCCTCAATATATTTATTATCCCAAAAACAAGGAATCATTTGTGAATTTCTTCAATTTAGTGTCCTTACGCAAGGGATTTTACCAACTTTGACAAAACGGCCAAAAAGTGAATATTAGAAACTCATATTCTAATGTGCAAAAGCTACTCCATCATCTTTAATGCCATCATCATGGATAGGATCGAATCTTATCTTACCTTGTGTACTATCCCTTTAGATGGTACAAAAATAAAAACGTGCAAGTCTCATTAGATTATATATCTGAGATAAAATGATAGTTTTTTCCTAATACGGGATTCCCTAAGTGGCATTCCCTCTATGGTTAATGCATGATGATGATTTATTAAAGCAAATTAATGTGCAATATGATAAATTGAAACATAATCTAAAGGTATCCCATTTAGATGTTGGGGTAAGCCTAAAAAATGACATGCATACATATACATAGTATTAATGTGATAGACTGAAATTTAAATATGCTATTTACAAAAAGCGATCTGCCTTAAGTGAGTATGGGCTCTTATTTCTAGGGTTTATGAATGCAATATAACAGAATAAGATAATGGTTAGTTTATTTGTGTTACAGAATTAATATAGGAATTTATTGAATAGTTTGATTAAAGGGATAGCTTAATTATAGGAATAACTTGATTATAGGGATAGCTTAATTATAGGACTCTAGTTGATTGACAGTTAACTTTCCTAACATAGAGGTGTCAGTTTGTTGTATATATGTGTAACATTTTCTCTCAATAAATTAGTGAAATATATTCTATCCAAAATTATGTTTTCATGGTATCATAGCCCAACCATCAAGGTTAGGGTCTTTGTCCACTGCAAGAAAATTCATTAGTCATCATTCGCTAAATCTGGTTCTGTATAGCACATATCTATGTTCTATTTTTCACTCTTGTTTTAAAGAGTTCAGAACTGTCCTTTTTTTTTTGTTAATTCTGACCATGACAGAAACGAAATCTGTCGTTACGTCTGATGTGATTCCTGTGATGTCTAAGATCATAGACAACAAACTCAATAATTCTAACTATCTTGATTGGAGTAAAACAGTTCGTCTTTATCTGCAAAGTATTGATAAAGATAATCACCTGACTGATGATCCTCCAAAAGATGGTTCAAAACAGACATGGTTAAGGGAAGATGCTAAGATTATTCCTGCAAATACGGGAATTCTATTGACAGTGAGGGTAATTGGCATAATTAATCACTGTGAATTTGTTTAAGGAGTTCATGAAGTATTTAGAAATTTTTGTATTCTGGTAAAGGGAATATTTCTCGCATATATGTGGTGTGTCAAGCCTTTTATCGTGCAAAGAAACAAGATAAGTCCATCATGACTTATTTTATGGGATTTTAAGAAAACTTATGAGGAGCTTAATTTGTTATTACCGTTTAGTTCTGATGTGAAAGTTCAGCAAACTCAACGGGAACATATGACGATTATGATTTTTTTTGGCTGGTCTTTCACCTGAATTTGAAACTGCTAAATCTCAGATTTGTTCGAGTCCCTGAGATCTCATCTTTGCAAGATGTGTTTAGTAGGGTACTTTTGCACAGAGAATTCCCAATGTGTTTAGTCCAGCAGTGCTCTTGTTAGTCAAACTAACAAATATGAATTTGAAAATCAGCATACAAAGGTGGTGATAAAGGAATTGATACGCTGGGGACAGAATGCAGAAGTGGTTGTGTGTCACTATTGTCATAAGCTAGGTCATATGAAGCGTGATTGCAAGAGATTGCAGTACAGGAATCAGAGAACTCAAGCGGCACATATGCTTCTACCAATGATACGATTAATCATGAAAAGTCTGTTATGATCTCTGCAGATGAATTTGCTAAATTTCTCAGTATCAAAAATTATTAAAGTCTTCATCTACTCCTGTAACTCCCATTGCTGAATTAGGTAAAACCAAACACATAACCTTGTGTCCTCATTCTCCAAAATGGGTAATTGATTCTGATGCCACAGATCATAATGACAGGTAATTCTAGTTTATTTTCTACCTTTCAGCCACAACATCTGCATCTACAATTACCTTAGCTGATGGGGACAAAATCTCGTATTCTTGGATCAGGTTCAGTCAACCCACTCCATTAATCTTATTAATCATCTGTCTTAACTTTGCCTAAAGTTGTCTTTTAATCTAATTTCTGTGAGTAAACTTATTCGTTGCCCTTAAATTGTTTTGCCCAAATTCTTTTCTGACTATTGTTTGTTTCAAGATCTTACGACGAAGCAGATTATTGGTAAAGGGCATGAATCTGGAGGTCTTTACAATCCTTGACACACAGATACCAAAGTCCATAGCTTGTTTCTAGAATTGTAACTCCATTTGAAGCACATTGTAGATTGGGTCATCCTTCTCTCTTTTTGTTAAAGACACTTTGTCCAAAATTTCAGAGTTTGTCTTTATTAGATTGTGAGTCCTTTCAGTTTGCCCAAACATCATCGTGTTAAATTGAGCCCTAGGGTCAACAAACGAGCGGAATGCTCCTTTTGCATTAGTTCATTCAGATGTCTAGGGACCTAATCCAATCATTTCTAAACTGGATTCAAGTATTTTGTTACTTTTGTCATTGACCATTCTCGTATGACTTGGTTATATTTAATGAAATCGTTCGGAGTTGTTTTCTCATTTTGTGCTTTTTGTGCTGAGGTTAAGAACTCAATTTAAGCGTTCTATACAAATATTGCGAAGTGACAATGCCAAAAAATATTTATTCGCACCTTTTCAATCTTATATTGGTGCAGAATGGTATTATTCATCAAATCTCTTGTGTGGATACACCATCCCAAAACGGGATAGGCAGAACGAAAGAAATAGACATTTCTCGAAACTACAAGAGCATTATCATTTCAAATGCATGTTCCTAACATTTTTGGGCTTGATGCAGTGTCCACAACTTGCTTTCTAATCAATTGTCTGCCTTCATCTGTTCTTAATGGTGGGACTCCTTAATAATACTCTTTTTCAAATAGACCTTTTTCCCCCATTAAAGCTAAATCTTAGGTTGTACATGTTTTGTCCCGCGACTCTCGTCCTCAAGTCACCAAATTAGACGTCAAATCATTGAAATGTATTTTTTTTCTTTGGTATTCCCGTGTCCAAAAAGGATATAGATGCTATTGTTCTAGTTTTGGCAGGTACATTGTGTCAGTTGATGTTACTTTTCTTGAAAATACACCTTTTACTCCATCTCAATCATGTCAGAAGGAGGAGGGATGATTTATTAATCTATACTGTCACATCTTCAAGTTCTTCCCCCTGCTAAACCTCCAATTACTCAGTATCATCTCGACAACGAAGCCTCCAAATGCATGCCCTGAACAGTTCTTTCGTCATCAGATCCTGTCTTAAGTGATGATCTTCCTATTGCTCTTTGCAAAGGTAAGCGTCAATGCGCTTATCTTGTGTCTTCGTGTGTATCTTTATAACTATTTACCCATTTCTTCTTGTTCCTTTATTACATCTATTGATTCTATCTCCCTTCCTAAAACTGTTTATGAAACCTTATCCCATCCCGGGTGGCGCAATGCTATGATAAAGGAGATGAATACTTTAGATGATAATAATACTTGGAACTTTAGTTAATTTACCTGTAGGGAAGAAGGTTAATTGGGAGTAAGTGGAATTTTTGCAGTTAAATTCCAATCTTAATGGATCGGTTGTTCCGGTTGAAAGCTCGTCTTGTTGCCAAAGGCTATGCCCCAAATCTACGAAGAGGATTATTTTGACACTTTTTCTCTTGTTGCTAAGTTAACATTTGCCAGATTATTCATTTCTATGGCAGCCACTCATAATTGGCCTTTGCATCAACTAGATATCAAGAATGTCTTTCTTATAGAGACCTACAAGAGGAAGTTTATATGGAGCAACCACCTGGTTTGTTGCTCAGGGGGAGTCTGGGAAGGTTTGTCATCTTCGGAAGTCCTTGTATGGATTGAACAAAATCCTCGCGCCTTGGTTTGAAAATTTAGTCTAGCAGTTGAAGGTTTGGGATGCAGAAAAGCAAATCTAATCATTCTGTTTTCTACAAACAGTTTGAAGGTGGTATTATTTTGTTAGTAGTATATGTGGATGATATGTTATCACTGGGAATGATGCTACAGGTATTTCATCTCTTAAAAACTTTTTTCCCATAGTCAAATTCAGACAAAGGATTTGACTGTTAAAGTATTTCTTGGGTAATTGAAGGTAGCAAAGAGTAGGAAAAGGGATATTCCTATCCTAAAGAAAATATGTTCTTGACTTACTATCTGAAACGAAAATATTGGAGGCTAAACCAGCTAGTACCCCCCAATGATTCCTAACTTGCAGCTCACAAAAGACGATGAATTGTTAGAAAGATCCTGGGAGGTATAGAAGATTGGTTGGAAAGTTGAATTATCTTATAGTGACTTGTCCAGATATCGCATATTCAGTTAGTGTTGCTAGTCAATACATGTCTAATCCTACCGTTAATCATTGGGCAACTGTAGAACAAATTTTGTGTTATTTAAAAGGAGCTCCTAGACGTGGTATTCTGTATAAAACATGGTTATACTAAGATTGAGTGTTTTTTCAGATGCTGATTGGGCAGGATCCAAGGCAAATCGAAGATCCACAACTGGATACTGTGCCTTTGTAGGAGGAATCCTGGTCTCATAGAAGAGTAAGAAAACAGAATGTTGTCTTGTGATCGAGTGCAGAGTCAGAATACAGAGCTATGGCACAATCGATATGTGAAATCATGTGGATAAATCAACTTCTAACTGAGGTAGGTTCTCAAAAACCTCAATGCCTGCAAAAATTGTGGTGTGATAACCAAGCGGCTTTTCATATTGCATCCAATCCCATATTTCTATGAGCGAACAAAACACATCGAAATATATTGTCAATTTTGTTCGTGAGAAAAATACAGCAGGGCTTGATTTCTACAAGAATTTTGTAAGGACTGGAGAACAGTTGGGAGATCTCTTTACGAAGGCTCTACATAGGGTTCGAATTGATTACCTTTGTAACAAGTTGGGCATAAGTAACATCTATGTTCCAAGTTGAAGGGGAGTGTTACAGAATTAATATAGAAATTTATTGTGAATAACTTGATTATAGGGATAGCTTAATTATAAGAATAACTTGATTATAGGGACAGCTTAATTATAGGAATAACTTGATTATAGGGATAGCTTAATTATAGGACTCTAGCTGATTGACAGTTAACTTTCCTAATATAGAGGTGTTAGTTCGTGTATATATATGTACCATTTTCTCTCAATAAATTAGTGAAATATATTCTATCCAAAATAACATTTTCAATTTGATAAACAACACATAACGATTGGAGTAAAAAAATAATACAGAACTATAAGATAAAGAAAAAGAGAGAGGGGTAGAATCCCTCCTCTCGTGTCTAGTGTTTTTAATAGGGATAGATGAATGCTCTGTCCTAGATTTTTAAATGAATGCATGATGTTGGTCTCACTAATACATCTAGACTCGATAAGGTTTCAAGTTCCCAATCCTTCAGACAAAAAGGGCGAATGGTCATCAATCCCAAAACCTTTAATCGGTGACTCGAGTGATCCCCCAAACAGTGTTACGTGCACGTTGTGCTACGGTCATATGTCCAAATGGATCGATTCTAATCTTAATAGAGAGAAGTGGTGTGACAACCACTAAAAGAAAATAAGATGAAGGGTTAAAAGGAATAATATATGTATGTATGAAGTGCTCCTTTGAGAAGAGGGAATAATACCATTAAACATGCATGAAAGTTCTAGGGTAATATCGCTCCCTATCCCCAAATGCAAAGCGCGATACGAATAAGTAAATGAACAAAGTAAATTGACAAAACCATTCATCACATACATGAGAAACGAGGAACAAATACGAATGTGAAATGCAAAACCTCTAAAAATGAAAAAATGCAACCTAAGATATCCAAAGATGATAAGTGAAAGAATTAGAAAGAGAAAAGATAACTAAACCAAATGTTTGGACTCTCTAGCGTCCCAGTGGAGTCGCTAAGCTGTCGCGCTCCATTTTTGCAATGAAAATCGTTATTTACAAAGGATGTGTTTTTTATTTAAAAATAAGCAAAAAAAAGGGCTAAAATAGGACTTTAAAAATGCGACAATTTGGACCCAAAACTTAGTCTAAAAAGGGTTTTCTAAGAAAATATGAGTCTCCATTTGATATTGGAGTTTAGGTGTACCAAATCACCTAAAATTATTTTTAACAAAAAAATATATAAAACCCTTTTTGACAACTCCAGATTTTTGAAAATAAGGAAAAAAATGAGTTCGGAAGTCACAATTGAAGAAAGGGAAGGCAAAAGTTCGATCAACTCAAATCTAAGGAACCCTTTCAACATAATCTAAACTAGTTGTGAGGTTTAGTAAAAATTTTCTTAATCTAAACCCTTAAATTTATTACGTTTGGAAGTTTTCTACATGAATGCAAATCTAAATTTATAGAAAATGTCGGAAGGGACAAATATCCATTCAAGAGTTTAATTGAGATTAATCGCATTAATTGCGAAGATCAAAATAATCCCTTGAAAGGAGTCACGAGCATGCATAAATAAAATTCAAAGAAAAGAAAAGAAAATTAAATTATATATCTAGATATAAGTGTTCAAAGAATAAGGATGCAAAATAATAGGTACGGGAGGCAAAAAACTCGTGATATAATTTCTTATGTAGAGATTAACGGGATATTTGAACTAAAAAGTTATAATCGCCCATTTCCCATGTTCAAAAAGTAATTCTCCTAATCTAAACAAGCAAATGAACTAACTTATTTGGCAATTTTTTAAATGAGATGCAATCATAAATGATATGATTAACACATATAGATGGTAGATGGTAGAAGATAATATAATAGGAAATATCATGCAAATGAGAAAAATCCTAAAAATATATGTATGAGAATGTAATGAATGTTACGCAAAAGATAAATCTAACGCATGAATGATTTAAGGATCTAGCGTTGGATTAACCCATTTCTAGAAGTCCTTACTGGCGTTGGACTAATAGGTAAGCGAAGGGAGAAGCCACAACTAACATTGGACTAGTGTGGTGACGTCATACATTTTTAATAAATAGTAAAACAAAGAAAGTATAAATTAAAATAAATAAACACATAAGATCACATAGCACGTAACACATAAGCATGATATCTAAATGCTAAAATTCTAAGAAAAGCGGATAAAGCACATAATACATAAGTCATGCAAACACACAAAAGCTACCTATTACAGTGGGAAGTCTAACTACAATCTAAAAAATGGGAAATATAATAAAAGAAACCTATCTATTACAATAGGGGGTCTAATTACAATCTAAAATGAAAAAATATAATAAAATAAATCTGTCTATCTTATCTATTCTATTTGTCTATATAATTACAATTTTCAAAAATATTACCTATCTATTACATCTTGGGGTATTTAAATACCTTTCAAATAATTATAAAAATTAACTTAACAAATATAAGAAATTTGAATGAACATTTGAATCAAATAAATAAAGCATATAAAAAAATATAAATACATAGGAGCACGTAGGAGCGTATAAGAGCACGTAATTGACATTTAAAATAATAATAAGGGTACCTTCCTTTTGAAGTAGTGACTAAATGGAGTCAAATTTCCTTATTTATACTCAAAATGATCAAAAAGATCATGGCACCAATTTAATTGGAAATAATAATAATAATAATAATAATAATAGAAAAGTACTAAATTCACATGAATATGTCAAACATAAAGAAACTTAAGGACAACTAAAAATTACAAGTTGAATACATTCAAAAGTAACATAATTAGCTATTAAAGAAAAGAAACAATTATAATAGAGAGAGTCAAAATTCACTAGGGACTAAATTGTAAAAATAAAAAATTTTTGGGGTCAAAATTTTTTTAAAAAGTTTAGGGGTCAAAATTAAATAAAAGATAAAGTTCAAGAACCAAATTACAATTAAATTAAGCACTAAAGTGAAATATATCCAAAATTTATGGACCACAGTAAAACTACTCCATAGATTAGGAGCCAAAGTGCAAATTTTTTTTTCTAGTTTTTTAAGAAAAGCACTTTGGGTCATTTATTTTTATTTGCTTGCTCCGACCTGAAAGAAAAATGTGGGCTGTTTTCTTGAAAAATAATACAAACCCAGATGAAAAAGCCCAAAAAAAGACTCTAGCCCAACCGAAATTAAAGTGAGAAGCCCATAAAAAATTAAAATTAGCCCAATCATTTTTTTCTTCATTTTCCTTCTTTTTTTTCTTTCTTTTCTTCTTTTTCTTTTCTTCTTCCCCCTCTTTTTCTTCTTTCTCTACGGTGAAGTTGAAGCTTCCTCAGCCGATGGCCATGACAGTCCGTCGTTCGCTGGTCGCCGGCGACCTCTCCGGTCGCAAAAATTATCAAAATACACCCCCGTTCGATTTTTCGCGTAGAATCCGTTTTTGGACTTAATTTTTACAAAAAAAAATGGATAAAAAATGGTGAAACTGCCATAAACAGCCCATTTTTTATTTTTGAAATCATTATAATCTTCACCAAGAAATCAATAAAAAGCAACAACAATATGACAAAATTAAAGCAAAATGATTCAGAAATAAAAAAAAATTGTTCACATGCTTTAAGGCTCAAAACTTCAAAAACTTTGGAGAACCAAATATTTTAGGACCTATACTAGGTAATGGTCATCTATTTTAACCCAAAAACATGCACAATATTCAGTTTTTAAATTTGTTTTTCCATTTGAGCATTTTTTCAAACACTTGACATGCATACTCAAAATTTATTTCCTTTTGCCTAATCTTGCTTGAAGTTGAACCCCAAATCTTCCACAACATAACAATAACAAAACCAGCGAAATAAAGCGATAAACAAGCAGTCAAACATGCATTTAATCTAATTAATTAAGAAAAAGAAAAGCTGGAAAAAGAAAAAAAGAAATATGTCAATGAAGGTTGTATTCCCTTGGCTGAAGTTTTTGATGCAATTTCAAGTTTCAATCCAACCGGTTGCTGCCCCTTTTTTTTGATGTTGTGAGTGAGTGTGAAAATGGCCAAGAGTGAGTGAGATTGAAGGGGTAAGTTGGAGTCTTTTTTTTTTGTCTTCTCTTCTTGTTGACGGGTTTTTGATATACGTACAAGTTAAAATCCGATTTACACCGTTTGACTGCAAGCATACAGGTCAAATTAGTAGTTTAGCGTGTGTATCGGGTCGATCCCACAAGGAAGATTGAACAATTACCGGTGTTACTAAATCTTTTCTATTATTTAGACTATGTTACTAAAATTTCTCTATTATTTAGACTATCAATGAATTATAACAAGTAAAAACCTACTGAACTTATACAAGAAAATAACAAATGAAAACTACTACTGTGACAGCCCCACCTTCCCCTAAGGCGAACCAAAGGGGTTGGCGGACCGCCTGTCCAACTCTCGCCAGGACTACGAAGTCGAATCACACAAACCCTAGATTACGCGCGATCGAAACCAAAGAAAACAAACACTCGGAGACTACTACGCCGATTACACACAACTAAAAATGTTTCGAATGATTACAAGTAGTATCTCAAACGAATACACCTAATATACATGCTTAAACACTTAAGTACATACATAGAAAGTTGTACAAGTCAAAACGTAATACTTGATAAAAGTAACTAGGGTTTTGATTACAAAAGAGCGTAACAAAATAACATTTACACTATCTTGACACTTTCTTCAAAATCATGGTTCAAAAGTGTTGTTCCCTGTAAGGAAAACAAAGATAATGGGAAGGGGGTGAGCTTACGCTCAATGAGGTACCAGAAGTACAAGTAGTCATGAATCATGGCATTTCACGTATCAATCATGCAGTTATACACACCAGATAGGGAAATAAATAAACATTTCAAAGAGAAAGAATACAGGTGGCTCTCAGGAGCCAAAATGCCCAATTGCGATACTTGATCCAAACCCGTTGACTCTCCGTCAACATAGATAGAACCAACATGTCCGTAGACCCCACTTTACACCGAATTCCGTCCACCAAACATACCCCTTATCGGGCCCGAACACCTCAACTGAACAGAGAGTGGTAATACTCGAGTATACCGAAAATTCAGAGTCTCAATACCCAAAAATTTCTCAGAAACAGACTACTGTGGTTCGTTATCTAATCGACCAGACCTTTACCGGTTCGACTCGAATAACTAGTCACAGGATTTGAGCTCAGAGGTAACAGAAAGGTCGTTGGATTTAATTTTTCAAACGACATCAAACAAATACAGAAACAGGTACAGATAACAGATACAGAGAACAAATACAGATTTATACAGTATACAGGAACCAGAATAACCAGGTGAGAGAAACGAGTGTGATAAAGTACACCCTCGTTTCATACGAAGCATACAAAAGTCACAGATAATCAAGTTGCAAGTTGCAAGTATAGATGAATCAGATAAGCACCAATTTAAGGGGATGGTACACTCACAACAGATGCAGTGCCTTTACACGTTGGTTTTGGTATTACTCCGCTCTGGAGTTCAAATCTGCGAGGAAATATTGGTTTAAGAGCATTGAAAAGTAACTAAGGCTCGAAACTTAAATATTTCGTTTAACGAGAACAAGTAATTGAGATTTATTTAGAGACTATTCGTAAAACCCTTGATCACTTTTCAAACGGTGAAATTTTGAAGCCATTATATGTGAAAAATGCCGTTTGGGTCGAAAAAATGAAAGAAACGTATTTCTATCAGTTGTAAATTCCAAGGGTACAAGTTTCGGCCGAAATTCAACTTATATATCTCCACAAAAGGAAACTCGAATAACCTAGACAAATCGAGTTAGACTCGTCCTCAAAACCGTACTCAAGACAAGTGTAATTCTACTTAACCCTTGAGTGCAAATTTGGGCAGCACGCCCTTTGTGTTTACCAAATTTCCAGCCATTTATGGGCTTCATTCTTTTCCTTAATTCAGCCCCACAATACACACAAGTAAGGTTACCACAATAGCCCTTCCATTAGGCTCCAAAATCATCCAAGTACAACACAAGTGCAATAGTACAAGCAAATATCAATTTGAAGACAAAAGCTAAATGGCAGATTTGGCATCTCGTAGTATTTAGTCATAACCAGAGCTATGGTTATCGAATCGGGGTGAACCTTATACCATTTCGAAGCTAAGACAGGGGGAACAACTTTCATGAAGGCCACCTAACCTAATTTATAGTTTATCTAAATCGAATTTGCCAATCACAGATCCAAAAGTTTATGATCAGTCTGGTTGTCAGCACTGACTTTAACCGGCAATATCTCAGGTTACACAACTCTGTTTGGGGTGTTTTCAGAGGTTTTGGAAAGCTAAAATATAGGGCTACAAGTTTTGTGTTTTGGCCAAAAGCTAATTGGATACGAATCAGGGTGAAAAATGCAGCCCAAGCTGGTGAATTCACAAAACTGTTTACGAATTGCAGCTTGTGGCAGTCAGGGTATTTCGGTCATTTCACATCCTACCATGCTCCGATTGAGCTGCAATTTTGCCAGTAGCTAGCTAACCCAAATACCTACAACTTTAATGTTTTGAGCAAGGGCTGATTCAGTCTTCCTCAAGGACGAACATACAGTGCAAAAACAGGGCAGATTACTACCACATGTAACCCTAAGCTGGAATCTTGTGTACAAAGCTGAAATTTTCCGCAAGTAACCACAATTAATACACACTAGCTCCAATTCTATACCATATTAAGCCATCAATTCAAGCCAACTATGATCATCATATGAAAACAGAAAAAATTCCCAAGAAAATAAGAAATTCACCTAACTTCACTTCAATCCATGAAATCATCTACAAACAAGCTATTTAACTATTACAAGCCACTAATTCACCATTTATTATGAACAAAAGTTAAGTTCCAAGCAAAAATACCTTAACCTCAAGAAATATAGCAACTTAGAGCTTTCCTTTGCAAAATCACTCCACAAGCACCTTCAATCTCACTTAATAAGCGATTTCTACGAAGGAATTTGGATTTTTATCGGTTGGTTTTCAAGATTTGGACAAGAAATTGAAGCCAATGGTTAAAACTCTCTCTCTTTTCTTTCCCCTTCAAGTTTCAGCCAGAGGATGCTAAAATGAAGATGATTTTGGTCAAAATTAGCTTTTGGTAAAGTTAAGGAAAGTTAGACAAAACTTGGCCCAATCCCGTCGCGACACGTGGCACTTTTGGATTTCTTTCTTATCCTTTAGCTTACTAATGACCAAATATCTAACCAACTTCTAATTATCATTTAGCACCTAGTAATTTAATGCCTTACTGCACAACTTAACCTAATTGGCCGAATTTCTCTCACTTAACGCACTAGCGGTCCCACATCCGCTATTCGCTCCAAATCTTTCATGAACTCACTTATACTAGAAAAATGGTTTTAAAACTATATTATTTATAAAATATATGTAAAATGAATATAATAAAGAAATAAAAAAAATGTGTGCACGAAAATCGATAAAACCCTAAAACCCTAAAATCGGATTTTTTTCGAGTTCTCACACTCTCTCCTCCTTAAAGAAATTTCGTTCTCGAAATTTTCTTATCAACGAGATCTAGCAAAATCCTAAGGTAACCAACGGATCGTACCTTCTACGTCCTCAGACGAGTCAGGGATCTGATGTGGCTCTAGGCAATACACCTGAGCCGGTACTTTCATTTCAGTCCCTTCCCCTTTGACTGTCCAGGGTTGGTCTTGGTTGGTGCTTGGGTCCCTTTCCCTTTGCGCAGTCGTGCTGGGCAGTTAGCAATCCGATGATCGGCGCTTTCCACATCGTAGGCATTTTCCCTCTTTCTTCCAACAATTCTCTTCCGTGTGATTTGGCCCTCCCCAATATCCACAGGGACCACGAGTTAGCAGAAACCGATCCTTCCTGTGAGGCACCTCTGGACACCTGCCGGTAGTCGTACTCCCCCGTTTCCCCTTCCAATCTTAGGGGGTGTATTCTTATCCTCTTGTTCCGAGCCACTCCCAGAAAATCCCCTTTTTTTTAGCTTGGAAGTTTCGCACTTGTAACCTAGCATCCTCGACTCGTTGAACCTTTTCCACTGCGTCACTAAAGGCATCAATTCGGGCTACTGCTAAGTCCTTCTGGATTTCAACATTTAACCTTGAATAAAACGTCTTATTCGCCTCTGCTCGGTCATGATTAGTTCGGGGGCAAACTTAGACAATCGAATGAATTGGCTCTCGTACTCGACTACAGTTTGAGTTCCCTGGCGGAGTCTTATAAATTCCTCCTCTTTCTTTTTCTTGCACTAGAGGAGGGAAAAACTTAGCGTTGAACTCCCTTATGAAGTTCACCCACGTCCTTGGGATCAATTCTCGTTCCCACTTCTGCCTTATAACGTTTCCACCAAGAACGGGCTGCCCCTTCCAGTTGAAAAATAGCAAAAGTCACTTGCCACTCCTCCGTATAGTGCAAAGTGGCAAAAATATCTACCATTTTCTCCAATCACCTTTCAGCCACATCAGGGTCTGGCTCTCCAAGAAATTTTGCTGGAGAAAACTTTTGAAATCTTTCAAGGGCTCTATCCTCGCCCTCTACATGGTTACCAGGGTTTCCAGGTTGAGGATTAGAGTTTTGGCCTTGGTGTTCTACTACCTGAGCTAACAGATCAGTCATACGCTGGATAGCAGCGGCTACTTGAGCATTTGGGTCGATCCTAGGTTCAGGATTTGGTTCAGGTCTTGGTTCCAGTTACCCCTTTCATTCGAGGGTTACTTACGTCCACCCCCACGACCTCTTCCACTACGAGTACCCTCCATAGGTCTAACCAATTTAGGGTCGAAGCGCGAATACAATATTAAATCAAATATATGCAGGCACAAATGACAAAAGCAGACACAACTCAAAAGCAAATATACATATAACATCATTTTATCAGGGAAATCATATAGTAGCAGTCATTCAAATATGAGCAAAAGAAATCCCATAAAATATTGGGATTCTCCATAATACAATATATAAATTAAGCCCAGAAGTGCGAAACAACTAACTAAGAGCTTCTTCCCCTCTCATGACTACCCTTACACGGAGTCAAACATGGCTCATCTCCAACCTCTCCACGAGCTCTGCCCAAAACTTACAAGAATAACATGGTTTATATCTTAAACAGGCGAAACCGCACTTAATGAAACCCTAATATATCACTCAAAGTGCCATAGAATCACATTTCTAGTCTGCCCAAGTCATTTCTAACCTAGGCCCCCACCTCATTCGTATTCGGGAACAAAAATCCAAAATAAGATAATTCACAACTCGAGCCGGCCGGTCCCAAGAGTAAATCATCCTTATTAAAGATTCCTACCCGACATACCTACCTATCTTCCTCAAGTCCCATGATAAAGATCTTTACACTTATAACACACACGGTTCATAACTTATGCCCAAGAAGAGCACTAAATCCTTTAAATACATTCACAAAATCAGGACCATAACACCACTTGGCCCAAGATCACTTCGCGCAGAGACCACGCGACGTGGCTCTGATACCAACTGTGACAGCCCCACCTTCCCCTAAGGCGAACCAAAGGGGTTGGCGGACCGCCTGCCCAGCTCTCGCCAGGACTACGAAGTCGAATCACACAAACCCTAGATTACGCGCGATCGAAACCAAAGAAAACAAACACTCGGAGACTACTACGCCGATTACACACAACTAAAATGTTCCGAATGATTACAAGTAGTATCTCAAACGAATACACCTAATATACATGCTTAAACACTTAAGTACATACATAGAAAGTTGTACAAGTCAAAACGTGATACTTGATAAAAGTAACTAGGGTTTTGATTACAAAAGAGCGTAACAAAATAACATTTACACTAGTTTGACACTTTCTTCAAAATCATGGTTCAAAAGTGTTGTTCCCTGTAAGAAAAACAAAGATAACGGGAAGGGGGGTGAACTTACGCTCAATGAGGTACCAGAAGTACAAGTAGTCATGAATCATGGCATTTCACGTATCAATCATGCAGTTCTACACACCAGATAGGGAAATAAATAAACATTTCAAAGAGAAAGGATACAGGTGGCTCTCAGGAGCCAAAATGCCCAATTGCGATACTTGATCCAAACCCGTTGACTCTCCGTCAACATAGATAGAACCAACATGTCCGTAGACCCCACTTTACACCGAATTCCGTCCACCAAACATACCCCTTATCGGCCCCGAACACTTCAACCGAACAGAGGGTGGTAATACTCGAGTATACCGAAAATCTAGAGTCTCAATGCCCAAAAATTTCTCAGAAACAGACTACTGTGGTTCGTTATCTAATCGACCAGGCCTTTACCGACTCGACTCGAATAACTAGCCACAGGATTTGAGCTCAGAGATAACAGAAAGGTCGTTGGATTTAATTTTCCAAACGACATCAACAAATACAGAAAACAGGTACAGATAACAGATACAGAGAACAAATACAGATTTATACAGTATACAGGAACCAGAATAATCAGGTGAGAGAAACGAGTGTGATAAAGTACACCCTCGTTTCATACGAAGCATACAAAAGTCATAGATAATCAAGTTGCAAGTTGCAAGTACAGATGAATCAGATAAGCACTAATTTAAGGGGATGGTACACTCACAACAGATGCAGTGCCTTTACACGTTGGTTTTGGGTATTACTCCGCTCTTGGAGTTCAAATTTGCGAGGAAATATTGTTTAAGAGCATTGAAAAGTAACTAAGGCTCGAAACTTAAACATTTCGTTTAACGAGAATCAAGTAATTCAGACTTATTAGAGACTATTCGTAAAACCCTTGATCACTTTTCAAACGGTGAAATTTTGAAGCCATTATATGTGAAAAATGCCGTTTGGGTCAAAGAAATGAAAGAAACGTATTTCTATCAGTTGTAAATTCCAAGGGTACAAGTTTCGGCCGAAATTCAACTTATATATCTTCACAAAAGGAAAATCGAATAACCTAGACAAATCGAGTTAGACTCGTCCTCAAAAACCGTACTCAAGACAAGTGTAATTCTACTTAACCCTTGAGTGCAAATTTGGGCAGCACGTCCTTTGTGTTTACCAAATTTCCAGCCATTTATGGTTTCATTCTTTTCCTTAATTCAGCTCCACAATACACACAAGTAAGGTTACCACAATAGCCCTTCCATTAGGCTCCAAAATCATCCAAGTACAACACAAGTGCAATAGTACAAGCAAATATCAATTTTGAAGACAAAAACTAAATGGCAGATTTGACATCTCGTAATATTTTAGTCATAACCGGAGCTATGGTTATCGAATCGGGGTGAACCTTATACCATTTCGAAGCTAAGACAGGGGGGAACAACTTTCATGAAGGCCACCTAACCTAATTTATAGTTTATCTAAGTCGAATTTGCCAATCACAGATCCAAAAGTTTATGATCAGTCTAGTTGTTAGCACTGACTTTAACCAGCAATAACTCAGGCTACACAACTCCGTTTGGGGTGTTTTCAGAGGCTTTGGAAAGCTAAAATATAGGGCTACAAATTTTGTGTTTTGGACAAAAGCTAATTGAATACGAATCAGGGTGAAAAATGCAGCCCAAACTGGTGAATTCACAAAACTGTTTACGAATTGCAGCTTGTGGCAGTCAGGATATTTCGGTCATTTCACATCCTACCATGCTCCGATTGAGCTGAAATTTTACCAGTAGCTAACTACCTCAAATACCTACAACTTTCATGTTTTGAACAAGGGCTGATTCGGTCTTCCTCAAGGACGAACATACAGTGCAAAAACAGGGCAGATTACTACCACATGTAACCCTAAGCTGGAATCTTGTGTACAAAGATGAAATTTTCCGCAAGTAACCACAATTAACACACACTAGCTCCAATTCTATACCATATTAAGCCATCAATTCAAGCCAACTATGATCATCATATGAAAACAGAAAAATTCCCAAGAAAATAAGAAATTCACCTAACTTCATTTCAATCCATGAAATCATCTACAAAACAAGCTATTTAACTACTACAAGCCACTAATTCACCATTTATTATGAACAAAAGTTAAGTTCCAAAGCAAAAATACCTTAACCTCAAGAAATATAGCAACTTAGAGCTTTCCTTTGCAAAATCACTCCACAAGCACCTTCAATCTCACTTAATAAGCGATTTCTACGGAGGAATTTGGATTTTTATCGGTTGGTTTTCAAGATTTGGACAAGAAATTGAAGCCAAAACTCTCTCTCTTTTCTTTCCCTTCAAGTTTCAGCCAAGAGGATGCTAAAATGAAGATGATTTTGGTCAAAATTAGCTTTTGGTAAAGTTAAGGAAAAGTTAGGCAAAACTTGGCCCAATCTCGTCGCGACATGTGGCACTTTGGATTTCTTTCTTATCTTTTAGCTTACTAATGACCCAAATATCTAACCAACCTCTAATTATCACTTAGCACCTAGTAATTTAACGCCTACTGCACAACTTAACCTAATTGGCCGAATTTCTCTCACTTAACGCACTAGCGGGGTCCCACATCCGCTATTCGCTCCAAATCTCTCGTGAACTCACTTATACTAGAAAATGGTTTTAAAACTATATTTACTTATAAAATATATATAAAATAAATATAATAAAGAAAATAAAAAAAAATGTGTGCACGAAAATCGATAAAACCTTAAAACCCTAAAATCGGATTTTTTTTTCAAGTTCTCATAACTTAGGTTATGGTATCCCTAACTACTCATACAAGTGCTATATTTGGATCACTGATTACTATTATCTTGACTAGTTATGGTGTAATTACCTTATGCATATGAATCCTACTTCGTAGTGAATCAATTATACTCATAACTAATCCATACCTATTCTCATGGTTATGAGATTAGCTGGAAGTTCATTTCTTCAATGAAATTACATGAAAGAAATCACTAAAACCACATAGGTGCACCTCTACTCTCATGAGTGTACTCCCTATGTTTAGCATTCTTGAACTAGTGTTAAATCTCAATTTTTATTGTAGAAACAATACCTGAGATAATCACAATTAATGGTATCAGATTAATCATGATTCAGAGAGTTAAAGTGCTAAATAACTTGTTCAAGTAATAGCATCAAATAGCCAAGTAATAAACACTAACAATCACAGGAAGTTCAACTAAACCAAAGACATAACTTAAAAGATACATAATAAACATAAAAATCCAGAACTTGTATATTAACCATATTTAAGAATCAATACAAAAGATAAAGAGTTGGAGAAGAGATAACCCATGTCAACTTGAGTTTCAACTCCTCCTTCTTCATTTCCATTTTCATCATAATCTAGCCAATATACAAGAATGGATGAACTAACTAACTAAACTATCCTACACTTCGAAAATGGAAGAACTATATTTCTGCACTCCCGAGCTCTCTCCCATATGTCTCTCTCCAATCTTGCAAGTTTTTGACTATATAAAAGTAAAAGATGGTCAAGGAATGAGTCTTACACCTCCCTTGTAAGCTGCAAAGTGTTTTGTCACATGTCTAACATTACATGTGACTTGTTGGAGGTGAAAACAAGTTGTCCGCGTAAAGAGCAGCCTTTTCTGACCACAATCTGGCAATAAATCTGGCCAAGTTCCGGCTGGATCGATACAGTGATTTTTTGTGCAATTTCTGTTTAATTTCTAGCTCTGGTCCGATTTTGCCTTAACTTCAACTGAACTTTTCTTGATGATAGAAGCTGATTTAACTCTTGACCAAAACATAAAACTTGTTAGCCCATCGAGTTAGCTTTCCAATGTATTAAGAATCACCTCATTTGGAATGTGTATTCTGAAAAATGACTGAAATACCCCTTGACTGCTCAATACTCTGTTTCAGCTTCAACCAATAGAAATTGGCTACTATAATTCGGCTTTTTGACCTGGAAAACCTTAGAACTGGATTTTCGATGTCTTGACCAAAGTTGTAGATCTATCTCTTATCTATTAAATTGGTTTAAAAATCATTTTAATCCGATCATTATAGCTCAACTTATAGCCGAAATACGGAAAATGTGTTCAAAACTATCAAAATAATACAAAATCCAAGTAAAAAGTGATAAAAACCTCATTTAATCATTTAAAAATATTTTTCACCAATTATAGTCAAAATGATTCATTATCTTCCAATAATATAACCAAGAGTGACTAAAAATAACATAAAATATCATTAAATTATTACGTAAATTAGTCACTTGTCAAATTCCCCACACTTAAATCATTGCTTGTTCTCAAGCAATCAACACATCTCCAACAACAATGATTAAGAGGTGAAACACTATATGCACTTTTTCAAATTAAATTCCTCATAACTTGGTAAACAATCATTATGCACTTGTTCAATTTACACTAAATACTTATAATATTAAGTAAAGGAAAGATAATTATGCCCTAAATTCAACAAGTTAAATTTAATTTTTCACCATAACCTAATTTCACAAATAAACAAGTCATATAGTCAATTTATAACTTTCCTCTTCCCAAAATGATCTCTTTTCTCAAAATGTTTAATTAAGAGGGATTTATGGCCGGATATCTTACTTAAATAGTGAAAACGTCTTTTGACACGAACATCGACACTTTTAGGTGAAGAATTCCGATTACTCAACATTTCACTTATTTAAATTGCTACGCATACTCTTAATTCAAGTATCTTTTTACGCGAATATCGACATTTGTAGATGCCGACCCTAGGTTACTCGGTACATGAATCATTGGAGTAGAAGAAAAACCCTTATTCTCTTTTTTTTTCTTTTTTTTCCTTTTTTTCAAAAAGTAAAGGACAATAAATAAATATTCCCTCTTAGAAAATATATAAGAATAATCAAGGAGGAGTATAACCTTTATTGACTATATCAATCACTTACTTGCAAAATTAAGTAAAGAGAAGAAATCTTATCAAACATGTAAAATTACAAACATAATTCTCCTCACTTTACCGGATATACTTTCTAAAATGCAAAAATCCTTATTGCATAATAACCATTTCCAAGTCAAATGAGAAATAAATCTTCCAATATACATATAAAGTTTCAACAAATGAAAGAATTAGACACTTAAGGTTGGAACAAATTGGTCTTTTTAAAATTAAAGTGCAAAATTGAAAAATTTTTGGGCCACAGTGAAATATTGAAAAAGATTTTAGAAAAATTTTGACAGAGTTTTCCCTTATAAATGGACGAAACTCCCTGCCAACAAACCCATTTTCAAGAAAATTATCCACATGACAAAATTTTCAAGCACAATTCCAACATTTATCAGCATTTAAATCCACAAAATATCATCATTTGACACTAAAATGCAAGTTCAAATATTTCCCTCCCCCACACTTAAACTTCACATTGTCCTCAATGTGAGAAAAGGAAAATGAATAAAGAGTAAAAGAAAATACTGCTCATTTGAACTTGCGCTATCCAAATCCATGGCCAAGTAATGAATTTCCAACCTTATTTGATAAAGAATGGAGAGTTCAATTATTGCACCCTGAAAAAGACAAAATCAATTTCTTAAAAATAAAAGGTTGCAATCAACAAGAAGAAAACATGCAATTCAAGGAAAAAGGAAAAATGATCAAGCATGTGGAATCATATAATGTTCAAGAAATAAAAACATGAAATGAGCTAATCTTTGCTAATCAAACATATGCATTAGATTTCAAAGCAAAAGGAAGCTAATTTAACAAAATAAGTACACCATCATGAACAAAGTAAGTTCCATTTATACATTTTGTCATCAATGATCAAATTTCCTCAAGTACAAAAGTAATCTCAAAATGGAGACAAGCACACCAAACCAAAATATAAATGATCTTCATAAGAATTCATGAAAAACTAAAAACCATTGAACCACAAGGATTATAGTTGCATTTATGAATTTCATCAATTAAGGCCATATTCAATTCACCTCTTCTTTTAGAATTACCAAAGAATTCAAGAAATCATTCAACCAATCACATTTTCATTCATTAGGTAATCTAAATTATTCATATGAATATCATAAACTCCCACAAAACTAATTAAAATGCTACATAGGCCACTTAATATGCAAATTTGTCACCAAGCCAAATTAAGCATAAAACTAGCAAAAATTCACCAAATAAATACAATAAATGCAAACCACGAGATTTATTTATCACTAACAATCACCAATAGTATCAATAAACTTAAATAAGTACACCTAACTTCACATATAAAAATTACCTAAAAATAGAAAATATTCAATCATGGCAAAGTTCAAATGACAAATTTAGGTGAAACTTTGCTACCTCCAAGTGGTTTAGTGATGTTTAGTGATGAATATGATGTGAAAACCCCTAAGAAACTCACCCCCATTCGGCCTCAATAGAGTGATTCAAGAAGGTACAACCCTAACTAAACGTAAGATTGAAACCAATTTAGAATTATTTTTGAAAGAATATGAACTATGAAATTCGCTCTAGAGGATGGGAGAAAGTGATTTGGTGAAGGTTACTTGAAAATTAAATGGTGAAAAGTGGTGTTTTAGTGAGTAGTATGTGTTTGAGGTGTTAGTGTGTGAGTGGGGTTGAAGAAGAAGAGAGAAAAATTGTGAGGAATCCGTTCACGGATTTTTCTTATGCTGGTTACTGTTCATATCCGACCAGAAATTGGAGCGATTCGTCGAGGGATTGCTGGCAGAAACTCTGATTGCAGAAGTAGATCCGAGGGCACGGATCCATTGATCCTGCATTTATTGCAGAAGTTTATGCAATTTTCAATTTGACCCCAATTTGAAACATACTCTCCAACTCGTGCTCTACAATGAAATTTTGAACAATTCAACACACCACACACATGGAAAGTGATTTAAACATGAATCTCAACACCTCAAAACAAATCAAAGACATGCAGAATCCAAATTGAGGGTTGAGGTTCTTAGATCAAATAGTCTCCTCGACACTTCTAATGCATATGATGGTGCTCAAATGGTTCAAAAGAGTGCAAATAGGTCATGAACACATTTAAACATTTGAATGCACTTTAACTTCATGCAAATGACTGACTTAATCTCATATCATGAAATTAAACATTGTAAACTCAAAAATAAAGGTTAAACTTCCTTTTTTTTTTACGTCGGTATCCACTCCTTATAAGCTCTTTTGCACTTGAAATAATTTGCATGAACCTTGCCATTGCCACCTATAAAACACACAAAAATACTAGTTAAACGACTAAACGCTACTAAAAACAAGAAATCGTTGGGTTGCCTCCTAACAAGCATTTCTTTATAGTTATTAGCTTGACTATATTCCCTCATTTTTCAAGGAGGTTTAGTTAATGAATAATCCACCATTTTAGGTCGTAGTGAATCATTAAAAGGTGACTTATAGTAAAAGCCACATGATCTAATGATGTGAGAGATGGAATTGACCTACTTATCTCAAGTGTTTCATAAATATTATCTTGAATATGCACTACTTGAGAACTTACCAAAGGAAATGCCATGAGAGTATCTTGGGCAGCAATACCCTTAGAACCTATCTCTTCAATGCACTCATCAAGACGGGTGAAAAATGAGTCATTAAAACTCACCTCTTGAAGTTCAAGATTAGTTTCAAAGATATTATCATGTGAAATGGATATTTGCTCATTGAAACACAATTGAGATTTATCATTTTCATCAAAATGCAATCCATTTTCACAAACAACATTCCCACCATTCATGTTAGAATCATTTTGCATATCATTATAGGAAATAACTTTACACAATGCATATAATCGTTTTTGTATTTTACTAAAGTGAGAAGTTAATTCATCTAACATTTCCTCAACCCTATCAAAACGGTTGGAGCTTGCATTTGCTAACTTTTCTATGACTAAATCAAATTGATTACAAGAATTTTCTATAGCTAGTTCTCAAGATGCATTAGAATCATTAGCTAATGGTTGACTTTCTAATTCTCAGGGTAGAGGTGCATTAGCTAACTTCTCTATTGTCAATTTCCAAGATAGTTTTGATTCATAGTGGATATATTCGGATTTGTAATCATATGAACAAGAAGAAGCACTATTAACACATTGATTATCCCAACCATAAGCACACGAATTGCCCCAATTACGATCATATTGATCAAGATAAGGATTGCAATGTCCAAATTCATCATAATACCCCACATTTTGTACTTGCCTACATGTATGAGTAGCATGATAACCTCCACACAAGTCACAAATCACATGATAAAAATTAAAAACATTAACATTCCTCCCTTACTCAATTTCATGCATAATTGTGTTCATTTGACCTTGTAACATAATTACATCAAATTTTGGTTTTAAGCACTTCAAACCATCATCAAAAGACATACCTTCAATAATTTCATGGTTACCTCTATTGAAGGAGTTTTGCACTTGGTAACCATCCATTACTGATCTTCCATTTCTCATACATTGTCTTCTAAATTGACCTACCCTCCTCATTACCTAAAATTACTTTTAAACAACTTAAGAGCAAAATTAGTAAGAAGAATAGGTTATAAAACTCATACAAAAAACACTAAAATAACAGAAAATAACATTCACTCTATAGTTAAAAAAATGTCTAAACTAATAAAGCTATTCTTCACACCGATATTGCCAAATCTTCCCTGGCAACAGCGCTAAAAACTTGACGGGCATTTGATATACGTACAAGTTAAAATCCGATTTACACCCTTTTGACTGCAAATATACAGATCAAATTAGTAGTTTAGGGCGTGTATTCGGTCGATCCCACAAGGAAGTTTGAACAATTACCGGTGTTACTAAAGTTTCTCAATTATTTAAACTATCAATGAATTATAACAAGTAAAATCTACTGAACTTATACAAGAAAATAATTCATTAGGTTATGGTATCCCTAACTACTTATGCAAATGCTATATTTGGATCACTGATTACTAGTATCTTGGCTAGTTATGGAGTAATTTCCTTATGCATATGAATCCTACTTTCGTAGTGAATCAATTATACTCATAACTAATCCATACCTATTCTCATGATTATGAGATTAGCTGCAAGTTCATTTTTTCAATGAAATTACGTAAAATAAATCACTAAAACCACATAAGTGTACCTCTACTCTCGTGAGTGTACTCTTTATGTTTAGCACTTCTTGAACCAGTGTTAAATGTCAATTTTCATTGCAGAAACAACATCTTAGATAATCACAATTAATGGTACCAGATAAATCATGATTTAGAGAGTTAAAGTGCTAACTAACTTGCTCAAGTAATAGCATCAAATAGTCAATTAATAAACACTAACAATCATAGGAAGTTCAACCAAACCCAAGGCATAACTTTAAAGATACATAATAAACAAAAAATCCAAAACTTGCATATTAACCATATTTAAGAATCCAATACAAAAGATAAAGAGTTGGAGAAGAGATAACCCATGT